>CAWUFW010000791.1:2400000-3000000 GCA_963921515.1 Calotriton arnoldi
TAGTGAAGGCAGTCTGATTGGCAGGTGACATTTTCATTGGTTCACCTGTGCTGTGGCGGCATCTTAATGACATGAGTTTGGGGGTGAAACCCCATGGGTGGAGCATGTTTTTGTTCCGTCGTCTGAGAAGTGGATGGTCATGATTTTTGGTCATTGAATCCTGTCCAAATAGATTAGTTGGAGACAAGGGATGATACAACAGCTGCTTTCCCTCTCTTAGGCATGACTTTGTTGCCCCTGTGTCTATCAGGAAGCTATAAGGTGTATTGTTTATGAGTATCATTACAGTGGGCTCTTCTTCAAATTGGCATGTGACTTATAATATGGGGCATGTATGGTTTTGTGGGTGTTCTCCATGTACCAGATGCTGGGTCGACCATTGTTGTGCCCTATATTCTTGTGGAAGCTGAGGATAAACTGTGACCATGTATTGCCACTGGGAGTTCTGTGATGTCTGGCCATTTTTCTCTATTCACTGTGTACTACTTCCTCTGATCTCTCTACTACTTGCTTTCTAAACTCTACTATTTGTCCTTTATAAAACTCTGTGGCAGTACCCCCAGTGCTACTGCCGCCTTCTGTGCCATTGTGGCTACAGCTGCTCTTCCCAGGGCCATCCATTCCCAGGTGTCTTTCAGTGATTCCAAAGAGGTACCCTGGCTCTATCGCTGCTTCTTTCTGTCCTTTTTCTCTTTCTCTGTCATTTTCTTGCTCTTTGTTATGGTAGTGGAGTATCCATGTCCTCGGCCTCAAATGATCCTTTACCCGGCCAAGGCAGCTCACATTGATCACTGTGCTCAGTCCAATCTGCTAATTGGTCACAAAATGAGTATGCAAAAGTCTTGCCTACTTTTTTGGCTATTATCTGCCTCTGGGTTGGTCTATCTTTGGCGTGCACCTTTGTAGAACAGCGCGTATCCTCGTCAGTGCTTTCCTCATGTGCACGCAAAGGTGCCATTTTGTTTTTCCTGCATCGCCTGAGCACCAGACAGTCTTGATCCCTTATCTATTGGTCAGCCATTCTCCTTTGACAACCGGCCTGTGTGACTCTGAGCCCTGCAAGTAGCCTTTCACATACCTCTGTTTTGTCCCAGCACTGTCCCCTGTGCCTATCTCTGCTTCCCTCATGTAAGGAGCACAAGGTCCTGTGCTCTTGCTCTAACTCCTGGTTGCGTGCCCTTTCTCTCCCGAGCAGGAGCTCACGCCTCTGTTCCTCGCTCCATCTGACCTGTGTCCTTTACTCTGAGCTACGCGCTGCTTTCATTGACTTGGCTTCACTTTCAAATTCACCCTCCGTTTCTGCCTCGGCTACTTGGGCAAACCCTGTGGCCCCACGCTCATCATCGGTTCCATGGGGGACTGGGGCTCCCTTCCTCTCCTGAGCTCACTGAGTCGCAATCGAGAACTGCCACAAACTTCCCTGACACTCATTTGTGTTTGCGTCTGCCGGAGATCTGGGTTTCAATATCCCCTGAGGGATTACGTGTTGAACATTGTGGACGGAGAGCCCAGCTTTTGGGGACTCTCTCAAGGGACTTGGGCTACGTTGGCGGTGTTTGGGATCACTGGGTTTTGGTTCTCTCGGGCTTAGATCTAGCTGTCCTTATTTTAGTGGGGGGCTCATCGGCTTCTACTACTGCTGGGTTTGAATATGCTAACACAGGAGGTGCTGGTGTGAGGACATACTTCCCCGTGTAAGGGAGGTGCTGACAGTTTGCTCATTAACAGCATTGTAGGGCTATTGGTTTTGGCCTCTTCAAAAATAGCCCATAATTCTAATAATGCTTCTCTCTTGTCTCTCTTTTGACCTGCATATTTGGTCTGTATATGTGTTTTAGTGCGCTCAATTATGTTTGTTTCAAATGTTCCCTCCTCAGGCCAGAAATGTGTGTGCCTGTGTGTGTAAATGTCACTCTTGGAAAAGCTTGTTAAGCTTCTTTATCTGTGTGGAGACCCTAGTTTCCACACGTTTTAATGGGGAATCCATAAGAATTTTTAGTAATTTAGGAAAATACAATTTAAAATAACGTGGTTTTGTTTGTCTAATTGTAGGGACAATTATACGTGGTGCACTCTTACAAATTATGTACTAGGAGCTCAGCGCTATTACAATATCTGCATCAACAATTCGACTAAATATTTCAATAACGCTTCAATAAAAACACAATATGAAAATGCATATTTAGTATTACAACATAGGACGAATATGCAATAGGTTAAAATAGCATCTACATGATCTCAGTTTTTGCACATAATACAGTTTGCAATTAATAATCAGCACAACATCATCACATACACATTACAATTCAATAATAGTTGGCAGAAAAAAATTCACTTTGTCAAAAAGAACTACACAGATTATCCTCTAATCAGGGATTTTTTGCATGGAACATGTTCCTAAGGGAGCTGGATAGTCTGACAATATCTGCTCCTAGCCAAAAGCGGTCATCATTGAGACCATGTAATAATAACTTGGGTATCACCTGCCCCTCTTGGCCACACACAACACAACATACCTTATATGGTGAGGAATGTTGGTTGCTGTCTATGGAGTCATAAATTATTTGTCTAATGGTGGGTCTTCAACCTCGTGTGGACACAATGTTGGCCAGTGGACACATGTACTATGGGGCATATTCTCAAGGATCTATCGCCGAGTTATCGGCACTTTATCACAGCCAAAGTCGCAATAAATTCATCGCCCCATTCACAAGCTGGCGCTAACAGCCCATAACAGCAGTTTACCTGCGAAAGCAGTCGCAAAAAACATCGCAACAGATGACCCCGGCAACTAACGCTAATGATATGCAGAGTAGGCGTTCCCGTGCAAAAATCCGCGACAACATCACTCCACAACATTCTCAACGACCAGCCAGATCGGCGATAAGATCACAAAACATGCGATAAGGCGCGTTAGCAGCAGGAAATTAACAGCTGCTCTTACCTGGTGTAAAGTCAGACGACAACCAGCACCAGACAAGGGAGCACAGCCCATAGCCACACATGAAGAGCAACAGATGCCCTGGAGCAACCGCTCATGCAACCCGGAGCCCCAATAGGCAAACAACACCCACCACCCCCAGGACCCCCCCTGGGGCCCCACCCCGGGCACCCCCCACACCCTCCCCTTTGGACAAAGATATTGCACATCAACTCCACGAAATCATGAACCAAACAAATCGCCTGAAGTCGCACAATCACAACACCTAACATACATGTGTGGTCAGAAAAAGGGAAATCATACATTCATATCATAATATCCAAATAATACGTTTATTACAGAATAAGCTAAAAACAACAATTCTGAAGAGGCATGGCGGGTCTTCTCAGGACATCCTGTAAGTCACAGCCTGCAAAACAGAAATCTGGATAAGAAGGTGTGCCATGCGCCCATCAAAGTACAGAGAGAGAGAGCGAAAGAGAGAGAGAGAGAGGGAAAGAGGGAGAGAGAAAGATAGGGTGAGAGAGAAAGAGAGAGAGAGAGAGGGAGAGAGGGAGAGAGAAAGAGCGAGAGAGAGAGAGAGAGAGTGAGGGAGAGAGGGAGAGAGGGAGAGAGAAAGAGAGAGAGAGAGAGAGAATGAGGGAGAGAGGGAGAGAGGGAGAGAGGGAGAGAGGGAGAGAGAAAGAGAGGGTGAGAGAGTGCCGACACTGCGGACCTAGGCCTCACTGCTCACCTGCTACCACCGGTGTGTCTCCAACCATGTGCCGGTATACACTGCAGTCCCCCAGGTCCCTTATCTGAAACAGTGTCCAGAGACATGAAAGGCAGAGTCCATACAGTTGCACACGCCATTATCGCTTGCCCGCCCCTGCGCACTCAGGCTGCTGCACCCCAGCCCCTCCCGCCGCCCAGCGGTGATTGCCCGCCCCTGCGCAACCAGGCCTCACTGCTCACCTTCCGCCACCGGCGTGTCTCCAAGAGGGCCCACCACGTTCCGGTGGGATCTCCAAGCCCGGGGCCCGCGACCATGGCGACCTCCACATCATGCAGCCCCTCACCGCAGGCCACCAGGTCACACACCTGACTCTGGGTCTTGATTTCGCAATGGCAGAGACCACATCAGTGCACACGGCATCATCGCAGGCTGCACACCCGCTCAGCGCTTGAGGTGCCACTAGCTCTGTGAACCGCGAGCCAATGCCACATGGCGGGAGGCCCGCACTGCCCGCTGGCTCAGGCCTACACTGCGGTCCAGCAGGGCTCACACTGATCCTTGCCAGTCCGGACCGTCAGGACGGCGCATCATCGCAGGCTGCACACCCGCTCAGCACTCTAGGTGCCCCTATCTCACTGCACCGCAAGACACCATCCCGTGGCGGTGTGCCTGTGCCTGCCGCAGTGTATCCGGTACCACCAAGTCTGTGCACCGCTAGCCATGTATCCTTAATGATTGAGTTCCGTGGTGCGGATGCCATCATGTTACCCCCGGCACTGGGCAATGTGAGGTGGCAGGGCCCTAGGCCCTCATGCATACATGAGAACTACACGGAGACACCCAGTGAGAGAGTGGAAATGGCGTCCAGCATGTGCGCCAGGCCCTTTTTATTGGCAGGGTCACATGTCCTGTGACGCCTGTGCTGGATGGGTGTGGTGTGGGTGTACACCAGCCATGAGGGAGTGGCTGTGGCATGCTGACAAGTAGACCTGTGAGCTGCAGATCCCTACAGTGAAGACCTGGGACATGTGGCGTTGTCGTCCCTCCCTGTGTGTGTAAGCGGAGTGGGCTGTCCTGGTGTATGCCAGTCCAGCGTAAGGGTGTGAACAATGACCCCAGAGCTCTGGGCGTGGTTCCGTCCTGGGCTGGACAAGGAAGTGACTAATGAATGTGTCTCTGTTGTAGTGTCGGCGCCACCCGGACCGCAATCGGCAATCTGTCACCCTGTGACAAAAGTCCCACAACATGAGCAACATGGACGTAAGGGGGAATCACTGACCCTACATTCATCCATACTTCCACACTTGAAAGATCATAGACATGACACATCTGTGTGAATATGAATGTTTATTGCACATTCAGTGGAGTGTTGCAGCTGGAGCAGTACAGGGCCATGCCAACCCCACTTTACATTGTTGGCCCATGGAGGGTCAGCCAGAGTCCTTCAGGGAATGACAGGTACATCAGGAGAGGAGGAGTTCAGTCCGCAGTCTGATAGCTGTGTCATTGGTGACCAAACAGAATATGGCAGTCCATGTCGAGGTCCAAGGTGAGTGTCGCAGAGTGCATCGGGTGACAGTGGAAGGTGATGATGCAGAGGGCAGAACCAAGCAGAAACAGGCCACATGGTGGAGATGAATGCTACTGCGTCCTTCTGACCACGAAGGCTGATTCATCCGCATCTTCGTCCTCTGCTGTTGCATGTGCCTCACATGTGGGTGGTGGTGTTCTGTCTCCAGCACTGTGTGGCAGTGACACCTCAGGGGCCGGAGGTGGAATGTCTGCCGCACTGTGTGGCACTGACACATCAGGGGCCGGAGATGTGGATGGGGTGGTAGCAGCAGCATGCATCAGCGCCAGGCCTTGTGGCAGCAATGCCATGAGGAGGGTCTTTAGGGCATTGAGGGACCCAGCTACCTCTCGCTGGTGTGCAGCCGTGGCAGCCTCTCTTTCCGCCTGCGTCCGCTCCATGTTCTCCATGATCCTCCGCATGTGTCCCAACTCCCGGGTGAGTTCGCTGGAGGCACTCTGGCTAGACAGTCGTTCTTGTCGCAGAGTCAGGACTCTAGCGATGTCAGCCATGGTCCGTTGTAGAGCATGGAACGGACTGTGGGTGTCCGTTAGGGACTGTGAGTGGTCCCTGATGGGACTCAGACACCCACGTATGGCGTCTAGTTTGGCTGCCATGTGGTCGAACCCCACCTGCACCTGTTCAGCCAGCTTCTCCTGGCACCCCAACACATGGCGTTGGAAGGCCATGTGTTCGTCGTGGGGGTCCCGGGAGGTAGCTGTGGTGGTGGGTGCTGCCTGCTGTGTGTTCTGTGCAGGGGGTGGGTTCTCCTCGTGGCAGCTGGGCTGCCCTGCTCCTGGAAGTGGGCTGCGGAGGCTGTCCACGAGCTGTTGGAGGGCGTCGGAGTCGAAGGTGTGGTGGTCCTCTTCGTCATCAGAGTAGAGAGGCTCGGACTGCTCCGCAGGAGGTGTTGGATTTCCCCCTGAAATGTGAAGGGGAGATGCAGTTTAACATTGTGTTCACATGTATGTTGACGCATTGTACATGTTTACATTCAGACTGCATGACAATGTACATTGTGACTGTTTGGGGGGAGCTGCCTATTTGATGCGGGACAGTGGACATTCCGACTACATCATGGATCTGTGTTTGTACTTGTACATTGTCAACTAACATTTCCCTGCAATGTCAAATGTGATTGGCCAGTTTGTACGCACATGCGGCACCAGTTGTGTCCTCTGTTCTGTTGTGGATGTGTTGCGGTTTGTACAACATCGTTGTCAATGTTGATGTGCTCTGCATGTAATGTGTGTGTGCCGCATTTTGGGGGAGTCGCCCCTGCAGCTCTGATGTAGCTGCCCCTTAACCCTTACATGCGGTGCGCCTCGGCCTTCTGTGCTTATGCGGTGCTGAGATGTTGCATACCTGTGTGCATTTGTCTCTTGGTGGGAGTTGGGGGTCTGGGGCATGGTTTGTCCGCAGATGTGCTATGCTTAATTGTGCATGTGTGCCATTGTGTCCATCTCCCCCGTCCCCCCAGTCCCTGGTCGTTACTCACCCTGTTGCTGTTGTGTCCGGTCATGTTGAGCAGTGTCCGGTCCCCCAACTCCTGCCACCGTCTCCCCACTGATGACTGTGGACACCTTTTCCTCCATCTTGTCCAGCTCCTCCTGTGGCGCTGGACTCCCACCTCCGGTCTGCATTGCTGCCTTCCGGTTGTTTGCGAGTTTCAGCTTGGTTTTGCGCTTCACATCATTCCAGCGCCTCTTGACCTCGTCCATTGTCCTCCTCAGCACTCCGACTGCATTCACCTTGTCCACGATGGTCTGCCATATTCCATTTTTAGTTGCCAGTGACACAGTGGAGGTGACGAACAGTGGTTGATGGTGTTCTATCACCTCCGTTATCAGGATCCTGTTTTCCTGCGGACTTCTTCCTACTCTTCTTGTCCTTGCGCTTCCCTGACTCCGAGGTCCCAGGCTGGTCCTCCGGGGGGCTTGTGGGGTTCTGGTTGTCCTCTGTACTTGCTCCGGATGCCTCCTTTGTGCTTCGCTGTTGTTTGGCTTTTGTTTGTATGTTTTTTTTCTACTTTTATGGTGCATTTTCCCGCATGACGCGTGGGAATTGCAGGCCTGTGGCTGATTTTCGCAGATTTTTGTATCGCGATTGGCGTCATCGCTACTATTTTCGCATTGGGGTTTCGTGTTTTTTCGGCGTCGCGTTGATTTGAACGCGTTCATTTGATGCGTTATCGTGTGACTATCGCATGGTACCTCCGTGTTCGGAATACCATGTTGACACAGCGTTATTTTCCCGCGATGGACTGCGATGTGAATTGTTGCGTTAAGCTGGATTTGCAGTAGTTATCACACGTTCTTGAGAATATGCCCCTATGTGTGTTATGCCCTGATTGGCTATGTGTTCCTAACTCATGTGACATCTGAATTTTATGGTGTTTTTAGGCATGAGCGTACCCCCTCCAGCCATATGCGCTTTATTGGGGTAATCTCCCTTGATCCTTTGTAATGTTGCTGCCCCAAAGTCCAGGAGATCATTTCCTCTATGTGAATCAGTTAGCACCCCAGCTTGGGGCTTGGGCCTTGGTAGCATACCAATGATTGATGGCATGTAATTTCAATCAGAAATCATTGTTACGTAGGATGCTGATTAAAAATTTGGAAGGATGCCCTAAACACCCCAAATCCAAATTGTGATTCAGTATCCATTTACAACCCATTTACTGATTCCGGAAAACTTTTCTGAATTGCTAAATGCAGTTTGTACATTACAAAAGAGGTTATAGCATTTGCAAGCCATCAGATTTACCAAATTAAGGGCTGCAGAAAAAATTGTTGCAAAATACTACTCACAAATCGTGACCAGTTTTTTTTTTTGCAACCTGCAAAATTTTTGACCTTTGTATTAATAGGTTGGATCTAAACATTCTGACTCCCAACAATTGGAGGCCATCACAGATATGGTGGCCTCCTATGGTCAGCAGACCACCATGCTGGTGAACACTTTTTAGAAAAGTAATTTTGTTTTTAATGCCACCCATTTTACTTAACGGAAACAGGTTGACTTTTTTTTCCAAAGGTTTGTTTGAGAATTGGTAACGGTCCCCGGGGCCACTACCTACTCCCCACATTCTTTTAATAATTTGCAAAGGCAAGAGTGACTCAGTGACCCAAGATAGCCCTTGCCTTAGGAAAATTCATTACCACCCCAACTTGGGACTCAGTAATGTTCACATTTTTTTTTAACTGAATTTCCTTTGCAGTTCATTGATATATATCATTTTGATTTGGTATTTGGAAGGAAGGCCTACAACATACCGAAACCGTATAGGGTCGCATTCCCATTTGGGGATTCAGTAAATGTTTACAGACTCCTAAAATGGGATTTATACATACGAAAAGGCACTTTTATACATTTGCAAAAATAGTTTATAAGTGCATAAAGTACATTATGATTTCTACACCACTTATATTAGCAATTAAAAGTTTCTAATCCACTCGTCTAATGGCCCCCAAATTAGTTCCCCCTCTTCTGAGCTGATCTCCTATTTTAATGATAAAGAGATTTTACAATATGATAACATGCAAGTTAACATTGCCTTCATTGCTGAACATGGGATGGATCCTTTATCTAGCTAGACTGTTGCAGTGCAAATCTTGACTATTATTATAGATATTATTATAGTTGCAAACAGAGCATTGTGAGAGTTAGTTTTCCTTTTAATTATAATTTCACCTCCCATCATAATTTAGTTTGGAGTAACATCAACCTGTTCCAGAAATAATATAGCCAAAAAGCTTGATATCTCTGCCCAATGGTTGCAATTTTGAACAACTTGCAAACATACGGCGGACTCCCAGCGCTTATGATTGATAAGCTCCATTTGGAGGCTAGTCCCATTGATATTGGAACTACTATAATCCCAACCCTGATGAAGTCCTTATTGGACGAAACACGTTGGCTGGGCTGATGCATGTATTCTTACATGTGACTGCGAAAATAAAACAAAATAACTGAATACAAGAACTTTCAAGAACTTTCCCGTCTTCATATGTTTTTGGAATTATAAGAATTGAAAGATTCTAACTGTACTGTACAATTAAACTTTTGAGATCTTTGTGCTGCTTGATATCATTGCTTTTGGATTCAGTTGCATTGAGCTTAAGGGTGTTTAGTTTGGGGAGGGAGATATCAGGGAGGGGCAGAGCGAAGAATCCATCTAAGGAGAAGTTTAGTGGCCTGCTTTGGCTGGTGGTACACTATCTTCCCAACATGATTGGAAGTGGGGGTAGGGTGAGCCAATGCTACCCAAAACCCAGACAGACGGGAGTGTTGAGAGAAGTTTCGGTACAATATAAGCCATGTCTTCAATGTCCCAGGATGCTTGTTTCCGGTCCAGGAAAGACCTGGCATGGCAGTTCAGGTTGGACTGTCCCCATGAGGAGCAGTGTCAACACTGATTTGCATATGGCTGGGTCCAAACTGGGGTGGCATAGTGAGCAAAAGAACGATGGACTAAACCGAGATTTCTTGACTGGGGGTGAGTGGTTGAAATGTTTCATCACTCCGTCCATTACGTTGTGTTTTCAATGTCCAGCCTACTGTCCACCAAATGAACCACCAATGGGCAGATGTGGTCCGCTGGGAAGCAGATCTTCTAGATCATCTGGGAAACATAGTTGGTGGGCCTACTGGTAAGTCCCTATATTCCATAACTTGTAGCTGTGTGGCTTTAGCAAACATCTGTTACTGTTAACCTTCACTCACCTGAAATCCAGGCGTTCCAGATGAGAGATGAGAAGATATTTTCCTATGCCCCCTAAGACCTAGATCCTCCTAAGCCTTTGTCTATTAACCGCCTGGATTCTTAGGTCCTCGGGGGAAGGGGAAAAAAGGGACAAAAGAACCAAAAATGATAAATAAAAGGACACTCTCGCCACTCTCTTCACGTCAGTAAGGACACGTCCGACGGCTAACTCTGTCGCGGTCCAAAGCCTATAAAACAATAAACAATGATGAGTGCCACACTATTCACTCCTAAGGCTGTCCTTCACATGTATCTACATTGACACTATTCTTTGATCTGTTAATACCTTAGCATTATCCTTATTATTCAGGGATGAAGCTAAAATGCTTGTCTCTTTCTCTGTCTCGTTTCTGCAATAAATATTAACACATCAATTCTCACGTTTCACATCACATCTTACTTAATGTACGCCTAGTCATTTGAATCACTTACATCAGGTGTCTTTTGACGCTTTACAAGTGCCCCAAATAAAACATACAATGAGCGTAATTGTTTTCGCAATGATTGATTCACAGAGCCTACCTTCGGTAACTCTGTTGTAACCCTTGCGTTGTCTTTTCTCTTTTGTGTGTCTTAGGTCTTAACGGGAAGATCGCGGCAAGAAGGCTTACTTCAGCCAAACTGTTTTTGAGATAAGTATCTCCTTTCTCTGATTACTTTTCACTTGTCTTTATGCATGCATGCGAGCGAGCTCCGCAAGCGGAACGTTCTTACTTTGTTTGTTGATTCTGTTTCTTCTTTCTTTGTCTCTTTTTGCAGGTCGGGTGAACAATCGGGAACAGGAAGCGAGCGCCGGAAGATTGACGGGGGACGGACCAGGATCTGACTTCACCAAGGTGGAGGGGAACAACGCAAGCCGGAAGAAGAACCGGAAGTTGGAGAGGAGCCCGGAGCGTGAAGCGTCGTCAGGAGATTCCAGGCAAGTGGAGATGCTGGATAGCGGCAAACGAACACAAGCATGCGTAAGCGGGGGTGGCAGTCTTTTATAGCTGCAGATGGGTGGGGTTTCTCTGCACGTTGCCAGACACGCGTCTAGCAGCGTAAAAGGAAAGCAACGTGCTCACAAGGCAGCGCGCCTGTTCCTGGTTGTTTGAGTCAGTGACAGTCTCACGGGAACAATAATAAAGCACAGGCAAATACAAATACAAATAGCAGCAAAATTCGAAAACGTAAACAATTTACCATGGGCTTACAAGAAGGGCATCATGACCAGATACAAAGCAATGCTGAGCATAAGGATGGTGTTACCACAGAGTAAACCTGACCAGTCAAACACAGCTTGGTCAACTTACCTTGCTGTGTTTAACAGGGTCATACAAATCTTTACAACTTAACACTGGAGGGCAATCATGACGGTTGCGCTCTACAAACCCCAACAGTTACTGCCTTTTCAACTGGAAGGGCCAGATATGTATTTGGGAAGTATACAATGATACAGGCTAACTCCATTAAATGAACAGAACATGACACAGGGGCCTGTTCACAGTGGCATTTAATATACAGATTTTTCTTTTTTAAATGGTCATAATTCCTTAATGAGCCCGTACAGGGCTCAAAAGATCAATCTTTATTTAGCATGCACTAGTAACATGTAAGGAGCTAAGAGAAGAAGACAAACATGCATGATTACTGTATTATGTGTGTAGCACTGTTCAGTTATGTTGACTTAGTTATGTTTTTGATTTTATTCTGTTTTATTCCGTTCTGCTCCTGTGTGTCACAGTTTGACTATGTTACCTTTTATCACCTTCTAACTCCTTCTTATGTTGTTTACGACTTAATCTCAACATGAAATGTGGACATATAGGAACTAATTTTTTTTTCCTTGTAGCCCTGAAGAAGCGGGGTTCCATGAAATAGGTGTTGTCCACATTAGCTCTATGGCTACTTTCACTGTTGTGCTCGTGCTCCACAATTGAATTCTGTTATTCGAAAGCTATGTTTGTCTTTTAAAATGCATCAATAAATTACTATTCTTATAAGAACACACCTATGATTGATATAGCCTCAAACTGGGGCATATTGTATGATATGTGAGTTATGTGCTGTGATGTTGATTATCTTCAGTAAAAAAGTAAATACAGCTATGTTGTATCATCAATCTTGTTGTGTGGTTTAATAATTTGTACTAGTATGTTGATCTTTTACTCCCCACGATCCACTTTAAATTCTATGTAACATTTGTCAGCTGGGCAAACTGACATTTGTGGGTGAGATTAGCGCAGGACCATTTCTCAATGTATCCACTCCTTCTTATGAACACTGTAACTGACTGAGAGGCACTGCTGCCCATGGGCCCAAAAATTGTGCTAAGATACAATCTCAAATAGCAATTACATTTTGTGGTTTAATACTGATTTTGGTAAATTGTTCTCAGTAACATTTCTTGTAACAGTTTCCTACTGTAAGAATGGTGAATAATTGAGGACACGTGAGCAACTGGCTGATAATCTTTTCAGTAGGCCAATAGGTGAAGCTAAGAATTCACAACCGCAGGGTAACTATAAATGTTGGAATTATGTCTGCAGTTGATATGTCAATGGCAAAACCACAGTGTTTTACAACCATGACAAATCTAAATGCTTCCAGATTAGAAGCATTATGAATTGCAACACAACATACTATATATATATATGAGTATTTGTGTATGCCAAAGGCAATATGTGGGATCGACCAAACGATCACTCAAAACAAGATGGAAAGAATATTTGAGAGCAATCAGACACACTGACTCCAGGTTTCCATTGACTGCATATTTTGTCAGCAAAAATCAACTGGTACAGCTATGTAAGAATGGACTCGTGGGTATTGATCATGTTTCAGCATATCATAGAGGGGGAGACAGATTTAAAGCTGCATAGGAAAGAAAGTTGGTGGATCAATTGCTTACAAACTGTTCAACATGGTTTAAATGTGGACCCAGAAATGTATACAACTTTGGGAAACTAGTAATGTGAATCCTGCTAGTTTCATACTTTTGGACTGTGAGATTGCTTTTATATTGGATGTTTCAATTATTTGATGGTATGGTTGAACAAGTTTCCTTGATGTGTCTCCTGTCAGAGTGCCTTGACAGGTTTGCCCAATGTCTTATTTGATACTCATTGCTTTGCTGTCTTCGAGTAACTTTTTCTTTCATTGTCTTCCCTATTTTAGATGTATCCTTCCTTTAATTATTGGCATATTTGTTCTGTGTCTTTCTCTGCTTATTGGGTGGTCCCTGGATACCATGAATTACAAAAGGGGAGATGGACCCCTTTTGAGCAGAAGTTCAAGCTACTAACTCAAACACATCTTCTATTAACTATAACTCTAATTGGGAAAGCATGTGGTTGTGTTTGATATATTCACAGCTTTGGGATGACTAATGCCTCTTATGTTTAAAAAACACTTCCTAATTCACTCAGAAGGTATAGCTTAATGGGGCTGTGCAGCTGTTGGAGAAGTTCGGATTATGTAGGAATAAGTGTTCGAATCCTGCTTGTGTATTCACAGATTTAATTTATGTCTAGGTGGGTATTTGTAATATTGGATCGATTATGTCAGGAGTTTTTGGTTTTGGCATGATATGTCTTACCTAGTTAGGTTTATTTGAATGTTTCTCAAGTATGGAGATGGAGAGAGTTGACAAATCATGAAGGAATTGTGACATGCTTAAGGTGCAAATCGATTAGCACAGTGGCACAAAACCTTGGTTTCAGTGGAGCTTGATGTGTGTTCGAGCCTGCTCTCCCCAGATTGATTTTGCGCCTTTGTTTCCTCAGTGAAGGGAGAGGTGTGGCGCAGCAGCCAGGGCGGCTTACTCCAGAGCACCGGGCTCCCAGTTTGATCCCTGGCACCAGCGGCAGCTCAGCCCAGCACCATGTGACTCTGGGAAATAACTTGCTTAATCTCTCCGACGGCCCCAGTGCGTTGAGACCCTTAGGGGTTATTAGTTTGCGCTTTACAAATACCAGGTTAAGATATGTTGCTCCATTTTGGGCTATTTGATTTTATTTAGTGCTGTTCTTTTCATTGGTTTCTGGTGGCTATGGTGTGCGTTTTGGACTAATATAATGGCTGGTAGAAATAGGGGTTATGTACCGTTTGGTATATTGGTGATGGGATGGTTGAGATCCTTTTTTAGAATATGGTCCAAGCCGGGTTTTCAACATTGGGAATGTCTTTTCAAATATTAATGAAACAATCAGAGGTAGCACTGACCGGAGGAACCAATTGCGAGGGACCAATGAATTTGCACTAGTATTTAACTGCGCTTGTGAGTGCACTTGGTTTGGTGCGGTCTAACGAGGTGGTTTATGCAGCAATGCACTATTACTACTGTAAGTGTCCCTGTTGGGACCTATTGTGGTTTTATTGCTTTTTTGTTGTCTGATTATCTTTAGATTCTGTTTTATGGCTTTATACTTTTTTTTTTCTTGCTTGTCTTTTTCTTTATTGTGGTGTATAGGATGAAGATGTAGCAGTTATTCTATCTGCAATTTGTAATTTTTTTCGGGGTGACTACCTCCTTAGGTCATTTTATTTTATCTCATTTTCTTTTTACATTAAAAGACTCTCACAAGAATTCTTATTCTATCATTAGTTTTTTTTGGGAGTACCGGTGGTGGCACCACACTCTCGTTATTTGCATGCTTTTAGGCTTGGCTCTGCTTCACTGATACTTAGGAAAGTGCCTTCCTTCAATGTTTTGGTGCTCTGTTCTTATGAAGGTTATTATTCTTGTTTCTTTTCTATGGGTAACCTTCCATGTGGTTGACGCATAGGTTATGGTTTCCACAGGATCTTAAGTGACTCATTTATGAATCTGCTAATTAATGTTTTTTGCATGATGAGAGGTCATTACTCGTTTGTAATCCTCACTTTTTGCTCTTGAGTCTTATGGACTCCCAACAAATTGCTGGATTCTGGAACGTTATGTGGCGCAAATAAGGCAGGAACACTAATGAGATTTAATACCGTATGAATTCAAGATGCAATGTCTCTTACACTAATTCTGCTATGGGCTGTCTAATCCTGTTTTACCTTGGAATCTTTTGTACTGTATCCTATAGATTGAATGGGTTAAATTACAATTTTGGATGTAGGTTTTTTTCTTATAGTCATGTATTCCATTATCTTTGATGTCCCTTCTTCAATGTGGCCTTTTATGCCCTTTTATGCCTATGAATGGCATGTTTATGATATTAGTCCAACATGCACTCTTCAGGATTCTCTTAAGACATTTTTATTTACTTTTTACTCATTTATTTGTACCTTTCTTTATTTCTGTCATAAATACTGAATAGCACCAACAAGTTTTTCACTTCTATTCTTCCTGCTATTAGTTATGTTTTTGCTTTTATTCTGTTCAGCTCTGTGTCCTCCTATCTCATTTTGACTATGTAACATTTTTCACCTTCTAAATCTTTTTTTTGTTGCTTATGACTTAATCTCAATATGAAATGTGGAAATATAGGAACTCTTTGTGTTTTTTTGTTTGTAGCCCTGAAGAAGCGGGATTCCGTGAAACACATGTTGGCCGCTATAGCTCTATGGCTACTTCCAATGTTGTGCTCCACAATTGAATTCTGTCAATCGAAGGCTATATTTGTCTTTTAAAATGAATCAATGAATTACTATTCTCATAAGAACATACCTATGATTGATATAGCCTCAACTGGGACATATCGTATAATATGTGAGTTATTTGATATGATGTTGATTTTCTTCGGTAAAAAGCAAATACAGCTATATTATATCATCAATCTTGTTTTGTGATTCAATAATTTTCATTAGTATGTTGATCTTTTACTCCACAAAATCCACTTTAAATTCTATTTAACATTTGTCAGCTGGATAAACTGACATTTGTGGGTGAGATTAGTGCAGGACCATTTCTAAATGTATCCACTTCTTTTGAACACTGACTTGAGAAGGCCCCTGCAAAAATTATACCTTGCAGAGTGTGGTCAGTCAAATTGGTCTGTTCACTTTAGCCATCAAAGCTAGGCACCCATGCACCATGGAGCATAGTAGGCTGGTTTGGTACTTTGTCTGCACTCTGTGACCTGATACGTAATTTGCCAGATATTATCTGAAAACACTGAAACATGGCATACATATGTTCATCATTAGGCCATGTCAACCTTGCCATATTTCACATGTCCTACGTGCTAACAATACCAGACATTTGCGAAGTCAATCTCCTGTGCTTCACATTTACACAGTGTAAATGTTCATCATTCACAGAGAAATGCACCATATTTTTGCCTTGTAGGTGGACCAGAACCATACACCTGTGGAGAGGTGGAGACCTTCAGGCATCCCGATGCTACAAGTGAGTGTCACCTAAAACTTTTCTGTTCTCTGTAAGGATTGTGTGAGATCTCTGATATTGCTTGTATTGAGATGTGTAAGGGGTATCATCAGTCACCTGAAACAAGTTAGTGGGCTGACTTAGTCAATGTAGGTCATGACCAGGGTTGAGGATAGTCAGCGGATGACTACAAAAGTGTGTATTCATGTCTTTGTAGTGCTTAGTATGTGAGAATTACACATGTAGTGTGTTAACTATTGATTAATGCTTGTGCTAGGTGTATACAAAAATGTGTCAACCAAACAGATATCCTAAAACTTGCAGTTATAATCTGTTTCTTCATCTGTTGCATCCATACAGGTCAATGACCATCAGAAGCAAGCCATTTGGAAAGCCATCACCTGGAAGGTGCAGACCCTGGGGGTCTATCACCAGCACAGCATACATTGCAGGAAAATGTAGTAGGACCTGAGGCGCTAGGCCCGGAAGATCATGGAGGTCCAGCTGGGGATGTCCTCCCAATGTTTAAGGGGCGCTTGGCAGACCCTGACCCCCCTAATGGCCTGCATACTGGTGGTGGCCTACCCGGAGCTTGATGGACAGTTGAGGGCCCAATAGCAGCTACAAGGGGCTGAGTCCTGGCCAGAGGCATACATGTTACATTGCCAACTTTGTGTATTACAAGCAGGCAGTACCCCATCAATATTGGAGGTGGACCTTATGCTACACACAAGAAGAGGTTTTGGTTGTGTAGGTCTGGTAGAAGGTGCATGCTGATGTGCTTTGCCTATTGTCTTTCTGACCAGGAATACAGCAGAGCCCAGGTCCTCTACCGATTTACTGGCTTGGGCAGACACATGGCTGAGTAAAGTGATTAATCAGCTCACGTTTTTTGATGTTGTGGGTGACAAGTGTACCAAACAGTACCAAACAGGCTACTTGTCTTTAGTGTGTCAGGAGTGACGCTCCTTTACTACTGTGTCTCATGTGATGTGTCCCTCTTACAGGTAACATAGCATACAGTGCACTTTGGATGCAGTCACTGAGCAATACTTCACCTTGGTAAGTGGGGAATGTACAGTGCCATGAGATAGCAAACATCACTGTTGCCATCATTATTAGTGCCTACATGTTGGCATCTGTACCATTCCCTGTCGTAGTATAATCTGCACTACTGTTTCATACATGATCTAGATGTCTTCATAGGTTGATGTCTGAATCCATTACAAATGTGTGTGAGTATGGCAATCTGTATTAGAAAATAGTTATTTGTGATGGGTATACAGTTCATGTGCCACCACAGACAGGAGTGTGTAGACATTGGTGGGTGGGTCACACATACCCTGAGCCATTACTCAAGGTCATTAGTCAGGTCCAATTGATGAAGCAATGAAGGACATTACAGGTTGGCTTACAGTAATTTCTCACAATGTGAATTTCCGTGCCATTGATGTGGGAGTATTCAGTTATGTGAATTGCACATGTCGATTTGTCAAGGTTCATTCACTGACTGATGACATGCATCAGGGAGTGACATGCAGAAATGTAGGGAACATATGTGAGAGTCTACACTTAGTAATACAATGGAATTTGTGTTTGTGAGGCAAAGTACCCAGCACATCCACATCCCACACCACCTAAACTTTCAAATGCCCACACTCACTTACACAGCAGACACCAACAAAATACAAACAAGATTCACCAGACACACAGACACCTGCACCTACAACACACCCACCCATACCTGACACTTCCACTCCCTCCAGCTCCCACCCCCTACTCCCTCCCAAACATCTTGCCCATTTTTCCTGTGAAAGCTTCTTATTTGCCCTTGTCCTTACCCCTATCAAAGCCAATCCCCCCAAAGCCAAAAGAACCTCTTCTGCACCCTAATCCATCCCTTCCACATCCCAATCTACCCCTGAAAAACCTGATACACCACCACTAAACCTAGATGTGCCCCTAAGTAGACCAAACCCCTCCCAAAGCCAGGACCAAACCTCCCAAAACCACACCTCCCAATACCGACCCCATTCCTCCCAAGTGACATCATTGAGATGACTGGACTGCCCACTAGATGCCCCTTCCTGGGGAGGTTCCTCTGGCAGTGCCATGAAAAGCATGTTTAGTGGCTCATCAGTGTGCTGGACCACACACTGTGTTATTTGACTGGCCATTGGCCTTTGCTTTACTCCATGTGTTCATTTTGAAGAAATAGAAAACTTTGCTGTTATGTCCCGTATAGAGGCCCTAATGTAGACCCGTTCATACATTCCCTAAAATGGACGTATTCGTATTTGCCCTAATACGGTCATATTCGTACTTGCCCTATTATGTTCAAAGCCGCACATGCCCTATTACGGTCATTACTGTACATGTCCTATTATAGTCATGATTCCTTATATAGGCATGATCTTTCACCTACATTGGTCCTCGCTAGTACACAACGAGCTCTGAGGGCTGAACGTTATCTAGTCTGCGGTTTTGAATACAGCAGGGTTTTTCCCAAACACAGGCCCACACTGTACTCATCAATTATGCATGGCTCTCTAGGAATACACCACCTGCATAATATATATGTACAAAGTTCACCCCTGACGCCTTCCTCATGCCTAACAAGGGCCAATACAAACCAGGCAACTAGAGTCTTCAGGGTATAAATACACCACATCTTACCCCGGTAAGATAGAGGGAACCGAGACTTCCATGCTGACCAGAGACGCTGAGGCTCCTGCATGCAGTTGCTCCAGCTGACAGCGGTCTGACACAGCCCTTGCAGGGTGCCCATCTCGAGACCAGGACGGGGTCCCACACTCTCTCTATTCAGGCATGGGGGTTCGACTAAATCCTAGAAGGACTCTTGGCTCTTAGGCTTTTAGACCTACTCATATGCTAGGTACACTCAGGTACATCTAGTTAGGCATCGTAGGAGTATGCGCACTTTCATAATGCTTTTTATACTCATGTATGTATTCATGATTATTGCAATATGGTAGAACTGTTCTATCCCTTTGCTTTTATCGTACTGCTGATAATATTTCTCTGCTATTGTCTGCTGGTTTCTGCAGCACATATATTTTACACTAGAATAACAACTGTTCAATAAATACTTATTGAAACGCCCAGACTGTTTATTCTGTGTAACTCTCTGAGACAAACCGAATAAGTAAGCACAAGATAACTTGAAGCAATCCAAAGTATCTAATAACCGTAAAAAACCTGAAAAAGTGTTAAACAAAATAAACACTACAGGAAACCAGAAAAAAAAGAAATCAAAGTTTAAAACATTGGTTTATTATAAACCAAAAGTGATTTCCTCAAAAGAAAACAGTAACTCCCAATGTTCACAGGACATGTTCATAGACAAAAACCAGTACAGTAAACAAGAAAACCTAATAAACAAATGCATTACATTCCCAAAAATACATATACATTATACTTAAACCTCCTAAAATAAGTAACATAACACAATTTAACATACTGAAATATTACTAGAACAATGTGTGAAAACCCCAAACTACAAACTAGTGAAAAATATTACTATTAATACAACTGCACCCAAAAACCACAATTAACAGTATAATAAGCCTTGAGACCTCCACCGACATCCCCCCAACCCTCAAAACCCTTAAAAAACCCTTTAAAAATGACTTACCACTTCAGATGAACAGCAACTCCTTACTGCAACCTGGATCCAGGAAAATAGACTACAAATGACACAAATAGACTACAAAATAGAAGGTAGCAGTAAAGAAAAATGGCTGTTAAATCAAAGAAAAAAAGACTATCTCCCAATAGAAATAAATGGGAAATAGTTTAAAAATGTTGAATAAATGTTTTCAAAATATAAAATATTATTAAACATATAAAACATGTCAAAACATGTTGTAAACAATGTTAAAAAAATTGTAAACTATAAATTAAATGATAATAACCAAAACATAAACAATTATTTAATATATACTGAACAAAACATATGTTAAAATGATGTTGAATATATGGATATAAAACAATTTAAGACATGTTAAAAAATATTAAACAAACAAAAAAAAGTGGAAAATGTACAACATACAATACTATTTAAATATGATTTACATTTTTTATGTGATAATAAAAATGAATTGAAAATGTTCTATTTAGCAACATATAAAAGTTTATTTGTAAGTTAAAATAGATATGTTTAGAAT
Source organism: Calotriton arnoldi (assembly GCA_963921515.1). Classification (NCBI taxonomy): domain Eukaryota; kingdom Metazoa; phylum Chordata; class Amphibia; order Caudata; family Salamandridae; genus Calotriton; species Calotriton arnoldi. The sequence continues at coordinate 2,420,477 of CAWUFW010000791.1, forward strand.
TGTAAAAATATACATTAAATAAAGTTTGAAAACAAATAAAATTAGAAAATTGTTTTACATGTATTTATTCTATAAAATATGTAATTAATAATAGTATTTTTACAGACATACTATCTTGTTTACTATATTACTTTTCATTATATTATAATACTAATTAAATAACAAACTATTTCTACTACATACAGATACATTAATAGGTGCATTCTTAATTACAAAGGATTTTTATTGTGCAGAGTCCTTTTTTAAATGATATTGAGCCAAACTTGGCTAGGAAACTTTGTATTCTTTTTATTTATGGTACCCTGCCACTTTGCACTTTTACTTCAAAGTGGGTGATACCTTCAGACTTCGCTGCAAATGGGCTGCCCATCTTGTGGACATGCACAAAAATCTGTAGCCCATATGTTGTTTTTTTGCCCGGCATAAAGCAAGGTGAGGGCCATGTGGATAATTCCAACATGCAGATGTCTAGGTGTCAGAAGGCACCTGGAGGCGTGTATAATCCTGCAGACAGATCTGATGGCCCCCATGGTTTTTACAGTTTCGAGATTTTTAATGAGTATGTGGCCTGTACGGAAGAATTTGGAAGTAGTTGCCTAATCTGATTAATTTGGAATCTTTTATGGTAATTGAAAATGACTTACTGATTTTAAGATTTTAAATCATTTTGTATTGATCTTAGGAACTTGTGTGATTCTGTAATATTTTGTTCCTACTCTTAGGTATTTAATACACCAAGATCATGAAAGTATTTAATGATAGTTTTTGTATGCCTCTTTAATTGTACTTTTTACTGAAATGAAGTGTTGAACTGAACTATATTATAATACTAATTAAATTATATAACCTGTTTCTACTACATACAGATACAATCTAAACAAAAGATTTCACATTACAATTAAAAATTTCTCTAACGTAAACCATTTTAAAGAAAATTGTGAATGCTACTAGGGTGACATTTACTATTCCTACTCCAGTCAAAGCTAATTTGGGGAAGGTGTTGGACACTAAAGGAGTGACATTTACTTATTCCCGCTCCAACCTAAACCAAATTTGAGAAGGTGTTGGACACTAAAGGGGTGACACTTACTATTCCCACTCCAATCTTTACCAATTTGGGGAATGTGTTGTACACTAAAAGGATGACATTTACTAATACCACTCCGATATATGTCAATTTGGAGAAGGTGTTGCACACTGAAGGGGAAAAGATTACTATTCTCACTGCAATACATACTGATTTGGAGAAGGTGTTGGATGCTAAAGGGGTGACATTTACTATTCCCACTCCAAAGCATACTATTTTGAAGAAGATGTAAGACACTACAGGGGTGACATTTATTATTCGTACTTCAATCTAAACTGATTTGGGAGAGACGTTTGTCACTAAAAAGGTGGCATTTACTATTCTTATTTGAATGCATACCAATTTGGGGAAGGTTTGGACACAAAAAGGGTGACATTTACTAATCCCACTCAAATTTAAACCAATTTGGGTAAGATGTTGGACACTAGAGAGGTGACTTTTACTATTTGTGCTACAATCTAAAATATTTAATGCGAGACCCTACACACTAAAAACTTTACATACACAATCATTGCTCCATACTCACACATACTTTTTAATTATATAACTAATTAAAAATTACTTCAAAAACACACTAACCCCAAATATAAACCTAAATATTCATAATTCAACATTTACATATACAATTTAGTACATTGAAAAAAAAATCATACTTCAGAATTAACAATTGAAGTTATTTACAAAATTAACAATTTTAAATAAAGATTTTCTTGAATTAAATGCAATATATATTTGAAAATATATTCCCAACAAGAGATTTAATCAAATATTAAACATAATAAAAATCCAATTATTGATTTTTTTAAAACTAATTTTTCATAAAGAAATCAATAACATTCAAATATAAAACAGAATACAAATTTATATATAATAAATAATACATATTTATATTTTTTCTGTTATAATTATACAATATTTTAAAAAAGTTTAAATAAATGTAAAAGGTTTTTACGTATACACTATAATTTTAACATAAAAAAGTCTTTGAAGTTCAACAAAAATCAGTCGTTATAAAACAAAACTAAATTAAAAATTGTATTTAAAAAAATAAGTAAAACAAAATTCACAATCTTTAAATTGTTAATGAAACAAAATACATTTCAAAATTTTACTGTACTAATTTGCATATCATTAAAATAATGAACATTACATTTAAACTAAATTATCCACTTTTTAATAATCTGCCCAAAATTATCCCCCTAAAACAATATCCTACTGCTAAAAGTATATATAAATCCAATAATTGTAGACATTAAATCAACTGAAAATACTAATTTCAACAATGTTATAATTAATAAATTATCTTCCTAAAAATACAAATCAAAAATATTATTAAACATATATTATCAACGCACACTACAATAAATTACATACAAAATAACACAAACAATATTGCATGCAATGATATTTTCTAACAACATTAAAACAACACTTACAATGATATTCTTACCTATGATATTCCTGTCTACAATATTTTTAGACATCCCGATATTCTTGACACAATATGTTTGAATCATGGTATTTTTCATTCAATGTTTTGTTAGGGATGGGCAAAGATCTAGTCTTTGGGCGGAGTTCACAGGGTTCTGCTCACTCCGCATTCTGATTGGAACTTGGAGTTCCAGCAACATTCCTCCAGTCGGCGAACTGGTGTTTTTTCTCATGTGCGGCTGGCCAGCAATAATTTGGGGAGCGAGAATTTGCATCCTCTGGCGTTATTTTCATGCACGAGAACACCTCCCAGCGAGATTTCTCACCACAGGCGTTCATGGCAGGTCGCGACCAACTGTGTGGAGAAAGCTGCTGCTTGAGTAGAAAATCTACTCAACTGGCAGGAAGAGCCAGCGCCCTCTGCCACATTGTATGATGACATTTGAGCTATCATCGTAAAAAATTAGCGTGAGCAGCGCAATGTGTCAAATTCTGCCCACCTGCAGAACTCTGCGGAATCTTGCTGAGTTTTAATGTATCTCCTCGGAATTCCATGGAGTTAAAATCCGCGAGTTCCACCCAGCCCTATATTTTGTCCAAGCATTGATCAGGTTGCTGGTTGCCAACCCTGTGCTACATTTTTGATATTGTTAAAGGCAAAATATATTTTTTACTCATTTTAAGATTACACTCATCCCCATGGCGATGGGATATGCTTTTCTCATCTCTACTTACCCCACAGTTTTTTTTTCTAACACATGTTCACAAACCTCTCACAACATGTTATGGTACCAAAGCAAACGTGTTCAAGCCAATCAGAATAGAGAGGATCATAAGTTCTCAAACTGATTTGTGAGTAACCCTGGGCGTAGTTCGCGTAGTAGTGCTACGCGTAGCTACGCGAAGTGCACTTCGCACTACGCGAGCTATGCGTAGCTACGCGAACTGTGTGGTGCACTGTGCAAAATGCTGTTCGCACTGATTGCACAGTGCCGGATGCTTGTCCGCACTGTGCAATCAGTGCAAACCGCATCTTGCACAGTGCAAGCGGTCGTTTTCTGCCGCTCGAGTAGATTTCTACTCGAGCGGCAGCTTTCTCAATGCGGACTGGTAGTTTCTCGTTGCGAGCATACGCGACCACTCGCAATGAGAAACCTGACCTCCCCGCGTTGAGAATCTCGCGAACGAGGAAAGAGTCTCGCCAGGATGTCATTTTGCTTGCTCGCGGTCGCCAACTTGACGTTGAGGACCGCAAGCAAGCAAAAAATGACCGCTACACGTGTTTGCACTGTGCTACGTGCAATTCGCGTAGTGCGAAGTAGCGCAAACTTCGCAAATTACGCGAGCGTAGCATAGTACTTCGCCCAGGGTTATTTGTGAGGCAAACCACCTGCCAGAACCCAAATCCTTATTAACCAATCACATTTTTTTTTGCATTTAAAAATGATGGGCCATATTTATCAAAAATTCACACACTTCAACGCATGCAAGCCACCTTGCTGCGTTGCATGAAAGGGCATGATAGCGCATTATGTACCATTATACAGCGCATTCCTTTCCTTTCCCTGGTGCACTTTTGGCTGCCTAGCGCCAATGCAAGCACCCTGGCATCAAGTTGCAAGGGTGCTTGCATTGCAGGCAGAATTGTTTTTGTGCAAGTAGGGACACCTTCCTACACAAAAAGAATCCTCAGATGCATTTTCTACTTTCACTTAGAAAGAGGAAACAATGAGGAGAAATAAAGATATTTCTCCTCGCTGCGCCCCTAGTGGGAAGACGTACAATTGTTGTGCATTCCCAGGTCTATCAGCATTGGTAAACCTGGGAATGTGCCAGAATGCATGGGTAGATACATGGTAATGTATCAGTGTGGGGTTTTTAGTATTGACAGGAATAATGGCGCTCAAGCTAATTCGCGCTGAGTTTATGTTATACTAGGAGTGTGAACGGTGCAAACCAGGTCAGGGGATATGCCCTAAAACCCCCGTGATGGTATGGATAGAAATCCACACAAATGAAGTAGGTACAGTCCCGGGCACACGTAACGAGGATATAATGGTTGCTTTTTATTTTGGCTGGTTGCTTATGCTCTGTTACTATATTAAACACCTATGATTATCATTCTGGTGTAGACCCTCTACATTTCTGCAGTATGAGACATTTCTCCTGATATTATATCCTCGTTACGTGTGCCCGGGACTGTACCTACCAGATACATGGTAATACCCACACTCCACCCATGGCATGCCTCCCTGCTGCAGAGAACACCCTCGCTCCATCCATGACATGCCACCTTGCATTTCTCTAGATTTATCAAGGCACACAGGGCCATGCAAGGTGGCCTTACGTGGCTTGATAAATCTCATTTAGGTTTCGCATTTCCCTTGCAAAAATGCAACACACTTTGTAATAGGAAACAACAAGGAGAAATAAAGATATTTCTCATTATTCCACCTCTGGTTGGGAGGTATACAATCTTGACGCAATCTCAGGTTACCAATGTTGATAAATCTGGGAATGTGCAAGAATACATTGGTGGATGCTTGGGATCACCCACTCTTCACCCATGGCACGCCTTCCTGCCACAGAGTAATACAAGGCAGCGATTTGCAGCGATTTGCAGTGCCTTGCATTACTCCACATTTACTAAGCCATGCAGGGCCACGCAAGGTGGCCTTGTGTGTCTTGGTAAATAGCATTCTAGTTCTTACGTCACAAGCCATTTATTTCAATGTTGCTTATGAATGAATTAAAGAACCACATATCAACAAAATTGAAATGCTCTATTACTTACTGGTAATCTTCATTACTCTGGGTCCCGTTGTCCTCGTCCCATTCATTAACATAGCGGAGATAATCATCTCCCGACAGAAAAAAGAAAAGAGGAATGCTGGGACCCTAACCCTAGCCCCTCCCACTGGGAGTACATAAGCAGCACTTACCCAGCATTCCGCCTGAACAACCAAGCCCCCCAGGAAGGCCGGCCATCCGGGAGGGAGGGGCGTATGAATGGGACAAGGACAACGGGACCCAGAGTAATGAAGATTACCGGTAAGTAATAGAGCATTACCCCCAGGTCCCTTATGTCCTCGTCCCATTCATTAACATAGCGGAGAATACCAAAGCAGAAAACTCGGCCTTCCAAAACCCAAACACACCCAGGAAACCACACCAAAGGCAGCAACCAAAGGGAAGCAAAAGGGAGAACCGCAGCAAACAGGCAGAGCATCCAGACAAGAAAGCACGCCACCAGAGCAGGGACGCACCCACCAAAACAAACGGGAGATGACCAAGCCGAAGACGAGGGCAACCCAAAGAGGGCAGTCAACACACCAAACAAAAACACCAACACAGGCCGCCCACAACAAAATGACAGCAAGGAGGCCACACCAAGAAGAAGACCCCCAGCGGCCCAACCGGCCAGCAAGCCCGAACAGGCCAGCAGGGAAATAACCAAGGTCCGGAAACGGGGACCAAGGAAAACCGAAGGCGACAACAAGGAGGCAGCCAAACAGAGTAACAGGAAACAGAGGTCCCAGGCCAACCAAAGGGAAACCCCAACCTACCAAACGAGCAGAAAGGAGGGGCCCCAAAGAGACCCCAAATGCAAAGCCCCAGAAGGAAACAGGGACCAAAACAACCAACAAATGGGAACCCCAAAAGGGAAGCTCCTACAGCCAAATGGACACACAAGGCTCAAAAGCCACGCACCGGAGAGCAACTCAAAAGGGAAAGAGGAGAGCGACAGCCACGAGGGCAAGGCACAAACCAAAGAACCAACCAAGGGCAGGACCACCAGGACCAAACCCGGAAGAAGGGGAACACCGGCCAGGCACCAGCACCCCCTACAAACAGAAGCACATGGCCCAGAACAGAGCCGACACACAACGACCCCCAAGGACTTAGCCCGGGAGGAGCAGCAAGAGCCCAGGGACAGGCCAAAGGGCAAGGCCACGCACAAGAACACCGGGGAAGCACAAACACAGCCCCCGGAACGCCGCCCCAGCAGGCCCCAAGAGCCAAAAGGCAGCAGCCGAGCACCCAAAGGAAAACCAGCCCCCTGAAAGACAGAAAGACCAAGCAAGAGGACCAGACAGCCAGACCCCAACCCCAACCGAACCCAAAAGGGCAGAGGAGGGGCCAGGAACCAAAACCACTTGAAGAAGAAGGCCCCACAACCGAACCAGAAGCAGCCCCGGAACGAACAGACCAACAAAGACCGGGGACCAACAAACGGAACCCATCAAGGGCTGAAAGGGGCAGGACAGGGCAAACAGCAACAACCCCGAAAACCCCAAACCACCGGGCGGAGGGAAGAACCCCCAAAAACCATCCAAGCCACAGAGGCAACAGACGTCAGGGCGAAAGCCAAGCAAACCGCACAGGCACCCAAACACCCCAGAGCAAGCCAAGGGAGGACCAGAACAGGAGAAACCCCCCCGAAGGCAAGAGAGGGCAAAGCAGTACGGAAGCCAGGACCGAAGCAAGGCAAGCCACCCAAACAGAAGGACCCGGCAGCCCAACCCGCAACCGGAGATGGCTCAAAACAGAGCCCAGCCAAAGGCCAGAAGGGCAGCAGAGACCCCCGGCACAGAACCACCGGACCACACAAGACTGAAAACCCAACAAGGCAACAGCCCAGTGGGAGACACAGGAAGAAAAGAGCAGGCGGCACGGGCAGAGGCCAAGCAGAACCCACCCGCAAAACCGGCACACCAGGGCAACCGGAGAACAGCCCCGGACTGGCAACCACACAAGGGAAAGGCAGCCGAAGCACCCAGCACCAGGAACCCCAGGCGGGTCCACACACAGGCACGGGCAAACAGGGTGGGAAGTAACAGGCCCCCCAGAAGGCCAAGGGAGGAGGAGCACCCAGAAACAGGGAAAGCCCCACACACCCCCCGGAGTCAACCAGGCCCGAACCCGCACAACGCCCTAAAGCAGACGAGAACAGGAGCAGACAGAGGAAACGGCTGCAGCCCAACACCGGAAAGAACCACCCAGCAACACAGGGCAGACCCATAAGGACACCCAAGGAGGGACGCCCAGGCCACTGCAACAGGCACCCCAACGCGCCAATCAAGCACGACCAGGCACAACCACACAAACAGCAGGAAAGGCCAGGAGCGCGCCAACAAAGCCACCGCACCAGGCACCCAGGCGGACGGCCAGACAGGGAACAGAGCCCAGAGGAGACCAGAGCCAATAGCGGCCCAGCAGAAGAGAGCAGGTGCACGCAGAGAGGCAAGGCCGCAGAGGGAACCCCAATCAGAGCAGGCAAAAAGCTGCAAGACCAAGAAGCCCGGAACACCAGGACACACAGGCGGGCCCACATCCACAGAGCAACCAGGCCCCCAAACAGCAGACAAGCAACCGGACACAGCCAGCCACGAGAGCCCCCAAAACACCGCACAGGACCCCCGAGCCCATCCAGAGGGGAGGGGACCGGAGCACCAGGCCCCCATAGAGAACCGAGAAACAACACGAGACCGAAACGGTACCAAGCAGCCGAGGACGTGCAGGCAACACCAGACGCCCGACGAAGCCAGGCACCCCCAGGGAGGAAAGAGCCAACGGACACCCGAGCACGACCGCATGGATCCAGGAACACCAGCAAACCTCAGGAACACCACCCAAGGCAGCAGGGAAGAAGCCAGCACCCGGAACAGCACAGTAAGCAACCGGACAGGGTAGCGCAGCACAGCAGGGGAGAAACCTCTCGCCCCAACCCTCAGCGCAAAAGAAAACAAAACCCGTAGCCACCCACAGAACCAAGGCAAGGGCAGCAGTGGAGCACCGTAAAGAAGGCAAGGCAGAAGCAGGCTGGCACGGGAGGCGTAGCATGCCGGAGCAGCAAACAGGAAGCACTGCCACAGAGAACTCAAACAAGAGCACCGGACACAGAGAATGGCAATACCACCGAACAGAGAGCGGAAGCCAAGTCCGACCAGAACGGGTGTCACAGACACCACAAGGTGGAAGAAAGAACAAACCCACACACCCCACCGGCTAGAAACAGCAAAGAGGGGACACAAGGCTGCGAGCCTCAGACCACAGCACCCCACCCGAGCACGGAGACAGGAGACACCAGGCGGACCCACAGCTAGGCAGCAACCAGGTCCGACCCCGCCCAACTGCTAACAGACGAGAACAGGTGCCCCCAGGGTGGCAAGGCCGCAGGCCCACAGCGACAACACGCAAACACCCCAAACCAAGTCGGGACAGAAAGAGACCACCCAGAAACACTGACCACACACCAAAAAGACGGAAGTGCCGCAGGCAGAGTGAGCGAGGACACCACGGGGAGCAGGAATCGCATGGGGAGAAGAAGCGAAGAGCCCAGAAGCACAGGACGTCTGAGCCGTCACTGGAGAGACTCGAACCCAGACCGCCAGCCCCAAAGCCGGCCGCACGAGCAGGAACGCCACACCCTCTCCCCCAGAAACGACCCCTCACACCGTCCACGTGCCTGCACGGCCGAACACGAGGACCCAAGGACACAGGACCCCAGAAAGGAGCAGGAGCACAACCACCACAGGAACGGAGGCCGTCATGAAACCCCCTGCGCTGTAGAGTGGCACATAGCGCGAACCAGACCCGAGAAACGGGCAACAGAGCGCCAAACATGAGCACCACCTTACCCCACAGACAGACACCTCCAAGCACGTCAGGCACAGGGAGAACAAGCGACCAGCCCAGAAACACAGGATGGTGAGCGCCGCTGCCCAGACTCCCATGACATGAGTAGGAAAAAAACGCCATGCGGTACATACACGCCGGCCAGCAACTGCCAAAGGACACCGTCGCCAGCCGCACGGCAGCAGAAACCTGACTTCCGACACCAAACCCAGGAAGTCAGGCAAAGACAGGGAGGAAGCGGCACGCCAGCCCCAGGCAGGATCCCATCCTAGGAAGAAAACAGACATACGTAATGCGGGAGCACTGCAGAGTGTGTATCACAATCCATAAAAGAAAGAAACAGCACCTTCATACTTGACACAGAACTCGCTAGGAGGAAAACACTAGGAATCGAACTCAAAACCTATGGAGCAAGAGTCTGCGAACTCAACCATAAGGCCACAGCGACACACTACTCACCGGGGGGAGGGGGAGTCCGGGAGACAGGAACAAGCCCCCCCAAACCAGCCCAAGGTGAACCAGGAACCACGCCAGGGCAGGGAGGGAAACCCAGCAGGGAGCTCCCAACGCCCCTGCCACCGCTGATAAACTAGAAGCAAAGAGACACCGCTACGCAGTACTCACCGAGGGGAGGGGCCAGGCGACAGGAACAAGGCCCCCCCTCACCATCACCAGCCAGCGCAAGGCTCCCGCCAGAGGGAAACATCCAGAGAAGGAAGGCAGGGGAACCAGCACACGAGGCACATCCACCACCCGGCCAAGCAACAGGAAGATGAGCCAAGCAACCCGGAACGACTCAGGAGGCCGGCGCACCAGCCACAAAGGGCCGGCCGGCAAGCAAGAGCCGGGAAAACCAAGCCTCCCAGCAAGCCCGGCAGGCCGGGAGGCATGGCACCAGACACCCCGACCGCACAGCCAGGCAGCCGGACGGGGAAGTACGTCACCAAGGAAGAAAGCCACTCAAGCCCAGCAGGAGCAGCACCAGCATCCACATCCCAATTCTGTCGACAGACAGAAAAAAAGAACAGGCGGAATGCTGGGTAAGTGCTGCTTATGTACTCCCAGTGGGAGGGGCTAGGGTTAGGGTCCCAGCATTCCTCTTTTCTTTTTTCTGTCGGGAGATGATTATCTCCGCTATGTTAATGAATGGGATGAGGCCATAAGGGACCTGGGGGTAATGATGAATGAGGTAATGCCCTCACATTTTGTAGCCCTGGCAGCATATGCTTCTGATACTGACTTAAATGGTGCTCACATTAGTACGCTCAGAAAGCAAGGCAGTTTGAATTGATACAATATAGAAGTGCTACTGGTTTTTTGACATTACTGTTACATATATTCTCACTATTACATCAATTGGCAGGCAAAGGGGTTTGTTCTTACAGTGTGACAATACATGCAGTTCCCTGCCACTCCGACCAATATTAGAAGAATATGTAGGAAGCATTTATACACTTGCCGTGTCTGGAGACACTACACTTCCCACCTTCTCTAGCACTTTGCCAGTATTTACAAGCAGGACATACTAGTAACAAGCATCAATGTACCTCTCCTCTGGCCATGTGGTGGTGAGGAGCTGTTTCTACCGCATACGATCTACTGATTTATTTTTGTTTATCTTTAGTACACCAGGGTAAAGGTAAGCAGTGCTAGAAATGTGGTGTAAGTTAATCAGGTCTCATGTTCTATGAGCCAACTAACTAACTGAGTGCTTTCATTGATATTGTTTCATGCCAGGATAGAATGAACAGGAGAAAGACACATTGCAAAAGGATGCCTCATGAAATGAATGAATGAATAGGTGATTATATGGGTGAGTGAATAGCAGTGGAAGGAGGGCAGATTTGCTTCCTTCCACCCACATGATTGTAGCCGTACTCACCTATTATCTTACACATTAAAAAATCCATACACTCATCTATTCATTCAACCACCTTTCCATGTATTCACTCCCCTATTCATCTATCCACACATCTACTCATTTACATATTCACTTAATTATCCATGTATCTATGCTTAAACTCCTTTTCATTATTCACCAACTCAACAATCCATACAATGGCACAGATAAAGATACCAATCAATACAAAATCACTTCCATCAAAACAAAAGCCAGAACTATTGGCTTTGCTCATGCTGGTTTAGTCTGGACTGGATGCTATAAAGGTTTGAGGAGTTCCCTTCTAGATTGCCCATAGAAAAGGGCGACAACTCCCTGTGGCAACTGTGCAATCCAACACAGAAAAGTATACATGAAAGGTGACAAGTGACTCCTAAAGATGGTCCCAGATATGATGAAAAAACCCAGAAAGGATATAAAACCTCCTTGACAATCTTGTAGCTCTTGGTTGGTTATGAAGATTAATACTAATGTGATTATCAAGGCAAAGAATGTGAAAACAATTCAGGAAATTAATATGTTGTGACACATCTTTCGCTCGTGATTGCCTCGTTTATACATGATTCAACCAAGAAATGACATAACAGAAAAATATTCTTCTTTATCTTGGCTTGGCAATCTTGGATAACATCCTACGGGCAGACCACCATCTTGAAAAGGCCTGTTTATACCATTCGTCCAAATCAGGATATTCAAACATGTTCTTAAATGCTAATAGGAAAGCGTCATAAAACTGTGAACAAGAATCAGAATTAGTTACTAAAGACATTGCTGAGGTTAATGCAATCTAGTAAGGCAACCAATCAGGTTATCCACTTGATCTTGGTCTTGACTAAACTGCAGGTGGTGAGAAGGTCCGGCCATGTGCTGAGAGTAGAGTCCAACAAAACGCGTCGGCAACGTGTGGAGTACTCCTTCCTCCTCTGAATGCATGGAATGAGCTCTTGGCGCTCTCTCGGCACTGATCTCAGCACAAATGTAATAGCTATTCAATTAAATCTCTTCTCGGTTGTTTCTTTTTTCAAAAACATGGCTTTTGCTGCTCTGTCCGGTTGCTGAAGAAGTACAGAACAGAGAACTGCTGCCCATTTAATTCATATAACTTTAGGAATTGTAAATTTGAACCATGTTTTTAAACATGCGACACCTACAATACAATCATGTTCTATTATTTTTATTCCTGGGTATCTTGTCATCTGATGGCACATTTGGTGAAAACTGTTTCTTGGCTGTCCATGACATGGAGAATTTGACCTTGATGATACAAGACTTGCACATGATGTGGGCATCTGCTGTCATATGGAGGTTGTGATTGAAGTCTTCAAGCAGATGTGGCTACTATGGATGTCAGGCTAAGATTGTGTACATTCACTGAAAAGTATTCGTTTGGATTTCCTCCTCCTCCTACCAGGTTTAATTTTGTATGACCTTGGTGAGTGACAGATTTGTGGAGTAAATCAAAGGTGATGACAGCTTCGTTGTCCAGTCAATGTATTCTGAAGGAATACAGGTGGGGTATATTATGGTGGTGCCTTTGATGATTATGGGCAGTGTAACACATTGTGTAACGTTACTGGTGGTTAGCAGGCATCCTTCAAATTCTTAGATGACACATGCCTCATAGGTTAAGTCACAGACAAACAAGTTCAATGACTTGCTGGAGGCATCTGTGATGAATTCAGAAATCTTGCCGGCTTGAGGCCTGGTGGTCAGTAGATGAGGTGGAAGGTGATGATCTGTAGATTTTAGTCCAGTGGTACTTAATTATGAAGCATGTGGATGGTGGTTTGGGTGAACAAGATCTTTACAATAAGAATGCCATCATCTTTATTTTATTACTGGTGATCAGAACTTCTCTGTCTATTTTGTGCATGACTCTGGAATAGATAGCATCATGAAAGGGAATGCATGCTCAGTGTGTCTTTTAACTGAGATGGTTAGTGATTTATGAGTTTAACTACGTTTTCTGTGCATAGGTGGAAGAGATAGAAGACGTGGAACTACAAAGTAAATATCTCATGTTCTGGCAAGAGATGCTGTAGAGTTAAGGGTCAGAGAAGTAAGAACCAATGGACCTTGTCCTGCTCCACCTTTAGCTAAGTATATTCATCATGGACACTCTGGAAGCACTGGAAAAGAGGGCCAAGAGGACTTAATACGTTGGCAGGAGTTTGTGGGTTGAGCTAGCCATGTTTCGATGCTGCTGATGATACATTCTAATATGTACTTGTGGATTGTCAGTGATTCAACCTTTTAAATGGTTTCTGGATTGGAATGATGGTGAAAAACCCATAATTTGTTGGTAGGTCTGGCCCTGTAGTTGGAGCGTGCTATACAATCACATTTCCCCTGCTACCTTCTGATGTGCACTGCCGGATTATTTCAAACTCAGTTATTATTAAAAAACAAATTCTGTGACTTCATCAGAGTCAGAAAACCATGATTAGATGGTAGAGGCTTTTGGGTGGCTCATGACCCTGCTTATGCCTTCCTTCTGATCAATGAGGAAGGACCTTTCCAGAAAAGGCAACTTTTGAGATCAAATCTGTTGGACTTGGCCCTCTCTGCAGGGTCCCCCCGAAACATTTTGCCTTCACCCCACCTGCTTTTCTGAGTTTGGTTTTGTTGACATTAGGACTCTATGTACTTTACCACTGCTAACCAGTGTCAAGAACTTGTGATTTCACCCTGAAACATAGTGACAGAGACCTAAACCTGATTGGCTCATTTAATCTACTTGCAAGTCCCTATTCATGTGGTATTACATGTACCCAGGGGAAGTAAATTAATGTTCCTAGTGGGCCTGCAGCACTCATTGTGCTAACAGTAGAGCAGCACTTTAAAACTTGTCCAGGGCCTGCCACTGCAGCTTGTAGTACAATTTTAAACTGCCATTTTGGCCTGGAAAAATAAAGCCTTTGCTAGGCCTAAACCTTCCTTTTCAATACATATGTCACCCTTAAGGTAGGAGATAAAGGCCCAAGGTACACTGTGCACTGTATTAAAATAGTAGGACAAATGGGTTTAGGTTTTACATGTCCTGGTAGTGAAAAACTCCTAAATCTGTTTCTCACTACTGCAAGGGCTAGCCTTCCCCTTGGATAACTTTAGGTTACCTTATTACATTCGATAAGTGCTAACGTTTGATTGGTAGCAGGTAGAAATCTCATGTTTACACTCAAATGAATTGTAATTTAAAATCCTCTTTAAGGCAAAGTCATATTTCAGATTACAATTTGAAAATGCCATTTATAGAAAGCTGGAATTTTCCTGGCCCACAGTTTCTTAGGCCTTCTAGGAGTTTCCAGCTGCCTGGACCTGTTAATGGCTGTTAATCCCCCATCAAGAATGCATATTGGGTCCAGACAGGAAACAATAAAGACTGGGTGTAGGTGGGATGGGCCTTTCTACCAAGATGTCTTTGGCAGGGCTGCTCCCTGCTCCGCTTACATTTCAAAGGGCTGCCTCGGGCACACACACAAAGGAAACTGGCACTAGTCTTTTGTTACCCCAAGCTTCCTGAAGCCTTGGCAGGGGAAGGGAAGAGCTTTCCAGAACCAGATGTGGGATAGTCTAGAAGATTCTCCCACTTCAAAGTCTGGCGCTAGGAAAAACGATTGGCAACTGTTCAGAACACTCCTGGACCTGAGGAAGACTTAGGAATGATTCCTTTGCATTCCAGAGGAATGCCCTGCTGCATGAGGCCTGCCTTGTACCTTAGAGAACTGCCCTGCTGCTACCAGATGATTTCTCTGCTGTTTGAGGCCTGCCTTGCTCTTTAGAGGACTGCCCTGCTGTGTGAGGCTTGCCTTGCTGCTTGAAGGAGCAAGAGCCATCTCTTTGAAACCCAGGGCGACGACAGTGGCTCAAAGGGTTAGTTGGATGGCCTCCAGTGTGAGCTACAAGGACATAACAGGCTCTAGAGACTTTTAACCTGCACCTGGCTTCAGCTGGAGTGTGTCCTAACCCCCAAAGTGGTGCCCCACAGGTCCTGGACCCTTGGAAGTGGTGTTAGAGGTGCTGCTCCTGCCTAACCCTAAATGGTGGGACTTTGAAAAATGTTCACCAAAAAGTACCGGAAGCACCAAAATAAGGCCGGGACCTACATGTCAACCTATCCACCCAAGGTGCATCGCCGTTTGCCGGACTTCCTAATAGCTTCCACTATGTTCTTCTCTGCAGCAGCAAATCCTGAGTAGGACCTCCGAGTGATGACATCCGACCTTGTGGAGCCCACTTCAGCTATGGCTTGCAGCTTATTCCTGCTGGAGGTTTTCAACTTCCAAAAAGTTGTCTAAGTCTGAAGGTAAAAATATTCACCAGGCTCAACAGGCTCCCCATCGATGACCTCCTCAGCTTGGAAATCCGTTTTGTCCGGCTTGCTGATCTTTCCCACCATCGACGGCTTTACTGGCTTCACTGAGACCTCATCCAGCACTTCCCGGAGATGACGACTCCTCCTCGGACACAGCCTGCTGCCTTGCCCCTCTGAACTCTACCTTTTTATTGGACTTTTCTTCAAAATGTCTAAGTCCAAAGGCAAGCTGAGACCGGGCCCAATCCTCTTTGCATATCTGAACCGCAGTCCATCGTGGTCGGCCTTAACCTTTGAATGTGCCCCAGTTTCGTGCAAATAGATATTCTCGGAAGGTGCTTTGATCTTTTAGGCACTATTTTTCACGAAATCTTTAAAAATGCATAACTCTGGTTCTACTGATTGGATGTAATTCATATTTGTGTTGTTTTATTTATTAGCATTTTCTCTATTTTTCTAAATAGGTGCCGGATTTTTCTTGTGTTGTCTTTTCACTTTCTTACTGTTTCTGTGCTGCATGAATACTTAACACAGTGCCTCTATGTTGAGCCTGACTGCTTTTGTGGCAGGCTACCAGAGGGTTAAGTGCAGGTTAAATTTGTGACTTATTTGGTTCACCCTGACAAGGTTGTTTCCTACCAAATCCATTACACATCACTCACTACTTTGGAGTGGATCAAATGGGCACAGCAAAATGTGTACACCTCCGATTTTAAAGGACTATGCAACCCTAGCCTGGCATTATTTTCAAAGAGATTATGGCTTTAACTACCTCTAGGAGAGAGCATTATCCAGCATGAATCCAGTCAGTGAAAATTCAGAAAATTGAATAATGGAAGCCACGATACAAGTTAATAGGTAAGTTATGTCAATGTAAGTTTCAGTATTCTGCATTCGCTTGTAAAGCGAACGCCACTTTGAAACAGAATTGTCAAAGGTAATGACTACTAAAACAATGTTGAAATGTGGATGAGAATCAACATTCTCTCCTTAAATGTGCTTGAGACAGTCGTTGGCAAGTGGTTGCTCTAGGCTTTATTCAAACACCAAATTTCATGTCAAGGTCTAGAAACTGTAAAAAAGCACCACACATCTAGGAATGGAAGAAGAGTATAGCTTAGTGCTGGATACCCATGTTAATGGAGTGTTTTATCAAATGTATTCCATCTAAATGCTAGAATGAAGACAAGCCTCTTTCTTTCACAGACACAATTACAACACCCTTGCTATCGCCCACATTTGATAAGTAACTTCTCCTCAAATTTGACTGCAATTGAATGCAATAACATGCAACAACAAAACAGAATTGTGATACGAGATCTCATCTTAACTTATATGCCAAACGTAAATGGGTTTGCTGAATTTATGCCTTAAAAACAACGGCATCTATATAACAACAAGAATCTGGGCTTGGCTCGAACTTTTCTAAAAAATTATCAATTTAATACAATTGTCATTTGTCCAGGTGATCAATATTAAAAGAACAGGGCTGGACTGTAGACATAAGTAATGTGATAATCAAAATACCTGAATCTGATTATCAATCTTTCAAAAAAATACAATGAGATGTAGACAAAGAGTAGGCTTTGGGGGACCCTTTTTCCGTC
Organism: Calotriton arnoldi; assembly: GCA_963921515.1. NCBI lineage: Eukaryota > Metazoa > Chordata > Amphibia > Caudata > Salamandridae > Calotriton > Calotriton arnoldi. The sequence goes on from CAWUFW010000791.1 coordinate 2,437,456, forward strand.
ACTGGCTTCCATGTGTTTGCTATATGATTTGCTATTGTAGGACATTGAGTTATTGGTTGAGGGGGTGAAACCCATTCTCAAGCAACAACCACAATCATTGTCAGGTGAACCACAAAAGTCACTAAATTTACCTGTGCATAGACCTCTGGTAGCTTAGCACAAAGGCATTCAGGCTTAACTTAGAGGCAAAGTGTAAAGCATTTATGCAGCACAAAAATAGTAGTATAGTGAAAACACCACACAGGAAAAATCCCAAACAAATTTAGAAACTTTGAGTACATTTTAATAAATAAAATGATACCAGAATGACAAAAATCCAATGAATAGAACCAGATTTAGGTAAGTATAACGCCTATAAGCACAAGTTGACAGTCAGGGTCATTTGGTCATGTCAGACAGAGAGAAAGTCACAAATTCAGACCAATCGCAATTAAATGGAGTGCAGGTCGGATACAGGAACCAGGTCAGTCCCGCTGAAAAAGTTACCTTCTCAAAGTGGAGTGTGCTCAATTCCATTCATGGTGGAGAAGGCCACATTGAGCAGGGAGTGTGTCGAGGATAGTCATCACTGTACTGTGAAGCAAAGGCTGGCATTGTGAACAGTAGTAGCCGTAGCACAAAGATCTGGTCAGGAGTCATGGACGGTCATTGCTGACGCTTCATGTTGGCAGTCACCATGAGCTGCCAGTGCAGATCTAGCATAGCCAGTAGCGCGACAAGTTGGGTTCACCGGCACATCGCATTGGCTGTGGCTGCGGTGGCAGAGTCTCAGCATGAATTAGCCCATTCGTGGTTAAGAAGAGCCCACAACTTTAGGATTTCACCTTTCTTCACAGAGGACTAGAATCTGATGCCGGCCAAGGGTCCAGGACCTGGGAGGGCACCTCTTGACGATCAGGGACTCACTCTAGCAGAGGCCAGGCAGGTCCAGTTGCAGATCCAGGCAGGTCCAGTGGAAGCTGGTCAGCTAGGCAGTTGCAGGGAGGCCTCTGGAACTTGTTGTGTCCCTGTTGACCAGAACAGAAGGTCAGCTAACTAACCCTTGCAGTCACTCAGGTTAACCTGGGATGAAGGGAGCAGGTCTAGTCTCCCTTTTCAGAGAGCAGGACAGGCCGCAAGCAGCAGGGCAGTTCTCTGCTAGTAGCATGTAAGTCATCTGGGGAACAAGGCAGGCCTCAAGCAGCAGGGCAATACTCTGGAGAACAAGATAGTCCTTCTTTGGTAGTACACAGGTCCAGGAGTGTACTGAAGAGTTGTTCTGAGGGCGCACTATTTAAAGCTGGTGCTAGCATTTGAAGTGGGGGAGCACCCTGACCTACCCTCACATCTGGTTCTGGAAAGTTCCTTCTTTCCCCTTCTAAGGCTCTTATAAGTCTGGGGTGACAAAGTGCTAGTGTTAGGTTTCTTTGTGTGTGCTGGCAGAAAGCCCAATAAACGTGCAAGGGGAGCAGGGAACACCTCCGCTCCATCCATCCTGTCAGGATGGTTCATCATGCCCACACATAAGCCCTTTTGTCCCACTGTCTGGGAGGAATACACAAAGCCTAACACCATGGTCCTGTGACCCAGGACACTGGAAGAAGACTCCAAATGGTTATTACAAGAAAATTCCAACTTTCTAAAAGTGGCATTTTCAGAAATGTGACTTAAAATCCGACTTTGCCATTAAAGAGGATGTTAAATTGCAGTTCATTTGAGTCCAAACTTGACATCTCTTCTGTTCCCAATCAAAAGTTATACTTATGAAATCTACTAAGGTAACCCAATGTTATCCAATGGGAGTGATAAGCCTTACAGAAGCGAAAAACAAATTTAGGAGTTCTCACTAGCACAACATGTAAAACTAAAAAAACACGTCCAACTTTTTAAATACAATGCACCATGCCGTATGGGCTGTTTACGGCTTACCTTAGGTGTGACTTATATGTATTGAGAAAGAAATCTTAAGCCTGATTAATTTTGCCAGGTCAAACTTGCAGGTTTAAATCTGCAGTGCAGGCTTCAATGGCAGACCTGAGTCATGTTTAAAGGGCTCATTAAGTGGGTAGCACAATGAGTGTAGCAGTCCCACTAGTACTATTTAACCTACAGGCCCTGGCTACATATAGTACCATATACTAGGGACTTATAGGTAAATTAAATATGCCAATCATGTGTAAGCCTATTGTACCATGTTTTAGGTAGAGAACACAAGCACTTTAGCACTGGTTAGCAGTGGTGCAGTGCACGGAGTTCTAAAGTCAACAAAAATTAAATTGACAAAACAATGAGGGGTGAAGGCTAAATGTTTCACAAAATGTTTTATTGATGACCCTGCAGAGAGGGCCAAGTCAACCAGCTATCAATCAAGGTCATAGCATTTCGAGTGTGGACATATTGTCCCAATTAGCTTTTCATGCTGAGGCATCAAATAGTCATTATGTCATCCTGAAGATGGAATATGACATTCAGTGTGCAATTGAGAGGCAGTGGGCCTGATTCACAAAGGGCCTTTGCATTCTTGGCGGTGGCACTGTTATATTCCATACAGGTACCCTATATAGGCACAGGTAACATCGCAACCTTTCACCTACATCCGTCCCTACATTACATACATAACGGTTCTTAGGCACTGACCTTTTACCTAGATATGACACTGCATTCAGAACGCGGGTTTTTCCCTGGTTCGATTCTCATACATTAAGCATGAGGCTTCTTGGAAGCACAGCAGGACTAACAGTAGGATTACCATCTCCTGTATAATATCTCTGTATAAAGTTCAGGCCCAACGTCATCCTTTAGGCCGACACAGTAACACAGCAAGGTAGGACCCCTGGGGAGACCTATGGGTATATATACAACACATCTTGCTTAGGAAGATAGAGGAGACCGTGACTTCCCGGCTGACACACTGACCAGAGACGCTGAGGTTCCTGCATGCAGATGCTCCAGCTAGCAGTGGTCTAACATCCCTCGCGGGGTGTCCAACTCGAGACCAGGATGGGGTCCCACATTCACAAAACTCTCAGGTAATGGGGTGGACTAGATCCTAGAGGGATTCTTGGCATAACACCTACATAGATGCTAGGTACATTTAGGTACATCTAGTTAGGGAGGCATCGTAGGAGTACGCACTTTTATCATGTGTTTTATGTACATGTATATATTCATGATTTCTGCAAGATGGTAGAACTATACCACCCTTTACTTTCGTAGTACTGCTAATCATATATCTCTGCTACTGTCTAATGGTTGTTGCTGCTCATCTATCTTACACTAGAATAACAACTGTTTAATAAATACTTATTTAAACGCCCAGACTGTTTATTCTGTGTATCTCTCTGAGACAAACTAAGTGAGCACAAGTGACTGAGCGAAAGGTAGTATATTGTTTCCACGTTCCTGGGGGATCAGGGTTGTCATGTTCTGAGGTTGCCAAGTACTATTCTCTCCCCGATAAGAGGAGACTCTAGTGGCACTGTGAGCTAGCTAATACAGACAGGCTAACGTATCCGTTGGGGGTGTACGGAATCCGTCCGCCACCAATCCCACAGTTTATGTTATCCAAATGTGCAGATCCTGTATAGGATATATAGGAACTACACGACATGGAGCCGCCAACGTTGGTTGGGTACTTATTTAACAATAGAATCTGAGTAGTTCAGTCGTGCTTTTCTCAGACACCCCTACTCACAAAACACCAGAGACGTCTGGAGTGGGTGGGCACAAACTCCGCCACAGCTGAGTAGGCTAAAAAATCCTATGTATTGGCTATTGGTTAATCAAGCTTGAAGGACACATTGTTCCTAGAATTGTGCAAAACACTGTATCTTGGTTCTCTTGAAAAAGTTACTTAGTGTACTAAAAACAATCACTAACCAAGAATTAGACCCATTGCAGCAAAATCTGCCCCTCACAGACGAGGACGATGCAGACGCAATACAAATTGCACAAAACTTTAGAAATACAGTCACCCTGAAACTACTTGCGCATGGTTTATCAGCAAGGGGTGGCATAGTAGCTTTTGTGATTGAGGCACACGAATCAAACAGAACAGAGGTATTTTATTAGTGGGTTACATTCCCAGCAGTAAATGCAAGAACAAAAACATTTCACTCCCACACGGAAGGAGATGCACCAGCGGAATATTATCCGTTCGTGGATATAGAGGTTCCGCTCACGTACCAGGAACACTTATACTGGTTTAAAGGCGCTTTACCCCACATAAGAAGAAGAGTAAGACGCGGCCCGCTCGGAAGAGAAGGGGCAACATTGCCAATATTAGCGGCCTACACACCACATCCTGACTTTGACACAATGCCACCAGGAGACTTACTCATAGAACACAAAGATTTAATTAAAATCTATAGAAACATGACGCAATTTGTCATGAGGACACTTACAGTCCAACCAGCAATAGTTGCAACAAATGGAACTCAAATTCAGGGTACGGCAACTCAAATTACACCACAAACATTACACGCAGTGATGGGTAAAATGCCCACAAAACGTGAACAAATACCATTCTGGGTAGCTCAGAAAATAACACAGTTAGAGGCAATAGTCCCGAATACTACCCCGTATGAAAAGCACAGAATGATAACAATCTGCTTGTCCATGGGGATAACACCACAATTAGAGGATTGTACCACTTGGAGTACAGTCTTTGCTGCCATTTATACCAGAGCTCATGGTATCCCGTCATTAGCAGTAGTACCTGATGTATTGAGACAAATACAAAACGAGTACGGAGCAGAACCTGCCCTAAACTTAGGGATGAAGTTACTAGGTAACTCTGCTCAGGTATCAGCCATAATACTAGCTAACATTAAGGGGGAAGCAGCTTCAGTGGCCATCAGCCAACGCCTGAGGGAGTTCAATCTTTTAGAACAGGAACACGAACTACCAAAAATAATTGAAACTGCATATGCAGAATTAGGCAGAGACAGTTTGGGTGGGAAAGCTTTAAAACCACAACTGATGGGCAGTCCTGAAAAGGGCACTTCTAAGCAGACACCTGCTTCAACTAAGATGAAGTGGGACAATAAAAAACAACAAAATTTTAAAAGAATTAGATCTCAATCCCGAGGTAGATCTCCTCCACAGGAGCCCTCCGAAAAGAGGTACAACCTTAGGAATAGGGAAAATATAAGGTAACCTGACAGGTATCAGGATACCGATACACGTTCCTCTCGTTCCTTTCAGGGTTCATCGAAAAACTTTGAGAGGGAAGGACGGTCAGACAGACAAGAAGAGCGTACAAAGTCCAGAGACAAGCAGCACGCTCAAGATTACACTTCTAAAAAAGAAGGGAAACAAAAGCAAAAGCCACAGTTCAAAAAGAAGAAAGTTGTAGGTCTAAAGATCAGACATGCCCAGAATTCTGAGGACTCGACCACTGAACGGGGAATGGGCTCTGACGATGCTAGACAGTGCAGCAGAAGTAACAATAGCTCGCCAGAACCTGAAGGAATTTCTGGTGACAGCGGAATTGAATGATTATATCACTGTGGAAACACCTGATACTAGGGTATGTGTCCCACATAAAGTATATGAAATAACGCTCCAAATGGAGGGGGACAAATGTAGAACAGTGAGAGGTCTCTTTTGGGAGAACCTGGCGTTTGGCTGTGATATTTTATTAGCTGAACAAGATTGGCCACCAGCATTCGTCATGCATTGCCCTAAAGGAGAAACGATAATTCTTCTGGCATTCTCAGACCATATTCCCAGGCACTTACACACACATATGCGCAGGAGTGGGCGGTAGCCCAGGCTCCGGCATTATACAAAAACCATGTTGGATGGGATGAGGATTCAACCCACCACATAATTCCTTTAAAAAATACTCCAACTGCACAGAGGCAGTATCCAATAAAGCAAGAAGCTAAAAAACAGGTCAGGGAGATCTTAGATCAACTTGAATACCAAGGGGTGATTGAAACTTGCACCTCACAAATGAACAATCCTTTGTTTCCTGTCATGAAACCTGACAACATATATTGTCTAGTTTTAGATTACAGACATTTAAACACTTGCACTAAGACATTTGCAGTCCAAAATGCACACAGTGCCGCATTAATGAATAACATTGTGCGGAAAAAATATAAAACGACACTTGATATCTCAAATGGATTTTTCTGCCAAAATATAGTGCCTGAAAGCAGGTATCTGACCGCATTCAGTGCTAGGGACCCAGCGTCAATTTTGTTGACTCCCACAGGGGTATAAGAACAGCCCGGGGTTGTTTTCTGCTAGAGTAACTGAGTTACTTCAAAATTTGGACAAAGAGACATTGTCCTATGTGGATGATATTTATCTAACGGACGATGACCTGAACACTTGAACAGAGTGAATACCATAATTTTGGGATTTGCATCTGAGGGCTACAAATTTTACTTTAACAAGTCAAAAATTGTCCACCTCTCTGTCCTGTTTTTAGGATATGAGCTTTCAAGTAAAGGAAAAAGCCTGGCAGCCAATTTTTTTGAAAAATGCGTGCTGCTCCAACCTCCAAAATCATTAAAAAATGTACAATCAATCCTGGGATTCCTAAATTTTGGTCGAACATACATTTTAGATTACGCAGAAAGAGTAAAACCTTTCTACGATTTAATAAAACCTGATTTTTCAGTAAAACAATGGACACAGGAACATACAGATACACTTCGTTCCTTACAAGCTGACATGATAGCTTCCAAACACTTACAGACACGCGTAAACGTACGCAACCTGGTGGTCCGTATTGTTGCGGGTCAATCTGGGTACACCTATCTAACATATAATGAAGGTGAGACAGTACCAATTGCATACAAATCACATCTGTACACAAATGCTGAGATGTGCTTCCCATCTACAGAAAAGATTCTGACAGCAGTACAGACTGCTGTAGTGAGAGAAAGAGCACTGGCTCAGGGGAAACGTATAATAGTAGTTACTCCAGTTCCAGCCTTAGAGGCTGTGACAAAGGTGAGCGTTCCTAATGCTAAAGCTTTACTTCCGAGATAGATACAATGGGCTAATTCTCTCACTGCAACAGATGTAGAATACAGGTACGACCCAAATTTAAAGACACAAGCATTCCTGCAATACGAACAAGAATATCCTCTACCAAACGAAATAATGCCTCTAGATCAGTAATAATATATAATTTACACTGATGGATCTGCTCAACCGGCCATAGGAAGGAAGCAACAATATAGCGCAGCATGTGCAATCGTTAAAGGTCGCATGCGGGATGGAAAATTCCACCCAAGTTGCACAAAAACGCAGTCTCTAGGAGACTGCACGGCACAGCTGGCAGAGTTAAAAGCGCTGGTACTGGCACTAGTAAATACGGATCGAGAATTCCCCACACTAAATGTGTGCGATTCCTTTTACTGTGTGCAGTCTTACAATGATGCAAAAGGTGGTACAATTAAGCATAAAATGCTATGGAAACAGGTAGTGGAGTTGCAAACCGAACTACCGAGGGCTCACGTGATACATATACTGGGTCATCTGCGTGATGGCGTTCACGTTGAAGGGAATTCATTGGCTGATGAAGCCGCAAAGGGGGCTGTATGCACGGCTTCCGTAGCTGCAAACGCTTGTTCTAAAACAAGAGTAGACGGTGAGATTATGGTAGCTATTAATGCTTGTCGCATAAACAGCGGAGCAGTACCAAAAAAGTTTCCACTCAAGTACTCCTACAAGTTAGATGCCAATAACTTTCCATTTGCTCAGATTCCTGGAGTGTGGGATAGCATAATTCCAAACATGGATCGCAGGTTAGGTTTAATTCTAGCAGCACACGAAGGAATAGGTTCTGCCCATGCAGGAGTTACGGCGACTGTTTTTTTGTTGAAACAACGCTATTGGTGGCCTGGGTTAACAAAGCAGACTAAAAACTATGGGGTCGATTCCGATCTCGGTCGGTCGGGCTCCGAATTGGATTCGGCTTTACCGGATCTGAGTCAGAGGCTTTGTTTCTGACCGATTCGTACAGTCGTCCAAGCGAGCAAGTACGATGTGAGTGAACGTGAAATCGCCGACCGACTCGTTTACGGGTCCGAACCGCTCCGTCCGACTCGTTCGCACTCGATTCGTGGCGCGCAATGGAGACGTTTTATGACCGAGCCAGTACGATGCACGATCCGGACAGCCGGATCGAGTCGGAGCCTCCGACACGAAAAAGCTCTCGGACGCGGACTTCGGTGGTCCATGCCGGATCCCCCTTCACCCGTAGCCATACGAGTCGGACACAGGGGGGACCCATGGGTCCCCCCCATACATGCGTGTATGGTGCGGATGGCACCAACGCGTACCCACTACAGGGGGCCCCCTTGTGCGCAATGTACCCATTGAGTCAATGGGAGCCCATGTACACGTCGTACGACCGGCTCCCATTCACTTCAATGGGAGTCCGACCGAAACGAGTCCGGCAGCATACGGCCGCATCGTACTCGCTCGGTCGGACTGCAGGGGTCCGGCTCGGTCGGAAAACAATCCGGATCCGGATGGGTCGGAGAGCTTTCCGACCCAGATCGGAATCGGCCCCTAAGTCTTGAAATTCGACATCTGCCAGCAGATGAAAGGTTCCACCGTAACACGTCCAGCACAGACACCATTATTAATATCCGACAAACCACTAGCATGTGTTTACTTGGACCACTGTGGCCCCTTACAAAGAGGCGGGGCTTACATGTATATCATGTTTGCTTTGGATTCCTGCTCGAGATTCCTATGGGTGTGGCCCCAGTGCTCGGCTGACCCTCAAACTGTTATAAAAGATTTGCGAGTCTTTATAGGGAGATACGCAATTGGCACATTACATTCTGACCAGGGCCCTGCGTTTAGCTCTCGGGCTTACAAAGAGGCCATGCAAGGATTGGGAGTAGCATTGCTGTACTCATCTCCATACCATCCCGAGGGAAATTCGGTAGTGGAGAGAAAAAACCGAGACTTAAAGCAATCTTTAACAGCTAGAGTATTAGGCACGGGTGAAAGTTGGGTAAAACATCTGTATGGAGTCTAGCGTGCTCTTAACAATATGCCAAGAAGTTCTCTAGGGGGGTCACTCTATATGAGGTCCTATTTGGGACAAGAATGTGGGTACCTGATCTTGATTGTGAAGGCACAGTGGCGGATGAAAAGCCTTTTGACATCCATGACCGTTTGGCTGTTTTACAGGATCTAAATGAATCCAGGACACAACAAAGTAATGTCCATCTGAAGCAGACCGCCACTGGGGAAGTCAAATCAGTCACGGCAAGACCTGTCTGGATCCCAAAAGTCCGGGATCTGGTAAGAGAAAAAATAGCGGACAAGAAAGAATTTGGGCCATCATACAGAAAGCCTGTACCGATCCTAGCAATTGAAGGAACAAGAACTGTACTTCTGCCGCCTCTTGCCAGAAAAAAGGAGAAAAGATTTGTCTCAATTGACCTAATCAAACCACACTATGTGGCCGATACTAAGCAGTAGGCCACGTGGACTCCAAAGCAGCAGATGCCCTCCTCTCGCTACAATCCAAGAAGTTCAAACGGAAAGACTAATCACGTTCGAAGAGCCTCCTGTACGGAATGAAGGACTATGCAATAATGCTATGGAACTCGTTCCTCTTGAACCTGAAGTTCAAATTCAAAATCAAACTCAAAATAAAAAACAAATTGCAATTAGACCAAATACAGATGTCTACGACAAGCGCAAACAACGATTTCTACAAATCCTGATGCAATACCAACAATTGATCGAACTGCTTCTGGCTACTTCATAAACTTTGATACGTTTTCTTTGGATCCAAGGGAACCGGAAACGACGCCAGCCAAAAAATCACGCAGACAGCAAGTAAAAGACTTTCTGAACTTTCTCAAAAAGACTTACCTGGTGTCACCCTGGGTAGAACTATGGATAATCACCGGGATACTTTTCTTTCTTTTCTGGGTAGGCTTTGTAATAGTTTTTAGTATGCTTATTAATGGGAAATACATTCAACAAAACTCTGCAGCCCAAAAGGTGAACTTACTGGGGTACTGGGGTGAATGTATGACATTGTTCTGCATTCTGTCCATCAATTGTTCTTTCTGCATTTGTCACCCCGAGTGGGACGGGTATGCCCAGACGTGGGTCCCGTGCTCTCCATGCCACTGGAGTCAAACTATCCTGGCTGATGAGGGCTGAAAGCCCGAAACCGGTCCTAGGATGCTTGTTTCCAGTCCAGGGAGGACCTGGCCTGGCAGTTCGGGCTGGACTGTTCCCATTGGGCGCAGGGTCAAGACTGATTTGCATATGGCTGGGTCCAAACTGGAATGGCATGGTGAGCAAAAAACGATGGATTTAGGCCCAGATCTCTGTACTGGGGTGAATGTATGACATTGTTCTGCATTCTGTCCATCAATTGTTCTTTTTGAACTTACTTTTAAAACCACACCAATCATCTTATCGAGAACAAAGAGACTTGTCATCAGTGAAAATTACAGCAGTTCCTATACCTGATGGTATAGTTTGGGACAAGGTTGATTTCGATATATTTGGTCCGACTGACATTTTAAGAATTCCTCATTTATTTAAAATATCATTGAGTGATTACCTCAAGTACATTTTCCGATGTTTGGGATTTTGAAACTGTTAATAACATGTTATCTGATTTGGAAACATCTGTTGCGTTTTCTAGTAGTGAAACATTGGAAGACACATCAGATTTCGAGAGTATGTATTGTTATCAACACTATGGTCATCATTTTCTGCATAAATCTGCAAATCCTAGAAATGTGTTCACATACCACCATTGTCCAACACCGCCGAAAGGCAGTTCAAAAACATTTACACAGAAGTTTCCATATTTTTCGGGGTTTAATATGTTTGACCCAGCCTCATATTGTTATAGGGTTGCACCAACATCAGCACATAAAAATATGTTAATAAACACCAAACAGATTTACTCTGCTGCTTTTACTGCCCAGTTGTCTGAACATGGTTTCGACTTATGGAAAGACACCATAGACTTAAAATCAGTCTGCGGTACTAGAGAATGGCAAGTTCAGGGAACAGAAGCTTTGTTTAGAGCATGCCTCATCCCTCAACAAATCATGTTTTTGAACGAGACAGTGCAACAGACGTCTTGCCTTGGACTAGCCAAGAACAAAGACTTGAACACACCTCGGTTGCCGACTCCATCACACACCAGAGGTAACGAAACATCACAGAAAGAAATGACAGTAGATGACATAATACAATACAACAGATCAGACCCCGATTGGAGAAAATGGAGGATTTGGCCCACAGACACTAATAGTTGTCAGGCAAGATTCATGGGTAAAGCCGAAGGGTTTAGTATCCATAGGCCAGATCCACGTTATGTACAAAGACAACATCCAGGGGTAGTGACATCTTACAGTGTTGGGAAGTTGTGCCTTGATTGGCTAAAAACCTCAACACTCACACAGGTGAAACAACACTTATCCTTACTGTCACAGGATGTGGATCTTAGGGATTTTCTAATGGGTCCCAGGAAGCCACGTCAGAAATGTTTCTATTATGCTGTCTACAATGAAATTTGGAAAATATCCCAAAAAGAGGCCGCAGAAAGGTTATGGGAAATAGACCGTATAAATCTAGAAAAATCTCTAGCAGTGGTAGACAATGGGTTAACCACATTGACCTCCAGGATATATTCCTTAGACAACATTGTATCTTCTGCGATAGACATACTAGAACAAGATTTGGCCATATTACAACACGGGCAATCACAGTTACGTTCTATTATGTTATTAAGCTGGACGCTGCAATCTTTGCGTGCAGGCTACGTGCCTTGGCGTTTTATCAACAGCACGTCTCTGTTTTCTGAATACAATCTAACAGATAAACAGATAGAAATGGCACAAAGGGGAGCAAAATATACAATGCTGCGTATCGAAAAACTGGATAGATTACCATTCACAGTGGCAGAATCACCGTCTACAGAATGGCTAATCCATGGCCACATAACTCTACCGGTCACTACTTTTCAGTTTCAATATTGCCTTGAACAAAAGCAGGCAGGCAGATATGTAGAAATGGATAAGGAATACATTAAGGAATCTTGGGAATTACCATACAGATTTCGATGCCGGAGTGGGGATCAAGAAGTGTTTCTGAGCGGTACAAACTGCGAGAATGCTTTAAGTGGATCACTCATATGCCAAGATATAATGTTGCACGGAGCTTGTAATGGTTCTGTAGCAAACCTGTCCTGTCATTTGAAGGGTGCCCCAGCTGCAGTGATTACTCCAGCATTCAGGCTATTTTCAAATGGGAGTTACTTGATGCTGAACAGTCAAGGCTGCTGTGGCATGCTCCCGGGCATCGCATATCTGGTAACCGTGAGCTCCAGGGTTACTTGTTGTATGCAAGCATTGTTTCCACCGACACATACAGTCAGGGAGGCGACGTTATGGCCTTCACTGAATGTTTCCTTAATACGGTTTGATACTCTAAGCAGAATGAAAGCCATACTTCTACAGAAGTCTGTGCCCTTAACCTCCGCTCGAGAGACTTTTGATCTCTAGATCCCAACGTCTTCGGCAGAGATACAGGCACTCATTCATACAAACTGCCCTTTCCATTTCGCAGAAATGGTAAATCGTATCTTTAACATGTCTGATACGACAGGCATTGTCCACCTATTTAAGACCATAGGTTCTGGACTTCTGAGCACCTTTCAGACGGTACTTGGAGATATACCAAACTTCATACACTCCGTATTTGTAAGCATCTTTGGAGGACTTCCGCGAATCCTGTTTCTAATAGCAGGTATCCTGATTGTTTTCTATTTGCTACGCAATGGACGTCCCAGTCACCAAGGCGATGGAAAGAACACTCCTGGAGCATAAATACCATGACCGCATGGTACAACTTCTAGGCACGCCTCGCCTAAGAGAACTAAGTGAATCTTGGTTCTTGTCATTTCGACAGGTCTGGATAGACTGCATCTTACCTGTCCTCCGATGCCTGTTTTGCGGAGAAGAATGCGTGTTAGAACTTTGTTTGACACTATCATCATGTGCGCCACCGGATGTGAATGCTTTACTGGACCCGATAATGGCCCATGTTCTGCAGTGTCCTCAGCGTATTCCAATGTAGATGGCGGCATTCCTTGAGCCACCACGGGTAGTAACTGCACCTGTTGGTCTGAACACCGGCTCCTCCTCTGACACCCAGGCTTTGGATGGCGCACAGGCTGCCCCGGCCCCGGCTGTGGACAGTGTGGAACATCTGTGCTCAATTGTCTACTGCAGAAGCAAGCAAAGAAAATGTTGCGTCTACCAGCCAGGACACATAAACATTTGAACTCATTTGGCTCGTCGTGTGCTGGGAAAAATTTGCCTTTTTCTAAACAAGTTCAAATTTGGAACTTTTAAACTAAATTGACTTTCTTTTCATTTTCTGGGCATACATGGCTTTTTAATGCGTGTAATAGTCCGAACTATTAATCACGGACACTTTTAGAGCTAGAAACATTTCTTTTTAAATTTTAAAAAAGTTTTTAGAATTTTTTAAACATTTTAGCTAAAGAAATGTTTTTATAAACATTGTGCGTACCGTTATCTAGTTATGCTAGTAGTACAGCTATAGGTTACATATGTCGTCCATTCGGAAGAGGAGTGGGTGTTATATTCCATATAGGTACACTATATAGGCGCAGGTAACATCGCAACCTTTCACCTACATCCATCCCTACATTACATACATAACGGTTCTTAGGCACTGACCTTTTACCTAGATATGACACTGCATTCAGAACGCAGGTTTTTCCCTGGTTCGATTCTCATACATTATGCATGAGGCTTCTTGGAAGCACAGCAGGACTAACAGTAGGATTACCATCTCCTGTATAATATCTCTGTATAAAGTTCAGGCCCAACGTCATCCTTTAGGCCGACACAGTAACACAGCAAGGTAGGACCCCTGGGGAGACCTATGGGTATATATACAACACATCTTGCTTAGGAAGATAGAGGAGACCGTGACTTCCCGGCTGACACACTGACCAGAGACGCTGAGGTTCCTGCATGCAGACGCTCCAGCTAACAGTGGTCTAACATCCCTCGCGGGGTGTCCAACTCGAGACCAGGATGGGGTCCCACATTCTCTAAACTCTCAGGTAATGGGGTGGACTAGATCCTAGAGGGATTCTTGGCATAACACCTACTTAGATACTAGGTACATTTAGGTACATCTAGTTAGGGAGGCATCGTAGGAGTACGCACTTTTATCATGTGTTTTATGTGCAGGTATATATTCATGATTTCTGCAAGATGGCAGAACTATACCATCCCTTTACTTTCGTAGTACTGCTAATCATATATCTCTGCTACAGTTTAATGGTTGTTGCAGCTCATCTATTCTACACTAGAATAACAACTGTTCAATAAATACTTATTGAAACGCCCAGACTGTTAATTCTGTGTATCTTTCTGAGACAAACTAAGTGAGCACGAGTGACTGAGCGAAAGGTAGTATATTGTTTCCACGATCCTGGGGGATCAGGGTTGTCATGTTCTGAGGTTGCCAAGAACTATTCTCTCCTGATAAGAGGAGACTCTAGTGGCACTGTGAGCTAGCTAATACAGACAGGCTAACGTATCCGGTGGGGCTGCACGGAATCCGTCCGCCACCAATCCCACAGTTTATGTTATCCAAACGCGCAGATCCTGTATAGGATATATAGGAGCTACACAACAGCACCACAGTTGTGAGTGAGTCTCCACATTCGAGGCAGAATCTCCGCAATGAGAACTCTCATTGTGGAGATTCCGCCCCGAGTGCGGAGAGTCTCCCACAACTGCAGGGCCTCTGCCAAGAGTGTGGAGGCCCTTCGTGAATCAGGTCCAGTGTGTTTTTTTTAGAGTTTTTCATTTCCTGTCAAAACAACATTTTAAATTCTGTTTTATGACCATTACCAGGAAGTGGGTGCTATTTGGATTCCTTAGACTGTTATTAAAACACAGTGTTGGGCTCAATCACCCATGTGCATTCACTTGTTTCACTTTGCTGTTGGATAACATGTTATACTTTTTTGACCACAAAGTAAAGATATGCATGCAAAGTTAAATATGCAATAAAATACTGTCCTCTAGAGTATGTAAAGTCTTACACGCAGAAAGTGTTAAGGGCAGGACGCAGCAGAGATCTTTGCAGCTTTGAGGATTTGAGCTTGAGGTATGGGCAAGTCCTTTCTGCAGTCACTATATCGACTGATGGTGGAGTGAACAGCAGCAGGTAAGTGTCCAACAAAAGAAAACACTGCTAAGGAGGGAAAAAACTCGAATCAAAAACCCTCCAAATATGACGGCAGGGAACACACCTCCAGAGCAACACCAGAGGAACCTAAACTGGAAGAAAATAGCAAAACAGAGCATCAAAAGTACCTCTAAGCACAGCAGAAGCATTGCAATGCAATAACCAATCCCCAGACTCCACGTAAATAGTCCTGTCAAATCTGGAATTGAAAAACCTACACAGGAACTACTTTCCTCCATATTGGATTGGGCAATTCCTATCCTGGAAAGAGGGACACCATCTAGGATCAAATTTGAAACCCAATCCAAGATGGCACCTGTACTCGCGTTGGGACATGACACTGTGCGTCCCAAACTCTTACCTCCGGCTGGGAAAAGGAGGCATCCTGCCGGCACTCGACTCCTATCCTCCAGAGACCACCAAGGTAAGCATAACTCCACCTGAGGCCCCGTGCAAAGGAATACACGTGGGAGCCAAGCAGTTGGAGCATCAATGCTCAACAGAGAGGCTTTTTAAAATGCAGCAATATTGCTTGCCTTTTTGTCATTGTCCCACTGCTATTGATACAACCAATACCTTTCAATTACTAAGAATACATATGAAATACTAATCACTAACAGCCATCTCACTCTAAACAATGTTTTGTGCACACACTCTGCATCTTCTACTATTATTAACATTTTTTAAACATACTGTCCTCTGACTAGGTACAAACATTATTGCAAAAAAGTATTAATCTTATCACCACTAAAACCCTTCAACTTGTACTTCGTATATAATACATGTACACCCCTTTCAAGTTGTAAAAGCTCCTACTATTACTAAAATAAATATGTGCATGCATTCTTGTGCTATTACATAAAACTACTACATCTCTCCATACTTTATTTCATAATGCATTTCCATTACATTAATGATATATCCCCTGCCTTTTCCAAGTTTTTAATCTACTTCTATATCAATAAACACCACTTAAAATACAAAATTGCATAACAATGTCAAATTAAAATAAAGCAACCTACCTACTTTTCAACATCTCCATAACATGCTAACAACTGATAAAAAGAAAACAAATTACTTGTCCAATATATTAACTTCTTTAAAATTTGCATTCAATTTCTTTGAGCTAAATTAGATATAACTTTGGTACCTGTGCCACTATAAATTACTTGCAAAATAACAGCACATCTTATCATACGCATGTGATTCGCAGAATCACTTGATAGTTTTATGTAACCTCGCAGATTTTCTTAATAACAAATTTGTCTGTAATACACTGACATACACCAACATTATTATGGCAAATTTGCAAACTTTCCACGTTTTCTTTCAGCCGCCACAGTGTGCCCTGCATGTCCTGCAAACTAATTTCCTAGTCAAGCTTCCTGAAGTACAGCAAACAGCCCTGCTATTCATATTTTTTCTCAATAATCACTAACAAATTTTTGCCATTCAGTGTCTCATAAACAATACAAAATTCCTTTCCATACAGTACACATTATCTCTGGTCTCATTAGATCATGGTTGATCAAAACTGTGTACTGTGCTATATTTTGAGTAATATGCTTTCAGGTTCACCACTTACAATGCAAGCTTATTCTTAATTCTTCTCATAATACTTTTCTGTAAAGTATAGCTGACTTCTGCTAATGCAGTTTGTTTGCAAACTGACCCTACACACAGCTTCTTTATTGCTGTAGCCAAAGAGAATGCTTCATTTTGGGATTTTCTTTCTAAGAGAGCTGGCAGCACCACAAGCACACAGTTGCCCAACTAATACCAACCACTGCCCATTATGAAAGTAATACCTATTGTCTTTGAAACTACTTGATTATACTGAGTGTATTTACAGAAATCTGTCTTAATCAGAATGCAATGAAAAGAGTATTTAAAATGTATACAATAGTTTAGAATTTATCTATGTGAAAGTGTTCTATAGCCACATGTATATTTGCTGTAGGCCCTTATTACGAGTTTGGCGGCCCGCTGCATTAGGACTATGGCAGTTGGACTGCCACAGGACCACTGCTGCCGGCAGGGATCCACAATCCCTGAAAGTGGTGCAGCGGTCTGAGGCCCCTAATATGCTGGCGGTGACACTGCGGCACCACTAACCATATTAGGAATTTCCTCACCGCCACACTTTTCATGGCAGTGCAACTGCCATGAAAAGTGTGGCTGTGAGAAAACAAAGGGGGCCATAAAGGGCCCCCTGTTGCCCCTGCGCCATAGGGTGCATGCAGGGGGGCACATGTTCCTGCAGGGCCTGGACCTGACTGTCCATGCGCTGCAGGAACTGCCTTTGATGCTCCCATTGCGGTGCCTTTTTCAAAGCATCACAGTGGGACCGCCAAAGAACCGCCTGCCAGAGTAAAAATAAGTTGCACTCTGCTGGGCGGTCTTTAATGGCTTTGGCGGTCTCGGAGCAAGGCAGCAGTGTGGCAGCCCTACACCGAGACCTCCAAGGTCATAATAAGGCCCTAAATGTCTGTTCCCTACACCTACATTATACATTGTATATTATGTTGTCAACACCTGTATTATACTTGTCTGCTACTAATTTGCCGCTATATTGTCACTGCAATTGTAATTCAATTTTATATTGCAGTTGATGACATGTTGAGGCACTTTTCAGCGAGTAGCGGGCTATTCTGAAACACAAAGGGGATTAGTGGTGGATTAGCATAGGGAAATATAATTTACTAATTGGAGCAGTGGACATGTGAGTCTATTAGATGGATTGAATAGGAAAAATATATGAGCCCTATTGATTGTAAAGAAAGAAAGCATTATCTAAAGACTTTTGCATAAGAACAAAACTAGTGTGCGAATTGAGATACATGCCATCATCTCTTTAAAAGAGAACCAAGTTATGAACTCTTTTTATTAGAATATTTTAATGGATATGTACTGTTGGACCCGGTCCTCTCTACAGGGTCATCCCCCAAACCTTTTGCCTTTACCCTGCACTTTGTTGCTGATTCTTTTTGTGTTGGCCTTATGACATTGTGCACTGTACCACTGCTAACCAGTGCTTGTGCTCTCTCCTCTAAACATGGTAGAATTGGCTTACACCCAATTGTCATATTACATTTTCTTGTAAGTCCTTAGCAAAGTGGTATTATATGTGCCCAGGGCCTGTAAATTAAATGCTACTAGTGGGGCCTGCAGCACTAATTGCCACTTAAGTAGCCCTTTAAACATGTCTCAGGCCTGCCATTGCAGTCTGTGTTCAGTTTTAAACTGCCATTTTGAACCATCAAAATAAACATTTTGGCAGGCTCAAACCTGCCTTTTTAATACATACAAGCCACCCCAAGGGTAAGCCCTAAACAGCACACAGTGCAAGCTGCAATATATTTAAAAAGTAGGACGTGAAATTTGAAGTTTTACATGTCCTAATAGTGAAAAACTCTTACATTCATTTTTCATTATTGCAAGCCCTAACTCTCCCATAGGATAACATTGGAGTTACCTTATTACATTTAATAAGCTGTAACTTCCAAATGGGAACAGGTAAACAGTTTATGTTTGGAGTCTTTGGAATTTTAATAAAACATCTTCTTCTATGGTAAAGTCAGATTTTCAAATACAATTTTGAAAATGCCACTTGTAGAAATTTGGCATTTTCCTACCTTAGCCATTTAGTGCCTGCAGTCTGTCTCTGGGTCACATGGCTGGGTGTAGTTGACAGTTGAAATTTGTGCATTCATCCTAGACCCCCACACACTATAGAGAGCTTAGGTGTGCCTGTATCAACCATTACTGACAGGATAGGACGGTGGAGTTAGGCACAGGCCCAATTACAGCTGAACAGACTGTGTCCTGCCTTCACGCAAAGTATTGCATACCCCTTGTAATTAGTCTGAAGCCAGGGTAGGGGAGGCAGGAAACCAGTGCACTTCAAAGGGAAACCTCTATAAGCTTCTCCCACTTCAAAGGAGGTACCACGTATAAATATTGAACCTCAAACACCAAATCTTCAGTACACTTCTGGACCTGTGGAAGACTTTGCTCGGAAGAAAGACTTACTCTGTGTAAGAAGGACTGGAGCTGTAATTTGAAGCCAGGACCACCAGAGTGATTCCAAGGGTTAGTCTCATGTAACCAGCACCAGGACTCTGCAACTGTGTGTCCTGATCTGCCAAATGGTGCCAGCCCAGTCCTGGACCCTTGGAAGTGGGCCTGAAGGGACTCGGCCAGCCCCTCTGTAGATCTAGAAGAACCAACGTATCACCACTACTCGCGGCACAAACCCAAACAGAACCGATACATTGCCTCTGCTGTAAGGACTCTTCAAGCTAAAGGACTCTGCATTGACCTCGCTGCCCGCAGCCGCATTGGACTGCCACTATTTGATGGAACCCCAACGTAGGCCTTCGCATTGCGAATCTCTCATCGACGGCAGCCTCGGCGATGACTCAGGACTTTGCATTGCAAGCCTCGCAGTCTTTTCATAACCAGCCCATGAGCAAGGCATCCTCGACACAGGACTCCGCATCACAAGCTTCCTGCTTCAATAGCCTCCTCGATGACGATGTAAGACCTCACATCGCAGCATCACAGCTCCCTAGAACCAACACATCGCCTCTGCTGAAAAATTCATCTTTGACATGAGATCTTGCAACGCTCCTCAACCAGGATTTAAGGTACACTGGTTTAGCTTGCCTAACTGGGCCCCTGTAGCCGGCCCGTTCTCCATCACAGTCAGCCTGAACTTGTGACTTTGTCCCGGTTCGGCGTGACCAGATAGCTGCACTTTGTGCTTTTTGCCACTATTCTCACTTAAATATTTAGAAATTGCATATTTCTGGTTCTGATTGGACTTTTGTCATTTTGTTTTATTTATTATAATCAACTCTCTGAGGGAGATTTACAAATAATTCATGCAGCACAGAGCAGCCCCCTGCGGCTGCGCTGCATTGCGTGACAGGGAGGGAGCAGGAGAGCGCCAAATCGTCAGAGATGTGGCACTCTCCTCCCCTTTCCCTTGCGCCGGTGCTGATTACAGCTGCCGTGCACCACACATACACCTTAGCGCCAGAGCACTAGTGTGTGTGAATTAGTCTAGCATAGATTTTGTACAGGAAGGGTACCCTTCCTCTATACAATACGATGCCCAGACACAATGCATAGTTTTTCCCACTTTGTATGCATGCTGCACAGTGCAGCACACATGCAAAGTCGGAAAAGGAAGGAGAAATGAAAGCATTTCTCCTTTGCACCTACTTGAAGAGGGCACATTTTTCTCACGCTAAACCTAATCTACTTTATTTAGTAAATTGGGTTTAGCGTGAGAAACCTTGGGTGGTTGCACGGGAACGCCCATGCTCCACCCTTGGTATGCCCCCATTGCGAAAAGTAATGCGAAGCAGCGCTATGCGCTGCCTTGCATTACTTTTCCGTTATTTCCATCGCTAAGTTTAGCACTGGGAAGTAAATAGGGAAAAAAGATTTTGCGCTGATGTACCTCACTTTTGTGATGCAAACACGGTGCCAAATCTTAGTAAATCTCCCCCTATGTTTCTAATCTGATGTGGGATCCTTTTTGTGGTGTGCTTTCACTGTGTTACTGTTTGAAGTATGCAAAAACAACAGTTGATGGGCAGAATGCAGAACAATATCATACATTCACCCCAGTACAGAGATCTGGGCCTAAATCCATCGTTTTTTTGCTCACCATGCCATTCCAGTTTGGACCCAGCCATATGCAAATCAGTCTTGACCCTGTGCCTTATGGGAACAGTCCAGCCCGAACTGCCAAGCCAGGTCCTCCCTGGACTGGAAACAAGCATCCTAGGACCGGTTTCGGGGTTTCACCCGTCTTCAGCCAGGATAGCTTGATTCCAGTGGCATGGAGAGCATGGGACCCACGTCTGGGCATACCCGTCCCACTCGGGGTGACAAATGCAAAAACAACAGTTGATGGGCAGAATGCAGAACAATATCATACATTCACCCCAGTACAGAGATCTGGGCCTAAATCCATCGGTTTTTTGCTCACCATGCCATTCCAGTTTGGACCCAGCCATATGCAAATCAGTCTTGACCCTGTGCCTCATGGGAACAGTCCAGCCCGAACTGCCAAGCCAGGTCCTCCCTGGACTGGAAACAAGCATCCTAGGACCGGTTTCGGGGTTTCACCCCTCTTCAGCCAGGATAGCTTGATTCCAGTGGCATGGAGAGCATGGGACCCATGTCTGGGCATACCCGTCCCACTCGGGGTGACAAATGCAAAAACAACAGTTGATGGGCAGAATGCAGAACAATATCATACATTCACCCCAGTACAGAGATCTGGGCCTAAATCCATCGTTTTTTTGCTCACCATGCCATTCCAGTTTGGACCCAGCCATATGCAAATCAGTCTTGACCCTGTGCCTCATGGGAACAGTCCAGCCCGAACTGCCAAGCCAGGTCCTTCCTGGACTGGAAACAAGCATCCTAGGACCGGTTTCGGGGTTTCACCCTCTTCAGCCAGGATAGCTTGATTCCAGTGGCATGGAGAGCATGGGACCCACGTCTGGGCATACCCGTCCCACTCGGGGTGACAAATGCAAAAACAACAGTTGATGGGCAGAATGCAGAACAATATCATACATTCACCCCAGTACAGAAATCTGGGCCTAAATCCATCGTTTTTTGCTCACCATGCCATTCCAGTTTGGACCCAGCCATATGCAAATCAGTCTTGACCCTGTGCCTCATGGGAACAGTCCAGCCCGAACTGCCAAGCCAGGTCCTCCCTGGACTGGAAACAAGCATCCTAGGACCGGTTTCGGGGTTTCACCCCTCTTCAGCCAGGATAGCTTGATTCCTGTGGCATGGAGAGCATGGGACCCACGTCTGGGCATACCCGTCCCACTCGGGGTGACAAATGCAAAAACAACAGTTGATGGGCAGAATGCAGAACAATATCATACATTCACCCCAGTACAGAGATCTGGGCCTAAATCCATCGTTTTTTTGCTCACCATGCCATTCCAGTTTGGACCCAGCTATATGCAAATCAGTCTTGACCCTGTGCCTCATGGGAACAGTCCAGCCCGAACTGCCAAGCCAGGTCCTCCCTGGACTGGAAACAAGCATCCTAGGACCGGTTTCGGGGTTTCACCCCTCTTCAGCCAGGATAGCTTGATTCCAGTGGCATGGAGAGCATGGGACCCACGTCTGGGCATACCCGTCCCACTCGGGGTGACAAATGCAAAAACAACAGTTGATGGGCAGAATGCAGAACAATATCATACATTCACCCCAGTACAGAGATCTGGGCCTAAATCCATCGTTTTTTTGCTCACCATGCCATTCCAGTTTGGACCCAGCCATATGCAAATCAGTCTTGACCCTGTGCCTCATGGGAACAGTCCAGCCCGAACTGCCAAGCCAGGTCCTCCCTGGACTGGAAACAAGCATCCTAGGACCGGTTTCGGGGTTTCACCCCTCTTCAGCCAGGATAGCTTGATTCCAGTGGCATGGAGAGCATGGGACCCACGTCTGGGCATACCCGTCCCACTCGGGGTGACAAATGCAAAAACAACAGTTGATGGGCAGAATGCAGAACAATATCATACATTCACCCCAGTACAGAGATCTGGGCCTAAATCCATCGTTTTTTGCTCACCATGCCATTCCAGTTTGGACCCAGCCATATGCAAATCAGTCTTGACCCTGTGCCTCATGGGAACAGTCCAGCCCGAACTGCCAAGCCAGGTCCTCCCTGGACTGGAAACAAGCATCCTAGGACCGGTTTCGGGGTTTCACCCCTCTTCAGCCAGGATAGCTTGATTCCAGTGGCATGGAGAGCATGGGACCCACGTCTGGGCATACCCGTCCCACTCGGGGTGACAAATGCAAAAACAACAGTTGATGGGCATTTGATGGGATTTTCCTACCTTAGCCATTTAGTGCCTGCAGTCTGTCTCTGGGTCACATGGCTGGGTGTAGTTGACAGTTGAAATTTGTGCATTCCGCCTTGTGTGGCCCTGCTTGGATTGGTAAATCTGGAGTAACGCAAGTTGCTGCTTTGGCCCACGGAGGTGTTCCATGGTTGGAGCCTGTGTGTTCCCACACATCCATCCATGGATTTTGCGGTTCACTGATAGAATATCGATGGTAAAAATATCGATGTTCAAAATATCGAAAAAAAATATAGACTACAAAAATATCGAATCCCATATCTACACAGGTAAGTACAAAAATATTGAATCAAAAATATCGATGTAAAAAATATAGATGTAAAAAATATGGATTTAAATAAATATATATATATTTAAAAAAACATATATTAAATATTAATATTAATTTTAACAAAATAAATTTAATTTAATATACATTTTTACAAAATATTACAAATAAACTTAATTAAAAATAAATAAACACACAAACATAATAATTTATACATATATATATATATATATATATATATATATATATATCAAAACAAAAAGGGGTCCCCCTGCGAGGGCGCACTCAGGAAACAGTCAAGTCCTGCAGTTCATTAAATCCAGCCCGACGCGTTTCGGATCTCCTGCTCCTTGTTCACGGGCAATGCGAGTGATTGGGTTGGAAGAGAGTAAACAGCCGAGTGTCTTAAATAATTGTTTTATCGCCCCCTGGTGGGCCTGATAAATTTCCATATCCTTCAGCATTCTGGGACTCGTAGTGCGGTTTCTCTTACAATTAATTCCTCCAGTGGACTCCGTCCCAATCACATATATTGTCGCATGATCTTGAACTCTCCAGTGAGCTTGTAATACAAAATAACCCGGTTCAGTATTCTCCCATCTGTTCCTCCGCAACCTCAAGCACAGTCAGTCCATGCGAGACGGGCCATGTCCTTTTAATGATGGTGGTGCAACCCTCTGGGCCGGGACTGGCCGAATAACATCACAACAAAAAGTGGTCCCCCTGCGAGGGCGCACTCAGGAAACAGCCGAGTCCTGCAGTTTTTAGCAGCGCTCTTTATTGTAGAAAACCGGGATTACTTGTCACAGTTCATTAAACCCAGCCCGACGCGTTTCGGATCTCCTGCTCCTTGTTCACGGGCAATGCGAGTGATTGGGTTGGAAGAGAGTAAACAACCGAGTCTCTTAATTAATTGTTTTATCGCCCCCTGGTGGGCCTGATAAATTTCCATATCATTCAGCATTCTGGGACTCATAGTGCGGTTTCTCTTACAATTAATTCCTCCAGTGGACTCCGTCCCAATCACATATATTGTCGCATGATCTTGAACTCTCCAGTGAGCCTGTAATACAAAATAACCCGGTTCAGTATTCTGCCATCTGTTCCTCCGCAACCTCAAGCACAGTCAGTCCGTGCGAGACGGACCATGTCCTTTTAATGATGGTGGTGCAACCCTCTGGGCCGGGACTGGCCGAATAACATCACAACAAAAAGTGGTCCCCCTTCGAGGGCGCACTCAGGAAACAGCCGAGTCCTGCAGTTTTTAGCAGCGCTCTTTATTGTAGAAAACCGGGATTACTTGTCACAGTTCATTAAACCCAGCCCGACGCGTTTCGGATCTCCTGCTCCTTGTTCACGGGCAATGCGAGTGATTGGGTTGGAAGAGAGTAAACATCCGAGTTTCTTAATTAATTGTTTTATCGCCCCCTGGTGGGCCTGATACATTTCCATATCATTCAGCATTCTGGGACTCATAGTGCGGTTTCTCTTACAATTAATTCCTCCAGTGGACTCCGTCCCAATCACATATATTGTCGCATGATCTTGAACTCTCCAGTGAGCCTGTAAAACAAAATAACCCGGTTCAGTATTCTGCCATCTGTTCCTCCGCAACCTCAAGCACAGTCAGTCCGTGCGAGAGGGCACATGTCCTTTTAATGATGGTGGTGCAACCCTCTCGGCCGGCACTGGCCGAATAACATCACAACAAAAAGGGGTCCCCCTGCGAGGGCGCACTCAGGAAACAGCCGAGTCCTGCAGTTTTTAGCAGCGCTCTTTATTGTAGAAAACCGGGATTACTTGTCACAGTTCATTAAACCC
The DNA here is from genome assembly GCA_963921515.1 of Calotriton arnoldi. Taxonomy (NCBI): domain Eukaryota; kingdom Metazoa; phylum Chordata; class Amphibia; order Caudata; family Salamandridae; genus Calotriton; species Calotriton arnoldi. Next base: position 2,462,701 of record CAWUFW010000791.1, read on the forward strand.
AGCCCGACGCGTTTCGGAGCTCCTGCTCCATGTTCACGGGCAATGCGAGTGATTGGGTTGGAAGAGAGTAAACAGCCGAGTCTCTTAATTAATTGTTTTATCGCCCCCTGGTGGGCCTGATAAATTTCCATATCCTTCAGCATTCTGGGACTCGCAGTGCGGTTTCTCTTACAATTAATTCCTCCAGTGGACTCCATCCCAATCACATATATTGTCGCATGATCTTGAACTCTCCAGTGAGCCTGTAATACAAAATAACCCGGTTCAGTATTCTCCCATCTGTTCCTCTGCAACCTCAAGCACAGTCAGTCCGTGCGAGACGGGCCATGTCCTTTTAATGATAGTGGTGCAACCATCTCGGCCGGGACTGGCCGAATAACATCACAACAAAAAGGGGTCCCCCGGGAGGGCGCACTCAGGAAACAGCCGAGTCCTGCAGTTTTTAGCAGCGCTCTTTATTGTAGAAAACCGGGATTACTTGTCACAGTTCATTAAACCCAGCCCGACGCGTTTCGGATCTCCTGCTCCTTGTTCACGGGCAATGCGAGTGATTGGGTTGGAAGAGAGTAAACAACTGAGGGGGCAGATTTACAACTTCTGGCGCATCCCTGCAAATCAGCAGGGATGCGCCAGAATAGTTGCGACACGCAATTCTCTCCTTGCGCCACCACGGAAGCGCCGCATTTACAATGCGGCGCACCGTGGCGCAAGGAAAGGCCGATGCGTGTCGCATCCTGTGGCGCAAGGGCGGCGCATTGCTGGAGTCGTGTCGCAAGCGCGACGCAACTCCAGCAATGCTCGTGGGCCGCCCATACCTAACGTGGTGCGCCACTCCTTACGCCTGCTTGAAGCAGGCGTAAGGATTCGTCGCAGCGGCGTCGGAAGAGTGACTCAGTGAAATCTTGTAGATTTCACTGCGTCACTTTTACGAGGCATTCCTTCGACGGAACGCCCACACTGCGGAGGAACGCCCACATGAAACCTGACGCAGGTTTCATGTGGCGCAGGGCTTTACAACGTGACGCATCTCCCTAGATGCGTCATGTTGTAAATAATGCGCAACGTGGCGCATGGTTTACGTCGCCGCTGCGTCACAAAAGTGACGCAACGGCGGCGCAAAAGTGGCGCAACGGGCTTGTAAATCTGCCCCTGAGTCTCTTAATTAATTGTTTTATCGCCCCCTGGTGGGCCTGATAAATTTCCATATCATTCAGCATTCTGGGACTCATAGTGCGGTTTCTCTTACAATTAATTCCTCCAGTGGACTCCGTCCCAATCACATATATTGTCGCATGATCTTGAAATCTCCAGTGAGCCTGTAATACAAAATAACCCGGTTCAGTATTCTGCCATCTGTTCCTCCGCAACCTCAAGCACAGTCAGTCCGTGCGAGAGGGCACATGTCCTTTTAATGATGGTGGTGCAACCCTCTCAGCCGGGACTGGCCGAATAACATCACAACAAAAAGGGGTCCCCCTGTGAGGGCGCACTCAGGAAACAGCCGAGTACTGCAGTTTTTAGCAGCGCTCTTTATTGTAGAAAACCGGGAATACTTGTCACAGTTCATTAAACACAGCCCAACGCATTTCGGAGCTCCTGCTCCTTGTTCACGGGCAATGCGAGTGATTGGGTTGGAAGAGATTAAACAGCTGTGTCTCTTAATTCATTGTTTTATCGCCCCCTGGTGGGCCTGATAAATTTCCACATCCTTCAGCATTCTGGGACTCGTAGTGCGGTTTCTCTTACAATTAATTCCTCCAGTGGACTCCGTCCCAATCACATATATTGTCCCATGATCTTGAACTCTCCAGTGAGCCTGTAATACAAAATAATCCGGTTCAGTATTCTCCCATCTGTTCCTCTGCAACCTCAAGCACAGTCAGTCCGTGCGAGATGGCCCATTTCCTTTTAATGATGGTGGTGCAACCCTCTCAGCCAGGACTGGCCGAATAACATCACAACAAAAGGGGTCCCCCTGCGAGGGCGCACTCAGGAAACAGCCGAGTCCTGCAGTTTTTAGCAGCGCTCTTTATTGTAGAAAACCGGGATTACTTGTCACAGTTCATTAAACCCAGCCAGATGCGTTTCGGAGCTCCTGCTCCTTGTTTACGGGCAATGCGAGTGATTGGGTTGGAAGAGAGTAACCAGCCGAGTCTCTTAATTAATTGTTTTATCGCCCCCTGATGGGCCTGATAAATTTCCATATCCTTCAGCATTCTGGGACTAGTAGTGCGGTTTTTCTTACAATTAATTCCTTCAGTGGACACCGTCCCAATCAAATATATTGTTGCATGATCTTGAACTCTCCAGTGAGCCTGTAATACAAAATAACCCGGTTCAGTATTCTCCCATCTGTTCCTCCGCAACCTCAAGCACAGTCAGTCCGTGCGAGACGGCCCATGTCCTTTTAATGATGGTGGTGCAACCCTCTTGGCTGGGACTGGTCGAATAACTTCACAACAAAAAGGGGTCCCCCTGCGAGGGCGCACACAGGAAACAGCCGAGTCCTGCAGTTTTTAGCAGCGCTCTTTATTGTAGAAAACCGGGATTACTTGTCACAGTTCATTAAACCCAGCCCGACGCGTTTCGGAGCTCCTGCTCCATGTTCACGGGCAATGCGAGTGATTGGGTTGGAAGAGAGTAAACAGCTGAGTCTCTTAATTAATTGTTTTATCGCCCCCTGGTGGGCCTGATACATTTCCATATCCTTCAGCATTCTGGGACTCGCAGTGCGGTTTCTCTTACAATTAATTCCTCCAGTGGACTCCATCCCAATCACATATATTGTCGCATGATCTTGAACTCTCCAGTGAGCCTGTAATACAAAATAACCCGGTTCAGTATTCTCCCATCTGTTCCTCTGCAACCTCAAGCACAGTCAGTCCGTGCGAGACGGGCCATGTCCTTTTAATGATAGTGGTGCAACCCTCTCGGCCGGGACTGGCCGAATAACATCACAACAAAAAGTGGTCCCCCGGGAGGGCGCACTCAGGAAACAGCCGAGTCCTGCAGTTTTTAGCAGCGCTCTTTATTGTAGAAAACCGGGATTACTTGTCACAGTTCATTAAACCCAGCCCGACGCGTTTCGGATCTCCTGCTCCTTGTTCACGGGCAATGCGAGTGATTGGGTTGGAAGAGAGTAAACAACTGAGTCTCTTAATTAATTGTTTTATCGCCCCCTGGTGGGCCTGATAAATTTCCATATCATTCAGCATTCTGGGACTCATAGTGCGGTTTCTCTTACAATTAATTCCTCCCGTGGACTCCGTCCCAATCACATATATTGTCCAATGATCTTGAACTCTCCAGTGAGCCTGTAATACAAAATAATCCGGTTCAGTATTCTGCCATCTGTTCCTCCGCAACCTCAAGCACAGTCAGTCCGTGCGATAGGGCACATGTCCTTTTAATGATGGTGATGCAACCCTCTCAGCCGGGACTGGCCGAATAACATCACAACAAAAAGGGGTCCCCCTGTGAGGGCGCACTCAGGAAACAGCCGAGTACTGCAGTTTTTAGCAGCGCTCTTTATTGTAGAAAACCGGGAATACTTGTCACAGTTCATTAAACCCAGCCCGACGCGTTTCGGATCTCCTGCTCCTTGTTCACGGGCAATGCGAGTGATTGGGTTGGAAGAGAGTAAACAACTGAGTCTCTTAATTAATTGTTTTATCGCCCCCTGGTGGGCCTGATAAATTTCCATATCACTCAGCATTCTGGGACTCATAGTGCGGTTTCTCTTACAATTAATTCCTCCAGTGGACTCCGTCCCAATCACATATATTGTCGCATGATCTTGAACTCTCCAGTGAGCCTGTAATACAAAATAACCCGGTTCAGTATTCTGCCATCTGTTCCTCCTCAACCTCAAGCACAGTCAGTCCGTGCGAGAGGGCACATGTCCTTTTAATGATGGTGGTGCAACCCTCTCAGCCGGGACTGGCCGAATAACATCACAACAAAAAGGGGTCCCCCTGTGAGGGCGCACTCAGGAAACAGCCGAGTACTGCAGTTTTTAGCAGCGCTCTTTATTGTAGAAAACCGGGAATACTTGTCACAGTTCATTAAACACAGCCCAACGCATTTCGGAGCTCCTGCTCCTTGTTCACGGGCAATGCGAGTGATTGGGTTGGAAGAGATTAAACAGCTGTGTCTCTTAATTCATTGTTTTATCGCCCCCTGGTGGGCCTGATAAATTTCCATATCCTTCAACATTCTGGGACTCGTAGTGCGGTTTCTCTTACAATTAATTCCTCCAGTGGACTCGGTCCCAATCACATATATTGTCCCATGATCTTGAACTCTCCAGTGAGCCTGTAATACAAAATAATCCGGTTCAGTATTCTCCCATCTGTTCCTCTGCAACCTCAAGCACAGTCAGTCCGTGCGAGATGGCCCATTTCCTTTTAATGATGGTGGTGCAACCCTCTCAGCCAGGACTGGCCGAATAACAACACAACAAAAAGGGGTCCCCCTGCGAGGGCGCACTCAGGAAACAGCCGAGTCCTGCAGTTTTTAGCAGCGCTCTTTATTGTAGAAAACCAGGATTACTTGTCACAGTTCATTAAACCCAGCCAGATGCGTTTCGGAGCTCCTGCTCCTTGTTTACGGGCAATGCGAGTGATTGGGTTGGAAGAGAGTAACCAGCTGAGTCTCTTAATTAATTGTTTTATCGCCCCCTGATGGGCCTGATAAATTTCCATATCCTTCAGCATTCTGGGACTCGTAGTGCGGTTTTTCTTACAATTAATTCCTTCAGTGGACTCCGTCCCAATCAAATATATTGTTGCATGATCTTGAACTCTCCAGTGAGCCTGTAATACAAAATAACCCGGTTCAGTATTCTCCCATCTGTTCCTCCGCAACCTCAAGCACAGTCAGTCCGTGCGAGACGGCCCATGTCCTTTTAATGATGGTGGTGCAACCCTCTCGGCTGGGACTGGTCGAATAACTTCACAACAAAAAGGGGTCCCCCTGCGAGGGCGCACTCAGGAAACAGCCGAGTCCTGCAGTTTTTAGCAGCGCTCTTTATTGTAGAAAACCGGGATTACTTGTCACAGTTCATTAAACCCAGCCCGACGCGTTTCGGAGCTCCTGCTCCATGTTCACGGGCAATGCGAGTGATTGGGTTGGAAGAGAGTAAACAGCTGAGTCTCTTAATTAATTGTTTTATCGCCCCCTGGTGGGCCTGATACATTTCCATATCCTTCAGCATTCTGGGACTCGCAGTGCGGTTTCTCTTACAATTAATTCCTCCAGTGGACTCCATCCCAATCACATATATTGTCGCATGATCTTGAACTCTCCAGTGAGCCTGTAATACAAAATAACCCGGTTCAGTATTCTCCCATCTGTTCCTCTGCAACCTCAAGCACAGTCAGTCCGTGCGAGACGGGCCATGTCCTTTTAATGATAGTGGTGCAACCCTCTCGGCCGGGACTGGCCGAATAACATCACAACAAAAAGTGGTCCCCCGGGAGGGCGCACTCAGGAAACAGCCGAGTACTGCAGTTTTTAGCAGCGCTCTTTATTGTAGAAAACCGGGATTACTTGTCACAGTTCATTAAACACAGCCCAACGCATTTCGGAGCTCCTGCTCCTTGTTCACGGGCAATGCGAGTGATTGGGTTGGAAGAGAGTAAACACCTGTGTCTCTTAATTCATTGTTTTATCGCCCCCTGGTGGGCCTGATAAATTTCCATATCCTTCAGCATTCTGGGACTCGTAGTGCGGTTTCTCTTACAATTAATTCCTCCAGTGGACTCCGTCCCAATCACATATATTGTCCCATGATCTTGAACTCTCCAGTGAGCCTGTAATACAAAATAATCCGGTTCAGTATTCTCCCATCTGTTCCTCTGCAACCTCAAGCACAGTCAGTCCGTGCGAGATGGCCCATTTCCTTTTAATGATGGTGGTGCAACCCTCTCAGCCAGGACTGGCCGAATAACATCACAACAAAAAGGGGTCCCCCTGCGAGGGCGCACTCAGGAAACAGCCGAGTCCTGCAGTTTTTAGCAGCGCTCTTTATTGTAGAAAACCGGGATTACTTGTCACAGTTCATTAAACCCAGCCAGATGCGTTTCGGAGCTCCTGCTCCTTGTTTACGGGCAATGCGAGTGATTGGGTTGGAAGAGAGTAACCAGCCGAGTCTCTTAATTAATTGTTTTATCGCCCCCTTATGGGCCTGATAAATTTCCATATCCTTCAGCATTCTGGGACTCGTAGTGCGGTTTTTCTTACAATTAATTCCTTCAGTGGACTCCGTCCCAATCAAATATATTGTTGCATGATCTTGAACTCTCCAGTGAGCCTGTAATACAAAATAACCCGGTTCAGTATTCTCCCATCTGTTTCTCCGCAACCTCAAGCACAGTCAGTCCGTGCGAGACGGCCCATGTCCTTTTAATGATGGTGGTGCAACCCTCTCGGCTGGGACTGGTCGAATAACTTCACAACAAAAGGGGTCCGCCTGCGAGGGCGCACTCAGGAAACAGCCGAGTCCTGCAGTTTTTAGCAGCGCTCTTTATTGTAGAAAACCGGGATTACTTGTCACAGTTCATTAAACCCAGCCCGACGCGTTTCGGAGCTCCTGCTCCATGTTCACGGGCAATGCGAGTGATTGGGTTGGAAGAGAGTAAACAGCTGAGTCTCTTAATTAATTGTTTTATCGCCCCTGGTGGGCCTGATACATTTCCATATCCTTCAGCATTCTGGGACTCGCAGTGCGGTTTCTCTTACAATTAATTCCTCCAGTGGACTCCATCCCAATCACATATATTGTCGCATGATCTTGAACTCTCCAGTGAGCCTGTAATACAAAATAACCCGGTTCAGTATTCTCCCATCTGTTCCTCTGCAACCTCAAGCACAGTCAGTCCGTGCGAGACGGGCCATGTCCTTTTAATGATAGTGGTGCAACCCTCTCGGCCGGGACTGGCCGAATAACATCACAACAAAAAGTGGTCCCCCGGGAGGGCGCACTCAGGAAACAGCCGAGTCCTGCAGTTTTTAGCAGCGCTCTTTATTGTAGAAAACCGGGATTACTTGTCACAGTTCATTAAACCCAGCCCAACGCGTTTCGGATCTCCTGTTCCTTGTTCACGGGCAATGCGAGTGATTGGGTTGAAAGAGAGTAAACAACTGAGTCTCTTAATTAATTGTTTTATCGCCCCCTGGTGGGCCTGATAAATTTCCATATCATTCAGCATTCTGGGACTCATAGTGCGGTTTCTCTTACAATTAATTCCTCCAGTGGACTCCGTCCCAATCACATATATTGTCCCATGATCTTGAACTCTCCAGTGAGCCTGTAATACAAAATAATCCGGTTCAGTATTCTGCCATCTGTTCCTCCGCAACCTCAAGCACAGTCAGTCCGTGCGATAGGGCACATGTCCTTTTAATGATGGTGGTGCAACCCTCTCAGCCGGGACTGGCCGAATAACATCACAACAAAAAGGGGTCCCCCTGTGAGGGCGCACTCAGGAAACAGCCGAGTACTGCAGTTTTTGGCAGCGCTCTTTATTGTAGAAAACCGGGAATACTTGTCACAGTTCATTAAACCCAGCCCGACGCGTTTCGGATCTCCTGCTCCTTGTTCACGGGCAATGCGAGTGATTGGGTTGGAAGAGAGTAAACAACTGAGTCTCTTAATTAATTGTTTTATCACCCCCTGGTGGGCCTGATAAATTTCCATATCACTCAGCATTCTGGGACTCATAGTGCGGTTTCTCTTACAATTAATTCCTCCAGTGGACTCCGTCCCAATCACATATATTGTCGCATGATCTTGAACTCTCCAGTGAGCCTGTAATACAAAATAACCCGGTTCAGTATTCTGCCATCTGTTCCTCCGCAACCTCAAGCACAGTCAGTCCGTGCGAGAGGGCACATGTCCTTTTAATGATGGTGGTGCAACCCTCTCAGCCGGGACTGGCCGAATAACATCACAACAAAAAGGGGTCCCCCTGTGAGGGCGCACTCAGGAAACAGCCGAGTACTGCAGTTTTTAGCAGCGCTCTTTATTGTAGAAAACCGGGAATACTTGTCACAGTTCATTAAACACAGCCCAACGCATTTCGGAGCTCCTGCTCCTTGTTCACGGGCAATGCGAGTGATTGGGTTGGAAGAGATTAAACAGCTTTGTCTCTTAATTCATTGTTTTATCGCCCCCTGGTGGGCCTGATAAATTTCCATATCCTTCAGCATTCTGGGACTCGTAATGCGGTTTCTCTTACAATTAAATCCTCCAGTGGACTCGGTCCCAATCACATATATTGTCCCATGATCTTGAACTCTCCAGTGAGCCTGTAATACAAAATAATCCGGTTCAGTATTCTCCCATCTGTTCCTCTGCAACCTCAAGCACAGTCAGTCCGTGCGAGATGGCCCATTTCCTTTTAATGATGGTGGTGCAACCCTCTCAGCCAGGACTGGCCGAATAACATCACAACAAAAAGGGGTCCCCCTGCGAGGGCGCACTCAGGAAACAGCCGAGTCCTGCAGTTTTTAGCAGCGCTCTTTATTTTAGAAAACCGGGATTACTTGTCACAGTTCATTAAACCCAGCCAGATGCGTTTCGGAGCTCCTGCTCCTTGTTTACGGGCAATGCGAGTGATTGGGTTGGAAGAGAGTAACCAGCCGAGTCTCTTAATTAATTGTTTTATCGCCCCCTGATGGGCCTGATAAATTTCCATATCCTTCAGCATTCTGGGACTCGTAGTGCGGTTTTTCTTACAATTAATTCCTTCAGTGGACTCCGTCCCAATCAAATATATTGTTGTATGATCTTGAACTCTCCAGTGAGCCTGTAATACAAAATAACCCGGTTCAGTATTCTCCCATCTGTTCCTCCGCAACCTCAAGCACAGTCAGTCCGTGCGAGACGGCCCATGTCCTTTTAATGATGGTGGTGCAACCCTCTCGGCTGGGACTGGTCGAATAACTTCACAACAAAAGGGGTCCACCTGCGAGGGCGCACTCAGGAAACAGCCGAGTCCTGCAGTTTTTAGCAGCGCTCTTTATTGTAGAAAACCGGGATTACTTGTCACAGTTCATTAAACCCAGCCCGACGCGTTTCGGAGCTCCTGCTCCATGTTCACGGGCAATGCGAGTGATTGGGTTGGAAGAGAGTAAACAGCTGAGTCTCTTAATTAATTGTTTTATCGCCCCCTGGTGGGCCTGATACATTTCCATATCCTTCAGCATTCTGGGACTCGCGAGTGCGGTTTCTCTTACAATTAATTCCTCCAGTGGACTCCATCCCAATCACATATATTGTCGCATGATCTTGAACTCTCCAGTGAGCCTGTAATACAAAATAACCCGGTTCAGTATTCTCCCATCTGTTCCTCTGCAACCTCAAGCACAGTCAGTCCGTGCGAGACGGGCCATGTCCTTTTAATGATAGTGGTGCAACCCTCTCGGCCGGGACTGGCCGAATAACATCACAACAAAAAGTGGTCCCCCGGGAGGGCGCACTCAGCAAACAGCCGAGTCCTGCAGTTTTTAGCAGCGCTCTTTAGTGTAGAAAACCGGGATTACTTGTCACAGTTCATTAAACCCAGCCCGACGCGTTTCGGATCTCCTGCTCCTTGTTCACGGGCAATGCGAGTGATTGGGTTGGAAGAGAGCAAACAACTGAGTCTCTTAATTAATTGTTTTATCGCCCCCTGGTGGGCCTGATAAATTTCCATATCATTCAGCATTCTGGGACTCATAGTGCGGTTTCTCTTACAATTAATTCCTCCAGTGGACTCCGTCCCAATCACATATATTGTCCCATGATCTTGAACTCTCCAGTGAGCCTGTAATACAAAATAATCCAGTTCAGTATTCTGCCATCTGTTCCTCCGCAACCTCAAGCACAGTCAGTCCGTGCGAGAGGGCACATGTCCTTTTAATGATGGTGGTGCAACCCTCTCAGCCGGGACTGGCCGAATAACATCACAACAAAAAGGGGTCCCCCTGTGAGGGCGCACTCAGGAAACAGCCGAGTACTGCAGTTTTTAGCAGCGCTCTTTATTGTAGAAAACCGGGAATACTTGTCACAGTTCATTAAACACAGCCCAACGCATTTCGGAGCTCCTGCTCCTTGTTCACGGGCAATGCGAGTGATTGGGTTGGAAGAGAGTAAACAGCTGTGTCTCTTAATTCATTGTTTTATCACCCCCTGGTGGGCCTGATACATTTCCATATCCTTCAGCATTCTGGGACTCGTAGTGCGGTTTTTCTTACAATTAATTCCTTCAGTGGACTCCGTCCCAATCAAATATATTGTTGCATGATCTTGAACTCTCCAGTGAGCCTGTAATACAAAATAACCCGGTTCAGTATTCTCCCATCTGTTCCTCCGCAACCTCAAGCACAGTCAGTCCGTGCGAGACGGTCCATGTCCTTTTAATGATGGTGGTGCAACCCTCTCGGCTGGGACTGGTCGAATAACTTCACAACAAAAAGGGGTCCCCCTGCGAGGGCGCACTCAGGAAACAGCCGAGTCCTGCAGTTTTTAGCAGCGCTCTTTATTGTAGAAAACCGGGATTACTTGTCACAGTTCATTAAACCCAGCCCGACGCGTTTCGGAGCTCCTGCTCCTTGTTTACGGGCAATGCGAGTGATTGGGTTGGAAGAGAGTAAACAGCTGAGTCTCTTAATTAATTGTTTTATCGCCCCCTGGTGGGCCTGATACATTTCCATATCCTTCAGCATTCTGGGACTCGTAGTGCGGTTTCTCTTACAATTAATTCCTCCAGTGGACTCCATCCCAATCACATATATTGTTGCATGATCTTGAACTCTCCAGTGAGCTTGTAATACAAAATAACCCGGTTCAGTATTCTCCCATCTGTTCCTCTGCAGTTGTGATATATATATATATATATATATATATATATACATATATATATATATATATATCGACTTTAACATAATTAATAAACTATTATCTTTAATTTATTTTAAAACTTCAAAATTGTATAAAAATGCAATATATATATATATATAAATAATTTAAAATATTAAAAAAACATTCTAGAATAAATGAAAACATTAAACTATGAAAAAATATTTAAGCTTAAATTGCCCAATGCAATCAGTGCAACAGTAGGAAAAGTGTTGGATATTAAAATAAATACATTAACTATTCCAACTCCAGTGAGTGCAACAGTAGGGAAAGTGCAGGATAGCGGAGGGGTCAAAATTACTATTTCCACTCCAGTGAGTGCAACAGTAGGGAAAGTGCTGGATAGCGGAGAAAAAAAAATTACTATTCACACTCAAACACTTAGAAAAAAACGTTATTATTCAAAATTATAAAAAATAATAACAATTAATTAACACAAATTAAAAAATAAATTAAAAAAATATTAAGCACATAAAAAAATTCATATTATAATATGAATTACATATAACAAAAACTAACAAATATATAAAATAAAATAATCAATAAATTTACAAAAACATAATTCTTTAAAACTAGAAAATATTCGCAAACAAAACAATAACACCACATCAATAACAAAACACTTCAACATGTTTAATTAAATGTATTTACATAATTAATAATGAATTAAAAAATATTATTAATAAAAAAATTAATAAACATGAATTGACTACACACACTTTAACAATATAATATCCACAATACACACCTAAATTAAACTATAAAATAAAAAAACACAATTAAAACGTATTTTAAAATTAAAAACTATTACTATTAACAACTAATTATTAAATAATTAAAATGTATTTAATACCAACCCTTTACCCCTTTAAAAGTAAAAACAAGACACACAAAAATGAACAATTACCCAAAATAAATATCAAATAATTAACAACTATATATTAATTAATTAAACCCAAATTACTTCCCTAAAAGTTAATCAATACATTTAATACAGTTAAATTACTTCCCACCCTATTCCCCTATAAACCCACAACCCGCTACAGAACTAAAAGCGCAAAATTCAAATGAAAAACAAATTAATAACTACTAAACATTTAACACATATATTAAAAATACAAACAATTCTTATACAAAAAAACAAGCATCACATACATATAAAATATATACTAAAATACATAATAATAAAAAACAATATTTTTAACAACTATATTTTTGCAAACGATATTAAACTCTTCGATATTTTTAAAATCAATATTACTTACCTTAAGTTGATATTCTTGACCACGATATTCTTGCTGTTGATATTTCTGACCCTCGATATTAATGACTCGATATTTGTGTAACTCGATATTTTGTACTCGATATTCTGTCTCTGCAGCGGATTTTGGTGCATTTCCAGATTTACCATGAATGGTAGCTGTTGGAATGAGTTATAATGCTATGTCTTCCCAAGGAAGGTGTAAGGAGAAGAAAAATCTTTATTTCTCATCTTTGTTTCTTCTTTCTAGGTGTACTGTATTCTAAAGCACAGCCAGAAAGAGGAAAAAACCTCAAAGGATTCTTTTTGTGCAGGAAAGTTTCTCTTCCTGCCCAAAAACAATCCTGCCTGCAACAGAACCACCCTTACACAATGGTGCAAGGTTGTCTGTGTTGGCTCTAGGTAGCCATAAGTGTCCCAGCGGAAGAAGGGAGCACAATTTTGCAATATCTTGAAGGATATTGTACATCCCTCCACTCTCCCTTTTACGCAGTGCGCAGCGTTGTGTGAAAAAATGATAAATATGGTCCTAAATGTCTCTGTTAGAACCCACAGTTCTTGTTCTGTTTTATCTGTCTCCCTCTGCAAACTCTTTAAGCTACAGTTTGCTAGCACATAGCCATTCAGTTTAAAATAACGTTTTATTACTCGAATCCCTGATCTCATTGAAATTATGAAAGATGAGAGAACAGGATTCTAATTGCAATTTATCTTAGTGTAAGCTTTTAACTCTCAATTTGTCTTTGTCGTTGTCAAAGTTTGGATTAATCTGCCGCTGTGTTTTCCACACTGCTACAAACCCCAGGAGGATGAGAAGAAATGAATGAACTGTGCATAAACACCGGAATTTCAATTATTGCAAGCCTCGGCAAATGTGTCAGCATCGCACTAAGAAATATCCTAATGTGTTACATTGTGTTGTTTCTGACTCTCAAGAGGCAATGATGCTGCACTTTAAATATATATCAGAATGGATGCATCGCAGCTCCAAGGCACTGTATCAACCCCTCGTTCAAACTTCAATGAATCACACAACAGTTTTATCAGTCTCATGTATGTAGGGTAAAGAATGCTAGAACTGAGGGGCATATTTACAAGCCCCTATCGCCACAGGAACGTCACTTTTATCGACACTTATTGATTTTGATGCTGCCCCATATTTACAAGGGTGGTGTAAATTGGAGGCAGTGCCAAATATAAGACCAGGGACCAGGTACCTGGTCTTAACATGGCAAAACGAGGAGAAAGGATTTAATTCTTCTTGTTTTTGCTGTTTCTATGTGTGCTGCATTTTTCAGTTCACATAGAAACAGCAAAACGCGATGAATGATTGTTTATGGGCAGGAAGGTGTCCCTTCCTGCACATAAATAATCATAAAAAAATGATGATTTGCAACTTCTATGTGTGCTGCACAATGCAGCACACATAAAAGTTACAACTCGCCCTTCTGGATTGTTTATGTGCAGGAAGGGACACTGTCCTGTGCATAAACAAACAAACATTCCCTCAATGCAGGCACTCTTGCACTATGGTGGAAGGGTACCTGCATTGGCACTAGGCAGCTGAGTTCAGTGCCAGCGCTAGGGAAAACGCAGGTATGCAGCATATTGTAAATATGGTGCATCCTTGCATTTTCAGAACGGCGGAGCGTGGCGTTAGCTATTTTGGCTTAAGTCCCCGCTCCACCATTCTTTTGTAAATTTGCGCCGAAGTGCTTAGGCAGACCAGTGCTAAAATTGAGCATGTAGCTGGTTACCATTTTGTTTTTTTTGTGTTCAGCAGTAAAACCAGCAATGTGATGCATATTTGCTGCATAGGTAACACAGTAAAATTGAATAAAGTCTAGAAAAACTTGGTTTCGTTACCATCATTAAAAGACAAATAATAGAGTGGGGCAAAAAATGTGAAAAAGTAACTTTTTAAAATGTATCTTATTCCTAATTTTCCCTCTGAACAGACAAGTGCGTGCTAAAAGACGTAATAACAATATTTCTCTAAGTTAGTGCTTTATTTTTAGACAACATAGCTCACAAACAGAAAGAAGCAAACAGTGCCCATTGTTTCCAACTTGTACTATCTGGCTTAAAACAGGAGCTCGGTTCTGTGGTACACCAGAAAAACCCATCATGATACGGTCCCATGTGGAAACATCCAACTACAAAAATGTTATATAGTAGTCCATTGACTTATTTAAGAATTTTTCTAGTTCCACCACAAGGAACATTTTCTTCTTGTTGGGAATTGGCCCTCTCTGAAGGATCACCCCAAACTTTTTGCCTTCTTCCTCATCCTTTTCTGACCTCATTTTTCTTGGCTTTAAAAGTCTGAGCACTTTACCACTGCTAATCAGTGCTAAAGTGCATGTGCTCTCTTCTAAACATGGTTTGATTGACTTATCCACAATTAGTATATTTAATTTACCTATGAGTCCCTAGTAGAGTGCACAACATGTGTCTAGGGCCTGTAAATATAATGCTACTAGTGGGCCTGCTGCACTGATATTGCCACCCACACAAGTAGCGCTTTAAAAGTCTCAGGTCTGCCAATGCAGAGTCTGTGTGTGCAGTTTACACTGCCATGTCGACTTGGTATTTAAAACACCTTGCTAAGCCTTAAGCTTCCCTTTTAATAGATATAAGTCACCCTTCAGGTGGGGCCTAGGTACCCCATAGGGCAGGCTGCTGTGTGATCAAAAGGTAGGACATGTGCTTTTAAGTTTTGCATGTCCTGGTAGTTAAAAACACCTAACTTAATTTTTCACTACCGTGAGGCCTACCCCTCTCATAGGTTAGCAATGGGAATTCCTTATTACACTTATAAGCTGTCATTCCTGATTGAGAAGGAGTAGATCTGTCATGTTTCATTTCACTGGAATGGTAATGATTAATCCTCTTTACTAGTTAAGATTAATTTACAAATACCCTTTTAAAAATGCCACGTTTAGAAAGATAGCATTTTTCTACTCGTAGCCCTGTGTGCCTGCAGCCTGTCTCCAATGCACTTCTGGGATCGGAGAAAGCTGGACTTTGTGCATTCCAGCTTAAGTGTGACTGAGTGGCCATCTACATCCTGATGGGCCATCCTGGGCAGGATGGGAGGGAGGAACTGACACTTAAACCTGAATAGGTTGTGTCCTGTGTCCACACACAGAGCTGCATTCCTCCCTGTAGTGAGTCTGGAACCAGAGCTTGGAGGAAGGGCCTCTGTGCACTTCAAAGCCCCTCTTTGAAGTTACCTCCACTTCAAAGGCACAAATGGGTATAAGTACTGGTTCTATGACCCCGCCAAATCAGACACTACTGGACAGGTGAAGAAACTCTGCCAGGAGGAAGGACTGCTGTGCTGCTACAAGGACTGCCACTCTGCTGGACTGTTGCTCTGGAAGAACTTCTTTTCTGCTGTGCTGCTCTGCGGGCTGCCACCCTCTGCCCTGCTGAGGAAGGACTGGACCTATCTCATTGAACCCAGAGTGCCTCCAAGTGAATGCTGGCTTTCTAAGTCTCAGGGACATCAAATATTTTCATCACCCTGCAACAACACATGGCCTTTGCTTTCCGCAAGTCTTGCCCTGTCTAGTGGAGCCAATACAGCCCTGGCCCCTTGAAAGTGGGTACAAAGTGCTGCAATTATTTCAATGTCCTGCTTCTGATTTATTAGCTTTCCTCATTTTATTTGTTCTGCCCCTGGAGCATTTAGCTTTATTGCTGACTTTTTTACTGATTTCGTGTACTCTTCCACTGCTGATACCACAGAACTAGTTTGTTTTCATTCTGGTTTTTTTGCCAGCATTTGTAATTTAATACTCTATGGGAGTGCTTATATTACTCCATCTCTCGCTTTCTCTCTTTCCCACACTCTCTGTCTCTCTTTTTCACTCCATTCCTCCTTCTCTCTTTCTCCTGGTCCTAGTGCACTGGCACTATTTCCTATTTACCCCCCTCATTTTCTTTTTTCCCAAGGGCCAGTATATTTCACAAGTCCCCCCCCTATCAATCCATCACTGAGCACAGCTGCTGCTCAATGTCTCTCTCTGTTACCGTTATCCACCAGTCTTTGTTCCTGGCTATTAACTTTGCTAATGCTTGTAAAGTATGGCAAAGCTAATAGAGGCGTGCGGCAATTTTGGAAAGGTATTTTCTATCCTTCAAATTTGGCTGTCATATTGTGTCATGCTCTAACATGGCGGCCATCTTGGAACTTTAGAAAATATTGTTCCAGCTGGCTGAATGTTATTTTTATATATCCAAGATGTCATCTACACACAACATGACAGCCATCTTGGCAGTACAGACAACACCATACCAAGATGATTGAGTCTGCAGTTGGTTTTGCCAGCAGAACATAGTTTAAAAACAACTGGCAAATCCTATAGTTGTAAACAACAAACAATGCAATGCTTGTCTTACTTGCATTATGACCTATGGCACCCTTGCTACGCCACAGGCGGATAACTTGCAAAACTATCCTGTATAGGCCCAAAAAGACTGCAAAAAGGTGTACAAACACCTAAGAGCTTTATTTATTGATGATTTACATAGCAACAGTCTTTGGTACAAAAACAATGCTTCGTGCAGGAAACAGCGTTCATTCTCAAGAGCGTAACTTTTTGCCAAACTCTAACAAAATTAAATTTTTGCATAATACCTGCATAAGTATTTGTAGGCTTATGGCACAGCTGAAAGCATCATGTCGCCTCTTAGATATGGATATCTTTCTAGCATTTAGAACTGTAGTTTCCATTGTTTGGCCATCTTTATTTCTGCCATTCGTCGTCCAACACATCCTTATATTTAGCTGTAAAGTAAACATCAGGCTTGTGCAATGAGGCCCTGAAAAAAGGATATATTTGGTATTTTAAGCGAAAAACCACAGTACTCAACAGATCAATAAACTGTCACACAAACGTGGCTTGGATAACCTGAACTTAACATTTTTCAAACCGATTTTGTTTAATTTTTGATTAGATTTCTGACAGGTAATAAATCACTATTAAGAGAAGGAAACCCCTAGAATGTTCAAAGAAGTTGCATGCGAACACCAAGGGGAGAGTTCCTAATTGCATCGTAACCTCAATTATGTTGGCAACAGCCTCGAGGGGTGGCCACGGAGTCATGTACGATTTCTGTTTGCTGTTTTCTACACAGTTAAGCAAACTATTGAATTTGAATATCCCAGGGCAGGAAAAAGACATATTCCTGCCAAGAGGAAATCAGATCTAAGCCTATAAAAAGGGTGACTTACTCCTGTAGTTCACAAAGAGGTAAACCAGGGCTGGACTCGTCAAATTGGAAAATGATGACCATGGCATATTACCTATAGGGCTAATTGTCTCTGTTTGCTCCAATAGGCACCTTTAATTGGCTGTACCCAGTGCAGACCAAGCCAGCGTGCCCTGTGACAGCTTGGACCCGATTTACAAACATTTCGCGATGGGTTTGCATGGCATGACCCATCGTCCTCCTGAGTTTGTGGGTATTCCCACACATCTCAGGGAAACCCCATCCTGCAATGTCATCTATTACCCAATTGAGGTCTTATAATGTACGTCAGTATCTCCCTTTGGGAATACTTGCAAGAGTAAATAAAGCCATTTGTGCCTGTAAGCCTGACTTACTTGCTCAAATAATTCTGTGCATCGGGTCTTCGGTGTGTATGAAATGTTTTTTTGCCTTCATAGACTGTAGGATAAAGCCTTCATGATGCTTTTAAGGTTCCCTTGCCACTGTGTCTGCTCATAAGCGCATATACATTTCAACTGTCACAAAAACAATGGCTTTAGGACTGCCACTGCAGGGCTGAATTGCTAGTAAGTGAATGCTGAAGATAACAGATGTCAAAGTAAATCATTTTTGAGATGTTGAAAAGCGTCCTTTCAAGATAAACTGAGTAATTCATAAATTAGCCCACAAGGCCCAGCTGGATACGTAGCCTTAGGGCTGGACCTTGAAGCTGGGGAACTGGGGGGCATATTATCAAGGGCAGTATCGCCACTTTAGCGGCACTTTTTTGCCGATAAACCGGCAATATTTTTATTGCCCTATTAGCAAGCTGTCGCTAACAGCTTTAACGACAGCTTAATGGCGATAGCGGCCGTTTTGTTGCCGCTTTGCATGTCAGCGATAATTATCGCTGATGACATGCAAAGTAGGCGTTCCCAAGAAACTGCAAACAGTCGCAAACACAACTTCCCCCTATTATCAATGCCCGCGAAGCGATAAAAAAAGTTGCGCTAACCGCGATTATCGCTGGAATTTAACACCTGCTAAAAACTTGACTTACCTATTTTCTCAATGGGAGGTGGATTGTGAGGCTAAGTCCACCATTGCCTATCATCAAGGATTCCCCTATCGCTGGTGTTTCGCATTTCGCCGCTATCGCTGGATTTTTTATCGCTTTGGAGATAAGCGTTGCTAATAACGCGCTATCTCGGCGATGAAATCCAGCGATAGCCGGAGGTAAAAAAAACAGCGCTAAGCGCGCTTTGCGAAAATTATTGCAAATCGTTGCTAATATGCCCCTGGGTTCGAGTCTCGGCAACGACGCTCAACATCCTGTGATTCTGGGCAAATCACTTAATCTCCCCGTGCCTAACAAAAATGAATGTGTCCATCTGCAACGAAACTGGTACTCATGTAAAGCGCTCTGATACCTGATGTCTCCGGTCTAGTTCGTGCTATATAAAACTCTTTAAAAAAAAATAAGCATTTTGCGATAATCAAATAGCGATTTTTACCGAATCGCTTTTAGGTATTTGCACAAAGCTATGTATGTAAGGAATCGCCAAAGATTTCACGATTCCTTAATATTACCTAATAGCGATTCGGTAAATAGTGAATCACTATTAGGTAATATTACTCCATGCATTCCTATGGGCCGAAATCTCAAATTAGGTAATGGGAAGCCAAGGGTGCCCAGGGGCCTAAGGCCCCCCTGAAGCCACCCCCAAAAAATAAATGTGCTAAATGTGAACATGTAAAGACAATACATGGCACTTTGAAAAAAGCAGTTTTGTGCATTTTTCAGAGTTTGCACAAGGTTACCATCACTTGAAGTCGATGCTAATTGCATTTTCCTGAATGCAGATTTTGCATTTGGAAAATGCTTTATACATGTGCTAAGGGAATCGCAATTTGCGAGTACCTAAAATTACCTAAAATTGTGACTACAAAGCCTTTCATATATCATGAAAGGCTATTTTGCATTCACGATTTATGAATGTTCATATAAAGGCCAGACGTTTTTTTTAAGATGTGCATCATCTGCAACATTCTGGGGTCCGATTTATGCGGGTCTGTGAGAAAGAACAAAATATCATCTGTATATGAAGCAATACAATCAGAAATTTCTATTGTCCATTTGAAGCCTCAAACCCGACCCAGACAGCCAGGGGCTCAATGGCCAGCGTAAATAACAGGGGAGATAGGGGACACACCTGTCTAGGGTGGCGTCTAACTGGGAAAGGGGATGAGGCACTACCGGCCACCCGTACGGACGCGGTCAAATCTGTGTAAAGCAGTCAAATATATCACAGGAAGCGCAGAGCGAAATTTAACCATTTCAGAAGTGCGAAAAGATATGTCCAGCTAACTGAGTTGAATGCCTTGTCCATGTCTGCTAACAACAGGGCAGCCAGCCTGTCTAATTGATCAACTGCTGCTATTGCGTTGTGGGCCTGTCTGATATTATGGCGGGGTGCCCGGTGGGGCATGAAGCCCACTTGGTCTGGGTGGACAAGATCTGACATATGTGCCATTAACCCATTTGCGAGGATTTTGGCCAGTAGTTTTGCTTCTGTATTTAGGAGGGATATCGGGTGATATGAGGCGTGGTGTTCGGGGGGTCAGCCCGGTTTTGAAAAGATCACAATCTCTGCATGCCTCCAGTCAGGGGGCATGTGAGCAATACGAACCGACTCCTGGATGGCAATGTGGGCCTAATTGGGACATATATGCCTCGTAAAATACGCAAGGGTACCTGCCATGGCCAGGTGCATTGCCGGACCGCAACTCCGACAGCGCAGTCGTCAGTTCTTCTAATATGAGGGGATCTTCCAAGTACCTCTGCACATCCATCGGCACGGTCTTCGGGGGCATATCCTCTTTAAAGCTCTTAATTAGCAGGTCACTGAGTGTCTCTTTTGGTGCGAACAAGGCCTCATAGAAATTAGCAAAGTTGTGCGCTAGCGATGCCGGGTCTGTAAGTACCACTCCCTGTGTGTCACACACTGCAGGGAGGTGGATTGGCATTGCAGTCTGTCGACAAAGTCGATATAGGAGCATCCCTGACTTATTCCCCACTGGCACATTCTGCTCTGAGAAGCCAACCATGCACAACGCGCTTCCTCCATCAGTTCCCCTGATACTGCTGTTGAGTAAAATAGAGTTGCCTATGTGCCTCATGTGCTCCGTCTCCCTGCCCCTGCCTTTCTAGCATAATAATGTGGGCTCCAATTGTAATAGGTTGTGTTTGCAGCACACCGCTGCACAATAGCTGATGTACAACTCTCGAATGGTGGGTTTCGTCACCTCCCATAATACTTCTGGGGAAGAGGCCGTCTCAGCAAAACGCTAGTATTGGATGCCTATTTCTGCGCACCTAAGGGGTTGTGATTAATGATCTAATCCTCTTCAGTAACAGAAGAGCACAGTGGAGAAAAGTCTTAAACTCAATGTTTTCCTCATACAAGCATGTGACAGAAATCTTAATCAGTTTGTCAGTTTCTTTATGAGGATTATAAATACCTTGGATAATATTGGGCGGATACGCCACCAAATCAAAGCCCTCCCTCAGCATTGATGCGGCTTGCCACACCATCCAACTCTACTGCAGCAGTCGTTGCTCCCCCATCTCACCAGACCCCAAACACACATCCTTCTGAAAACTACAAGTATATCAATGATGAAGAACCTGGATCTAGTATATCCAACATTATCTGCCTGAACACCAATTTAGGGGATTTGCCTTCCCCCCTTTATCTCATGAGTCTGAATCACAAAGAGCCCGGCCTGAAGTTGGCACATATATAATCGGTGAAACCTCAGCTCTACCAACTACCTGACACCTACCTTTGCTTCCCCCCTACAGAGTTCACACCCTTCCACAGTTCCCCTGGTGTCCACTGCCCCTCAACGCAAAAATCAGGCAATGACAGTTAATAGGTTAACTCTTCCTACCCATCACCCACTCTCATCCTCCAGTACATCTTCCTCGAGCCCACAACCGCACGGCTTCACTCTTGCGTGCCTCCTCACCTATGTGGACTCCCAATTCCCCTCCACTACCCCTTTACCGAGGGGCCTCATTTACTATCTACCCCTAGTCCGACCTCACACACTGCCAACCTGACCTCCATCGAAGATAAGTTGGCTGACCTTGAGCATGATCTTCAACTAGTCAGAGAACACCTAGGCGTTGAAATCTGGATCAACAATAAGATTGTTTGTTTGAAATGAAATGAAATGAAAATGGGTTCTTATAAAGCGCATGGCTACCCGGAAGCGTCCCAGCGCTGAGCGGAACCAGAGTGAACAACCAGAGTTATGGGAAAAGCCAGGTCTTCAGACATTTACGGAAGATGATGTGGTTAGGTTCCCTCCGGAGGTGCAGTGGGAGGGCGGTCCAAAGCTTGGGGGCACTATATGAGAAGAGCCTGCCTCCGCTTCTGGCTCTCTTAATTCTGGCCACTTCTGCCAAATGGCGGATGATCCTCCTGAGTCGAGGATCTTTCTTGATTCCTCCGCAACCGCTATCAAAGCGGTTTCGGTTCCTTGACGAGGACGGAAGCCTGTTTGAGAGGGATGGAGTAGATCATGGGACTCAAGGAACGCAGAAAGTGTATGATTAACATATTTTTCAGCGATTTTGCTCACTCCAGGGAGGAGCGAAATAGGTCGGTAATTGCCTAGATCATTAGGATCCAGGTGGGGTTTCTTTATAAGTGCTTTGACCATGGCTCCACCCAATCTACCATCCTCCGGGCGACAATCTTCTTTTCATCAAACAAATGATGGAAATCATAGCCTCTAACTCTGCTTAAGCGCCCAACCATATCGTGCTTGGGGATTTCAACCTACACTGGAACTATACAACTGATCCCTCACTGTGCACCTTCAAGGCTTTCCTCCCAGACCATAACTTCACCCATGTTTACAATGAACCCACCCACAACAAGGGCTCCACCGTCGATTTAATCATAGCTAAAGATAACATGATACAACTGGAAAGCATTTCAGGGCCGATTCCGATCTCGGCCGGTAGGGCTCCGAATCGGATTCGGCTTAACCGGATCCGATTCGGAGCCCTATTTCCTGACCGATTCGTACGCGCGTCCAGACGAGCGAGTACGATGCGAATTCGCCGACCGACTCGTCCGGGCGTCCCGACCGCTCCGACCGACTCGTTCCCGGGTCGAACCGCACCGACCGACTCGCTCGGACTCGACTCACACCGCGCAATGGACACGTTCCCCGGCCGGGTAAGTACGATGCGCGCCGCGAGCAGTCCGACCGAGCCGCGCACTCCGTCTCGAAAGAGCAGTCGGAGCCGTACTTTGGGGGTCCGTGTCGGACCCCCCTGTACGCGTAGCCACGCGAGTCGCACACAGGGGGACCCATGGGTCCCCCTACCTGTGCGTGTACGGCGCGAGTCGCTTCGCCGCGTACCCGCTGTAGGGGGCGCCCTTGTCCGCCTCGCACCCATTGAGTCAATGGGAGCCCGCGTACGCGTTGTACGACCGGCTCCCATTGACTTCAATGGGAGTCCGACCGACTCGAGTCCGATGGCATACGTGCGCATCGTACTCGTTCGGAGAGATTTCCGGCCCGAATCGGAATCGGCCCCTTCGTGTGACTGGTCGGATCACTACATAGGGGCCGATTCCGATTCGGGCCGGAAATCTCTCCGACCGAGCCGGACTCGGAGAGATTTCCGACCAAATCGGACTCTGGAAGCCCGACCGAACGAGTACGATGCGCACGTATGCCATCGGACTCGAGTCGGTCGGACTCCCATTGAAGTCAATGGGAGCCGGTCGCACAACGCGTACGCGGGCTCCCATTGACTCAATGGGTGCGAGGCGGACAAGGGCGCCCCTACAGCGGGTACGCGGCGAAGCGACTCGCGCCGTACACGCACAGGTAGGGGGACCCATGGGTCCCCCTGTGTGCGACTCGCGCGGCTACGCGTACAGGGGGTCCGACACGGACCCCCAAAGTACGGCTCCGACTGCTCTTTCGAGACGGAGTGCGCGGCTCGGTCGGACTGCTCGCGGCGCGCATCGTACTTACCCGGCCGGGGAACGTGTCCATTGCGCGGTGCGAGTCGAGTCCGAGCGAGTCGGTCGGTGCGGTTCGACCCGGGAACGAGTCGGTCGGAGCGGTCAGGACGCCCGGACGAGTCGGTCGGCGAATTCGCATCGTACTCGCTCGTCCGGACGCGCGTACGAATCGGTCGGGAAATAGGGCTCCGAATCGGATCCGGTTAAGCCGAATCCGATTCGGAGCCCTACCGGCCGAGATCGGAATCGGCCCCATAATCTCCTTTCACATCCTAGAAAAGGCACTGTCTATACAATGTCAGCCTCATAAGAACAAACAGTGGTCTATGAATCTAAGAGACATTAACACAATGGACCTAACCTCTGCTAGCAATAACCTACTTCAAGCTCAAGTTTATATTGATATAGACCTCTACTGAGATCCACAATATGATAATTCAATATATACTAGTGATGGAGCAGTAAAAATAAAAAATTTAACCCCTAACAAATTATATAATTAATTAATTAAAAATGTTCGTTTAAATGTATTAATCAACATTGTATATGTGGGAATGGTAATATGCTAATGTACGTGCTAAATAATCTACTAATGAATGTCCATGTGTCTAATCATAACGTAAGAATAAAGAGCGCACTAAATAAAATAAATGCATGTTTGTGCTTCATAGAAATAAAATGTGTCGTTGCAAAAAACAATAGTGATGGTAAGTAAGGAGCAGCTTAAAATGTCGCTTTTGCTAGGTAACAACTAATTGGGGTACGTAGACGGGAGGGAAACGAAAGGGATATTTTTCTCTATTTAATTATGTTTTGTTTGCCTCAAATTAGTGCTTCTAAAGTAGAACCGAGTGGCGAGATAAAATGGCCGCCAGTGGGAAGATGTGCGCAGGCGCAAGGGGACACGTGGTACGGGATGAGATTGATGAAATCTGGAGCCTCGTGATGTCTCTGAGAGGCTAGGATGCAAGAAATGGTCAAGGCTGGTGTGACCTAATTGAACTGATAGTGTGCCGTGAGGATCAGGAGAGAGTCCGTGGGAAAGGAGCCCAAGAGAAAGGACAATGACTGCGGAGTTCTTGAATGTGTCAAAAGAAGATACAAATGAACTGATCGAATCGGATGGAAATGTTTAAGCGTATGGGAAAGGAAATGATCCAAGGACCCTTGAAACCAAAAGAACTTGATTAAAGAATGAATAAGCTGACATGTATGGACCAATGAGAGAAAAGCGTGATATTAAGGTTGCAACAGTTAGTTAACAAAGTTAGAATTGGGGTATAAGAGGGCCTACTCTTAGTGGGAGGGGGTCAGTTCCAGGAGAGTTCCAGGGAAGTTCCAGAGAGTTGCAGTACGAGAGTCGTGGTTGCAGTAGAGGAGACGGGTTGCAGGTAGCTGATGCTGACGAGCTGAAGTTGCTGTTGCGGTCTTAACTTTACAGTTGAGTATGAGAATCAGGCTATTTCTAATCCCAAAGTTAGGTTAGAAATCATTAGGCTAAATTAGGAAGCTAGGCAGGTAACTAAGGTTTTTGGCTTCATGACAAAATTTCCTTTCTGCAATAAATTGATTATGCTTAATAAAATTGTGAATTTAAAATGAATAATTGAATAAAGTATTAAATCTTTTCATGCTTTTAAAATTATATAAAATTTAAGATTCTTTAAAAACCAAAATGACTCAGTGGTTATTTTCCTAAATGATTGTGACATGAGTAATTGGTTGATTGTGATTCAGCTGGTCTTAATCACTATGAACTAATTTCTTAAATGAATGATTCATCGACAAACAATGAGCAGGAATATCTTAAGAAATAACTAAAAGAAAGTGACAAATGAAGGTAAATAGATATCCTTGCTCTTCCAGCGGTACACAAAATGGTGTTCTCCATTTAGTTCTCATGCTTCTCCTAGGAGTACAGAAATTCATAAAGGTGTAAAAGGAAAATCCAGGAGTGTGTGTGTGTGTTTAGGCGATGTTTATGGGCCCCATCGTCATGTGGATATGAGAAATATAGTTTGCCCCTGGATGACCTATAAGTAACCTGGGAGGAGGATAGTTTTTATTGTACGCGCTGCATCAGATTTCTTGGTAGCAGAGTTATGGTTTTCTATAGATTAGTTTAGTGATTATTGTTTATTGATTATTGATTATTTGATGACTAACACTATATGTTGAGTCGCGTTATGTTATATGTAAGTTTTCACGCTTCTGGGATGTAGGAAGTGGAACACGTGTGGCAAGAGAAGTCACATGGAATTTGGTACATGGTCTGAATTCATTTTTGGTTATAACGCAGGTTGTGTTATGTTAGGGATTTCGGTGTGAAAAGTGTGTAAATGAAATAGCAAATCACGTTTACTTGTGAAACTTTGGCCTTAATTCTCAGGAGCCTAGTCTCCACATGTGTCTTATCCCCAGAGAAACGAGTAAATTGTTTGTTTGAAAGAAGGGTAAGGTAGAGGGAAGTGCTACTTTATCGGCAAAAGCAAATAATTCTGTGGTAGGGTAGAGGTAAGCGCTGCCTACTGGAAAAACAGGATTCTTGTGTAAAAGGACAAAGCTGTCACTTTGTTTAGCGAATCAGACTATGGAATTGTTTATTTGTTGTAACTAACGAAGAAAACTGTAAAAAGAAAAATTGCCGATAAATTTTGTAAAGGAGGGGTAAAGAGTAGAAGTGACGTGAAAAAGTGCCGCGCTAGGATTGGTCAGTGCACTAGTCACGTGAATACAGAGCAGGAGTGACGTAGAAAAGTGCCGCGCTAGGATTGGTTGGTTCGCGGACGGTGGAAATTGTTCTGATTGGTACGTTAGTGTGAATCGCGCTGTAATTGGACGAAGTTCCGTACACAGAAACAGCATTAGAGTAAAGAGAAAACAAATAGAAAACATGCCATATTACGAGTATGAAAGGGAGAGAACGTCATGGACAACGAAATTAAAGAATTTCTTTAAGAAAGACAAAAAGGTTGTGACTAGAGAGGGACAAGTAATTCCTCCGCCAAAATCAGCAGCTTCACATATGATGCTGAAATATGGATATCATACGTGCATATGGTTGGATAATTGGGTAAAATATACAAAGAATGATGGAGCATTGGCTTTTCCTGAAAATGGTTCTTTTAATGTAGCGATTTTACGGAATTTAAAAGAAAAAATGCTTAAATTGGAACCTAGACCTAGACCGACACAGTTTGAGGCTTTAACAGAATGGGAAGATGAGATGTACGAGAAAGAAAGATTCAGAGGTATGAAAGGTTATGAGTTCGTGCCCGGAAGAATGTGGGGAATGAATCATGAGGACAGAATAAAACGATGGAGATGTGCTAACATGACAGGAGGTTTGTTTCCAGCTTTTACAGTTGAGGAAGGGACTAAGAAAAACGGACTGAGAAAAAGAAACATTTAGAGAGAGAAAAGTATATGCATGAGAGCGAAACGGATGACGATTTGCTGGAAGATATATTAAATAAAAATCCACCTCCGTATCAGCAGAATTCTACAGTGGTGACACCAAATGCGCCACCAATAGAAGCTATGCGAAATGAAAGTCCAGAAAAAGACAAGAAATAAATAGGTCACAAGAACAAATAAGAACTTCCCAAATTGAGGGAATAGAAAATGATAGTGCAAGAGAATTGGCAAGGACAACAAAAGAACTAACTGAGAAAATTAGAGAATTAACAAAGAATATGGAAGCAGTTACCGTACCCGTAACAATAGGTCCAGTAATACCAGTTTTCGAGAATCAGAAAATTGATGAACGATCTTTGGTGATTCCCTTGAGTTCGCAATTCCAAAGAGAAAAGGAAAGAATAGAAACAAGTCCAGGTACGAGCAATTTGACTAGTGCTTACAGACCAAGTCCACCTGAAAATTTGACAGTGAATGAGTGTAGCGGTAGGAAAATGCCTATGGTAACTGAATCTGCAACGGTGACACCTGAAAAGAGTGGAAATTGGACAGAAATAAATAGTACTCCTATAGGTCCGACTCCTGATGAGTTAAATGAGTGGATAAAAGCTTTTAAAATAAAAGAAACTGAAGAAAAACCATTAGATGTGATCAGATTGAAGATTGACATGGAAGAATTAATTCTAGGAACGATTGGTACAGAAAGGATAAAGAATTATCAGGATGAGGAAATAATGTTTCTGTGCAAAAGTATAACATGGAGAGCAAAGAATTTACATGACAAACTAGAAGAAGTGGCCGGTGAGATTGGAATAGATTTTGCAAAAGTAAAAACGTTGCAGAAACCATACAGAGTAGATTTTTGTGAAAAAGATATTGAAAATTTGAATACAGCAGGAAGGCTGACACAGATAAAAGAGTTGATTGTTTTGTTGAGAAAATGGGGTGATGTGGACAGATGGAAGGTTAGATGGACAAAGAAGAATGAGAAAAGTGTAGACAAAGGTTCATTGGCTTTTATGATAACAGAAAAGGAACATGTTGTTAAAGAGTACCCTATGAGAGAAACTCCAGGTGGTAGTTATGTGCATGTTCCCTGGACTAGGCAGGACATCCTGTCATTTACAAATGACTTTCCAAAGTTAAGAGAAAAGCCAGTTGAGTGGTACCGACAGGTAGAAAGGTTTGTAAAGGTCTCGAAAGTGTTGTGGATAGATTTGGATGGATTGTTTGACATAGTGGTACCAACGGATCTATGGTCAGAATGTAAGATTACAGTTGACTGGCCAACTACAGAATATCCAAGAGATCCTAAGACAGGAGCTCCAGGACCAGATGTGATGAAGAAATATGACAAGGTGATTACCTTTTTGAAAAATAAGATTCCTCCAAAAGAGACAGATTGGGTTAAGATTGATAGAACTACACAGGAAAGCAAGGAGAGTGTACATGCATATTATGAGCGATTGTTGTTGGTTTTCAAACAGTATAGTGGTTATGAGGAATTAAGTGAGAAGGATATGAGTCATTTTGTATACCGATTTGTATTTGGCTTGAAACAAGAAATAAGTGATATGATTAAGCAACATATGATAAACTGGCAGAATGCAAGTGTAGATGAGGTGCTGAGGTATGCTAAGTATTGTAGTGATGAAATAGAGAGTAAACAGCGTAAGTTGAAAGAAAAAGCAATGTGGGCACAAGTGAAAGTGGCAGAAAAACAAGAAGCTCAATTGGATAATAATAATGGAAACGAATCAGGACAAAATAAGATGCGACCAAATATAGGTAAAGGAAAAGGACAAGTGAGTCTAGAAGAGGCAAAGAAGAAATGGCTATGTCATAATTGCGGAAAATTAGGGCATTGGAGAAATGAGTGTAAGTTCCCACCTAAACCTAATCCGGAACATCAATCATTAACTCCACAGGTGCAGAATGAGGTAGTTGTTCAACAAAGTCAGGTGCCACAACCACCACTTCCCAACACTGTTAACCAGCAAAGATACAGTACAGAAACAGGATTCTACGGAGGAGAGCAGGTAACACAGTTGCCGAGAGCAGCTAACATTTCCCAGTATTGGTTGCATCAGAGTGAGGATGACCCAGATGAAAGTTTCTGACGGTGCGCAAGAGAGGGGAAAGAGTGCGTGCTTGGCGCAACTCTAGAGGTAGATCAGTCTGGTCCCTTTGTGGATGGAGAAGTGAATGGAGCAAACGTAACATTCCTTGTCGATACTGGAGCTACCCGTTCTACTGTTAGGTCAGTGGAAATTCCGAACCTTCCTCTCTCAGGTGAATGCATCCAAGTGGTAGGAGTTGCCAATCAGCAGATTAAAACCCCACTTACTGAATTGGTAGAAGTAAAAATTGGTTCTTTTAGGAAAATGCATAAATTTGTAGTGTGCGATTGTAGTCCTGTAAATCTTCTAGGTCGTGACCTCTTGTGTAAAATGAATTGCACAATTTATTGTACACCAGATGGAATTGGTTTTCAGACTTCAGATGAAGATGCTTTGTATAAAGTAACTTTGATGAATCAGGAACCTGAAATGAATGGGTTGTTTCCTGCATTTGATGCAGGAAAACTTCCAGAAGAGTTAAGAAGTGCAGTGAAAGAAAGTGTGTGGGATTTTACAGGAGAAGACATTGGATTAATGAGAGAAGTTGATCCTGTAAAAGTGACAGTGAAAGAAGGGATAAGTTATCCAAACACGCCACAGTACAAATTAACTCCAGAAATAATTGAAGGAATAACTCCTGTGATAAATAAGATGATTGAACAGGGAATTCTGAAAGAAATCATGAGCAGTCCATGTAATTCACCTATTATGGGACTGAAAAAGCCAAATGGAACATACAGAATAGTACAGGATTTGAGAAAGATCAACAAAATAGTTGTACCATGCTGTCCAATAGTGCCAAACCCTGCAGTGATTCTACATCAAATTCCGCATGAAGCTGAGTGGTACACTGTGATAGATTTGTGTCATGCATTTTTCTCTATTCCTTTGCATCCAGATAGCCAGCCATTATTTGCATTCCGTTTTGGAGAGCGTATTTTGGCATGGTGCCGAATTCCTCAGGGGTATACAGAGAGCCCCTCAATTTTTAATCAGATTCTAAAGAAATCTCTGGAAGATTTAAAAATGCCAGAAAAATCAGTGATGGTGCAGTATATCGATGACCTATTGGTGGCATCGAAAACCAAAGAGGCATGTGTAAGTGACACAATTGCTTTACTGAACCATTTGGAGAAAAGAGGACATAAGGTGTCCCCTTCAAAATTACAGTTTTGTCAGAAAGAAGTCCAGTATTTAGGACATAAAATTGAGAAAGGAGTGTGGAAAATAGCGACAGAAAGAGTAAGAATGATTCAAGGAATGAGAGCACCAATGACTCAAAGAGAGGTAAGAATGTTTTTGGGAATGGTTGGATATTGTCGACAATGGATAAGTGGATTTTCTTTGATTGCAAAACCATTACAAAAATTGACAAAGAAAGATGTAAAAGACCCTTTTGAGTTAAACAAAGAAGAAATGAAATCTTTCAAAGAATTGAAAAGGAAACTGTGTGAGGCCCCTGCATTAGGCATGCCTGATTATGAGAAAGATTTTGAGTTATACTGCAGTGAAAGAGATGGATGTGCATTTTCAGTACTAGTACAAAAACATGGCACCATGAAGAGGCCTATAGCTTACTTTTCAGCTGTTTTAGATCCTATAGCAAAGGCATTGCCTGGATGTTTGAAAGCAGTTGCTGCTACTTGTGTAAGTCTGGAACAAAGTGAAGGTATAGTGATGGGGTATCCACTGAGAGTATATGTTCCCCATTCAGTAGAAATTCTTTTGACAAGAACAAAAACACAGTACATGACACATAGTCGGCTGACTAAGTACGAAAAAGTCATCTTGAGTGCAGAAAATGTGACCATAGATAGATGCATAAATGTAAATCCTTCGACTTCATTGCCAGATGAAGAGAGTATAATTGAACAAGATGAAGTAGATCATGATTGTCTGAATGTGCTGGAATATTGCACAAAACCAAGAGCTGACATAAAAGATGAACCGTTAAAGGAATCCGATTATGTCATGTTTGTAGATGGTTCATGTTTACGCACAAAGGAAGGAGTGTTAAGCGCAGCTTATGCAGTATGCACAGTGGCAACTGTAATGGAAGCGTCTTGTCTGAAAGGAGTTAGGTCTGCCCAAGTTGCGGAACTAATTGCTTTGATTCAAGCATGTAAATTGGGGAAAAATGTACGAATCACGATTGTGACCGATAGCCAATATGGTTTCGGCATCGTACATGATTTTGGCCAGATTTGGTCACAAAGAGGATTTTTGACATCTGCAGGAACACCTATCAGAAATGGAGATTATGTTAAAAAACTGCTTGAGGCGATACAGCTGCCTAAACAAATAGCTGTAGTGAAGTGCAAGGCGCATAAGAAAAACGAAGATTACATAGCGGTTGGCAATAATTATGCTGACGAGATCGCTAGATATTGTGCGGAAAACATGGCGTCCCTGAACAGAAATAGAGAAAGGAGCATGTCTCTTGTCCTTTGCTTTTCACTAATGCAGTCGAAACATGGGATGAAGTAAGGCAGTTACAAGAAACAGCAAGAGATGAGGAAAAGGATTACTGGATAAAAGCAGGATGTAGAAGACAGGAAGATAATGGAGTGTGGGTATACAGAGATGAAAGACCAGTTATGCCTGATAGCATGATTGCAGACATGGCACGGATGTACCATGGACAAGCTCATATTGGGAGAGATGCAATGATCAGACTTTTTAGACAAACTTGGTATAATCCAAAATTCAGAGCCATTGCTG
Organism: Calotriton arnoldi; assembly: GCA_963921515.1. Classification (NCBI taxonomy): domain Eukaryota; kingdom Metazoa; phylum Chordata; class Amphibia; order Caudata; family Salamandridae; genus Calotriton; species Calotriton arnoldi. Next base: position 2,494,399 of record CAWUFW010000791.1, read on the forward strand.
AAAGTCTTTGTCAAAGATGTCTTATTTGTCAACAATTTAACCCAGGAAGAAAAACAGTAGTGAGTCTAGGAACAATAGGACGAGAAGGAGGTCCATTCACAAGGATACAGATGGATTTTATTGAGATGCCCCTAGTAACAGATTAAGATATGTTCTGGTGGTCGTCTGTTTGTTCTCTCGTTGGGTGGAGGCATACCCCACAAGAAGGAATGATGGAACAACAGTGGCAAAACTTATGCTACGAGAGTTCATTCCGAGGTATGGTTTTCCAGTCACAGTTGAGACAGATAGAGGAACACATTTTCAAAATGAGTTGATCCAATTGATTTGTGAAGCATTGAGTATTAAACAAAAACTACATTGTGCTTACAGACCCGAAGCTTCTGGGGTAGTAGAGCAGATAAATGGAACGATTAAAAACAGATTAGGAAAAATGTGTCAAGCTACAGGACTCAAATGGCCAGATGCACTGCCTCTTGTTCTGATGACCATCAGAAGCATCCCTGAAAAGAAAACGGGACTCAGTCCTCATGAAATGATCATGGGACGAGCAATGAGACAAGCCCACGTACCAGTCAACAAGTTATTGACAATAACTGATGATCTAATACTGGATTATTGCAAAGGACTGGCTGATGTGGTGCGTTCTGTGTTTCATCAGGTTGGACCGGATGCGACCACTCTTGAAAGAAAACCAGCCCACGACTTGAATCCAGGAGACTGGGTCCGTATTAAAGTCCACAGGAGAAGAAACTGTCTAGTTCCGCGTTGGGATGAGCCAAGACAGGTAATCCTAGTAACAACGACTGCTGTCAAGTGTGCAGGAGTAAAGAACTGGGTTCATGCCAGCCACACAATCAGAATTCCAGAACCTACAGATCGACATGTGAGTCGGCGTCTGGAAGTGTGGGATAAAAGTTTAACGGCGGGAACAACCAAGATAAAAGAAAGGGTGCCAGAACTTGAAGATCGACCTGAAAGTCGACATCTGGAGACCCCAACGGAAAACACCTCTAGAGAAGAAGAGGAACAAGAAGAAGAAGAAGAAAGAAATTCAGAAGTTCCAGAACTTGAAGATCGACCTGTAAGTCGACATCTGGAAATATCTGACACAACTTCAGGATCTGATGATTCAGCTGCAAATTGGGAAGAATTCGAAAGGGAACTTGGGGTTATAAACCAATTAGAGAAGAAACTGAGCAAGAAATTGAGTTAGATGAACAACCAAGTACAAGTTATGGTGGAAATCATTCAGAAACAATATTAATAGATGAAGTAGGGAAAGAAGTACACAAAAAGTTAGAAAATCGAGAAGAACCCCGAGGAGCAATAGGGATAGATAGAAAAACAGGAGAACAGGGAAATTCAGAAGCAGGTAAGGAGGAAAACACCAAATCGGAAGAACCCCGAGGAGGGTCAGTGATAAGGGAAAACGAAAAGGAGAAGATAGATCCACCAGTAGGAGATGACGAGATTATAAGTTTCAAAATAAGAGACAATAGTGAGACAGTTGAAACAGAAACAGAAGAAAGTGGAGGAGAGGAAAAAGCAAAGACTGAATCAAGAAAAAGAAATTGGAGGTCGGAAAGAGAAGAAAGAGAGGGTGAGGTAAAAAGGCCAAGAAAAGGAGATAATTGGCCCAACAGCTATGTAAGAAAATTGAGATATAGAATAATAAGAGCAGAGGATGAAGATGCTGAACAAGTAAATGAAGTAACAAGTCAAAAGGGACAAGAAAAACCCAGTGGAAAAAGATTACAAAAGTCCAAAAGGACAAGGAAAATAAATTCAAAATTTAAGTCACCTGAGTGGCTGTATATTGCACTAACAGATTACAAAGGAGAAGAAGAAAACACTCACGGAAACCAGAGACTGAGAAGTCGGATGGGAAAAGGTGAGATGCAACAAAAGGACTTAAGTGAAGACTTAAAGTGCTTCTGCCGGACGTGACAAATTTTACTGGATGTGACAAATCACCGGATGTGACAACGAAAGAATTCTGGAGAGAATTAAAGAAAGTACTAAGCAAAGACTTTTTGGAAGCAGAGTGGCGTCTAAGTCATTTTGAGGTGTAGTGACACAATTTTCTGAAAATTTAACAAATAGAAAAAGAAAAATGGAAAATAATGAGAATAGAAGAAATAAATGTGAATTTGTAAAGAGATGGTGCAAAATGTGCTGCTTTTGTACAGGGTTATTAATGACCATATGGATAGTTTTAGCAATCACAATTCCAATTAGCGTGGCTGTGATAGAAGCAAAGAATGATACTAAACAAGAAAAAGAAACTAATATTAAAGAACAAGTTGTTTTAAGAAGTAGTGCAGAGTTGCATAAGGATAGGTCAGTAACAGATTTCTCAAAGAATGTTTTTACAAAATTGTTGTATGAGTATGTAAAAACAATGGAAGTGAGAGATTGTTATGTTTGTATGCAATTGCCTGCATCAGTATCTGAAGGTGTGACTTATCATCACTTACCTTTGACTTATGGAATAACATGTAGTGTAATAGCAAGTTTATTTTATAAAACAGGTAGATTAGAATCTTATTATACTGATATAGATAAGATATTTGCAAACATTCCTGTAGTGCCAGAACTTAACAAAGTGAAACCAGCAAAGGTTTTAGGAGAATTCTTTTTAGAACATAGAAAATTAACGTTAGAAGAAATAGTTAGTGACAACCTTACCTGTGAGTTAAAGAAAGAAGAAAAAGTATTTCTAGACATGGTTGAGGAAAGAAGAATGAAATTTCAAAAAGAAGCAATAAAGAGGAAGGAAAACGTTTATGGACGTTTGAGGAAGGAAATCATGAAGGGAAAAAGATAAATGCAGCAATGACATTAGACTGGCCGCAAACAGGAAAGTTGTGCATTAGGAGAAATAAGACAGCCTATGACAATTACTTTGTAGGTTCCAGTGTCTGCCATGACAATTATCAAATTCTGGGAGGTTGGGGATTCAAAGGTGGAAAAGATCCAATATTTCCAGGTATCTATTATATTTGTGGGAATAGAGCTTATTACAGGTTACCGGACCATTGGTATGGAACTTGCTATGTAGGCCTGGTCTTTCCAAAAATCTTTCACATGGACAGAGAAGAAAAGGGAACATACAAAATGATTAATGGATTTAAACGTAGAAAGAGGGAAAGTTTTTCAGAAGTTGTAGGAGATATTTTTGGAGCATTGATACCAGCAGTGGGAATATCTTTGAATGCATTTAAAATTCGGAAGTTATCCACAGTAGTAGATCGTTTGTCTACAGATACTGCGGGAGGGTTCTTAATGGTAAATACCGAAATGGTTGCCATGAGAGCTATGGTGATGCAAAATCGGCTTGCCCTTGATATTCTTTTGGCAAAAGAGGGTGGAGTCTGTGGAATGTTGAAAGTTCAACATTGTTGTACTTACATTCCGGATAACAGTGAAAATATACAGAAGTATATTACAAATATTACAAGTCTGCACAAAGAATTAGTCCCACTGGAGGTTGAAAGTGTTTTGGGAAAACTTGGTAGAGGGTTTTCCTCAGTAGCAAATTGGTTAACTAGGATGAGTAAACTAGTAATAGGGAAAGTTATAATAGTAGCAACTATAGTGATATTGTTAGCAATGATATTGAAAATAGTAATAACATGTATAAAGAGAAAAGTAAGACAGAATAAGATAAGAAGAAATAACAGAATAATGAGAGAAAGAGAGAGAGAATTGGGTGAAATTGAGTTGGAGAAAATGAAAGAAAGCATGTATAAAGAGACTAAAAGGCAAGATGAAGAGGAGACAGAGATATGAATAACAGAAAGTAAAGGATGAAAGACATGCTGCCTGAGAAGAAGTATGACTTGGTTTTATGTGGTGATTTAAAAATCACCAAAGGGGGATTGATGGAGCAGTAAAAATAAAAAATTTAACCCCTAACAAATTATATAATTAATTAATTAAAAATGTTCGTTTAAATGTATTAATCAACATTGTATATGTGGGAATGGTAATATGCTAATGTACGTGCTAAATAATCTACTAATGAATGTCCATGTGTCTAATCATAACGTAAGAATAAAGAGCGCACTAAATAAAATAAATGCATGTTTGTGCTTCATAGAAATAAAATGTGTCGTTGCAAAAACAATAGTGATGGTAAGTAAGGAGCAGCTTAAAATGTCGCTTTTGCTAGGTAACAACTAATTGGGGTACGTAGACGGGAGGGAAACGAAAGGGATATTTTTCTCTATTTAATTATGTTTTGTTTGCCTCAAATTAGTGCTTCTAAAGTAGAACCGAGTGGCGAGATAAAATGGCCGCCAGTGGGAAGATGTGCGCAGGCGCAAGGGGACACGTGGTACGGGATGAGATTGATGAAATCTGGAGCCTCGTGATGTCTCTGAGAGGCTAGGATGCAAGAAATGGTCAAGGCTGGTGTGACCTAATTGAACTGATAGTGTGCCGTGAGGATCAGGAGAGAGTCCGTGGGAAAGGAGCCCAAGAGAAAGGACAATGACTGCGGAGTTCTTGAATGTGTCAAAAGAAGATACAAATGAACTGATCGAATCGGATGGAAATGTTTAAGCGTATGGGAAAGGAAATGATCCAAGGACCCTTGAAACCAAAAGAACTTGATTAAAGAATGAATAAGCTGACATGTATGGACCAATGAGAGAAAAGCGTGATATTAAGGTTGCAACAGTTAGTTAACAAAGTTAGAATTGGGGTATAAGAGGGCCTACTCTTAGTGGGAGGGGGTCAGTTCCAGGAGAGTTCCAGGGAAGTTCCAGAGAGTTGCAGTACGAGAGTCGTGGTTGCAGTAGAGGAGACGGGTTGCAGGTAGCTGATGCTGACGAGCTGAAGTTGCTGTTGCGGTCTTAACTTTACAGTTGAGTATGAGAATCAGGCTATTTCTAATCCCAAAGTTAGGTTAGAAATCATTAGGCTAAATTAGGAAGCTAGGCAGGTAACTAAGGTTTTTGGCTTCATGACAAAATTTCCTTTCTGCAATAAATTGATTATGCTTAATAAAATTGTGAATTTAAAATGAATAATTGAATAAAGTATTAAATCTTTTCATGCTTTTAAAATTATATAAAATTTAAGATTCTTTAAAAACCAAAATGACTCAGTGGTTATTTTCCTAAATGATTGTGACATGAGTAATTGGTTGATTGTGATTCAGCTGGTCTTAATCACTATGAACTAATTTCTTAAATGAATGATTCATCGACAAACAATGAGCAGGAATATCTTAAGAAATAACTAAAAGAAAGTGACAAATTAAGGTAAATAGATATCCTTGCTCTTCCAGCGGTACACAAAATGGTGTTCTCCATTTAGTTCTCATGCTTCTCCTAGGAGTACAGAAATTCATAAAGGTGTAAAAGGAAAATCCAGGAGTGTGTGTGTGTGTTTAGGCGATGTTTATGGGCCCCATCGTCATGTGGATATGAGAAATATAGTTTGCCCCTGGATGACCTATAAGTAACCTGGGAGGAGGATAGTTTTTATTGTACGCGCTGCATCACTAGTTAATCAAATACATAGTGCCACAATATAAAAATGCAATATATACAGGGGAAATTGTTATTCACAGTGACAGCATCCCTAAAATGACGGAAAAAACGGTTAAGAAAAATAAAAAATCTTTATAACATACAAATTCAACTAGGGGGCTCTTATTGACTCAATCAGTTCCATAGTTCTAGAGATATTATATTGAAAGCAAAAGCAGTATGACAACATAATTTGTGCAAGTTATTCAAATCCATAGTGCCACAATGTAAAACTGTATTATATACAAAAGAAATTATTATATACAGTGGCAACATCTCTAAAACAACGGAAGAAAAAATTAAAAAATTTAAAAACTTTATATAACATACAAATTCCTCTGGGGGGGGTCTTAATAACTCGATCAAATCCATCTTGTGTGTGCATCAACCAAACAATTGTTGGGACAAACGAATAGGACATGTATCAAATCTTGAATACCTCCATTACAAAGATCATAGTGGCCAGACTTATCAAATATACCGCCCCAATTTTTCGTTAAATCTTTTAGTGGTAACGTCCTCAATCTTAACATCAAAATGCAACGCCTAACCCAGTGGTCTAGTGAGAATCTTAAATATTTTGGAGTCTCTTTATACTCCACACTTGCCAAAAAAAGCTTATAGTGAGATAACTGATGTCAATAGAGCTTATCCATATCAAAGCTCAATCTCGGGATAGCTTTTTTCAAAAAGAACTGCAGGAGTGCTGGAGACCAAGTTTGCAAACGTTTCATAGAACATTGGAAGTGTTCCAAAGCAATCTCTAGATTTTCTTTGAAGATATTATTCCGTGAGTCAACCGTAAAAGTTTCATAACGTAAAAGCTCTCTCAATGTACCATCAGGTGCATGTAATAAATTATAGGCCCATCTGACAAGATTTGCCAGGGCTCTTGTAAATGCACTCACTGCCCTTACTTCTAGTCGAAGTGCATGTACAGGTGTACCTTGACTTGTAGATGTGATCATATGTAGTAGTTTTCCTTCTTTGAGATTTAAAAAGCCCCACCTTTTTATAGGAATATATCATAAACCATAGATTAATATAGGGGTAATCTTTGTATGATAAATTTCTAGGGTTGAAAAATGTCACCTCCCAGAAGATAAATAAAACTTTTTTATTGCTCTCCAATGGGCTACAACATTTAGTTCAGTCTGTTGGAAATGCCCGGCCGTTCCATTAGACTGAGTGAAAACTCTTCCCAAATAGGTATAAGTAGATGCTACTTCTACTGGTATTCCTCCTAATTTCCAGGTGAACGGTTTAACATTTTTCCTACCTCTAAACTGCACTATTTTTGTTTTTGAGATATTTATTCTTAACAATTATTTCTCTGTGTAATTAAAAAGTGCCTCCATGTTACGCTGAAGAGCTACTGAGTGAGGTAAAAAATGACCACGTCGTCAGTGGACATTAAAAGATAAATTTTTTGAGTTGCTATTTGTGGGAGAAAATTATTTACCACCTGAAAACAATCTGGCAGGTCGCTAAGGTATAGTGAGAAAAGAAGAGGAGCAAGTAAACATCCCTATTTGAGGCCATTCTGTGTGGGAATCTTATGGGTTAGATCCTTGTCCCCTCCATCTGCACTTTACACCATGTAGCTGTATGAAGAGCTACTATTATCCTTAATAAGGTTACTGGGACACTCAATTTCAGTAGTTTTCTCCACAGGGAAGGCCTATCCACCTTATAGAAAGCTGTAGAAAAGTCGACAAAAAGACTATATACTACCTGGGCTTTGCTAACTACATATTTATCCATAATTGTTTGCAGAATAGCGATATTATCAGTCACTGAGTGATTTCGACAGAAACCTGCTTGGACCATGGGAATTACTCCCCTGGAAGAGGCCCAATCGTTCAGGTGTTCGAAAACGCTAGCCGCGAAGATCTTTCCTGTAGCATCCAGGAGGGCAATCTGGCGATAATTACTCGGGAAGAGACGAGAACCTTTTTTCAGGAGAGGGACCACAATACTGCCCAACCATGAATTTGGAATTTTTCCAGTTTGATAACAGTACATAAAAAAAGGGCCATGAATTTGCTCCATCCTTTGATGTTTTCCTTTAGATCCTTCACCGGGATCCTATCTGGACCCATTGCTGCTGTGTCTCTCGCTTTCCTTATATATAAGGCGATTTGCTTTTCTGTAGGCGACTTTATCTGCTGATCCATATCACTGCCGGTTCCAACCCTGAGAGATCTTCCAATAGCAATGGTCATCAGGTTGTTTCCATACAGCTTGGACAGATAAGCGACCCATTTTTTCTGTGGGATTGGTGTTGTGGTCGGAGGTATTTTGTTCCCACAAGCTTCTGCAATTATACTCCTGAAGGCCTTGGTGTTTTTCTGGTGCGCTGCTTCTTGAAGATCTGCCCAATTTCGATCCATTCTTGTTTTTTTGTCTTTCATGCGGAGCCTTTTCCATCTTTTCTTTAGGATGGAAATTTTGGCCTTTCTTTTCTGGAGAGAGGATTCACTATTAAGCCTGATTTTAATAAGGGGAGGCTTCCTCTTCAGAGTGCTAGATACTGAGATAAGAATGCTTTCGAAATAGGGAACTTGATAATCTCCTCTGTTAATAACTTACTTCCTCGAACCCCTAACATGACCAATCTGGATGACCTCACAAAGCACTATATACATGCCATGACAATTATACTCAACACTGTCGCTCTGAAGCAACTCAAGAGGATACCAGTCAAAAAGTCCAAACCCTGGTTCAATGGCTCCCTCAATGAGGAGCAATGCAAACTAAGGCTCTCGGAGAGATTATGGAGAAACTCTCCTTCCCTAACAAGCCTCAAACAGTTGAGGAGAGCAAGCAGCTCTTACAATAAACATATCTGCAGCAGGATAGCCGAGCACTTAAGATCTCAACTAGACAATGCCAAAAACATACCTAAAAAACTATTTGAAATCATAAAACAGCAAGTTAACCACTCAACCGACCATCAATATGCTCCCATGTATCTCTCCCCAGTGAAGAGGTCTTCTCTGCACATTTTATCGAAAAGTCCAGAAAGATTGAACTAGAACTGCAACTCGCATCACAAAATAGGCTTCATCGGACCCAGCCCATTGCATCGACATGCCAAACCTCAGAGAGTGCGCCGTTCTACAGAGACATAGACCTTACTCCAAAAAATAATGCATCATGGAACAACTTCAGACTTCCTGACAATGTCGAGCTATGAAAAATCACAATGTCATTAAAACCCTCTAATTATTTCCATGATCCTTTGCCTGCCAAATTCTTCAGTGATTTTAGATCTGCCATTCTCCCACTCAGGTCCTTGATTATCCATGAATCGCTCTTACAGGGTATGATTCCTGACTACCTAAAGATAGGACAAGTCACACCCATTCCAAAAAAGCCTAATGTAGACCTATCTGATCCCAACAATTTCCGTCCATTCTCCAATATCCTGACTTCAGCTAAATTTCTTGTGAAATGCGTACACATACAACTGTGCAATCACATTGAAAAGTTTCAGTTACTTGACCAATACCAATCTGGTTTTAGATAGTACTGAAACAGCTCTAACCCACATTGTTGATGACGCCTTGAGACTAATTGACCAGAATGATCCTTGTCTACTTATCCTTCTTGATCTATCCTTGGCGTTTGACACGTTCAAACACGAAAACCTGATTGATCTTCTGGAAAAAAGGATGGGGTTAGCGGGCCCGGTCTTAAAATGGTTTGCCTCGTTCCTTCAGAACAGAACGCAAAGATTCAAAGTGAACCATTCCCTCGCTAATAAAAACACCAGTTTCAATTGAAGTGCCTCGAGGTTCCACACTCTCACCTACACTCCAACTTGTTCATGGAACCCCTCACAGAAATCCTGTAATGTTCTAACATACAATACAACATGTACGCTGATGACACACAACTTTATATGTAAATGGCCTCTATGGAAGACATAAAAACTCTGAACTGTGTTCTTCTGAAAACTCAACAATGTTTAACTCACAATCACCTTATGCTTAATACTCTCAAGACCGAATGCCTCCTGATTGCCCCACCCACCTACTGTACTCCCATTTAAGGCTGGCTCAAACAACTTATGGCTCTCAACTGTGATCCACTTGTTGTTGATTCCACAAGATCAATAGGCATCACGCTTGACAAATACCTGAATATGCAAGACCACATCAGTGCAACAGCTAGGGGAGACATCCACCATCTCAACACTCTTAGGAAAAGCAAGCCGTTCTTGCTTCCTGTGGACCTGCAACTTTCAGTCCAGCCCCTAGTTATAGGCGGATAGATGGCGGTAGGCTGTCTGAGATTACCGCTGTTATATTGCTGATTCTTAAACACTGAGTCAAATTTAGCCTGCATTTGCATATTCTTTTAGTACATTTTTTTAATGTTTTTTAACCCTAGCTATCTCTTTTTACTCTGTTTTAGTTGTCTAACGGCGGGCTCTCTCCTCTAATAAAAAACTATTTCCCGCCTTTTTTTACCTTTCTCTTCTTTTCGCCGGTCCACCGCGTCAGTTGTGCCGATTGTTGCGGAGGGTAGCCTGTCACTCTGCGATACTTCTGGAGCCACGCTTCCGGCGGGGTTAGCAGCCCAGTCTTTTTCCGGCATACCCTATTTAGGGGCATGCGTGGCCAGGCGCATGCAGCGGGCGTGCCACTGGCGCACCGAAGGCGCGCTAAAGGCAAGCCCAACTGCGCCGGTCCATGCCTGGACCAGGGCCAGAGACCCTGGTTCTTATATGGGAGAATACAAGATATGCCGTCAATATTCAGGATAGGTACTGCACGCTTTACATCCTCCTAACCACCGCATGTGCACACAATTGTGCTTTTGTGCAACATTGCATTTAGAAGAGACGCAGTGCTTGCACTGTAAGAAAATAATTCCAATTTTACCACCTAAGATAGACCATTGTATTACTGACACCCCAGAGCCTCTTAGGATACCCACTAATCTACAGTTTGCCCTTATCAATGCCAGGTCGCTGGTGAAACACAAATATGAAATAGCTGATTTTATTACTGATGGTAAAATAGATGCACTTTTTATAACCGAAACTTGGGGCTGGGAAGCAACAGATCCAGACTTTGCTACAGCGGTCCCTTTGGGTTTTGAGCTCTTTAGGCTGGATAGACCGCTAAAAAGAGGTGGTGGCCTTGCCTTAATCCACAGCAGTGAGATAAATACTCATTGCTCAGAGATTCCCACCACAGATTGTGAGGCTTTTCTTTTTAAACCGACACTTCTTAAGCAAGAGACTTTTACAGGAATATTAATCTACCGACCACCTAGCCCTAAAAATAAAGTCTTGGCCAGCCTTCATTTGTTGCTAGAACTAGGCCTCCAATCTAATCATTTTACACTACTTGGAGATGTCATCTGAAATAGGTCTCAAACAATTGATAAATGACCCCATGCACGTAGCTGGTCACACTTTGGATGGACTCTTTTGCAATAACCCTGCCATCATTAATCTTAAAACACTTCCACTAGCCTGGTTTGACCACCGAGCGATACTCTTTAACTATAAGTTACCCCTATCTTGTCAGACTATTACTAAATCGGCAATCAAGTTCTCCAACAGTTCTTTGCATAAAATAGACCCTGCAGTTTTAACATTTCATCTGGCACAGAGTCAACCTGACATCGGTATGGATGCTAACTCCTCAGCCAAGAGTTATACTTCATGGCTTGAATCTACTTTTGCAAAATTAGCTCCCACTATCTCTGCAAACAAGCGTAGAGGGGTACCTTTGGCTCCCTGGTTTTTCGAGGCAATAAGACTTGAAAAACAAGCCTGTAGGAGGCAAGAGAGGAATTGGAGTAAACACTATGAAAAATCTGAAAAACAATGATATAAAGTTGCACTTGCAAACTATAAAAAGATGGTCAAATCAATTTTGTGATACCCTTGCTCGGACTTTTAGAAATAAGGTCGATCAAATCTTTGATCTATTCGATAAATATAATGCCAACATGGATTTAAACGACCAGAAAGTGACAGATGACTTTTTACTTACAAAATGCATTTTGGCTGCCAAATCTGGTTCTCCTGATGACCCATGTCCCCCTAAGATTTTAAAGCTTGCAAATCAGCAGAATGCTTCTCATCTTTCATCAGTCTTTAACCCCTTCGCTGCTAGGCCTTTTCCCCCCGTGCTAAGCCATTTTTTGGCTATTTGGGGTAGTTTGTGCTTAGGCCCCTGTAACGTTTTGACCACATAAGGTATTCACGCCAAATTTGCGTCCTTTTCTTCCAACATCACAGGGATTCTAAAGGTACCCAGGGTTTGTGGATTCACCTGGAGGGGAACCAGAAATTAGCCAAAATACAGCAAGAAAAATGTATTTAATTTTTTAAATGGGAAAAAGGGCTACAGATGAAAGCGTCTGTTTTTTCCCCTGAAAATGGTATCAACAAAGGGGTTGTGGTGCTGAAATCACCATCTTCCAAGATTTCAGGGACAAGCAGACTTTTGTCAGAAAACCAACATTTTTACACAGTTTTGGCATTTTTCTGGGACATAGCCCTATTTTTGCTATTTTTTGTGCTTTTAACCTCCTTCCAGTTAATAGTAAAAATGAGTATGAAAGCAATGATGGATCCTGGAAAGCTATACATTTCTGAAAAGTAGACAACATTTTGAATTCAGAAAGGGGTCATTTGTGTAGATACTTCAAGGTTTTCATATAGAAACTAACAGTTCAAAATAGAAAAATTGAAAATGAGCTCAAAAAGACAGCCATTTGTGCCAACGTTTTCACCTGTAACTTCTACTAAGTATGACAGATGTTTGAAAGCAATATACCGTTACATCCACTGGACCCTTCTGGTTGTGGGGATATATAGGACTTGTAGGTTCACGAAGAACCCGATGAACCCAGAGCCAATAACTGAGCAGCGTCTTGCAATGGTTTTTTATTGTGTACCGGGTATATAGCAATTCATTTGGAAAAATATAAACAGGGAAAAATCGGTATGAAAGTCACCTATGTATTTCTGAAGTAGGAACAAAATATAGAGTTTAGAAATAGTAGCTATTTACACATCTCCGAAATTGTGGGTACCCATACCAGCATGTGAATTATAGGTCATTTTTCAAAGTGACTTCTTTTTTACACATTGTCTTACATTTGGAAGGCAGAAATGCATTGAAAGTCAATAGGTAATAACAGTTGCTCCACAATTTTGTGTTCCCCTAAATCTCTCAATAAAAATGATACCTCACTTGTGTGGGTAGGCCTAGTGACCGCGACAGGAAACAGCCCAAAACGCAACGTTGACACACCACATTTCCACAGTGAAAACTGACCCTTTTTTTGCAAAGTGCCTAGCTGGAGATTTTGAACCATAGCTCTGCCGGCACCTAGGGAAACCTAGCAAACCTATACATTATTGAAAACTAAACACCCAAGGGAATCTAGGATGGGGTGACTTGTCTGGCTCTCACCCGGTTCCGTTACCCAGAATCCCTTGCAAACCTCAAAATATGTAAAGAAAAAACAAATTTTCCTCACATTTCTGTGGTGGAAAGTTCTGGAATCTGTGTGGATCCACAACATTCCACCAACCCTGCATTCCCAAAAGTCTTTCGAGAAAAATGGTACCTCACTTGTGTAGGTAGGCCTAGTGCACGCGACAGGAAACAGCCCAAAATGCAACGTGGACACACCACATTTTCACAGTGAAAACGGACCCTTTTTTTGCAAAGTGCCTAGCTGTAGATTTTGAACCCTAGCTCTGCCGGCACCTAGGGAAACCTAACAAACCTATACATTTTTGAAAACTAGAAACCCAGGGGAATCTAGGATAGGGTGACTTGTCTGGCTTTCACCAGGTTCTGTTACCCAGAATCCCTTGCAAACCTCACAATTTGTCAAAAAAAACACATTTTCCTCACATTTCTGTGGTGGAAAGTTCTGGAATCTGCGAGGATCCACAAAATTCCACCCACCCAGCATTCCCCAAAGTCTTCAGAAAAAAATGGTACCTCACTTGTGTGGGTAGGGCTAGTGCCCGCGACAGGAAACGGCCCAAAACGCAACATGGACACACCACATTTTCACAGTGAAAACTGACCCTTTTTTTGCAAAGTGCCCAGCTGTAGATTTTGAACCCTAGCTCTGCTGGCACCTAGGGAAACCTAGCAAACCTATACATTTTTTAAAACTAGACACCCAGGGGAATGCAGGATGGGGTGACTTGTCTGGCTTTCACCAGGTTCTATTACCCAGAATCCCTTGCAAACCTCAACATTTGTCCAAAAAAACACATTTTCGTCATATTTCTGTGGTGGAAAGTTCTGGAATCTGCATGGATCCACAAACTTCCACCCACCCCGCATTCCCCAAAGTCTTCCGAGAAAAATGGTACCTCACTTGTGTAGGTAGGCCTAGTGCCTGCGACAGGAAACGGCCCAAAACGCAACGTGGACACACTACATTTTCACAGTGAAAACGGGCCCTTTTTTTGCAAAGTGCCTAGCTGCAGTTTTTGAACCCTAGCTCTGCCGGCACCTAGGGAAACCTAACAAACCTATACATTTTTGAAAACTAGAATCCCAGGGGAATCCAGGATAGGGTGACTTGTCTGGCTTTCACCAGGTTCTGTTACCCAGAATCCCTTGCAAACCTCACAATTTGTCAAACAAAACCACATTTTCCTCACATTTCTGTGGTGGAAAGTTCTGGAATCTGCGTGGATCCACAAAATTCCACCCACACCGCATTCCCCAAAATCTTCAGAGAAAAATGGTACCTCACTTGTGTAGGTATGCCTAGTGCCCGCGACAGGAAACGGCCCAAAACGCAACGTGGACACACTACATTTTCACAGTGAAAACGGGCCCTTTTTTTGCAAAGTGCCTAGCTGTAGATTTTGAACCCTAGCTCTGCCGGCACCTAGGGAAACTTAACAAACCTATATATTTTTGAAAACTAGAAACACAGGGGAATCCAGGATAGGGTGACTTGTCTGGCTTTCACCAGGTTCTGTTACCCAGAATCCCTTGCAAACCTCACAATTTGTCCCAAAAAAACACATTTTCCTCACATTTCTGTGGTGGAAAGGTCTGGAATCTGCGTGGATCCACAAAATTCCACCCACCCAGCATTCCCCAAAGTCTTCAAAGAAAAATGGTACCTCACTTGTGTGGGTAGGGCTAGTGCCCGCGACAGGAAACAGCCCAAAACGCAACGTGGACACACCACATTTTCACAGTGAAAACGGACCCTTTTTTTGCAAAGTGCCCAGCTGTAGATTTTGAACCCTAGCTCTGCTGGCACCTAGGGAAACCTAGAAAACCTATACATTTTTTAAAACTAGACACCCAGGGGAATCCAGGATGGGGTGACTTGTCTGGCTTTCACCAGGTTCTGTTACCCAGAATCCCTTGCAAACCTCAAAATGTGTCCAAAAAAACACATTTTCATCATATTTCTGTGGTGGAAAGTTCTGGAATCTGCATGGATCCACAAACTTCCACACACCCCGCATTCCCCAAAGTCTTCCGAGAAAAATGGTACCGCACTTGTGTAGGTAGGCCTAGTGCTCGTGACAGGAAACGGCCCAAAACGCAACGTGGACACACCACATTTTCACAGTGAAAAGTGACCCATTTTTTGCAAAGTACCTACCAGTAGATTTTTAACCCTAGCTCTGCCGGCACCTAGGGAAACCTAGCAAACCTATACATTTTTTAAAACTAGCCACCCAGGGGAATCCAGGCTAGGGTGACTTGTCTGGCTCTCACCAGGTTCTGTTACCCAGAATCCCTTGCAAACCTCAAAATTAGTAAAAAAAAAAAAACACATTTTCCTCACATTTCTGTGGTGGAAAGTTTTGGAATCTGCATGGATCCACAAAATTCCACCCACCTCTCGTTCCCTAAAGTCTTCCAAGAATAATGGTACCTCACTTGTGTGGGTAGGTCTACTGCCAGCATCAGGAAACGGCCAAAACGCAACAGGGACACACCACATTTTCACAGTGAAAAGGGACCCTTTTTTAGCAAAGTGCCTAGCTGTAGATTTTCAATCCTAGCTCTGCCGGCACCTAGAGAAACCTAGCAAACCCATACATTTTTGAAAACTAGACACCCAGGAGAATCCATGATTGGGTGACTTGTCTGGCTCTCACCAGGTTCTGTTACCCAGAATCCCTTGCAAACCTCAAAATTTGGCAAAAAACCACATTTTCCTCACATTTCTGTGGTGGAAAGTTCTGGAATCTGTGTGGATCCACAAAATTCCACCCGCCCCGCATTCCCCAAAGTCTTCCAAGAGAAATGGTACCTCACTTGTGTGGGAGGGCCTAGTGCCAGCGACAGGAAACGGCCCAAAACGCAACGTGGACACACCACATTTTCACAGTGAAAACTGACCCTTTTTTTGCAAAGTGCCTAGCTGTAGATTTTGAACCCTAGTGATGGAGCAAGGTTTCGGACATGAGACTTCCTCAGAAGCAATCCTCTCGTTTTAACTTACTAGCGAATTCCTAACAACGTGTTTTGTGATTAATAATACGCATTTCCAACATACGCGGGAAAAGAATGAAGCTTGCCTATGTGTTTACTAACTGTAATAACACGGACGTAGGACTAGAATGCATTCTAACACGGAATCTTTACTCCGCATGCGTCTACTACATCTACGTAGTATGACGTATTAATGCTTGGAGGGAAAATTCTGGCGCTTGCGCAAATAGCTCTAAAATGGCCGCTTGAAGCTCACATGCATGGCACCTGCTTGCTGAAATTAAGAAATTGAGTTTACATTAACGCAAATGCAGAAAAAGAAATAATAAATGGTATGGGCTAGAGTAGAGGTTGGTGGTATCCAGTGAAATCATTTATTTTAGAGAATAACATTTCTCCTTTTGACTTTATTTTTAGTGCGTATTTGGGCCTGTTAAAGTTGTCTGAGCCGAGCAGACTGACGTGGTGCAACGCATGTGCCCTGGTGTGGATGCTTGAAAGGATGACTAAGGACTTGTCACGCGTCCAAGGTCGGTGGAGATGTGCCCTGGGAACATGAGGGTGAAGAGTTCATATGAAGGAACTTATTCGAGAAAACTGTTACATTTGTATTAATAAAGTTTAAAGATGTATGGGAAAGAAAGGGCGGAATAAAAGTTTGAGGGGAGGGGTTTTGAAACAATGGTTTAAAGAAATAAATGAAGTATAAGCCTGGTGTGATGATCAGCCCTCCCTTGCCTGTCCAATCAGAAGTTAGTATTTTGTAAAATTTAAACATTAATGGGTTGTACATGGTAAGAAAAAGGTATAATTGAGGTAGTTTAGTTAGTTGAGGGAGAGCCTTTTTGCGAGAAGAGAAACTAAAGGGGAAGCTGTTGTCGTCTGTTGGAGTTCCGGGATATGCGGATGATACAGAGCTCGGGATGCTGTCGATGCTGGGGGGGGAGGTGGTGCTGATGCAGTGAGACGCTGAAGAAGAATTCGAATGCAGAACCATCTACTTAATTTGGGTGGGTTAGAAAGAAGATCGCGGAAGAACCACGAGGAGGAAGAGAGTGTCAGAGAGGGTTGTGACGTAGTAGTCGGTAACTAGAGAAGTGAATATCCTATCCTGATTCCTGTCCTGAAGTCTTTGTCTCCTGATCTGTCCTGGGGACCCTTTACCAGCCCTTTGGCCAGGGGGTTGGTCTTCACACCATACTTTGGTAACTATGTAATTAATCGTTTGATAAATGCTCTTCTCTCTCTATCCTCTTCTTTCTGAGCATAATTATTGTGTGGATCTGAATTGTTTAAATGTTTATTAAAATAATTGAATTGGCATACTCATGAATGAGGGTGTTTGTACTGAAACGCTTTGAGATGGTTCAAAACCCCTTAATTTAGATAAAGATTTAAAAGCTTACCGAGTCTGTCATTATTTTATTCATTTTATTAAGTAATGTATAATAAGTTATGTTAATTATTGCCATCAACTAGTTCCACCTAACTGGTCCATTGACCAGAGGAAAGAACTGTTTGATCAGCAAAGGTTTAGTTAAAGAAGTAATAACTAGATCTTGAGGTATGAAGATTATTAAAAAACTAAGGTTCCAGTGGTTTACTTAGCGCAAGCGGAAGGGAGTTGTATGGGCCCAGGTGAGTATATGGTAGTGGAGTACCTGTTGCTAGTAAGCCGCTGGATCAGTTTTCTGGTAGCAGAGCTATGGTTGTTAGTGACTAGTTTGGTGATAAGTATAGATTATTGATTTTTTGGTTTATGTTTTAACAAAAGAGTTAGTGTCCTGTTTTATGTCGTCCGGAAAATTCCCGGGGAATGAATAGCAGGTGGCGATAGAAACCACACTGCAGTGAGGTTACTCGTCTGTTGGAATAACACTGAGAAGCTAGGTAGGGATGGCAGTGTTAAACTAGGGACTATTTTCTGTATAAAAGTGAGAGTGGTTGAAAGCAAAGAGTTCGCTGGTGAAACTTTAGTCGTTATATCACCTAGTAAGGGTAACCCTGAAGGAGTAGCAGGTTCTTCTAAGCTAGATTGGCAGCAAAGGAGTTCGCTGGTGAAGCATCGGTCTCAAAATTCCCTAACGGGTGATACCGGAAGAGTAGCAGGTTCTCTGGAGCTTAGGTGAAGAGTAAGCGGGAGGTTTTACTCGCAGTGAAAAGAAATAAACTGTCCTTTTGATTTAGTGGAACAGACAGAGTAGCGAATGTTTTTACGTTGTTAATAACAAAAGAAATGTAAAGAATTTTTGAAGAAATAATAGTTTTGTATTACCTTGCAAAGGGAGGGTCAGTTGCCGGAGTGGTACTGACGTCACAGAGAGCCGCGCTGGGATTGGTAAATACAGCGGGCGTGTGACAGGAGGAGCTTTGTAAAGGAGGGGTGAGAAATCGCCTGAGTAGGACCGACGTCACAGAGAGCCGCGCTGGGATTGGTAGAAACAGCGGGCGTGGGTCAGGAGCAGCATTGTAAAGGAAGGGTCAGTAGTGAGGAGCAGAACTGACGTCAGGAAAAGGCCGCGCTGACATTGGTCAGAGTACGGGTGTGAGCCAGATTTGATTTGACACTTAGTTAGAAGCAGCGCTAGGATTGGTGGAGAAAAGGATTGTATGCGGGATTTTGATTTGACTGTTAGTGCAAGACGTACATGTAGAAGATTTCAAGGGTTTGCAGAATACAATTTCCTACACCGCTCTTCAAGAATGTATGGAGAGATAAGAAAGATGTCAATTTTTAAGAAAATAAAGAACTTCTTTGTAAAGGATAAGCCTGTATTGACTTGAGAGGGAATTCCTATTCCGCCACCGAAGACGCCAGCATCTTTTATGATGATGGGAAGAGGATATCATACCTGCATGTGGTTGGAAAACTGGGTAGAGTACACGAAGGATGATGGTTTGTTAGCGTTTCCTAAGGATGGTACGTTTAATGGAAGAATTCTTCAGAATTTGAGATTGAAAATGAATGATTTAGAACCTAGACCTAGGTTAACTCAATATGAGGCTTTGGAAGAATGGGAGACTGAGTCATATAAACGAGAAAAATGCAGAGGTGGAAGATATAGAGGATTCTTTCAGAGACATTTGCATGAGTCACGTGAAGGGCAGATGAAACAGTGGAGGAGAGCTATGGTATCAGAAGGATTATATCCAGTGTTGATGGCTGAGGAACAATCTGGAGGAAAGTGTAAGGAGAAAATGAAACATATGAATTCGACAGGATATGGTGAATCAGGTGATGAGTTGTTGGAAGATATTTTAATTAAATATCCACCACCGTATAAAGAAGCAGCTAGTAAGGTTGTCCCAAGTGCGCCAGTAATGGGAATACCATTAACTCCACAGATTTTACATGAGACATCTTATAACAGAGTGTTACAAGATAATGAAAGAGAAGCTTTGAATAAAACTAGGGAAGAACTAGTTCAAAGAATAAGTCAATTGAATTTAAATACCGAAGCCTTGACAGTGCCAGTAACCATTGGTCCAGTAATCCCATTATATGGGGATAATAAGATTTGTCAGAAACCGCAACTCGTAACAGTTCCATTAAATAATCCTAGAAAACAGGTGGTAATCACAGATGACCAGGTTAGTGAAAGTGAGTCAGTTATTTCATTGATGGATCTCCCTATTGTGGAACCACATATGGAAACTCCACAGAGAGTTACGCCTATGAATTTGAGAGAAAGAAGACCTTTGGTTCCAGCTGGAACTACAGGCACAACCTCTGAAGATATAGAAAGGTGGGCTCAGGAAAGAGATAATCAGAACCCAATACCGAAGATTTTAGATATCAGTAGGTTGAAAGTGGAATTGGAAGAGATGATGACAGGATGTGTAGGTACAGAAAGATTAAACGTTTACAATGATGAGGAATTATTGTTTCTATGTAAGAGTATAACTAGGAGAGCAAGACTATTTCATGAGAGATTAACTGAAGTTGCTTCAGAGATTGGAATAGACATAGGGAAATCGAAGTTGTTACAAAAACCTTATCGAGTGGATTTTACGGATAAAGATTTAGAAAGTGTGAATGCTTCGGGAAAGAGGTTACAGATAAAAGAATTAATGAACAGTTTGCGAAAATGGGGAGACATTGATAAATGGAGAATTAGATGGATAAGAAAGAAGAAGAAGTGCAAGCGAGAGAGGCAGCAGCTGCATTTCCAGTAAGAGAATCAGGAAAAGTGGAACAATTGTGTCCAATGAGAGAGGTTCCTGGAGGTGGATATGTTCATGTCCCGTGGAGTAGACAGGATATTTTATCATTTACAAATGAATTTCCAAAGTTGAGAGAAAAACCAGTTGAGTGGTACAAACAGGTAGAGAGGTTTGTGAAGGTTTAAAAAGTGTTATTGAAAGACCTGGATGGTCTATTTGACATAGTGGTACCTGCTGATTTATGGACAGAATGTAAGATCACAATTGATTGGCCTAATGAGGAGTATCCTAGAGATGCAAAAACAGGAGCACCGTCGGAAGAGGTGATGAAAAAGTATCACCAAGTTATTACGTATTTGAAAGGGAAAATCCCTCCTAAAGAAACAGATTGGGTAAAAATAGATAGAACAACACAGGAACCAAATGAATCTGTACATGCGTACTATGAACGGTTATTGCAGGTGTTTAAACAGTATAGTGGTTTTCAGAATATTGGTGACAAAGATATGGGACATTTTGTGTATCGGTTTGTATATGGCTTGAAACCGGAAATCAGTCAGATGATACAGCAACACATGTTGTGTTGGCAAAGTAAGACAGTGGATGAGATTCTAAAGTACGCGAAATATTTCGGAGATGACATTGAGGCTAGACGTAGGAAGCTAAAAGAGAAAATGATGTGGGCTCAAGTTAAATTGGCAGAGAAGCAAGAAGAGAAAGCAAATGAGCAAAATAATAAAAAAGTGAAAGAACAGAGTCAGAATAATCAAGGAACGAATGGTAATAAATTTAAGGGGCGAATGGACAGAGAAGAAGCAAAAAAGAAGTTTCCTTGTCATGCGTGCAGAAAGCTTGGACATTGGAAGAACGAGTGTAAGAGTACTCAGAATAATAAGAATAATAATGGGCCAAATCAAAATGTAATCCCACAGATGCATAATGAAGTACTTATGAATCAGCAGCAACAGGTAGTCACTCCACAATATCAGGTGCCACCAGCTCCTATGCCAAATTTTGTCAACCATCAAAGTTTCAGTGCGAACACCGGATTTCAAGGAGAAAGTGGTAAGAATAATAGAACAATTGCACAATATTTATTACAGAATGATGAAGAACGTTCAGATACCGCACAATGACGGTGCCTGAGGGGGGAGGAAGAGGAGTGCGTGCTTGGTGCATCCTTGCCGGTAGATCAGTCAGGTCCATTTGTTGATGGGAAAGTAGAAGGTAAAGACATTACTTTCCTATTGGATACTGGTGCTACCAGGTCTACTGTGAGAACGGCAGACATCCCAAACCTACCCCTCTCGGGAGAATCTATCCAAGTTGTAGGCGTGTCTAACCAACAGATTAGAACCCCAATCACAAAACCAATGGAGGTGCACATTGGGAACTTCAAAGAAATGCATCTATTAGTAGTTTGCGATTCCAGTCCAGTAAATCTGTTGGGAAGAGATCTTTTGTGCAAGATGAACTGCACAATCTATTGTACACCGGATGGTGTTGCTTTCCAAACCCCCGATGAGGACATTGTCTATAAGATGATGTTGGCCAAACAGGGAACAGAAGTAGATGAGATGTTTTCATTAATAACAGAGAATGAATTGCCAGAAGAGTTAAGAACGACAGTCAATCCAGAAGTGTGGGATTTTACAGGAAAAGACATTGGGCTAATGAAGAATATAGACCCAGTTAAAGTGACAGTGAAAGAAGGTGCAGTGTATCCAAATACCCGACAGTACAAAATGAGTCCGGAAGTGAAAGCAGGAATTATTCCAGAGATTGAACGAATGGTTAAACAAGGTATTTTAAAAGAAGTAATGGGCAGTCCCTGTAATTCGCCAATAATGGGTCTGAAAAAGCCTAGCGGAAAGTACAGAATAGTGCAAGACCTACGGAAAATAAATAAAATTGTAATTCCCTGTTGCCCAATTGTGCCAAATCCAGCAGTGATCCTTTATCAGATACCATGGAATGCAGGATGGTTCACAGTAATTGATTTATGCCAAGCGTTCTTTTCTATTCCTTTACACCCAGACAGCCAGTATCTTTTTACGTTTAAGTTTGAAGATCATATTTACGCATGGTGTTGTGTTCCTCAGGGGTACACAGAAAGTCCTTCAATCTTTAATCAGATTTTGAAAAAGTGGCTAGAATCGTTGATTATGCCTGGAAATTCTGTTTTGGTTCAGTACATTGATGACCTGTTAGTGGCATCAAAAACGCAAGAAGATTGTGTCACCGATACAATTGCATTACTGAACCATTTGGCTGAAGGAGGACACAAGGTGTCTCCAGAAACATTACAGTTCTGTCGACAAGAAGTAAGATATCTAGGGCATAAAATAGAAAGAGGCGTTAGAAAAGTGACACCGGAAAGAATAAAAATAATCAAAGAAATGCAATTGACACAGACTCAGAGAGAAATGAGAATGTTTCTGGGAGTTTTGGATACTGCAGACAATGGATAAATGGATTTTCTATGTTAGCGAAGCCATTAATACAGATGATTCGGAAACGAGCAAAAGATCCGATTGATTGGAATGATGACTGCCTAGAGGCATTTGTGAAATTGCGAAATTATTTGTGTGAGGCTCCTGCCTCGGGTATGCCTGATTATACAAAAGATTTTGCTTTGTTTTGTTGCGAAAGAGAAAATTGTGCACTTTCAGTCTTAACACAGAGACATGGATTGAGTTGACGTTCAGTGGCATATTTTTCAGCTACATTGGACCCAGTAGCTTCAGCATTGCCTGGCTGCTTAAAAGCAGTAGCTGCTACTTGTATGAGTCTGGAGCAAAGTGAGTCGATAGTGATGGGACATCCGGTAAAGGTATTTGTTCCACACTCGGTTGAGATTCTTTTGACAAGAACAAGAACGCAGCACCTCACTCCTAGCCGTTTGACAGAGTATGAAAGAGTGATATTGTGAGCTGAAAACATGACTGTGTTAAGATGTACGATCCTGAACCCAGCCACTCTATTGCCAGACCCCTGTGATGAGGAAGTAAAAGATGAAAGTGATCATGATTGCTTGGACGTAACTGAGTTATGCACGAAGCCCCACCCAGACATAAGACAGACACCTTTGAAAGAAGCAGATCATGAGTTATTTGTAGATGGCTCCTGCCTTAGGACACAAGAAGGAGGTCTAAGTGCTGTATATGTTGTTTGCAAAAGTTCGGGGGAAATTGAGGCATCCTGTTTACCTGGGGTCAAGTCTGCACAAGTAGCTGAATTGGTTGCCTTGACAATGGCATGTAAAAAGGGGAAACATTGGAGAGTAACTATATTTACGGATAGTCAATATGGTTTCGGGATTGTGCATGACTTTGGCCAGCTTTGGATGCAAAGGGGATTTATGACTTCCTCAGGATCTCCTATCAGAAACAGCAAAAATTTAAAAGATTTGTTGGAAGCATTGCAATTGCCAAAAGTAATAGCAGTTGTAAAATGCGCTGCACATCAGTCAGGAAATGACTATGTGACTGCTGGCAATAATTATGCTGACCAAGTGGCAAAATACTGCGCTAAAAATGCAGTAGCCATAAACAGAAAAATTGAAACGGGTGAAACCAGATGCCAACTTATGTACTTCTCAGTACCAGAGACATGGGATGAGATTAGACAATTGCAGGAAGAAGTTGAGGAAAAGGAGAAAGAAATCTGGATAAAGGCAGCCTGTACCAAAAGACCACATGATGAAGTATGGGTGTATCTAGATGGAAGACTAGTCATGCCAGATTGTTTGCTTTCAAAAATGGCGAGAGTATACCATGGAGCAACACACATAGGGAGAGATTCAATGATCAGGCTATTCAGACAGAGTAGGTACAATCCGAAGTTCAGGGTAGTCGCAGAGAGCCTTTGCCAAAGATGCTTAACCTGTCAACAGCAGAACCCAGGTAGAAAGACAGTGGTAAGCTGGGGAAAATTGGAAAGGCAGAAGGACCCTTCACCAGATTGCAGTTAGATTTTATTGAATTACCTTCATGCAATGGATTGAAATATGTACTTGTCATAGTATGCCTTTTCTCAAGATGGGTGAAAGCCTACCCTACTAGAAGAAATGACAGTCTTACAGTTGCAAAATTGTTGTTGAGGGAGTTGGTGCCACGATTTGGTTTTCCGGTCACTTTGGAATCAGATAGAGGCCCTCATTTTAATAATGAGATAATTCGGTTAATCTGTGCTGCATTTAACATTGAACAAAAACTACACTGTGCTTAACATCCAGAGGCTTCTGGAGTTGTTGAACAAATGAATGGCACAATCAAGTCCAGATTGGGAAAGGTGTATGCATCCACAAAACTGAAATGGCCAGATGCATTACCTCTTGTATTGATGGGTCTCAGAAGCATTCCAGACAGAAAAACAGGAATGAGTCCACATGAGGTTCTCATGGGAAGAGCCATGAGACAGGCGTTTATTCCTGGAAATAAACTAATGAGTATAACTGATGATCTGGTATTGGACTATTGCAAAGGATTGGCTGAAATGATGCGTTCTGTCTCTCACCAGTTTGGAGAAGACGCAGTTGAAAGACAGCCAGATCAAGCGCATGATTTGAATCCTGGAGATTGGGTGCTAGTGAAGAAACACGCAAGGAAATCGTGTCTAGCACCAAGGTGGGACAAACCAAGGCAAGTCATACTAGTCACTACCACAGCAGTGAAGTGTGCAGGTTTGCCCAATTGGATTCATGCCAGCCATACCAGAAGAGTACCGAGCCCATCAGATCAACAAGAACCATTACTGACTGAGCAGGCTGAAGAGTCAGGAGTTGTAAACTGTGAAGTTGAAGAATCTAGAGTGATAGATTCCGAAAGACAACCATACGATGAACAGCCCGAGATAAGTCAGGAAGAATGGATTCCAGTGATTGAAATAATTGATGATGCCATTGAAACCAGAAGAAGAACAGAACTAAAAAGACAGGAAAGTAGTCAGGAAGAGACAGGGGAAGAAGAACACACTCAGGTAAAAATAGAAAGTGACACAAATAAACCTGAGGAGGGAAAAAGAGAAGAACATGTTCAGGCAGAAGAAGAAAGGTTTGAAGTAAGACCTGAACAGGGTCAGAAAGAATTAGAAGAACAAGCTCAGGAAGAACTAGAACAAAATACAGAAGAACCTGAGCAGGAGGAAGCAAGAGAAGGTTCAAGCACAGAAAACAGAGAAACAAAACAGATTGTGCCTAAAATAAATGAAATAAAAAGAACTTTACAAAGAGACAAGGAAGGTGAAAAGGCAGTACAAATTAAAAGAGTCAGGAGAGGAGACAATTGGCCCACTGGAGTAAAGAAACTGAAATATCATTTGAGAAAATCTGAAAAGAAACCAGAACAAGTGAACGAAGTCAGTATTCAAACAAGACCTAAACAAACCTTGGCAAAAATAACTCGAAGAAGTCCAAGACTGAGAAATTTAAATAGAAGATATAAGGCTCCTGAGTGGACATACGTTATCCTCGAGGAATTTGAGTCTCTGGATCTGTTTGATGAGACTGAAGAGGTCCATATTGCACAGGTTGCTGAAAGAAAATTGAGGCTTCCTTAAACAAAAAGAAAAATACAAACTGACAAAGAAAAGATAAGAGAAAAGGAATTTTCTCAGAAATTAAAATGGCAGAAACTGGAGTTATCGAGAAACCAAAATGCGGACTAAAAAGAAAGTGTTTTAGATTTTGTTTTTGTAGTATTTTATTAGCAACATTAGGATGACTATTCTTAACAGTAGGAGTACCTTTGATAATGAAAACTAGTGACAAGAATAACTCAGATACTAAAGTTAAGGTGGATAGATTAAGAGAAACTGAAATAGAAATAGGGGTAGAAGACGAAGCAAACTATCATAATGAATCAGATTATAATACATCCTCTAATGTGTTTATTAAATTGTTATTTCAATATGTTAGTACTATGGAAATTAATAACTGCTACGTATGTATGAAGTTGCCTTCATCAGTATCAGAAGGAATGACGTATCACCATATACCCTTAACCTATGGTGTGTCATGTAGTGTTTTGTCAAGTTTATTTTATGCTACAGGGAGACTTCAATATTTTTATTCAGATATAAATGTAGTATTTTCTGAATTACCTATTAGAAAGAATATGAATCCAGTAGCTAGTAGTAAAAATGCACAGTTTATGGGTGAATTTTTCATTACAATGAGTTCAATAGATTTAGTTCAGGCACATAAAGATAATCTAACATGTACATTAAGAAAAGAAGAAAAAGATTTTTTGAATTTAGTAGAAGAAAGGAGACAGGATTTGATGAGGAAGGCAATTACACAGAAAACCCATTTACCTCCATGGGTTGGGAAGGAGGGAATCTAAGCAAGTGGCAAGGCTCATGCTGCGATGTCCCTGGACTTTGTGAAAAGGGGAAAATTCTGCCTCCATAGATTAAAGACAGATTATAACAATAATTACATTGGTTCCAGTGAATGTGAACATAACTTCCTAATTTTAGGAGGGTGGGGACTAAAAGGGGGAACTGATTAGTGTTTCCAGGAGTTTATTATGTTTGTGGGAGCAATGCCTATTATAGGTTACCTGCAAGATGGTACGGGAGCTGCTACTTGGGAATAGTATTTCCAAAAATTTATCATGTAGATAAAATCAGTGGAACCAATGGAAATTCTAATGGACTAACACGTAGAAGAAGAGCTAGTTTTTCTGAAATTGTAAGAGACATCTTTAGTGCATTGATACCCTCAGTTGGAATCATCCTGAATTCACAGAAAATGTGTAAGTTATCAACCATAGTTGATCGTCTTTCTACAGACACTGCAGGAGGATTTTTAATGATTAACACAGAGATGGTTGCAATTAGATCTATGGTTTTACAGAACCGTCTTGCTCTTGATATATTGTTAGCAAAAGAAGGTGGAGTCTGTGGCATGTTGAAAATTCAACACTGCTGCACTTATATTCCAGACAAGAGCAGAGAAATTAAAGGATATATTGAAAACATTACGGGAATGCATAAAGATTTGACCCAACTGGAGGTTGACAGTGTGTGGGGAAGACTAACGCAAAGTATAACATCCATAGGGAAATGGTTTGTTGATTTTGGGAAAAGGTTTTCTAGGTCCGATAATAATACCATTAGTTATGATAATAACGATTGTAATGTTAATAATAATTACATGTAGATGTTGTAGAAAAGGTACGAAAGAAAAGGTACATTTGAATAGAAAAGGAAAAGGACAGACACGAAAGAGAAAGTATGATGAAATACGCTTGGAAGAATTGAAAGGCAGGTTATATAAGAAGATGCGAGATTTAGAAGGAAACGAAATCATTGATGAAAAGTTGGGAGGACAAATAGAGAAAACTGAGAAGTGCTAAAGTTGATATCTGGGATGGATGGGAAATTTTGTGATGGCTTAATATGCCATCAGAGAGAGGATTGATGGAGCAAGGTTTCGGACATGAGACTTGCTCGGAAGCAATCCTCTCGTTTTAACTTACCAGTGATTTACTAACAACGTGTTTTGTGATTAATAATACGCATTTCCATCATACGCGGGAAAAGAATGAAGCTTGCCTATGTGTTTACTAACTGTAATAACACGGACGTAGGACTAGAATGCATTCTAACACGGAATCTTTACTGCGCATGCGTCTACTACATCTACGTAGTATGACGTATTAATGCTTGGAGGGAAAATTCTGGCACTTGCGCAAATAGCTCTAAAATGGCAACTTGAAGCTCACATGCATGGCACCTGCTTACTGAAATTTAGAAATTGAGTTTACATTAACGCAAATGCAGAAAAAGAAATAATAAATGGTATGGGCTAGAGTAGAGGTTGGTGGTATACAGTGAAATCATTTATTTTAGAGAACAACCTTTTTCCTTTTGACTTTATTATTAGTGCGTATTTGGGCCTGTTAAAGTTGTCTGAGCTGAGCAGACTGACGTGGTGCAACGCATGCGCCCTGGTGTGGATGCTTGAAAGGATGACTAAGGACTTGTCACGCGTCCAAGGTCGGCGGAGGTGTGCCCTGGGAACATGAGGGTGAAGAGTTCATATAAAGGAACTTATTCGAGAAAACTGTTACATTTGTATTAATAAAGTTTAAAGATGTATGGGAAAGGAAGGGCGGAATAAAAGTTTGAGGGGAGGAGTTTGGAAACAATGGTTTAAAGAAATAAATGAAGTATAAGCATGGTGTGATGATCATCCCCCACTTGCCTGTCCAATCAGAAGTTAGTATTTTGTAAAATTGAAACATTAATGGGTGGTACATGGTAAGAAAAAGGTATAATTGAGGTAGTTTAGTTAGTTGAGGGAGAGCCTTTTTGCGAGAAGAGAAACTAAAGGGGAAGCTGTTGTCGTCTGTTGGAGTTCTGGGATATGCGGATGATACAGAGCTCGGGATGCTGTCGATGCTGGAGGGGGGTGGTGCTGATGCAGTGAGACGCTGAAGAAGAATTCGAATGCAGAACCATCTACTTAATTTGGGTGGGTTAGAAAGAAGATTGCGGGAGGGTCGCGCGCTCCCGACTCAAGATGGCCACCTGACGTCGGGGCTCCGCGGCTCATCGGACCGCGATTTATTTTTTTGAGCGGTTCCAGCGCCCCCTAGACATCAACGATGATGAATTCCTGAATCGGAATTCCTGCACATTCGGAGGCACTGTTTTCCTGCCCTGAATTTCCTGCCAGATAAAGAGAAATTATGCAGGTGGTCTCTCAGCCCAGGTAACGGCCGCCATTTTGTTTGTTGCCCTGCCGACTTTACCTCAGCTTTTCCTTCGGAGACTTAATTTTCATCGCTCCTGGCATATTTTCTGCACTTCTTTCAATATCCTACGAATTTAATGTTGGAAGTACTTATTCTTTACATTTGACTGCCTAAGGTGGATTTTCCTGCATATCTTCTTGCGTGATGCCTGCACGTCTCAGAGTTCTTCGTGTTTGACTCTATGTAGGAACAGTCACTTCATATGTTTTTGAGGAATTACTTTTTGTGAGTGAAGTATTGGACTTTTACAATTGACTTTACTTAGCCCCCAGTTGGACTCATTTGGTGTACTTTCCTGCCTACTTCTCCTCATATTTCCTCACACGAAGGTCTTCATCGCTCTCAACTGGAGTCTCCTGCCGGTATCCTGTATCTTCTCACATATCCCACTATCTCAGCGCTATTGTAGGTTGTTAGGTCACTATCTATCTGAACTCTCCTCTGGCCATTATTTCATGGGTAGGAGCAAACGCCTGCCGCGCCACACCCAGAATTTGAAGTGGAATACTCCAACTGCCCCTGGAGTTGGCTGCACTGTTTTCAACAGATTCTCCTGCTTATCTGAGGCTTTGTCACACAGTGAGTGTACCTCCACTGCAGAGCCATCCAAAATAATGGCATCCAAAACACCGCTAACTTCAGCCACCGGCAAAAGGCTCAAACAGGATCCTCCTTCTCCCCCTAAGTCTACCTCGCCGGTGTCTTTAGACATGGTTCTGGAGGAAATTCGTGCTATCCGACCTTTTGTGGAGGAAACTAATGCCCGTCTTCAAGCAATAGACTCTAAGTGGGCTTCTATGGATTCCCGTGTGGCTGTGGTGGAACAACAGCTCGTCCTTGTACAGGATGTATCTTCAAAAATATCTTCTCTGGAAAAAGAAATCTTGCAACTTCGAAGAACCACTGAGGATTTGGAAAATAGAAATTGTCGTAATAATTTACGCATCTATGGTCTTCCTGAAAGTCTTGAAGGTGATGACCCTGTCACATTCTTCACTTCTTTTTTGCCTCAGCTCCTCAGTCTTCCGTCTGCAACCAAACTGAACCTACAACGCGCACATAGACTAGGCCCTCGCCTTTCTTCCTCATCTGCGCCATCTAAACCTCGCGGAATAATTATTTTAGTCCTACAATTCACTGACCTTCTCCTTGTTTTGAATGCCGCTAAATCTAAAAAGAATCTCTCCTGGAAGGGCACCAAAATCTTTATCTCTCAAGATCTCTCTTCGGCTACAACCAAACTACGCAAAGAGTTTTTGGATCTTCGTCCACCTCTCCGTTCCTTGGGCGCCAGGTATGGCCTGTTCAACCCCTGCATCTTCAAGGTCACTTTTCTTAACAAGACTTCCACCTTTGAGGACCCTGCTGACCTCAGAAGATTTATTCAGTCTCATTCTCACGCTTCAATGGAAACAACTCCTTCTCCCTCTGGATCTTGACTGTTATGCTCCTTCTTTTGTATTATTGCATTGAAGGGATCGTTATAGTTTATATTATTTTGCCTCTTCTGACCTTCTGGTTTTGACTTGCATAACTCTTATTCCCTTTTGCAGGTGCTCTGATGCTTATGTGTTCCTCTTCATGTTCCCGCTCCTCCTTTTGTCTATTATTTGCTGTCCTGATGTATTGCGCTGCCCCCCCCTGTTGGGTGTGCTGTCTCTGTTGTCCGTCGCCGTCTCATCCCTCCTTGTTCCCCGTAAGGTACGTATTACAGTCGTCATTGACATGTACTGTCTCTTCTTGTTTCTATCCTTTCTCTCCTTCCTTCTCTCCTTCTTCCCCTGCCTTTCCTTTGTATCCCTCTCCTTCTTTCTCTTAATTGACTTGCTTCCCTCTTCCTGTATATTTTTTTCCTTATATGATTTTTATCTTTCTTTTTCTATTTTCTTCCTTATCCTTCCCTTTATCTCTTACTTCTGTCTTTACTGATGCATATTTTGTTTTTTATATATTTTCAATGGTTCTATATTCAGAGTTATTTCCTGGAATGTGAAAGGTTTTATTAACCCAATTAAAAGACAGAAAATATTATCCCATCTTGCCTCTTATCACCCTGATTTGGTTCTTTTACAAGAAACCCATCTTACAGAAACTGAGGCGTTAAAATTAAAAAAAGGTTGGGTGGGTTTATTCTCTCCTACTTCTAATAAAAAAAACGGTGTTGTAATTTTATGCCACAAAAAATTGAATTGTAAAATTATATCGCAAGAAATTGATACAGAAGGAACGTGGTTGTTAGCTAAGTTGTTAATTAATAATATTTCTTTAACTGTTTTTAATGTTTATGGCCCTACCCATCCTGACTGTTCCTTTTGGCCTATGATTACTCAGAAATGTATTCAATTTAGTGATGATCTCTTTATATTAGGAGGCGACTGTAATCAAGTTGTTGACCCCTTTCTCGACCGTCAATCTCAAGTACGCTTCACTCCTCACAAGACTCATAAGCATTTTCTTGATACTATCTATCAAACACGGCTTGTTGATTCTTGGAGACTCTCCCACCCAGACACTCTCGACTTTTCTTTCTTCTCCCCTCCTCACAACTCCCTCTCCCGTCTAGATTACATTTTTCTCTCTCAATCTTTGTCTCAAAATCCGCTGTCCTCCTCTATTGAACCTATTGTCATTTCTGATCATGCCCCAATTGTTACTGACCTTGATTTACTCCCTCCACATCCCAGGTCCTCCCGCTGGCGTTTTAATAACTCTCTTCTTCTAGACCCTCTTTTTTCTTCTACCTTTATCACTTTTATCAATGAATTTTTTTACCTAAACAGTGATTCCTCTTCCTCCCCTCATACATTATGGGACTCTTTTAAATCTACCGCGAGAGGTTTCATCATAGATTTTGTCTCGAGAAAAAAGAAACGCTTTCTTCAACAGCATAAAGCTACACTGGCACATATTAAGGCCTTGGAGCATGAATTTTATACTTCATCAGCGGACGCAGTCTTGCCGACTCTGATACGCGCCAAATTAGCATTTAATAAAACTACGACTGATAATGCATCTTCCATCTTCTCCGTAGTAGTGCTCGCTACTATGGAGGTCGAAATAAAGTAGGAAAACTTTTGGCGAATTATCTCAAAGTCCGCAAAGACCGTACTTTGATTGATTCCATATATTCCTCAGATGGCTCACTTGTTCATAAAGATCAGAACATTCTTAATGAATTTAAACTTTTCTATAATGATCTTTATACTCCAGAATCTCCTCCTTCCAGCTCTCTTATCCAATATTACCTTGATAAGCTCCCAACCCCGTCTAACTCTCACCTTAATCTTTCTAAACTTGACACAGATTTATCCCTCAATGAATTATCCACTGCCTTAAACACTTTAAAGACAGGGAAAACTCCCGGCCCGGATGGCTTTTCAGTCGAATTTTATTTGCATTTTTCTCACTTATTACTTCCTAAACTCTTAAATCTTTTCCACTCCTTCCATCTTGCCGGTAAGACAGAAGGTACTTTTCAAGAGGCCACAATCTGCCTTATTCACAAAGAAGGCCGGGATCCTATGTATTGTAAAAATGATCGGCCGATTTCCTTGGTCAATGTAGACTATAAGCTATTTGCCAAAACGCTTGCCTTACGTCTAGACCCTCTTATGCCTCATCTGGTAGGTGAGGAGCAATGTGGCTTTGTCAAGGGCAGATTGACTTCCGATAACTCTCGACTCTTTCTGAACCTTTTAAACAAAACTCCCTCCCTTTCCACGTCCCTAGCAGCCATTTCTGTCGGTGCCGAAAAGGCTTTTGATAGGGTTGACTGGTCCTTTTTATTTGCATCTCTAAAATGGCATGGCTTTGGTCCCAAATTAATTTAACTTATTTCTTTATTATACTCTGCTCCCAAGGCCTCCGTACTAGTCAATGGTTGCGTTTCATCCTATTTCCCTCTTCATCGCGGAGTCCGTCAAGGCTGTCCTCTTTCTCCCCTTCTCTTTGTCTTGGCCCTTGAACCTTTCCTATCCTCAATACGCAATAATGATTCTATATCTGGTTTTTCATATGGTGATCAACATTTAAAACTTTCAGCTTATGCAGATGACATCCTACTTTTTATTTCTGCTCCCGAAATCTCGATTCCTCCTTTATTACCCGAAGTCACCTCCTTCTCTCTTGTCTCTGGTTATAAAATTAATTCAGATAAAACAGAGATTCTTCCTCTCACTAAATTTTGTCTTCCTCATTCCTTTTCTTCCACTGGTTTTACATGGAATAGCTCTAAAATCAAATATTTAGGTATGTGGTTCTCCAACTCCATCGCCTCTTCTGTTAAATTGAATATGACTGCGGCCCTCTCTCGGATTGATAAGCTACTTTCCTCCTGGAACCCTCTCTTTCTTTCATGGTGGGGTCGGTTAGACTCAATTAAGATGATGATCACCCCTATTTTGATCTATGCTCTCTCCATGCTTCCCGTCCATATTCCTGTTTGTTATTTTAAGAGAATTGACTCTTACCTCTCTAAATTTCTTTGGAAGAACAAAAAAGCCAGGATCTCCTTATCTTCTCTTCGCAAGACAAAATCCAATGGAGGTGTGAATTTCCCTGATTTTCGCTTATATCATAAATCATTTTCCCTTCGTCAGGCCTCGAGATGGCTCCTTTCCGAACCTTCCACCTTCACTCCTCTTTGGCTTTCCATTGAACAAGCTTTATTATTCCCCTTCACTTTAAAGGAAGTTCTATCCTTCTCTGCCAAGACCCCTTGTACCTCTCTCCCCTTGTTCAAGTACACTTGTGCCTTATTGAAGCCTTTGACTCAACCAAAATCTATTTCAAGAGAATCTTTTTTAGATTCTCCAATTTGGCATAATTCCCTTATCACTATTAATAACAGACCCATCTTTTGGAAATCTTGGAGATTAAAGGGTATAATTTGGGTCAAAAACCTCTTTGATGGCTCGTCCCTGTGCTCTTTTCCCCAATTTCAAGCTCTATTTCATTGTCCCCGCTCCTTCTTCCAAAAATTCATTATTCTAATGTCGGTAATTCTTGACATTTTCTATTCCCTTCCCTCTTCCTCTCTTCCCTCTGTCCAAAACTCTCTTCTCAAACTCCTTCTCTCTGTACCCAAAGCTTCTCCCATCTATAAATACTTTTTGGCTCCTAATCCAGAACGTACTAAAACTAAATTGGAAATTTCATGGGAATCTGACCTGGGATGTGAATGGACCATCATCTTCTGGGACAAACTTTGGTCCCGTTCTCTAAAAATTTCTCGATCTGCTTCTCTCACCCAATCTATGTTTTTCCTCTATCATAGACTTTATCTTACCCCTTTCTCTATTGCTATATTTTCTTATTCTTCTAATACAAACTGTTGGACCTGTGGCTCTTCTAGCGCTGACCTTGTACATCTTCTCTTTCTTTGCCCTTCGGTTTCTAAATTTTGGGGGGAAGTCTGGTTCTATATTTCCCGTCTTTTTTCTCTTTCCATTCCCTATTCTATCCCTCTTCTTTTCTCTGGAAGTCTATCCGATTCCCTTGATCTTCCCTCCCACAATCATGGTCTCTTAGACCTCATGCTTGCTCTAGCTTTCCAGCACATCACTCTCAACTGGAAATCCCTCACAAAACTCTCCATTCAACACTGGTGAATGAATGAATGAAGTAGCATTTCTAGAGCGCGTGGTTACCCGAAGGCATCCCAGCGCTGCGACAACAGTGATGCTGTAAGACACTCAAAGGAAAAGAGAGGTTTTCAAAAGTTTCCTGAACTTAAAGTGATTAGGCTCAGAGCGTAGGTGGAGAGGAAGACTATTCCATAGTCTGGCTGCATTGTATGTAAACAGTCGGCCTCCACTCCGGGAGCGTTTAATCTTGGGGACTACAACAAGGCCTTTATTCGCCGATCTAAGGGGTCTGTTAGGGCAATAGGATTGAATCCATGAGCGAGTCAGACAGGGGCCGTTATCAGAAAGTGCTTTGTGTACGATGCACATTGCCTTAAATTGAATTCTTTGACAGACCGGAAGCCAGTGCAGAGAGGTGAGAGCGGGTTTAGCCGAGGTGCGTCTCGGAATATTTAACAGCATGCGCGCCGCACAGTTCTGCACTGTTTGAAGTCTTTTAGTAGTAGATAGCGGGGCTCCCAAATAGATAGCATTCGCATAGTCCAGCCGTGAAAGAATGAGAGCTTGGACCAGCAGTCGTCTGGCCATGAAAGGTAGTAGAGGAAGGATCTTCCGAACCATTCTTAAAAGGCCGTAGCAACAGGCCGCTACTTTACGTGATTGTTCATTGAAGTTTAAATTTGAATCAAGCCAAACTCCTAGGCTTTTAATTTGCTGCTTAGGAACAGGGGGAGGGCCTAGGCAGCTGGGCCAAAAGACATCAATGTTTAGGGGGGCAGACTTCCCCAGCAGCATAAGTTCCGTCTTTGCTCCATTGAGTTTTAAAAATGAATTGTTCATCCAATAAAAAATCTTCTCAAGGCAGGCAGCTAGATTGTGGCCTTGTTGGAATTGTTGAGTCAGGGAGACAATCAATTGAGTATCGTCAGCGTATGTGACAATCTGTATACCAAAGGGGTGTACAGTTTCTGCTAATGACCGCAAGTATATGTTAAACATAGTGGGGCTAAGGAAAGAGCCTTGAGGAACCCCACATGTCAGAGGTATTTGTTTAGAGGAGGATTCTTCTTCAAAGACTGTGAAGACTCTATTTTGAAGGAAGGATTGTGAACCATTTTAGAGCTGATCCAGCCACTCCCACTTCCCGAAGTCTTTGAATCATCAAATGATGGTTTACCGTGTCGAAGGCTGCGCTAAGATCTAATAAGATCAAAGCAGCGCAGCCTCCGGCATCAAGAATCTAGTTTCTTCCACCACGGCAATAAGGGCAGTTTCCGTGCCCTGTCAGGGTCTAAAGCCAGTTTGGGTTGGGTGTAAACGATTATTGTTTTCTAAAAAAGTGGATAAAATAGAATTCGTATATTTCTCTGCAAGTTTACTTAGTCCGGGTAATAAAGAGATGGGACGATAGTTAGCCCAGTCTTCAGGGTCCAGATTGGTCTTCTTCAAAAGTGCTTTGACCCTAGCATGTTTCCAAGAAGACGGCACTATACCCGATTTGAGAGAGATATTGATCACCTCAAGGATAACTGGTGAGACGACCTCACAAATCTGATGGAGAACAGCGGGCGGGGCAGGATCTAAGGGCGAGCCCGATTTTAAATCTCTTAGCAGCCCTAGCAAGGTAGGAAGATCTAACGGCGGAAAATCCTCCTACAAAGTTTGACCTTCCGGAGTGGCTACATTTCCTGATAGAGAAGAATGTTGGTCTACAATTAAAGGGAACGATTATATATAGCTATGGTGGAATAGTCTCTGCCATTTTCATCGACTTGATATTGCTTTCGCCTCCTCCTGTAAGCCAATGGTTAATAGGGATCTCTTTTGGTTGCCGCTTACTACTTATTTAGACACATTAGCGTTAGCAGATAACTCTCGTTTAAATTCCGAGAATTTTATACCTCCTTGAATGTTTATCTTCTCTGTTCTTTGCTCTTTACCTTTCTTGGCTTATAGTATTTAATAATTATACTAGGTTTATTACTCACATTCCTATGTTAATATGCATTATCTCATTCTATTATTTGTAAGAGTTTCCCCCTCTTCCCTCCGTTCCTCAGCCTCCCTTCCCTCCCCTTATTCCTTGTAAAATTTAAACAGCTTTCTCCTTTGTTTTATACTAGCCATTTTTTTGTTATATTCATATTTTAATATGTTTACTCTGTATTGCTGGTCTTCTGTATTTCTTGTCATTTTTCAAATAAAGCTTTTAAACATAAAAAAAAGAAAGAAGATTGCGGAAGAACAACGAGGAGGAAGAGAGTGTCAGAGAGGGGTGCGACGTAGTCATCGGAAACTAGAGAGGTGAATATCCTATCCTGATTCCTGTCCTGAAGTCTTTGTCCCCTGATCTGTCCTGGGGTACCAGTCCTTTGGCCAGGGGGTTGGTCTTCACACCATACTTTGGTAACTATGAAATTCATCGTTTGATAAATGCTCTTCTATCTCTATCCTCTTCTTTCTGAGCATAATTATTGTGTGGATCTGAATTGTTTAAATGTTTATTAAAATAATTGAATTGGCACACTCATGAATGAGGGTGTTTGTACTGAAACGCTTTGAGATGGTTCAAAAGATTTAAAAGCTTACTGAGTCTGTCATTATTTTATTCATTTTATTAAGTAATGTATAATAAGTTATGTTAATTACTGCCATCAACTAGTTCCACCTAACTGGTCCATTGACCAGAGGAAAGAACTGTTTGATCAGCAAAGGTTTAGTTAAAGAAGTAATAACTAGATCTTGAGGTATGAAGATTATTAAAAACTAAAGTTCCAGTGGTTTACTTAGCACAAGCAGAAGCAAGTTGTATGGGCCCAGGTGAGTATATTTATTTATTTTTATTTATTTATAAAGTTTTATATAGCGCGAACTTGATCCCGAAGGATATCAGAGCGCTTTACAGTTTGAGGGAAAAGAGGTAACAAATCAAAACATGCGACTAATATGGTGGATCTAATGGGTATTAATCAGATAATGCACACATGATAGATCATTCATAAACCTGAGTGAACGGGGAATGGGCTATACGATGGAGCAAAGTGACGTAAGGGAGTAAGTACAATAATCATATACAGACATAATAACCAATATCAAAACGATAAACAGAAAGTGAGTCAGATGGGGAGTCTAATGGAATAGAATCAAATGGTGAACACCTACCAGATCAATTATACACCTGGGAGAACGACGAGTGGGTTAGGCGATGGGCATAATGTCTTAAGGGGAGTAAATACAATAATCATGTACGGGAATAATGACCAGACAAAATCATAAACTTAAACAGGGATAATAACAAATGCTATAGTATGTCCGATGCGCTTAGAGCTAACAAATGACTCTCATGTTAAGGTAAGAACTTATTCATGAGGAATCTTTTAGCTTCCAGTTTGAAAGTATCCTTTGAGGAGATCCTCCGAATTTCCGGTGGAAGTGAGTTCCAAATTTTTGGAGCAGGGAAGGCTCGTTGGCATGTTCTTTTTTTGCGGAAGATCTGTGGTTTTAAAAGGAGGGAATTTGCACTCCTTGACGGTCTACCCCCTCCAGATAGTTCTAGCTTTTGTGCGAGGTAGATGGGGGTTTTGAAGTGTAGGGCTTTGTGTGATAGGCAGGCAATCTTCAGTTGAATTCTAGCTTCGTAAGGTAGCCAGTTTAGAGATTTTAGAACCGGGGAGATGTGTGCCTTTCTCTTAGTGTCCGTGATCAATCTGGCCGCCGCGTTCAATGACGCCTTTAGGGGGGCCAAAGTGTATTTGGGGAGGTCACATAGCGTAGCACTGCCATAGTCAAGTCTCGGCAAGACAAGCGCTTGGACCACATGTTTGAAATCTGCTTGAGGTAGGAAAGGTTTGAGATTCCTGAGTGTTCTTAGAAGGTGGTTAGCTCCCTTGCCCACGTTGCTAATGTGAGTCTTCATATTCAGATGCTTGTCCAGGGTAATTCCTAGAGATTTAGCTGAGTCGATAGTGCGGGGGGAGCAGTTGAAGGCGGTGGGTTGGCTCATCCATAGGTCGATTATAGGAGTATGTTTCGGGGGAGAGATGAGGAGGAATTCTGTTTTGGTGGTGTTTAGCAGTAGGTGGTTCTCAGTTAACCAATTTTGGGTCGTCAGTAGGGTGGAGTTGAGTGAAGCGATAACATCCGGGGAGGAGATTTTCAGATAGAGTTGGGTGTCGTCTGCATCCATATGGAAGCGAATGTCCAAAGATTTTAGAACATTAGCTAATGGTTCCAGGAACAAATTGAAGAGAATGGGAGATAAGGAGGACCCTTGGGGAACCCCCATGCTGACTGGGGATGGCTGGGAGAGAGAGTGGTTCGCTTTCACTCTTTGGGTCCTGTGCTGCAGGAAGGACGAGAACCAAAGCAGCACCTGACCCGAAAGGCCCATCCTATGCTCCAGAATGAATAGGAGGTTGTCATGATTGACCGTGTCAAATGCGGCGGAAAGGTCAAGTAGGATAAGGAGGCAGGATTAATTACGATCGAGCATTATTAAGATGTCATCCATCACGTGGGTAAGAGCCGATTTAGTGCTGTGCCCACTACGAAAGCCAGATTGGTGTTGGTCCAGGAGATGGAAATTTTCGATGTACGCACATAGTTGTGACTGGACGCATTTTTCAAGGAGTTTGGCTAGAGTGGGGATGCTGGAGATAGGTCAGAAGTTGTTAAGATCTGTACTGTCAGCTGTAGGTTTTTTTAATATCCGAGTTACCTGAGCCTCTTTTAGGCATACTGGGATCGTGCCTTGTGACAAAGATGCATTGACGATCTTTGTCCAGAATGGGGAGATTTCATCCTTGATCACTTTGAAGATGGAAGGTGGTAACGGGTCACTGAAGTGATTAGATGGGTTGATAGTTCGAAGAACCTTTTTGATATCATTTTCAGAGAAGGGGGTAAAGGTGTCCCAGGAAGCGTTGTTCTTGATACCCCTGCTACATGGTGCTATCTTGTCTAGTACGGCCCGTGGGGGTGCAGGTTCATTAGGTAGCAGTAGAGCCCTCCTGGTTTCCAGATCCATGTTAATAAGTCTAGTTTTCTTAGTAAAGAAGGCAGCCAGATCATCACATGAGTGAGGTCTGACTTCAGAGGCCGATCGGTTAGGGGCAACCACCGATTGTTGTTTAACCAGTTCAAACAGTTTCTTGGGTCGATTAGCCGCTTGGTTAAGTTGGGATCTGAAATACTCCGCCTTCGCTGTCTTGATTTGTTTGTTATACGAACTTCTGGCTGCTCTAAGGTTTTTTAGATGGTCCGCAGATGGAGTGGATCTCCAGGTACGTTCTATAGCCCTTAGATTGCGACGTTCCGAGTTTAGGTTGCCATTGAACCAAGGTTTAGATATTTTTGCAGGTGCATTTTTTTGTTGTAGTGGGGCCATAGAATCCATGATGTTGGAAATAGAAGAGTTGTAGAAGTCTGTGAGAGCATGGACTTCAAGTATGTCCAATTGGGGAGAGAGGGCCCGATTACAGCGGGTTGCTAGGTCAGCTGTGTTGATATCTCTGAGGTCACTTTTCCAAATCTTTGGTTTGGTTTTTGAGCCTTACTCTGATAAACCTCAGCGTTAATATGGAAGGAGATGATGTGATGGTCTGACCAATCACATGGTATGATGGAATCCAATGAGATGGTATGACCTTTGGAGATGATGAGGTCTAAAGTTTCCCCTTTAATGTGAGTAGGCTGGTCACAGTGTTGAATCAGTTCGTGGTCATTCAAGAAGGAATTGAGGCATGATACTGCTTGGTCATTGGTGTTAGACCAGTGAAGGTTAAAGTCCCCA
Source organism: Calotriton arnoldi (assembly GCA_963921515.1). Taxonomy (NCBI): domain Eukaryota; kingdom Metazoa; phylum Chordata; class Amphibia; order Caudata; family Salamandridae; genus Calotriton; species Calotriton arnoldi. The sequence continues at coordinate 2,534,719 of CAWUFW010000791.1, forward strand.
AGGTAAATGTGGGGCTGGGCTGAATCCACATTGCCGGAGATGATTTCCATTAATTGTTCAATGAAGGGGAGATTGTCGCCTAGGGGGTGATAGAATGTGTGTAGTTTGCAAACCAGATGATTGTTACTTGAGATGTTGAGGCAAAGGTATTCGCAATTTACTGGAGAAGAGACTCTGAAAGGGAGACCGCAAGCGTGCTCCGATGTATACAAGCTAGGCCCCCACCCAGCTTCTTAACTCTGTCAAGACGAATTATGTCGTGGGTGGGGGGCACCAGGAGGTCAAGAATTGGAGTGGACGAAGGGTTGAGGCAAGTTTCTGTGAGGATAATGATATCTATCTCATTGTGTAGTATGAGGTCGAAGATCTCGGACGCGTGTTTGCTAGCAGAACTACAGTTGAGTAGTATGCATTTGAGTGGAGCCGGAGTATGGGGGAGAGGAGTCTGAGTGGAGTATCTGTTGCTAGTAAGCCGCTGGATCACTAGCCCTGCCAGCATCTAGGGAAACCTAGCAAACCTATACATTTTTGAAAACTAGACACCCCAGGGAATCCAGGACTTGTCTGGCTCTCACCAGGTTCTGTTACCCAGAATCCCTTGCAAACCTCAAAATTTGTCAATAAAAACACATTTTCCTCACATTACTGTGGTGGAAAGTTCTGGAATCTGGGTAGATCCACAAAATTCCACCCACCCCGCATTCCCCAAAGTCTTCCGAGAAAAATGGTACCTCACTTGTGTGGGTAGGCCTAATGCAAGCGACAGGAAACGGACAAAACGCAACGTGGACACACCACATTTTCACAGTGAAAACGGACCCTTTTTTTGCAAAGTGCCTAGCTGTAGATTTTGAGCCCTAGCTCTGATGGCACCTATGGAAACCTAGCAAACCTATACATTTTTGAAAACTAGACACCCAGGGAAATACAGAATGGGGTGACTTGTCTGGCTATCACCAGGTTCTGTTACCCAGAATCCCTTGCAAACCTCAAACTTTGTAAAAAAAAAAAACACATTTTCCTCACATTTCTGTGGGGGAAAGTTCTGGAATCTGTGTAGATCCACAAATTTCCTATCACCCAGCGTTCCCCAATGTCTCCCGATAAAAATGGCACCTCACTCATGTGGATGCCCTAAGTACCCGCGATAGACAAGGGCCCAAAACGTATTGAGGAGACATCAAAATGACCTATCACAAAAAAACCTGGTTTTGCAAGGGGAGTCACCTGGGTTTTTGGCCCCAGGCTCGGCGTCCATCTTGGGAAATCTACAAAACCCACACATTTCTGAAACCTAGACACCCGGGGGAGTCCTGCAAGGTATGGATTACGTGACTCCCCCAACGTTTTCCTACCCAGAATCCCCTGCAAACCTCAAATTTAGCTGATAAAATCACTTTTGTTCTCAAATTTCTGTGTGGGAAAGTTCTGGAATCTGCGTGGATAGACAAATTTCCTACCACCCAGCGTTCCCCCAGGTCTCCCGATAAAAATGGTACCTCACTCGCGTGGGTGGGTCAAGTACCCGCGACAGGCAAGGGCCCAAAACGTATTGAGGAGACTTCAAAATGACCTATCACAAAACAACCTGGTTTTCCAAGGGGGGTCACCTGGGTTTTTGGCCCTGGGCTCGGCGGCCATCTTGGGAAACCTACCAAACCCACACATTTCTGAAAACTAGACACCCAGGGGAGTCCAGCGAGGTATGGCTTGCATGCATCTCCCAACGTTTTCCTACCGAGGAACCCCTGCAAACCTCAAATTTAGCTGAAAAAAACACATTTTCCATATATTTTTGTGTGGAATCACCGTGCCGGCACAAATGTCCTACCCCACAGTGTTCTCCTTAGTCTACCGAGTAAAATGATACCTCACTTGTGTGGGTATCCAATGCAGAATTGGCTAAAAACGTATTTTTCAGTTTCGGTTTCATTGAAATGACGTCAGCGCAACGTGCGCGCTGATCGTCATTTCAGGGAAACCAGGGGAGCAGAGGCTGTTGGGGGGTAAAGGGAATCCCTCTGGTGCCTGCACCAGAGGGATTCCCTGTGCCATGTGCGGGGACAGCCAGGGGCCGTCCTACGCACATAAGCACTGGTGCGTCGGACGGCCCCCGGCCGTCCGACGCACCGAAGGGGTTAATCAAATGTTCTTGCAAGGGTCTTTTCATATACTTTGGAAACAAGCTAGTATTCTTCCTCCTAATAAAAAAAACAACTCTTGATACTAGCGATCCTGCCAACTATCGTCCCATCTCAAGACTTCCTTTGCCAGCTAAAACTGTGTAAAGAATAATTAATGCAGAGCTATCCAATTTTATTCTCGAGAATCAGTTTTTAGACCCCAGTCAGTTTGGGTTTAGAGCGAATCACAGTACGGAGACTGCACTTGTAAAAACCACAGAAGAGATAAGAATGGCACTGGATGGCAGAGGGTCAGCAGCTCTTAATTTATTGGACCTATCCGCAACATTCAACACTGTGGACCATGGTTTATTGATCCACCGTGTGAAGGCCATAGGATTTAAAGGTAAAGCTCTTACGTTATTAACATCCTTCCTAACAGAGAGATCCCAAGCTCTGAATCTTGGTCAGTTTAAATCCTCACCCTTTACTTTGCCGTGTGGGGTTCCTCAGGACTGTTCATTCAGCCCAACACTTTTTAATATCTACGTCTCAGAACTTGCGCCTTTGATTAAAAGTTTAAACTTAAATCCAACATCTTATGCTGATGTCACCCAATTGGTTGTATCAGCTGTAGACAATGATATCAACTACTCTCTAAGATTACACGACTGCATGACTGCCCTGAGCAGCTGGATGAGCAGACACTGCCTAAAACTGAGCTTGAGTAAAACAGAGGTTATTCCGTTTGGCAATCTCTCTCCAGCATGGTCTCCTGCCTGGTGGTCTGACACCCTGGACTCACCTCCCCTTTCGGTGACTAAAGCTGAAAATCTAGGCTTTATCATGGATGATAAGCTCAGATACGAGACCCAGGTGTCCTCCTCTTTTTATATCTTTAGAACCTTGAGGAAAATCTTTTCTTTTATCCCCAGAAATACTAGGGAGACTGTTGTCTCCTCACTAATCATGTCAAAGTTGGACTATTGTAACGGCTTGTATATGAATCTCCAGGTAAAACTACTTGGGAAGGTCCATGCAGTGCAGAATGCAGCAGCCAGACTGACTCCAGATATCCCCAAATACCAGCCGATATCTGCAGGCATTCTGGAACTTCATTGGCTCCCGGTGCAACAGCAAATTAAATTCAAGGCACTCTGTGTGGCCCATAAAGCCTTATACAGAGAAGGACCGAAATTTCTTTGGAAGGTTTTTAATTGACATACTCCAATCAGACATCTGCGATCAACTAATGCTAGATTGATTTCCACCACAAGAATCAGGAAAATAAACTGGGGAGGAAGGAGTTTCATTAACAGCACAGTCAGGCAATGGAACTCTCTTCCATTGCATCTCAGGACCATACCCACCCTTCTTGCTTTCAGAAAGGAACTCAAAACTTGGCTGTTTAGCAATAGAGTGATACCTTGGCTCAGTATGCTCATGTTTCTGCAAGCGCCAAGACACCTATGGTTAGACGCACGCTATATAAGTCTCCATAACATAACATAGTTATCTCCCATGTGGAATATGGAATTGCGACCTTGGCTGGTTTGCCCAAAGCTCGACTGGCCCCCCCCTTAGGGCCACTCTGAACTCTATTGCCAGACTCATCACAGGCTCACGAAAACATGATCATATCACACCTGACCTAATTCAGCTCAACTGGCTATCGCTCGAAGATTGGATTAGGTTCAAGATTGCCTGCCTGACGCACAAAACTCTTCATTATAATACCCACACTTACCTGGGAAAAAAGCTCAAACTTTCTGGTATGAATCAGACCCTAAGAAGCTCCAGCACCCTCCTGCTGAAACCTCACAAATTCAAAAGGAAAAGAATCTACAACTGCGCCTTCTCGGATCTGGCCCCAATAATTTAGAATGCTCTTCCGCCTGATGTCCGTTCTAACCCTTCGACCTCCTCATTCAAAAAACAAGTCAATGGGTTTCTCCTGAATAACCAGCTGCAACAATCGTCCTGAAGACAAAATAACTAACTTTTTATAACCTACAGACAACAGGGCTATCTCATTCGTTGAGGCATTTTCGGGATGCAACTTATGTTATTGCGACATGTTCCACATGTTTGGGTTTGCTCTTACCGTAACTGTGTTGGTTAACTACAAATGTTTATGATGTTTGCTTTTTTAGTGACCAATCATATTCTTTTTCTGCTGTACAGCGTTTTTATACCCCTATGGGTCATGCTCGCGCTATGTAAAACCTTTCAAATAAATAAATAAGGGTAAAGTACTCCGTCAGGGCCTTACGAATGTGGGTCCAATGGGATTGTTCCTGTAGGTGCCATGGAGAGAGCCTCCACCAAAATGGGGCTTGGTTTGGGCCAATTAGGAGCCGCACCGCTATCGGAGAGTGGTTCGACAGCCTATGGGGCATTATTGTGGCTTCTGGCACTCTCTGTATATAGCCGTATGGGACAGAAATATAATCAATCCTTGAGAAGGATTCATGAACCGGGGAGTAATAAGTGTACCCTGTGTCACATGGATGATGGAACCTCCAAGTATCTTCCCAACCCACCAGATCTACCAGGGATTTCAATTGTGACCCTCGCATACCCCCCACGACCCCAGATATTCCCCATCATTCCTGGGACAAGCACAACACATCGTTCCGATCACCTCCCATGACCGTAAGCCCTTCGGGTAGAAGCCCCCAGACAGCGACTGAGCGGTCGATAAAGCCTTGACTAAGAGGGGGGGGGCATGGACGCTGCCGATCACGACATGTTCCCCCGAAATGATCCTGTGAACCAGGATGTATCTACCCTGTAGATCTACCCACAATTGGGCAAATGTTTACGGAATTCTGCGGTGTATCAGGACAGCAACCCCCCTAGCACCCATCGCAAAACCAGCATGAAATGTGTGCATATGCCCGCTTTGGGCCATACAGGGAGTTTTTACGGCCATGAGGTGTGTCTCTTGCTGTAACAAAATATTTGCCTCAATATGCATTGCCTGACAGAGTATCGCGCCGCGCTTGATCTTATCACTCATGCCTCTGACATTCCAGCATGCCCCTTGTATCTGACCTGGGGAGGCCTCACTAACCTGGGTCGACATCTGTATTGAGGGACCATAATTTGTGTCTCATCGAGATAAGGGGACATCACCCTGGGACAACACAGACTGCGCAGTAAGATTTAACAACAACTCGAATCCCCAAACAACCCCTTAGCCCCCACCCCAATACCTCATAATGGCTGAAGCATATGTTGCGGATGGGAGGTCAACACAGAACCTATCCAATGGATCCTCAAACACCCCATTATTGCGGTGTCAACGTGGAGGGTCGAGGTGTCCTACCCTATCTATCCAGCCCACATAATACAACAAGATACTGCATCCTTTAGAATACCCGTAGATACCTGGAAACGTTCGCATAGCTGACCAAGACCGTCATTTGTGAAGGTTAGAGACCCCGGAGCGCCATGTCGATCTGGAGTGGTACCTTTGTTTGTCTTTCTGGTTATTTTGCGCTCAGCGCGGTTCCCCCAACGAGGAGTCTGAGTTCCGGCGCGATGGAGTATGCGGCTTCAGGTGTCTTATTTCGTCTGTCCAGGTAAAAACATCTTCCTGCATGTCAAAGAACATGCTGCGGGAGTTATATACTACTCCCAGTCGGGCTGGAACCTGGAGCATGTATGTGTTATTCAGATCTCGGAGGCGAGCCTTGGCCGCTTGGAAAGACTGGCATTGTTGCTAGACCATCCTAGTATAGTCAGGGAAGACCATGAGCCGATGGGATTCAAATAGGAGCTCGCCCTCTATCCTGGCTTGTTTGAGGATGACATCTCAGACGTGATCATTTAAAATTCTAGCAATAATGGGCCATCGTTTAGCTCCTCGGGCGGTCACTTGAAGTAGAGCCCTATGTGCGTGCTCTATTATGAAGTATGAAGAGAGGGCATCTGCCAGAATCCATAAAGTGAGCCATTCAGTCAGGAATTTGTCCACGTCATTCCCTTTGCAGTTTTCCGGAAAGGCCACGAAGCAGAGATTGTTTCTGCGAGCCCCCTTGGTTATTTTTTCCAGGGAGGACACCCTGGTTTGGAGCGTAGTAACCGCGTCCTCCACACCAGAGACCTTGGACTCTGCCTCAGTGAGACGCTCGACCGGTCCTGGTGCAGCAGTGTCACCTCAAAGCCCACCGCTCCAATTTTTGCCTCCAGCTTGTCTCTGGATTATGTGGCGGCCAATAATGTGGCCTTATCTGATGGTGTACTGGCACTCCCTCCCGCATCCATGCCAGGGGTCCCAACCCCTGTGAAACGGTCCATTGTGCTTTGTCGGGCCGCACTGCCAGTGGGTTTATCTTTGGGCATGGTTGCAAGTAGGGCCTCCCCTTAGCGTATCCTCCCACTAGGTAGGCCCGGTGGCGCTGACCAGTTGATAGGGCTCGCAGCTGCCTAGTCATCTCCTACAGGATCGGTGTCTCCAGCCGGGTGACACCATCGTAGCAGGCCGGGGACGCCCCCCCCCCAGCCACAAGCTGCACAGGGGCCAAGCCCGGCCTCCGCAGTCAGCAGAGAAGCCTCCCCACCTCTAATGAGCGCATTACCTCCTGTGCTACTGCTGCCTCATCTCAGTCCCAATCGGGAGAGGATGTAGCCTTATGGCTTGAGTGGTCAACCTCAAAGCTGGGGAACCGGATTCGAGTGTCGGCAACGACGCTCGACAACCTGTGATTCTGGGCAAATCACTTAATTTCCCCGTGCCCAACAAAAATGAATGTGTCCTTCTGTAACAAAACTGGTGCTCATGGAAAGCGCTCTGATACCCGATGTCGCAGGTCTAGTTCGGGCTATATATAACTCTAAAAAAAAAAAAAAAAAACTGGCGGGCAGATGGTCGCCACAAGGCCCAAGGCTCTGATGTATGCAGCCGGGGACCTGCGAGCAGAGCTGGACCTGCCCATAACCAGGCAGGCCTCAAGCAGGCAATCCCAGCTGCCATCTTTAGGCCTGGCGGAGGCGAGTCAGGGTCCAGCCATGCTCCTCAACACTCCAGCAGCCGGTACTCCTCACACGGCCGGCCCAGCCGCAGCCCCAGCCACGGAAGCCGCACGGCCGGCACCCAGCTATGGTCTTTGCGCCAATAGGTTCACCCGCTGCGGGGGTCCTCAGCCTGGGCAGGCACCCAGCAACAGCCCATGCCTGCCGGCACTAGGCCTCCCCCGCCACTCTCTGCCCGACAGCATCACAGGCCAGGCCTCGGGAGCCCGGCTGCACTGGCCCAGCAGCTGTCTCGATCTCTGCACTCGCCGTTCAGCAGGTCAGTCGATCCGGGTCCACCCAGGCACCCCCACTGCTGTCCGGCATCCATTCTGGGCTAGGATCAGGTCAAGCAACAAGTATCTGGCAGGATTGTGAAGGATATTGTCGTGGGCCGGCGGAGCTTGCCTAATGCACATCCGCCATGTTGGACCACTTCGCCACGCCCCGCAAACCCTGTTATTTTAAACATCTGACCCTGTTTTGCCTTTCCTATACAGCATTTGTAAGTGGTTATGTCAACTAATTCCCAAATTAGATTTAATCAATGTAAATGTTGATAAAATCCTTTTATCTATCTGAGAAACATTCATTCCTTTGTAATGTCAAGATTGCACACTTTGGGACCTATTTACGAGTCGATTTGCATCGTGTTTGCACCACACAACATGGTACATGCGCGACGTTAACCTTTGCGTGGCCCTGAGTGGCTCCATAATCTGGTGTAAAGAAGCGTATCGAAAATCGCTGCATTGCCTTATTCTGCGCAAGGGAGGCAATCCATTGTATTCCCAAGTAATTGAGTATCTGAAAAGTTTCAGCGCTCCGTCCATCATCTCCTTGTGTTTGCTTTGTTCCCAATTAACTCCCATGGATTTTGAGGCATTTTCAGAACTGGTAAACCTGGTAATGCACCAAAAAGCTGCGCCTTCTCAGGAGAGGTGTAATGAGCAGAAATATCTTTATTTCTCCTCGGTACTTCCTCTTTCTGTGTATGCTGTATGCTGCAGAGGATTATGCCTCTCAGGATTTTTTATGTGGAGGAAGGTGCCCCTTCCTGCTTAAAAACAATCCTGCATGCAACGTAGGCACCCTTACATCATGGTGCAAAGGAGCCTGCATTGGTGTTGGCCTGCCAAGAGGGCACCAGCGCAGGGGAAAAGATAGGAATGCCCCATATTGCCTTAAATACGGCACATTCCTGCCCTATCAATGCAGTGCAGCGCAGCAAGGTGACTTGCTGAGGTGCACTACGTGACAAATTCACAAATCTACCCCTTAGGCCCTGATTCACAAAGGTAAACTTATGTGGACGTTTACTATTTTTTTGGTATTCAAGAACTGAGAGTTTTATGTTACTAATAGTAATTTTATTACTGTGAATCCTCTGCACCTAAAAAGATAGGAGAAGCACCTCAAGTGTCACCGAAAAAGATTGAACAGCCTACTTGATGAAGACCTTTGCCAATCAAGAGCACTCTTTAGTGCACGAAAATAATAGAGCAGCCGAGTAAGACAGTGTAAAAAATTTTGTAACATCACTTTTGAGTGGTAGCCCAACCCCTCCAGCACACTCACAATGTACACGGTAAGAGTGGAAAAAGTTATCAAGGCGGATAGAAATGACGGGGCGCCAGGCCCGAATGGCATTTCGCAAGCTATATATAAGCATGATCCAAAATATTGGGCCATCCCGATAATGGCACTGTTTAAAGAGGTGGAGTCCATGGGAATAATCTCAAACAACTGGAGGGGTCAATAATAAACCCAATTTTTTAGGGGGGATCGAGCAAATCCGGCAAATTACAGGCTGAGAGCGCCTACAGACTCAGAACCCAAATATCATGCCTCGCTAGTACTGGAAGATTTAATCGATTAGTCTAACAACAATAATCTCAATAATCTCACTACAACAGACAGGATTCCGGAAAGGTTATGGAACCGCCATCAACATGCTAGCAGTGGGGGGTGCTAGAGAATGCGTGGCAAGATGGCTGCGCCTTAGCGCAGCTCTGCCAGCCAAACCTCCCATCCGCACAAAATCCTGCTTCAATACGTGGCATTCAGCGCTGCAACATCTGGCATTGCTTTGCAGAAGAGCCCAGGCAATGACTGGGAAGATTCGAGCCCAAAAGACTGTGGCAGTGCAGAGAAATCGGCTCGATGCGGAGCGGTGGCGGACTCAACATGGCAGCCGCCGAGCGAGGCTGAGGGCCGTGCGCCTCCCGAGCTGTAACCAGCAGATCTGCGGCTGCTACTGGGGCAGTGTAGGACTCGCGGGTGCTGTGGGCCGCGGCTCGCCTGTGTTCACGGTGAGTGCGTGGTCCGCGAGTGCCGGCTCCGAGGGTCAGACTGGCCTGTGCTGTACTCGCCTAGCCGGAGCATCGCAGAGGGCCGCTGGTGTACTGCAGGGCCTACTGTCCATGTACAGAGGTGCGGTGTGAGCGGATGGAGGAGCAGCTGGCGCCGATCAACTGTGGTGCCGTGGATTGGGCTGCAAATATGGGGGCAAAGAGACACGGAGATGAGGCCTGCAACAGCGGGCTTTGTCTCCAGGAAGGCTGCTGCGACTGACAAGGTGATTCCCCCGATTGCAAGCGCTGCCTCTATGTAATACGGAGTGCGTCAGGCCTGCTCAGGTGGTCTGCCCTGGGCGTGGGGCATGGTAATTCTTCACGACGCACTGTGCTGAAATACAATATAGCAGCGTGTTCTGGCCCATGGTGGGACTCTGGGCCTGGATTGTAGGCGGTGTGGCTGGTGAATAGTGGGCCTGGCGCTGGTGATCTGGCTTGCAGAAGAGCTCGTGCAGGCAGTGCTCGTGTGCCTGGGCATATGGCCAAAATGGGCAAAACAGACAAGTCTCAGCTCTGTCTAACATTCGAGATGCGTAAGCCTGGGAAGGCGCTACAAAGGCATAACTTGGACTCTGAACTGGATGCCCTGGCTGCAGCCGCTCCTGTGCTCGAGACAACACTACTGGCAATGCAGCAAAGCCTGCAGTCGATGGACGGCAAGATAGATGCATTAAATCTGCGAATGGACCACATGTCTGCGAAGCTTGACAAACAGGCTGCCAGGCTACGTGAAGTGGAGAATCGAGTCTCCACTGCCGAAGATGACCTCCAAAGTGTGTCCACTAAAGCCCTGAACATGGAGAAAGTTCTGACAGTCATCCAGGCGAAGAATGGGGATTTGGAGGCCAGAACGAGGCCGAACAATTTGAGAATAACTGGCCTGCCGGAATCAACCAACACCGGGAAGCTGGAGATCTATGTTGAGGTGCTCCTTAAAGACATTCTTGAGCCTGAAAATGTGTCCGCCATGCTGATTGTGGAATGTGCACACCGCTCGCTAGCTGCCCGTACGGTCCCTGGGGCCCCGCCGCACCCGATCATCGCGCGGTTGCTCAATTATAGAGATCGGGACTCGATCCTCCGAATGGCATGTGAGAAAGGTTCAATCACTTATCAGGGGAATGAGCTGGCCTTCTTCCCGGATTACACAGTTGCTGTTCAGGTGGCGAGGAGGGAATTTGCACCAGTCAAAAAGCTGTTGATGGCTGAAAACATCCCATACACTATGCTCTACCCCGCCCGTCTGAGGATTGGGTCGGAAGGAACTGCCAAGATTTACAACAACCCTAAGGTGGCCATGGAACACGCTATATCCCTAAAGAGCGAAGCTGAGAATCTGCAAGCGATCCTGACGAAGAGGAGCAGTGAGTACTTGTCCGGGACTGCATATTACTGACAGGTTACTTCAGGTTTGCTGCGGCTCTTTGGCTGTGGTGATGGATAACGTCCGTGGGGATCACTCGCTGGAAGGGGACAACTACTCTAGTAATAATCTATGTTGGCGTCTCGGTGCCTGGGGCATATCTCCTGGCAGTTGCGTGAGCACTGTCGGGATATTGGCTGCATGATGACCCTTGGGCTCTGGACTCTAATTGGACTGTCATGCTGATACAAAGGACACGTTCGGCCACCTCCCAGTTCAGTGGGAAGCTGACTGTACTGTAGCGTTTCCCAATGGGTGTACCCCACCTCTTTCACAGGGTGCTGTTTTTCTGGTGGGGTTTGTTCGTTTTTCCATGGGTTGCCTTTAGCAAGTTGGGGGTGCTGAAATGGGTGGGGGGGGTTGGATGGGTGTGGGAGAAATGTTGCAGGTGCTGTGCAATATCAATGCAGTACATTATCAAAAATGTGTGTTCCCTTTCCTAGATCTGTAAGGTGGGGTCTTTCACATCATGATTTGAAAATGCATGTCTGGGTGGTATAGTTAAGTTAATAACATAGAATGTACGCGGTATAAACAACCCTAAGAGGATCCGCAATGTGTTAGCTTTCCTCGATAGGAATGATATTCAGGTGGCATTCCTTCAGGAGACGCACCTCACTAAGCATTCGGAACGCAATGTGGGGGCTCGCTGGGCTGCTGTGTGAGCGACAGCATCGTATTAATCATATTCTAGGGGTGTGCTGGTCAAAAGGAGCAAACCGTTTACTCTGCACAAGACTGAAGCGGATGAGCAGGGTCAGATGCTTCTGGTGCAGGGCAAACTGGGTGGCACAACTGTTCTATTTGTCAATACCTATGGGCCAAATGTGGATGACCCAGCCTTCTAGAATGATATTTGGAGGCGTATTGTGTTGTTCCCCCCCTCTGTAATGATATAACGTGGGGACCTTAATGTGTCCCTGGATCCTCGGCTGGATTGGTCTGCTGACTTGTTGCGACAGGGGAACTAGGCTGCGCATGTGCTCGCTGAGCTGATGGAGGCAGAGGGGATCATGGATATCTGGCTAAAATGTTGTCTGATCATGCACCTCTCCTGTGCTCCTCGAGCTGGCTATGCCTGCCCTTACCAGACCGCCGTTCCAGTGGCGGCTACATCCATCGTCCCTATTGGACCCTGTGTTCCGGGCCACAATTGGTGATGCTATCATGATTTTTTTCTGTGAAAGTGAAGGGTCGGTCGATGAGGCATGCACTCTTTGGGAGGCTTTTAAGGTTACCATTAGGGGTGAATGTATTGGGGCGCAAGCAAGTGTACTAAAGGCACTTTGGAATAGGTTACAGGGCCTGTGCGATGAGATAAGTGCGCTAGATCGCCACTATGAACAGTGCCCCTCGTCTATACTCTTAGCTCAAACCTGGTGTCGGAATATAATCAGGATGCTGTACAGGAACTACTACACAGGTCCAGAAGATGTAAGGCGCATACCTATGGGGAGGGAGTCAGGCCCAGCTGCTCTCTGGCGCATAAATTGGCTCTTCCAAAGGGACAGGAGCACATAGTTGACATGTTAGACAGTGATTCCATTTTGCAATACACCACTCCTGATATAAGTAAGGTGTTTTGTGACTTCTTCTCAGATTTATATGGGGACAGACCGGCAGCTAGTGATAGTGAGATCTCTAGCTATCTGGAGAATGTAGCGCTGGGGTGGTTGTCCAATGGGCAGTGGGAATATTTAACACAGCCTTTTACGGTAGAAGATGTCAGGGAAGCTATAATGGCATTGCCATCTGGCAAAGCGTACGGGCTGGATGGGCTGCCAAGCGAGTTTTATAAAGCGTACATTGAGGCTTTGGCTCCGACGCTGCTTAAAGTATTTGCTGAAGTTTATGAGACGGTTGTTTAGCCCCCATCTCCGAGGGAGACACTTATTGTAACACTGCTAAAGCCAGACAAGGAACCTAATAGGTGTGAGTCGTATAGGCCACTGTCCCTTATAAACATTGATACAAAAATATTGGCAAAAATTATTGCTAACAGGCTTCAGCCCTTAGTCCCTAATCTGATACTTCCGGATCAATTTGGATTTGTGCCCAAGCAATCAACCGTGCATATCTTACGTACCATTTTCGCAGTACTGCATCAGATGGATTCTGTGCTCCTGCCGTGGCAGCGCTCCTTGATGCGGCGAAAGCTTTTGACTCGCTTCAATGGGGGTACATGTTTGTGGTCTTGCAGAGAATGGGGATGCCGCCGTTTTTCCTGAAATGGCTGCCCCTCTTGTAAACTGGCCCGGTTGCCAGGATCCTGGTTAATGGATGGGTATCATGTCCAATCACAATAAGCAGGGGCACCAAAGAGGACTGCTCCCTCTCCCCGATGCTTTTTTCATTGGTGCTAGAGCCCTTGGCGTGTAAGATTCGACAGCTTCATGCTGACGCCACCTTGGGATTCCGGCAACGTCCGCTAGCCATCTCACTGTACGCGGACGATATGATGCTATATGTCTGGGAGCCGGCCACACATTTGGAACCTGCGCTTCGCGAATACATCCTGTTTGAGAGGCACTTGGGTTGGGCATAAATTGAGGAAGTCCACGGTCTTCCTGCTAACTGAGTGCACTCAAGAAATTGTATTGGCGTACCCACTTGCCTGGTCCACAGAGCCAGTGAAGTACCTGGGGGTTTTTGTGCACAGAGTCCCTGATACAGTGCTCAGTATGAATTACGGGCGTGTAATAACCAAAATTACAGAACAAGTAGCCCGGAGGACGTGACTTCCGCTGTCCCTGGCAGATAGAATCGCAGTGGTAAAAATGACTATTCTCCCCAAGCCTCTCTATTTGTTTGTAAACATTCTGATAACCTTGAATATGGCACTTTTTAAAACATTGCAGTCCTGTCTGTTGGCCCTGGTGTGGGCTGGAAAGCAGCTAAGGTGTGGCTGGAGCACACTGACGTTGCCGTTTGAATGGGGAGGGTTTGAGGCGCTGGACCTACATCTGTACTATGTGTGTGCTCAGTAGCAATTCGCACATTACTGGTATTTTCCTCAGTGGTATCTGCCACACTCAGCTGTGGAGGCGAACACTGTATTCCCAGTCCCGCTCACCGCTATGGTTCTACACAATGATGATGGGGTCCCAGAAAGGAGATTAACACAGTCAGGAGCACTGTCAGGGCGTGGAGAGCCTTGGGCGCTCGTGCAGGCAGAGAGTATCTGTATGCGCCCGTCATGCCACTTGCTGCGCACCCAGGTATCTCAGCTGCTCAGGAACGCGGGGCATCGAATGTCTTACAAACTGCAGGAGTTACTACGCTTGGGGACATGTATAGAAATGGCCTTTTCCTGTCCTTGAAAGACTTTCTGGCTGGGCAAGCATAAAGTCAATGCATGGGTTTATATATAGCAGACTACATATGGCTGTGAGATCACTTTATCCTGAGTTCCCTCAAGAGCCGCAGCTGTTGAAAGCATTACAAATAGTATTGGCTGTAGGGGAGAGCAAGGGACTGATCACTAAACTATGCTGTGCTTCTCAGCGGGAAAATGAGGTGTCTAGCTCCCCATCCCTTGAGAAATGGAATAAAGAGCTGGCTGTCTCTATGGCCTGGGAGAATTGGGAGGTATGTTGTGCACTGACCGGGCATCTGACCGCCAACTGTAACCTGTGAATAATATATTTTAAAAACTTACATCAGCTGTATTACACCCTTGCGCAATTGATGAGATTTGGTCTAAGGGAGGATGCTAGGTGCGCCAGGTGCGGGGCTGAGGGGGCGAACTTTGTGCACCTGACCTGGAAATGTTCTGCTATTTATAACTTCCGGCAGCGCGTTGCACAGGTATTATCTGACATGACAATGGAAACGGTTGAGTGTACACTGGAGCTCTGTTTGCTGGGGTTGTTGAAAAAGATAAAGCCTAGCAACAGACGAATAGTTGCTATCACTACTTTGTTTGCAAAACGTGCTGTCGCAATGCATTGGGGGGGCAGAACTGTTCCAACATTGGTAAAATGGATCAAAGATCTTGGGGCATATTCTCAAGAACGTGTGATAACTACAGCAAAATTACCTTAACGCAACCCTTCAACTCGCAGTCTATCGCGGGAAAACAACTCTGTGTCAACGTGGTATTCACAACACGGCGGCCCCATGCGATAGTCCCACGCTAACGCGTCAAATGAACGTGTTAAAATCAACGCGACACCAAAAAAACGTGAAACACGAACGCGAAACACGAACGCGAAAATAGTAGCGATGATGCCAATCGCGATACAAAAATCAGCGATAACCAGCGATAGGCCTGCAATCCCCACGCGTCATGTGGGAAAATGCACCATAAAAGCAGAGTAAAAATACGGTGAGATGACAATGTAGAACAGATGACCATTGTCGCGCATCAAATAGGCATCTCCTCACAGTCACAATGTACATTGACATGCAGTGTGCATGTAAACTGCGCCAATGCTGAAACATGCATGGAACACACATTGAAACCGCATCTCCCCTTCACATTGCAGAGGGACAAGCAACCCCTCCTGCACACAGACGTGTCATGACCATGATCAATCCACCATGAAAGCGTGGACGAATGTAGGGTCAGTGACTCCCGCTTACGTACATGTTGCCCGTGTTGTGGTACTCGAGCCATGGGGGCATCCCTGCATCATGGTGGTACATATCTGACCCCAAAAGGAGCCCTGTTGTCACCTGTAGGACACAAATGGCAGCCAAAATGGAATGATTTTGGACACATGTGGAGCGCCGAAGAGTGGGATTCCCTACTAACTGCGACACACAGAACTGGCAGTCCGAATATGTGACACCCTAAACAGCCCCTCTGCACAGAGGTGACACAATCACCATCCATGGACAAATCATAAAATTGTCAGCAATACATGTCGCACTCACACTTCTCTGAGTGATGTGCCTGTACAGATGAGTGACATGCACTCAGGGAATGTGTATTTAGAATGCATTTATTAGCACATGCTGTGCCTGTGGTCATATTGTACTGTCCCATGATTGCCAAAGACTGTCACAATGTGACGTGCTCATGTGAAGAAATTGTCAATGATGGTGTTCCTATGGGCAAGTCCTGCTGCGGCTGCAGTGGGGTGTGGTCCACCTGCCTCATCCTCATCATCATCGTCTGGTGCATCTGGCACTTGTATCCATGGGGCCCTGCTGCGTACACATATGTTGTGCAACACACAACATGCAACGATCATCTTGCACACGATGTCTGGGCTGTACAGGAGCCTCCCACCTGTGACGTCCAGGCACCTGAAACGTGACTTCAACACGCCAAATGTGCGTTCCACGATGCCCCTGGTGCATCGTGGGCCTGTGTGTTCGGGGCTCGGAGGGGTGCCATTATCAAAGCGCAGAGTGCATATCCTTGGTCACCTGTGACAGTGCAGAGAGACATCAGTCAATAGTTGGTTCCGCATGATGTGTTGGCAGGCTCAGTGGTTCATTGGTGTGTGATATGTGTGACTTTGTGATTCCTGCATGACATGTACTGCTTGTTGCAAATGAGCGGCATCAATGTGTATTACGTAGCCTCACTGCTGCTCCTCCCTCCCCCCGTTCCCATTCACAAGTGTGCGCAGCGCGGTTGCATCACTTGCACCCCTACGGTACACTATTGTCATGCCTGTCTGCGCATGTCCACAAGCCTGACAACGACACAGTGATGTCGTGCACTGAAGGTGGACGGACACGTGTGTGTAGGCCAATGGTAAGGACAGGGCGCACACAGATGTAGAGTTCATGCCTGGCTGAACTCCCCATGCGGTTGAGGGTTGACCTTTGGCTTATGCACCCTCATTCGCCCCTCGGCCGAGCCCGTACTCCGGTGGCATGCTACATAGCAACATTGTATATTGCGTGATGGGTGGGCCGACACCACGCCTGAGACACACGCATTAGTTACTGCCTTGGCAAGGCCTTCACTTAACCACGCCCAGAGCCACGTCTTGAATGACCACACCCCTACGCCGTACTGCTGTACGCCGGTCCACACCCTCACGCCCACAGGGGGGTCCGACACAGATATATGTCCCAGGTCCACCCCACTGCCTGAGGAGACAAGGTTGCGCTCGCTGTACACACTGCCTGAGGAGACAAGGTTGCGCTCGCTGTACACAGCACAATGTAATGTGGTATGGCCCGGGGCCCACATGCATACAGAATGACCACACGGACACACTGAGATAATTTGTGGAACTGGCTACGGGCACGTGCACCCGGCACCTTTTATTGCCAGGATCACACGTCCAGTGATGCCTGTGCTGGATGGGTGTTGGGTAGTATAAGCCACCCCTCAGGGGTTGGTTGGTGCTGGCAACAACTACAACAGTGATCAGACAATCAGGAGTTCAAAGTACAAACAGCAAGGGTCCATGACTTGAGCTGCACAGAGTCGGTGGCCCCGGATGCTCAGTGGCCGGCATAGGCACACCGCCATGGGACGGTGACTTGCGATGCACTGAGGTAGGTCCACGAGAGCTGAGCGGGTCCTCGTTGATGTCCAAGGAGAATGTCGCGGAGTGTTACGGGGGACAGTGGAAGGTGTCCATCCAGGGCATAATGCAGAGGGCAGAAGCAAGCAGAAACAGGCAATATGGAGGAGTTGAATGCTACAGTCTCCTTTTTCCCACAATGTCAGTATCAGCTACATGATGATGAAGACAACCCCCAGGCCATAGACTCAGATGCCACCAACGTTCAACCAGAGAGTGTTCATGACTCCCGTGACACAGAGTCAGTGGCCCCAGAGCTGGAAGGGGATGCAGTCTGTGATGAGGTTTGTACAATGATATAAACTCTGCAATGAACAGATCAAGACTCAGTTCCAATTGTGTGTCCTACTCGACCACAGTGTGTGCCGGAGGCAGCGGTCAGCGCGGGGCAACCGCTGTGCAGCCAGCTCCTCCTGGATCTCTAACACACGGCGTTGAAATGGCATGTGGAGAAGATTCATGGTTGACGGAGGTGGAGGCACCAGAGCTGAGTGGGTGTGTACCCTGCGACGATGACGTGTCCTGCCTGTTACGGACTGTATTGGATTGGTGTGAGGCCTGCTGGACCTCTGTGTAGGCTGAAGGCAGAAGTCCGCAAGGGCCCACAGACACGTGTGGTCAGAATGCTATGCACAGAGTTGGTGGCACCACATCGAAGGGAGTATAGGGATATAAACGATGCCATAAATATGTACTCTGCCATTGTGTAATCAAGACTCAGTTCCAAATGTGTGACCTACTTGACTGCTGTGTATGCCGGTGGAGTACGTCAATGTGAAAGGAGTACTGCGGGCCTTGCTTGCGGAGGCCGTGATGGTCTGAGGAGGCTGCCAAGGTCGCGGGCCTCTGGCTTTGAGCTAGCACCGGCACGTGGTGGGCCCTCTTGGAGACACGGTGGTGTCGGCAGGTGAGCAGTGAGCCCTGGATGCGCAGGGGCGGTCGTGACTGCTTCGGGGACCAGCGGCCCGGGCTGCGGCAGGCGCACAGGATCGCAGGCACCGCCACACACGGCGTTGGCCTCGTGGCAGGGTGAGAAGCACCGCCCTGGCAGCCACGTTGGACATTCCGGAAGTGAACCACGCCCATGGCTACGTGATTTTTATTCACACCCCTACGCTAGCCTGGTGTACGCCGGGCAAGCCCACTCTGCACACGCTTACAGGGGGGACGTAACAGGCTACATTTCCTCGATCTTCCCCACTTGCTGGGGTGACATGGTTGCGCCCACTGTCCACAACACAACCACCACCAGCAGTATATATTGACATGGATATGTCTGTGGTCTGCATACTGCAGTCTATCCAGCACTTCCACGCCACAATTGGCATTGTGTGCATTCGCATTCATGGATCACTTGCCTCCTTCGCACATGCCTGGTTCCCACCTCTCCCCACATACTGCTATTGTGTGGCTGAGGTGCCATGCTGTTGATAGCTCATTTATATGGCTAGCCTAGGTTACCGCAGTATGCTGTGCTGTCGTGTATGGTGGGTGTGCATGTTGTATGTGAGTTTGTAATGTGTGCATTCCCAGAGTTGTGAGTTGCATGATTGTGGAGTTGAGGTGTGTGGTGTGTTTATTTGGTACTTACCAACGAGCACTGCATTTACGTAGGTGCCATCCTGGAAGTGCCGGTTGATGATGGACTGTCGGAAGATGTATGAATCATGCACACTGCCTGGGTAGTTGGCGACGACATTGGTGAAGAGTCCCCGGTGGTCCACTATTGCCTGCACATTGATGGAATGCGTGTGCTTCCTGTTGCGGTAATTGTGTGCAGTGTCGGCAGGGGGCACAAGTAGGACATGTGTGCAGTCCATTGCCCCCAACACATGCGGGAAGCCAGCTATGGCGTAGAAGCCTTGCTTGGTCTCCAGCTGTTCCTGCGCAGTGTGAGGGAAGTATAGGTACTGGGGTACCAAGCTGATGATGGCATCCAGGACAGGTTTGAGGAACTTTGATAGGGCTGGCTGTGAGACTCCTCTGACTCTGGCGGTTGTTGGTTGGAATGTCCCAGAGGCCAACAGGTGCAGCACAGCCAGCAGCTTTGTCTGAGGAGGGATGTTGGTTGTCCACTGTGTTGGTACCGTCAGCCTGTGGGCAATGATGTTCAGGATGTGGAGGATGGTTGTCCTTTTGAGTCTGTAGTGGGCAATGACATTCTCTGGGGTTAAGTCTGTGAGGATGGTGTGTTTCCTGAAGGTCTGCTGTCTTTGTCTGCGCTGCCTCTGTGGTGGTCCGGGGGGGGGAGGCAGGGGGATCCCGGGGGGGGGGGTGCCGTGCCTGGGGGTGGTGGGTGTTGTGGCCCTGTTGGGGCTCCGAGCTGCATGATGAGTAGCTCCATGTCATCTGTTGTTCTTCAGGTGTGGCTGTGGGTTGGGCTCCCTTTTCTGGTGCAGGTTGTCGTCCGACTTTGCACCAGGTCAGAGCAGGTGTTAATTTCCTGCTGCTAACACGCCGTATCGCCTGTTTTGTGTTCTTATCGCCGATCTGGCTGGTCGTTGAGAATGTTGCGTTGTGGTGTTGTCGCGGATTTTTGCTCGGGTCGCCTACTCTGCATCTCATTAGCGATAGTTGCTGGGATCATCTGTGGCGATGTTTTTGGCGGGTGCTATCGCAGGTAAACTGGTGATATCGGCTGTTTGCACCAGCTTGTGAATGGGGCGATAATTTTATCGCGACTTTGGCTGTGATAAAGTGCCGTTAACTCGGCGATAGTTCCTTGAAAATATGCCCCCTTGTGTATTGTAAAGAACAAATGGATATATATGCTGAGGAGCTGCCAGTGTCGTCCAGACCCAAGCACTTTTGGTCACCATTGACTGCGTACTTGATGGAACATCAGGACATGGCGTAAAATGTTTATGAGTAACCGGCATTTTTAATGGTAGTACCGATCTGCAGGACCACAAAGTGCAAATTAACCGCACTTGCGAAGGGAATGTATTATACTGCTCTGCATGCTTGGATGATTGTTTCATGTTGTAACAAGGGGGGGGGGGCGGAATAAATACCGGTATCCTTTATATTATCCTGTTTTGTTGCAGTATGCACAGTTTGTGCATGCTGTTATATGTAATCCAGCAATTCAACAAATCAATATTTTTAAAAAACATGCTAGCAGTATCAACAATCACTGAGAAATGCAAACGCTTGAAGAAAAGCTGCTTCTCTGCTTTATAGATTTAAAAGCAACTTTTGATTGAGTCGACAAAGCCTTCTTGTGGGGTAAATTAAGACAGCGGGGTCTCCAAGAAAAAACATTAAAAGCTATTGAGTTAACATGGATTCAAATCAAGGTGTCTGATGGTACAATATTGTCCAGGATAATACCTACAACCATAGGCCTCAAGCAAGGGTGTGTTCTTGCTCTGCATCTGTTTAACCTTTTTATGGCTGATCTATCGCCCCAGCTAGACCAGGTAAATTCTCACCCTCCGAGATTCGGACCACTGACCCTGACACATCTTTTATATGCAGACGATATTGTATTGTTGAGCCATACAAGGGTGGGACTGCAAAGATCAATCAAAGAAATTGCAGTATTTGCTAAGATCAATAAATTAGAAATGAATGCAATGAAGACAAAAACAATGTCAATATGGAATAGACTTAGCTCCCCTATGAAAATCAAACTAAGCATAGAAGAGGTCAACAATTACATGTACCTAGGCATATACTTTGATAAGAACTTCAGCTTCCTGATACATAAGCAGTATATGATGATAAAAAACAATGCCTTAGCGCATGTGTTTTGTGCTCGTGCCAACAAATTGGATGGACCCTTCTTTCAGCCACTAGTAGTAATCATTAATGCAAAGTTGTTACCAACGCTGGTCTACACAAGTATGGTGATGCATGGTAAAGATGCACAAATCTTGGGTAAACTCCAAATAAATAATTATAGATGTGTTTTTGGGCTTCTCCGTAGCACCTCAACCATGCAAGTCCATCTGGACTTCAAGCTAATACAACAAGGCATAGCAAGAAGATATCACACTATTAAAATGGCACAAAATTCAAATTAATTGATCTAGCCCTTTGGTCGATGCTTTATGGCAGTCCCTGATGAATGACGCAAATTCAAACTACAATAAATATTCATGGTCGTGACTGGAAAAAAACAATACAATGGATTAATGGGACTTAAATCTGTTATACCCAACCTTTTGTCAGCTGATCGACAAAGTAGCTAAAATTCATTCCCTCATGGATGACAAGAATAAATTCTCTGATCAGTCACATGCCTGGATGGTAATACAAACATATCGGCAGCATATCTCTCCATAACTTATCCAGCGTATTTAAAGAAAAAGCTATTGGCCATTCGCTTAGGAGTACTGCCGTCCTTTGCGGATAAACCGGTTTGGAGATATAAATGATCAAAATCATGCACGCTATGTGGCGCTTTAAAGGAATATATTATACCCTTGATCTGCATATGTCCTGCACTAAAGGGAGCCTGTAATGCATTGCTTAAGCATATCTTCAATGAGCAGGGGATCCGAACTTGCCGAATGGCCATAATGAAGAGCTTAGATCCCACTGACCCCCAGATGAACTGTAAATTCTTGAAATTCCTAACATTGCATAACAAATTATTTAAACAGACCGCTATAGGCACAGCACAAACAGCGAACTAGTCCAGTGACAACGAACTAGATGAATATAAAATATAGTCTTAAAATCTTTTAAAATCCGGGTTTGCAGTACTTTGAACAAATTGAAATAAGATATTAAATTGATATGCGTATGCACAATGACACTTTAATTATTCTTCATCATTTGAGAGAAGATAAACATTGCAAAGTATTTATATAAAGAATAATGATAATTCTTAGCATTTTAAGACTGTCTAAGTGGTTCTAGTTCTGCGAGTTGATGCCTATTACCCCCAGGTCCCTCTAGTCCTCGTCCCCTTCATAACTAATGAGATAGTCCTATCTCGCATACAGAAAAAAGAACGAAGGAATGCTGGACCTACCCCTCCCCCACCCTCTGGGAGTACATAAGCGTACATGTCCCAGCATTCCTCCTGTTCTTTTTTTCTGTCTCTGCCTATCGGAGAGAGAACGTTGCAGGAGCTTTCTTGCTCCTGTCTGTGCTGGTGTACTCACATGGATGCTGCCGGGCGAGTGTCCTCGTGTTTTTTGCTGTTTCCTCACCCTCCCTGCCGGGCTTGGGGGGTGTGGTACGGGCCCCGTTTTTACCTCATGGAGTTGCTGGGGTCTTCTGGCCGCCCCTCCTGGCTTGCCGGGCTTTGCCGGGGGGAGCGCGGCGTGTACGGCCGACGGAAGGAGGGTTGCTGTGGTTCCGCCTTCCGGGTCGTGTTGCCTGTCTTCCGGGTTCAGCGGTGCGGCGGAAGTCAGGCATTTCGAGGCGGGCTCCTTCGTTTGAGAGCTTTTAGGAGCCCGCGCGGGTGAGTACCGCATAGCGGTTTTGGCTGTGTGTCATTTTCTCCTGCCGATATCTTACTTTCTGCAGTTTTGGGGGCATTGGTGCTTTCTTCTAGTCTTCGCCTGTTCCTGGTGGGCTCTTGGATTCCTTGTTGGCTGGGTTGCTGACGCACAGTCGACATGGGGAAACATGCTCGTAAGAGCCGCCATAGGGAGCGCTCCTCCTCCTCTGATTCTTCATCCTCCCCTTCTCCTGCCAGGTCTCGGCGTCGCAGGGAGTGCGGTGATGCCCGAATTAAGCGTCTCATCAGGGAGACTCTTAGCGAGATGGGAGGTGATAGTGCTCATTCTAAGGGCACTGGTCCGGTGTCCTCTGGCTCCTCTGGTGGCGAGGCTGAGTGGTTGGGGGATTCTGAGCACAAGGGCAAGTACATTGACAAGGACGTGTTGGCTGGGTTACTTAAACATGTCAAGTCTAACATGGGGTTTCCGGATGGTGAGGCTCCCAGTACGTCTGGTGGTCCCTTGTTGCGCCAGTTTCAAAGCTCTGCTACTGTTGATGTGCCTGTTCATCCTTTTATTAAGGATGTCCTGCAGCGGGAGTGGGTGGATCCCGATCGGATCTTGCTCCCTCGTTTCATGGCTAAACTTTATCCTTTGCAGGATATGGCTGCGGATTTGCCGGACTCAATCCCTATTGATTCCTTAGTGGCCAGTCTGGTGGGTCGCACTTCCTTGGCGGAGGATGCGGTGCTGAAGGATCCTGTTGATAAGAAGGTTGATTCCTCCCTTAAGAAGGTGTATTCTGGTTCTCATTTGGCTTTGCGGGCTGGCATTTATGGGACCTATGTTTCGCAGTCCTTGCTTTCGGATCTCAAGTCCCTGTACCAATCAATGGATGATGCTACTGACTGTTCTGGTCTTCTGGAGCATATTGAGAGACAAGTGGAGTTCCTGTCGGATGTGTCCTTCGATGTGGTGCGGGCCTCTGCCCTTTCCAGTGGGGCATGTGTGGCTGCTCGTCGCAATCTTGTGTTGCGGGACTGGAAGACAGACTCTGCCCAGAAGGCTTGCGCTTTACGTCTGCCTTTCAATGGGAGAATGATGTTTGGGGAGGAGTTGGAGGATAAGTTGCATAAGTTGTTTAAGGAAAAGAAGCATTCTTCTTCTTTTAAGCAGGCCTCTACTCTTTCTGTTTCCTCTAGGCCTAAATCCTTTTTCCGTCCTTCCTCTCGTAGGCAGTTTTCTGGGGGACGGGGAAGGTTTTCTTCCGGCCGTGGCCGGGATAGGAAGGCTAAGTCCCCCCCTCCCAAGCTGCGTTCCTGACTATATGACTGGGGATCCCGGATCATTGGTAGGAGGTCGGCTGCGCTTCTTCCTGCCTGCCTGGGTGCAGTCCTGTTCAGACGCTTGGGTGTTGGACATCATTCGCATGGGTCATGTCATAGAGTTCTCCTGTCCTCCTCCAGACTCGGGGTTCGTCCGACTCCTTGGCCGTCCTGTCTGTCCAGGAGGTCCGAGCTGTCTCTAGGGATCGATGCTCTTCTTCGGAAGGGTGCGATTCAGGAGGTTCCTCCTCTGGAAGTCGGGCTGGGGTTTTACTCTCGGATTTTCCTGGTTCCCAAGGTGACAGGGGGGTTCCGCCTGGTCCTGGATTTAAAGGCCCTGAACAAATGGGTGGTTCGTCTGCCTTTTCGCATGGAGACTCTTCAGCGGGTGATTCCGTTGGTGCTTCCAGGCCATTTCATGTGCACCCTCGATCTTCAGGACGCATACTACGATGTCCCGATTCATCCCCGGTCCCGTCGCTTCCTCAGGTTCTGTGTTCAGGTGCTTCACTTTCAGTTTCTGGTCCTGCCGTTCGGCCTGAGGTCTGCTCCACGTGTTTTTACAAAGGTGGTGGCTCCGGTGGTGGCTGTGTTGCATCTTCGGGGGATCCTAGTGTACCCTTACCTTGACGACTGGTTGATCCATGCTCCATCTCGGTCCCTGTTGTTGGAGGCTCAGGGGGTGGTGTGTTCTGTGTTGAGGGATCATGGGTTTCTTCTAAATCTGCCCAAGTGTCAGCTGTCGCCCTCCCAGGACTTGACTTTCATTGGAGCCCGGTTTCGGACCGATCTCGGCAGGGTGTTTCTGCCCGTGCTTCGGGTCTTGACGTTGGTGTCTCTGGCTCGGAGGTTCCTGCGGGGGGGTTCCTTTCCGGTTCGCCTCTGGTTGCGTCTTCTGGGCCTCATGGCGGCGACGGTGTTTACTGTGGCCTGGGCTCGTTTTCACCTCCGTCCTCTCTGGTTGTACCTTCTGTCTTGCTGGGATCCTGTGTCTCGCGAGCTGGATTGTCTTCTTCCTGTGTCCCCTTCGGTCCACCCTGCCCTTCTTTGGTGGACGGTATCGGCCCATCTATCGCGGGGCCTGCCTCTGCAACCGTCTTCTCCGGTTGTCCTGACTACGGATGCCAGTTCTTTCGGGTGGGGTGCGACCTTGGGTTCCCTGTCCCTTCAGGGTCGTTGGTCCCTTCCGGAGAGTCGTCGTTCGTCCAATTGGAGGGAACTGTCGGCTGTGTTCCGGGCTGTGATGGGGTTTCGGTTCGGTTACTCAGTCACCATGTTGTGGTGAGATCAGACAACACGGTGACGGTTGCTTACCTGAATCATCAGGGGGGTGTTCGCTCCTCCTCCCTGAACTCGGTGGTGCTCCCCCTGTCCTGTTGGGTGGAGGGGCATCTGTTGTCTCTGTCGGCGGTCCATATTCGGGGCGTGGACAACGGGGTGGCGGATGCCCTCAGCCATTGTTTACCCGCCTCTCTGGAGTTGTCTCTGACTCCGGTGGCTTTTCGGCTTGTGTGCGGGAGGTTTGGTCTTCCCTTTCTCGACCTCTTTGCTTCCCGGCTCAATACCCAGCTGCCCCGGTTTTGCTTCCGGGATCCTCAGGCGGGTTGTTGGGGAGTGGATGCCCTGTCCATTCCCTGGCCATCCAGGCTCCTCTATGCTTTCCCTCCTCTAGTGCTGATTCCCCGGTTTTTGGCCCGCTTGTGTCGGGAGGATCGAGTGGTGGTAGTTGTGGTTCCATTTTGGCCTCGGAGGTCTTGGTTTCCGACTCTGCGGTTGTTGGCTGTACAGGGTCCCTGGTTTCTTCCTCTGTCTCCTTCCCCCCTGTGGTCTGCTCCGTCGCTGTCTCTTCTGAGGTTGCGTCTGTCTGTGTGGAAGTTGAAAGGCAGGGTTGGCGTCGGAGGGGTTTCCCTGAGCATTTAGCAGTGGCTCTTCAGGGGTCACGTCGTCCGTCTACCCTCAAATCTTATGACCGTCATTTGGGTAATTTTCGTCGTTGGTGTTTGGCTCTGGATTTGTCCCCTTTGGTGTGCTCTTTGCAGGTGGTGCTGCAATTCCTTTGGAAAGGTTTTGAGAAGGGTTTGGCTGTTTCCACTTTAAGGGCTCAGTGGGCTGCTGTTCGGGCTTTCCGTTCCCCTTGGGTGAATTTGTCTGATGTCGAAGATCTGGTTTCACGTCTTCTTCGAAGTTTTTCTCTGTCTCGACCGGTGGTGCGTACTTCCTTTCCTTTGTGGGATCTGCCTTTGGTTCTTCGGGCTTTAGTGGCTCCTCCTTTTGAGCCTCTGTCGGAGGTGGACGTTAAGTTTGTGACTCTCAAGGTGGTCTTTCTTGTGGCTATTACTTCTGCCCGTCGCCTGGGGGAATTGGGGGCCTTGATGGCCCGGGACCTTTTTTGTCCTTTTCCGCGGATGGGGTGGTTCTCCGTTTGGATTCTGATTTTGTTCCGAAAATTTCCTCCCAGTTTCATCGTTCTCAGGAGTTGGTGTTACCTGCCTTGGGGTCTGATCTGGACTCTCCGGGGGATCCTCCTTGGTCTTTGTTGGATGTGTGCAGGGCATTGCGTTTCTACTTGGAGCGCACTGCGGAATTTCGGAAGTCTGACTCCCTTTTTGTTTCCTTTGGGGTTTCTTCTCGTGGGGGGAAGGCTTCTTCTGCCTCCATTGGTCGTTGGCTGAAGCAGGTTATTGCTTTGGCTTACTCTCTTTCTGGGTCTCCTCCTCCTGCGTGGGTTCAGGGGTGGTCTACCCGTGGGATGGCTGCTTCCTGGGCTGAGGTTGGTGGTGTTCCCCTTTCTGAGGTCTGTAGGGCGGCCACTTGGGCGTCCTCTAATACCTTTATTCTGCATTATCGCCTTCAGAATTTGTTGGGGGATGATAATTTTGGTTTGGGTGTACTGCATGCTGTGTGCTCCTGAATTTCTTGTGTTTGCTGTTCAATAAATCCCTGGACTTTTGCATTTCTGTTGGTTCTGGTGGTTTGTTGTTGATGAATGCCGGTGTCTGCTTGGGTATTCTCATTAGTTATGAAGGAGACGAGGACTAGAGGGACCTGGGGGTAATGTCCTATTACTTACCGGTAATCTTCATTACTCCTGGTCCCGTTGTCCTCGTCCCCTTCATGGATTCCCTCCCTCCCTCCCTGCCTTGCCGGCCTTCATCTGGGCTTGGTATTGTCAGGAGGAATGCTGGGACCTGTACGCTTATGTACTCCCAGAGGGAGGGGGAGGGGTAGGTCCAGCATTCCTTCGTTCTTTTTCTGTATGCGAGATAGGACTATCTCATTAGTTATGAAGGGGACGAGGACAACGGGACCAGGAGTAATGAAGATTACCGGTAAGTAATAGGACATTATGTAGTATTCATGTACAATCAGAAATAATGCAATAAGGATTTATACATGCACAACAGTACTTTAAATTGTTAAAGCAAGATTTAGTACAACACAAATATAATTTACCGTCTATTACAGTATGATTTTTTATTTGAATCTGATGATTGTGAACTATTTTACTATGAAATCAATAATCGAAGTGGTAAAGAAATTTCCTTGGAAATTGGCAAAACACAAATTTTCTGGTTTGAATGTTATTATTTTCTTTTAACATGTATCGTTTGGAAATATTGTGATGGTTTTTATAAACTTATGACAATAAATTGAATTGAATTGAATTGAATTGATAGGAGAGGCCTATCTTTTTATCTGCGAAATCTCCGCAGTCGCAAAATTACAATTAGTAAAATTAAGCTCGCAGTTAATGAACACCAAAAAAATACAGAAAAGTGTAAGTTTACCTTTGTGAATCAGACCCTTTTTCTGTAGTTATAGTTCACATGGTTGCCTTTCCATACCACCTGATCAAAGTTGCCTGTGATGCTTCAGTCTGCCTTGTCTGCAGAATTAGGTGATACCATCAAATATCGCCTGCTTTACAGAATCCCCAAAGATGCCTCTGAAATCTGTAATTCTGTTAAAAATACCTAAAGAATAGCGCTATGCAGGCTGCATTGTGCAAAATGACTGCACATTTTTACTTTCGACTGACAATTCCTGAGAAATTCTAGATTTTTCTCAAAATCTGTTTGTGTAGAATTGTCCTTTTAAAAGTACATTTGTGGTGTTTTTGTACTGGTGAGCTCATTTTAGTGAAACTGCTAAAGATTATGAGCTATTAAATAAAACCTAATAAATTATGCAGCAATGAAGTTCCACATGTTCCTCCTATTTCAAAATTATTCACCTTCGCTCTTCAATTTTTTGAGTTTAAAAGTTAAATTGGAGGTCTGAGAAACCTCTGCATAAGCTCAACAGATAAATGAAATCTGCACATTTGTAAACAATGTAATTGAACATGAAATCTTATCAATAATATCGTCAATAATCCTGCCATCTGTAAAAGAGCTATAATTGGACCGAAAACAGACCATGCCCCACTTATTGCTGCCAAAAATAATTTGTGTTGCTAGTTTGGTAAGGATTGAGCTTGTAAAGGACCCTGGGGCATATTATCAAGGGCTTTATCGCCGCTTTAGCGGCACTTTTTGCCGCTAAATCGGCGATAATTTTATCGCCCTATTAGCAAGCTGTCGCTAACAGGCGTTAGCGACAGCTTTCAGGCGTTAGAGGCCGCGTTTTCCATCGCCTTACATGTCAGCGATAATTATCGCTAATGACATGCAAGGAAGGCGTTCCCTACTAAAAGCGACTGAATACAGTCGCTAACACCACTACCCCTATTAGCAAGGCAGGCGAAGCGATAAAATAATTTGCGCTAAGCGCGTTTATCGCTAGATTTTAATACCTGCTAGTGAGGATGACTTACCTGTTTGAAGTATAGGAGGTGGATTCTAATGCTGAATCCACCTTAGCGTTAATGCGAGAATATCGCTGGTTTTCCAGCGATATTCTCGCATTTTGCCGCTATCGCTGGAATAATCATCGCCATAGCGCTAATTGTTGCTAATACAGCGTTAGCGCGGCGATATATTCCAGCGATAGCTGGCGATAAAATATTTCGCGCTAAGCGTGCTCTGCGATATTTATCGCATTTTGTTGCTAATATGGCCCCCTATCTTTTTTAAGCTTTTAGGAATTAACTACATACCACTAATTCAAAATATATGTTGCCTAATAATCAATTGGTGGATTTATTAGGGTCATTTAGGCCTCAGGAGAGCTCTTGCCATTCCACCAGTCCAACAGACAGACGTTTACTATATTTAGAGATCCTTGCTCCTTTAGTAGGCATTTCGAAAGCCTTCATAAGAACTACTGCGTCATGATTTGCTCTGTACAATAAAGAGTTTGCAGAGTAGGTGGTAGTTTGTTGCATCCAATTAACAAATATATTTAAGTTTTTCAATGTTCCTGACATGCAGTGAGTTTTATTTCTGCGTGTGTGGGACATGAATCAATTTCCTTGTCCAAGATCACGATGGCTCATGTTGTACATCCGAGCAAGAAACTTTTGTGACTGTTGCCTCACCCTAAATAATACAGAGTGATCATCAAAGTGACCTGGCAGCCCAGTGGTGGACAGGCCACCAGTGGATATGGCTGAATGTAAAACATTTGATCAATGGTTGAGGGAGGTGAAGTCCTTCTCAAGCAACAACAGCAATCCTTCTCAGGATGAAGTAACAAGCAAATCCTAAATTAATCTGTGCTCAGCCATTGGGTAGCTTGGCACAGAGCAGTCAGGCTTAAGTCAGGCAATGGGTAAAGTATTTGTGCAACACTTCATACAGTAACACCATGAAAACACACCATAAAGGTAGCCCACAACAGAGTTAGAAAAGTAGAGTAATCTTTAATAAATAAAACAAGACCAAAACGACAAAAGTCCAATTAGTAGAAGCAGAGATTTTAGTAAAAATAGCACCAAAAGACGCAAGCTGTGGATATCTGATCACACCGGACAGGGACAAAGTCACAAATTCAGGCCGACCGTGATGGACTGTGGGATGGCTACAAGGACCCAGTTATGCCCGCTGAACAAAGTTCTTCGATCCTGGTTCGTGGAGTGTTGCGAGGATCCATGTCAAAAATACGTCAAGCGCCCAATGCTCCTGTTCCGAGATGCGGCGATGCTGCGATGCGAGGTTCTGTTGCATCATAAGTGAGGATCCCATTGATGAGGGCTTGTGATGCGAAGTCCAAAGTCGGGGATGCGTTGCGCAGTTTGGGAAATGCATCGGATCTGAGCATCTGCGAGACTGCGAACCGGGGTCCGGCATCGTAATTAGGCGCCATTGATGTGGAATGTGCGATCCTGCACCAAGGATGCATTTTGCAGTGGTGGTACAGAAGCCGATGTGGGCTTCGGCGGTGATGCAGGACTTTGAGTCGGGTCCAATCCACGCAGCAACGGAGATGCATCAGTTCCTCTGGGGGTTGCGCCGCGCAGCAGTACAAGATGTGTCGGTTCTGCTGGACCCACACTTTGAAGTGTAGACTCACTGATGACAGTCCAGTTGCAGGTACAAAGTGGTTGGAGCCTTTTGTCTCTGAGGCTCAAATCAGGAGGCAAGCCACCTAGCCCTCGGAATCACTCTGGGGTCCTGGGATCAAGAGATGTAGGTCCAGTCATTCTCACCCAGGCAGGAGAGCAGCAAGTAACAGGTCAGCCCAACTTAGCAGCAACACAACAAGGCAGTAGTTCAGCAGAGCGCAATTCAGCAGAGTGGTAGTCCTACAGCAGCACAGCAGTCCTTCTTCTTGGTATCCACAGGTTCAGAAGTGTCTTGACGTGATGAAGTCAGAGGTCCAGTAGTTATACCCAGTTGCAACTTTGAAGTGGGGGAGAAGCTTCTAGAGGTAGTTGATATCCCCAGGCATCCCACCTTCCCTATCTTGGCTCCAGATTTACTACAGTGTATATGCAGCCCTATTTGTGGAAGCAGGACAAAGCCTGTTCAAGTGGAAGTGGAGCTGTGCCCAGCTTCTCCCTCCCATTCCGCTAGTGATGGCCCACCCAGGCACACCTAAGTCCCCTATTGTGTGTGGCTGTCTAGGCGGAATACACAAAGCTCAACTGTTAGCTGCACCCAGTCATGTCACTCATGTACAGGCTGCAAGCACCAAATGGCTTAGGCAAGAATATGCCAACTTTCTAAAAGTGGCGTTTTCAAAATTGTATTTTAAAATCTGACTTAACCATAAGTTAGGATTTTCAATTCCAATTCCAGAGACACCAAACCTGAACTGGTTACTTGTTCCTATTTGAAAATTGCACTTATAAAATGTAATAAGTTAACTCAAATGTTATCCTATGGGAGAGATAGGTAGTTTAAACTGCCATTTCGACCTGACAAAGTAAACTCTTTTGCCATGCCCAAGCCTTCCTTTTTAAAAAGTCACCCCTCGGGTAGGCCCTGGACATCCTACAGTGCAGCGTGCAATATATTTAAAAAGTGGGACATGTACTTTTAAGCTTTACATATCCTGGTAGTCAAAAACAGGCAAAGAACTTCACTAGCCTTTTGTGTCCATAGACCCAGTGGAGCCAGGGCAGGGAGGCATTAACTTCCAGAACCAGATGTGGGGTGAAGTCTGGAAGTTTCTCCCACTTCAAAGCTAGAACCAGGTATAAATATAGCACTCTCAGTCCCACTCTTTTGTACACTTCTGGACCTGTGATTATTACAGAAGATGGACTCCCATGCTCCCAGAGCACCGCCCTTCTCCTTCAGGCTTTATCTGATGTCTCAGAAGGAAGACTGGATCTGCTTCCTTAATCCCAGGCTGAGTGACTCCAAGGGCTCATTACCTGGCCTCCTGTTCTGAGCTACAGGGACAAAACAATCTCTAAAGGCCTCTTTGCAACTGCACAGCTGACCTGCTGCACTAAACTTGTGACTTTGTCATGGTCCAGCACAACCAGATACCTTCAGTTGGCGCTTTGCGTCTTGTGGCGATACTCATCTAAATCTACTAATTGGATATTTGTCGTGAGGCTTGTAGCGCTGAGTTCCGGTGGAGTTTTTTTTGCACCTCCTAGTGTGATATTCGGTCACTAGAATGGTGCTTAGTGAGATTTCTCCAACGCTGGCAGTCGCGGACGTTTGTGACCGTTCGCGGTCAGAAAGTTGCGCCCTCTGGTGCGCTGTGTAGTGCTGTTCGCACTGAACGAGTTCCCGCTGTTAAATCACAGTGCGAGCAAAGCAACGTGCCTATTTCTGCCCGTTCGTGGAATTCCGCAGAATCTTGCAGGGATTATTTGTAACTCAGCGGAATTCCACAGGGTGAAACTACGAGAGTTCTGCACAGGCCTATTGAAAATGTGTTTGGCCATCCTGCTATAGAAACCCCTATGTGTCTGTTATTTCAGAGTCTGATTGTAAGAGGGCAGATATATGAAGTTACTTTTGAGGATATTTACTTAAAACAATTGGAAAAGCTGTTTTTAATAACAAATTTGCCCAATAATAATTCAATAACTGTTCCATTTGTACTGGTCTACACATAACCTTCAGGTCCTAGCACTGAACATGTAAACCTGTTGCTCTCATCACGGTGTTTCCAGCTTTCTCTCGCTGCCTGGGATGGTCAAAGAAGTAATTTCTTTGCTGCCCATGTCCTCATCTGGCAGGTTGGTTGTCAATGAGGAAATTCCACTGTGAGCAATATCATGATTACTGCATTGACAGCATTGGGGACTCTGTCTCTGGGTTCCAATTTGTAAGGGAGCAGCGCAATTGAAATGTAAGAGGTTCTCTCCATTCAGCAGTGCTTCTCTTGAAAGCATCCTTGATCGTTGCTTGTGTCAGAATTGCAATGTCTATATAGAAATGTTGTTGTTTAAGACTTAGGGCCTTATTACGATGGAAGTCGAATGAGCATTCGACCGACATGGCCGCGGGATTGGGGCCGCCAGACAAGTACTCGCGCTCTCACCCGCCATAATATGATGTGGCCGCTGTATAGGGGGTCGCAAACATCCCTTTTTTTATTGCGGCTTGTGCTGCGGCCCAGATCAAAAATGCAGCACAAGCCGCAATAGAAAATGGGGTGTTTGTAAACATCCATGCACTGTGTGCAGGGCACCACGTGGTGCTTGGCACACAGTGCATGGATGTTTTGGGGCACCACATGTGCCCCCCTGGCCACATAGCGGATGGCCATGAGGGCTTTACAAGGGGCCCCCAAAGGCCCTTTCCGACAGCCTTTCCATGTTGGTGGGACTGGCATGAAAAGGCTGTAGGAAATGGACATCATAATCCCTATGGAGGGACACCTTCCTGCACAAAAACAATCAATGAAGTTGTTCTCTTCTTTCTATGTGTGCTGCAGATTGGAGCACACATAGAAGGAGGAAAAAAGAGGAAAAAAAGTTATTTCTCCTCGTTACACCTCCCCCTGGGAGGCACACAGCTTTGGCTCATTCCCAGGTGTGCAGATCATTGCAAATCTAGGAATGTGTCAAAACCTATGGGTGTTGCATGGGCAAACCCACTGCAACTCTCATGGATTGACTCCTTGACGTAGAGTTAGGCAATGCAGGGTGCCTTTGAATCATCTCATAGATATGATTGAGAGGCCTGTGCCACAGGTGTGTCATTAAATGTGACGCTCCGGTGGCACAGGCCTTTTGTAAATAAGGCCCTGGGTTTTAGTTCCTTTTCTTGATTCGTCCCCTAACTAGAGCATGGGTCCACTATTTGTGTCCTTCCACTACCTATGTCATTCCTCTACTCTGCTTTTAGGTTCTACTTTAGATGTTTTAAGCACTCTACAAGAGCGCATATTCCAGCTGTCCACTTTGTGTACATACTTTCACCACAACGTTTGCTTATGATGCCCTTGTGCTTTTCACCCATGTGCTTCTCCCCCTACCTTGTGCAATCTCTCGTTCACTTGCTACCCCAATTTCTCTTTGTTTGCATCCCCTATCCTCCATGTTCCTTTCCTGTGCCCTCTATTTTGCTTACCCCCACCTGTACCCCGTGTTGCTTGAGCATCCCCTACTGTTGCTCCACTCTCTGTTTCACAGCCCCCTCTCGTTGGTAAACAGATCCAACTTTGATTTGCAAATAAATGCGCTCAGTGTTTTGTATACTTAGCATGCTTGGTCTATGTACTTTTAAAATGACACAGCTGGCCTTGTATGGCGTTTTCTTTTTTTTTAAAAGCTTACAATGGATCCAAATAGAGTGCATCAAAGCCCTGCGTTGCCATTAGAGCGGCAGGCATCAGTACACCTTTAGTAAAAAGGAACCTGTTTGTGCTCATTAATGCGCGCCTATTAAAATGCAAGGAATAAGCAGACAGGTGCTGCAGCAGTCAGAGCTTTTTATAAAGATCCATCTGCTGTAGAAGCATTGATGATCAAAGACTGCAGTGGTGAAGGCAAGAAACATTGACATAGGCAGTGATAGTGTTTTAAGAAGAACATTCAGACTATCTATAAAAGAGCACAGTGCCATCAGAAGTACCACTTTAGCTAATCCTTATATAGTTTTAGAGGCTGAGATGTGCACTCTCCATCTACCGAAACTATAATGGCCCTTTTATGAGCCATTTAAGGGATATTAGGATCAGAATACATTGACATGCTTTGACTCACCAGCTTCCTCTAAGTGAGAACAGCTCTGGTCGTACTAAGCTTATGATATAGTCAACATCAACTTTTAACTGCTCCTATTCTCAATGTCTTGTAAAAAGTTGCAGTTTTGTTCTCATTACACTCAAAGTAGGGTTGTCTTTGTCTTATGTTCCATTCACTATTATCTCCCCTACGGATGCCTCCCTGATGTACTTCACGATTAACTGGCAAAAAAGTCCCATCATGTTATGTATGCTTAAGTCTTATTAGTCTCAGTAAACGTGTGCAACCAAAGAAAAAGTGTGATGAATCTCCACGAAACTTTCCAGAAAGGTTCTACTTTTCGACTAGTTTGTGCATGGAAAGTTTTTGGGGTGATCTGTCAAGCGGGGACCAAGAAAAAAAGGGGGTTCCAGAATGCAAAATCCCCATGCATTTCTCCAGCCTTCTTTAGACAAGGCTCCAGCAAAAACAGCTGAACAGAATTACACCAAATTTGTCAGGAAGCTAGACCTTGGTATGCAGATTGTGATTTTTGGTGTAAATATGTTCAGTAGTTTTTGACATATAAAAGTTGTGTGAGTCCCTCAAACCCAATTAAAAAAAATATATATATATATATGCATTGAAAAAAACGTTTACAGGGACGTTATAGTTAGGAATTAGCATTTAAAAAACCTGTCATTGACCATGTCATGAGTGATGTAATATGTGAGGTCATAAGTAGTGCATTGCGGGGGTGCGAGTTATAGTTAGCTCAGCTACCTATAACTGCTGAATTTCACTGGTTTTGTATGGGTAAAATCTGAGACTAACTATAACGCCTCTGAAACCTTTGGGTTTTTCAGAGAATTTCCAAGGTTTTTTAAATGCCAATTCCTAACTACAAAATCCCTGTAACCTTTGTGTTTCCCGGTGAATTTCTATATTTTTTTAGTAGTAGTCTCATTTGTAGAGTGGTGGAGAAAGGGGGGCAATATATATATATATATATATATATACATATATTACCTACTGGCGGTCGCCAGTAGGTAGTTATAGTTAGGACCTAGTTTCCATAGGAAAAGCATTTTTTCTTTTCCCAATAACTTTGGCGCCCGTTGACAAATTTTTGCGAAATTTTCAAAACTAGTGGCCCGCTCCGGTCAGCTCCTGTCTTGAAAGTTTCGGGGTGATTCATCAAGCGGGGGCCGAGAAAAAAGGGGGGTCCCAAAACGCGTTTTCCCCATGTTATTTTCCATAGGAAACTTTAGACAAAGCTACAGCCCGAACGGCTGAACGGAATTACACCAAATTTGGCAAAAAGGTAGCCCTTGGTTCAGAAAGAGTCCTTTTTGTTAAATGGTGTAACTCCGTTCAGTAGTTCCTGAGAAATTAGAAAAAGAAAAAGTTTCAATATCTATGGCCGAGGTGGGTTCGCGAACCCTCCCGAGCATGAGCTTCACTGTGATTGGCTGCCAACACTCCAAACCAGGAAGTGTTGGCAGCCATCTTGTGACTCGGTAGAACCGAGTCACAAAAAAACAGTGAAAAAAATGTTTAAAAACAAGAAAAGGGGGCAGGGTAGAAACACCCTGACCCCCTAGGCCTGCTCAGGGGGTCCCAAAAAAGCATTTTTTTTTTTAAAACGGCAGAATTCGCGCTGGGTGCGCGAATCCTGCCGATAAAATAAAAAAAAAACGCTTCGTTATTATTGAGCCCACGGGTGGGCCAGGTCCCGGGGGCATGCGCCAAAGAAATAGCGGGGGCCCATGGGGGAACCGCAGCCCCAAGGACCACCACCTCCCGGGGCTCTCCTTTTAAAAAAATAAACCTGTGTGGGGGCTCAAGCCCCCACATGCCCCGGGGACCGCCACCTCCCGGGGCTGTCGATTTTTAAAAAAGAACCTGTGTGGGGGGCTCAAGCTCCCCCCACACGCCCTGGGGACCACCACCTCCCCGGGGCACTAAGTATGCAAATGTGGGGGTCTGTTACAGACCCCTGAGCCCCAGGGACCACCACCTCCCCAGGGCTTTGCACACATTGGGAGGGGGGCCGTGCGGCCCCCCTCCTGGAGCCCTCGATGGCCCTGGGGACCGCCACCCCCCAGGGCCAGCTCCTGCAGTGTCCCGGGGTGCCCACCCCCGGGACACTGCTGTTTGCTATGGCAGGGCGGGAGCCGTGCGGCTCCCGCCCTGTCATAGTAAACACTGGTTTGGATTTTGGAAGCGAGAGCATGTTTCCTGCTCTCGCTTCCAAAATCCAAAGCAGATTGCTTTTCCACAAGGGGAGCTGCATGTTAGCAGCTCCCCGTGTGGAAAAGCAATGCCGGCTCCCGCAGGAGGCGGGGAGCCGGCGGGACCGTAGGGGCATTGGGACTCCCCCCACGGTCCCCAACGGAGTGGCCAGGCCCCGGGGGATGGGGTCCCCGGGGCTACAAATGGCCCGGGAGGGGGGCCACGCAGCCCCCCTCCCCTAAACAAAAAAAATAATAACAAAAATTAAAAAGGAAAGGCCGGCCAGGGGGGATGCGGTCCCCGGGGCCATAAATGGCCTGAGGAGGGGGGCCACGCGGCCCCCCTCCAAATATTTTTAAAAAAAATTAAATACTGGCCATGCCCCGGGGGATGGGGTCCCCAAGGCCGAAAATGGCCTCGGGAGGGATGCCACGCGGCCCCCTTCCGGTATTTTTTCTTAAATTTAAGAAAATAGGGGCCAGGCTCTGGGGGATGGGGTCCCCAGGGCACAAAAATTAGGAAAAGAAGGGGGGCCACACAGCCCCCCTTCTAAAAACAAAAACAAAAAAACGGCATCGCGCCGGAGGCCCCGCCCCCTCAGTGCATCACTCTACAAACGCGCCACGTGGCGCGTTGGGGAATTAATTTCCCTAGAATACTGGGGGTCCCTGGGGGCCAACTAGCCCACCAGGTACCTCCAGTATGCGCCACAGAGCTGCGTTGCAGAGAGGTGGTCCGAGGCCACGCTCCTTTTTACACCTCTCTGCAACGCAGCTCTGTGGCGGTTACTGCAGGTACCTGGTGGGCTAGTTGGACCCCAGGGACCCTCAGGATTCAAGTGGACTTAATCCCCCAACTTAAAACGCACCACGGGGCGCGTTTGCACAGTGGTGAAGGGAGGGGGCGGGGCCTGATGTGACATGTGTTCAAACACGTCCTGTGGCGTGTTTTAAGTTGGGGGATTAAGTCCCCTTGAATCCTGAGGGTCCCTTGGGTCCAACTAGCCCACCAGGTACCTCCAGTAAGCGCCACAGAGCTGCGTTGCAGAGAGGTGTAAAAAGGGGCGTGGCCTTGAACCACCTCTCTGCAAAGCAGCTCTGTGGCGCTTACTGGAGGTACCTGGTGGGCTAGTTGGCCCCCAGGGACCCTCAGGATTCAAGGGGACTTAATCCCCCAACTTACAACGTGCTAGGGGGCACGTTTGCACAGTGGTGAAGGGAGGGGGCGGGGCCTGATATAAGAAGTTAGCAATCCTGCTGTGTGGGACTTACTGGTGGTAATAAAAGGGATAGTTGGCCCCCAAGGTTGACGGTGGGGGCTAACTACTCCTCCTGTTACCTCCAGTACATCCCACACAGTGGGATTGCTAAGAGGTGTTTCTGAGGCCATGCTCACCTTTCTCCACCACTCTGGAAACGCGACTGGTATGTTATAGTTAGAAATTAGCATTTAAAAAACCTTTGAAATTAACTGAAAAAACCATAGGTTTCAGGGACGTTATAGTTAGAAAATAGCATTTAAAAAACCTTTGAAATTCACTGAAAAAACCATAGGTTTCATGCACGTTATAGTTAGAAATTAGCATTTAAAAAACCTTAGAAATTCACTGAAAAAACCATAGGTTTCATTGACGTTATAGTTAGTTGGACATTTCACTCGTACAAAACCAGAGAAATTCCACCGTTATAGTTAGTTCAGCTAACTATAACTCGCGCACCCGCAATGCACTGCTGATGACGTCACATATTACATCAATCATGACATGGTCAGTGACATCACTGAGGACATCACTGATGACATCTCAAATGACATCACTGATGGCATCACTGATGACATCATCCACGTGAAAATCTGATGCACCTCCTCACACTCTAATATAACCTTTGATACACCCACTGCAAAATACAGACTTCCATTTTTGAAACCATAGACACACCAATATCAGTTACTACATACGCACTCACTGATTCCTAGGTCTACACACACATCCACTCATTCACCCATACAGTCACTCATACATGCAGTCACTCATCATTACAACACTATCATATGCACTCATACACCTATGCAGACACTCACACACCACCACTCATCCAGAGTTACTCACACACGTAGTCAGTCATGCAAAGAATCAATCACACTCCCATTTACTTACCTACACCTATACAGTTATACACACACCACATCACTTATTCAAACAGAAACAAACGCATACTTACTCTCTTATAGAATCACTGATGCAAGTACACACTCATCCATACAGCTACTCTCACAATAACTGACTCTCACGTATAGTCATTTATATACTTCAACTCTCACATGCACTGCCTTTTACATATGTAGTTACTTGGACATGTACCATTGAGACATCCATTCACTCACCAACACACCCATACACACTCACCCACCCATACAGCTGTTTCCACATGCACTCTTGAACCCATACCCCTGAATCAACCACTCAAACATCTATGCACAGAGTCACACACCTCCCACCCACCCACACACACACTCAGGCACCCATACAAATACTCAGGAAACCTATCGATAACCCATATAGACACTCATGTAGCTACTGACCAACCCATGCAGCAGCTTATACAACAACAGACAGACTGATACAGACATTCACACAGTTTAGTCACTAACCCATGCATTCAGTAAGACACATGTAATCACTCACTTAAATAGTCAGTCACGCACGTACTAAATCCTCCATCCAGACACTTATACACCCACTCATTCTTCAATACACCTTGGCATATATATAATACATATTTAAACTTTAAAGAAAAACACAGTCACTGGATGATGTCATCAGTGATGTCATCAGTGATGTCATTTGAGATGTCATCAGTGACGTTATCAGTGATGTCACTGACCATGTCATGATTGATGTAATATGTGATGTCATCAGCAGTGCATTGCGGGTGCGCGAGTTATAGTTAGCTGAACTAACTATAACGGGGGAATTTCTCTGGTTTTGTACGAGTGAAATGTCCAACTAACTATAACGTCAATGAAACCTATGGTTTTTTCAGTGAATATATATATATATATATACATATATATATCCAAACGACAGGTTGCCCCAAAGAAGGAAGTGCCACACAGGTAAGTCTTGCTCCATAAGTTTACTGCCGGCTACAGACGTGCACAATCGACCCTCAACAACACAAAGTCATCATGCCAAATGCCAAAAGTCTGGGATACTTTTAAGGCCTTTCTTAGAGGAGAATTGCAGAGTCAGTCTTCTGCTCAGAAAAGGGATGACCGATTAACTCTCAAAACACTAGAGGGCAGAGTGGGCTTATTGGAAGGCAGCCTGCTTCAAGCTGGAATGCAATCCTCCGATGTTCAGACAAGGTTGCGCAAGCAACTTGAGGATGCGAGGATGGAATATAGGGTCTTTATTGATAAAAAATGGAGAGCTCAGTGGGATGCTAAGTCCATGCAGGAATTTGAGTATGGGGAGAAAGCAGGGGCACTACTTGCTTGGAAGGCTCGGACAGACAGGTCAAGGAACTTTATTTTAAAACTGGCTGTTAATGACATGGGTGACACTTCAGGGAAGCAGGAGGATATGCAGGCTTGTTTATTGTCTCTTTTTTTCAGCTTATATCGAGAAGAGATCTCTCCTGATCCAGAGTATATTAAGAACTGGTTAGGGAAGCTGCAGCTCCCTAATCTAACAGTTATAAGTCGTAAGGCTCTGGAAGATCCAATTACTAAGGAGGAGATTCGGTTGAGCATAAGCAAGGGTAGGAAGGGTAAAGCTGCGGGCACTGATGCCCTTCCAAATTAAGTTTATAGTCTTTTGATAGATGAGCTGATATCTGTTTTGGAAGCTCTGTACAACTATATATATAGGCAGGATGGCAAGGTCCCTCAGTCCTGGAAGGAGGCCTCAATAGTCCTTATCTTAAAACCCTCTAAGGATCCTGTCAGGGCCGACTCGTACCGTCCAATCTCCCTGCTCAATGCAGATTATAAGTTCTTTATGAGCATTTTAGCGGGGAGATTGGCCAAGCTCGCACCACAGCTTATCCACTCTGACCAGAAGGGTTTTATCCCCAAGAGGTTTATTCAAGGTCAGACCCAGCAGTTAATTGGCACGATAGATCTTGCCAGGGAGCGATCTGCCCCTCTTGCCGTAGTGGCGCTTGATGCCGCAAAGGCATTTGATCGAGTATGCTGGGTCTACCTTTGGGAGGTTTTGAGCTCGATGGGATTCGGCACCAATTTTATCAATACAATTAAGGCTATTTACACCGGGGCCTTGGCTAAGATCTTTCTTGATGGCACATTGTCCTCCAGTTTTAATATTCTAAGAGGCACTCGGCAGGGGTGCCCGCTGTCTCCCCCTCTTTTTGATATCTATATAGAGCCTCTTGCACAACAGTTGCATTTGGATCCCTTAGTAGTCCCATTTACCTGCTCGTCTTACAGTTCCAAAGTTGCGCTCTAGGCGGATAACTTATTAATCTATACAGCAGATCCCTTGACTTCGGTTCCAAGAGCAGAAGAACTACTGGAGGAATTTGACTCTCTCTCTGGATATTTGGTCAACACTGCCAAAACTGAGGTCATGTGTTGGAATATTATTGAATGGGAGAGAGAGGTAAGCTCTAAGTTTAGATATTTAGGTATCATAATAGTAAAATATATTGAGAAAATCCCACATTTGAATCTTTCTAGGGTCTCTAATGAGATTGAATGTTTATTAAATAGGTGGAGGAACCTCCCGTTGACAATCTATGGACGGATTAATCTGATAAAAATGGTTATCCTTCCCAAATTAACTTATCTTTTCAACGCTATCCCGCAAGGATTCCCCAAAAAAGAAATCAATAAAATTCAGGGGAGGGTGTCGAGTTTTATTTGGGCCCAGAAAGGGGCCAGGTTGTCTTGGAAAAAGCTTAGGCGTAAACTTAATAAAGGGGGATTAGCCCTAC
Source organism: Calotriton arnoldi (assembly GCA_963921515.1). Classification (NCBI taxonomy): domain Eukaryota; kingdom Metazoa; phylum Chordata; class Amphibia; order Caudata; family Salamandridae; genus Calotriton; species Calotriton arnoldi. The sequence goes on from CAWUFW010000791.1 coordinate 2,576,568, forward strand.
CTGATTTTAATTGGTACTGTCTTGCCTTTCAGTTTAAAAATATTCGAATGCTGTTGGGTAGGCCAGACGATTCTACTTGGGGGATTCTTTTGGGGGAAATGATAAGGCCTGCAAGTTCAGAGGGTTCTTGTATAAATTTGGTGCTCCTAAGTTTTTTAAGAAGGTCCGGCTAAAGGTTCTGAGAGCTGCTTTGGATCTTTGGTATGGACTCAGGAGGAGGTGGGGTATTGCATATTTTTCTGATTTTGCTCCAGTTTGAGACTCCCCCGGAACACCAGAATGTCTAAAAGATGCCCTCAGTGCCCCACTCAGAAGGGCGGGGTCTTAACTTGGTCAGACCTAATTTCGTTGGAAGGAGTTCACCCCTGGGAAGTACTGAGTATTAAAACTAATCATGAGCTGTCCAGATTCAAGTTCATCCAACTATCTTCTTGGTTTGTAGCATCAAAAAGGGATATTGATGGTAACTTTGAATTGGAATTGCTCTTTCAAGATGTCAGATCTAAGAACAAGGAAGTCGCAAGGTGGTATAATGGACTCGCAGGGGCAGAAGAGAGAAAGTTATTACCCCTGCATGCGGTCTGGAGAGGAAGCCTCCCAGAGGAGGGCTGTGAATTAATTTGGGATAGCTCTTTGAAGACTCTGTACTCAACAGTTAAACCGGCCAATTTGAAGCGTAACCATTTTTTTACCATTAATCGTCTTTATTGGACCCCGTATAAAATATCCAAGTTTGCACCTCAACCTCCCCCTAAGTGTGTGAAATGTGGCTGCATAGGGGCCAATGATGTTCATATTTTTGCTGAATGTCCATGCTTGAAGATCTTTTGGGACACTGTTGAACTATCGCTTAAGGGAATTTTCGATCACAAGATCAAACTTAATACAACTTTGATTCTTTTGGGGGTTGATGGCGCATCAACTTTGGTGTTAAGGAGGCCCTGCAGACGGTTGCTTTTTTATTTAATTCTTATTGCTAGGAGGGAAATTTGTTTGAAATGGAAGGATCCTCTGCCTCCGTCAGCAGAGGACTGGGTCAGGGCTGCGGTTAGAGCTTGTGGCCTCGACCAGAGAACAAATAAGAATCCCGGCCTATCTATCTGGTCTCCTTTTTTGATTTGGTCTCGATCCTTGGGTCTTGGTCGCCTGTCCCTATGATTACACCGACTCACTGACAAAAGGTGAGGGTCCAGATGGTATGGACCAGGGCGAGTGCAGTGACCGCTGGGCGGACAGTTAGACAATGCGGTCTTTTAATTGCTTGCAGACGCTTCTCGTGAGATGAGGGAAAAAAAAAAAAAAGAATCTTAGAATGCTGAGGAGCGCTTTTGAAATCGACGTCTCCTACCTGAAAGTGTCTGTTCGGTCTAGGAATCAAAACTGGAGGTCTTACCGGACTGGAAAAACATTACCGGAAAGACGCGAGCAGAGAACACGTCCCTGAAGCCGCTGGAATAATCTGCAGGGAGCGGCAGGGCATGGTTCCTATAAATAGCCAAGGAACGGTTACGGCGGCTGCCGAGGAGCATAACTAGCGTTTATGCGAATCAGTTTAATAAGTTGTGCAACATTGGGTTGAAAACAAGAAAAAGGCTTAAGAAAGAAGTGTGAAAACAAGGAAAATGTTTAAATGTCAGCCACACGAACACTATGGTGTTAATGTCAAAACCATAAGGACTGTTTAGAACATAATGTCGCCAGAATCAACATGCAGAGTTTAGGCAGCATAGGAGCAGAGCACTATTGCGCATTACCTGTAGGCCACATCCAGGGGTATTGGTGGAGCACTGTAGCGCTTGCAGAGTTTGGAGGGTTATGACACCACAACCCCTTTCTCCATCACTCTGCAAACTTGCCTCCTGGCGCACTACTAGTTGGGGGACAAAGTCCCCTTGGCTCTTGGAGGCCAACTATCCCTCCTGCCACCTCCAGTAAGACCCACACAGCTGGATTGCTGAGTGGTTGTCAGAGGCCAAGCCTCCTTTCTTTACCACTCTGCAAACGCACCTCCTGATGCACTTCTGGTTGGGGGAAGTAGTCCACTTTAGTCCTGAGGCCCTCAGGAATAAAGTGGAATTCATTTCTCAACCAGAGGCGAGCCAGAAGGCACGTTTGCAGAGTGGTAGAGAAAGGTGGCATAGCCTTCAAGTCCTCTCAGCAATCGCACTCTCTGGGACTTACTGGAGTACCAAGAGGGTTTGTTGGTCCCCAAAGACCCTCAGCATTCAAGGAGATTTAATTCCCCAATGACCACTGCAGCAGGAGGCGCATTTGCAGAGAGGTGGTGAAGGGGCGTGGCCTCCGGCGACTTGCCGGAGTTTTTTTTAAATAATTTTTTTTTTTTAAATAGGGAGGTGGGCTGTGCGGCCTCCCTACCCGGTCACCTATGGCCCCGGGCACCCCATCCCCCGGAGCCTGGCTTTTTCCTTTTTTTTTAAACCAAAAAAAAAAGGAAGGGGGGCCGCGTGGCCTCCCTTCCCCTTGCCAATTTTCGCTTTGGGGACCCCATCCCTCGGGGCCTGCCCTTTATTTATTTATTTTTTAAATGGGAGGGGGGCCGCGCAGCCCCCCTCATAAGGCCTATTTCAGCCCCTAGGGACCCCATTCCCCGGGGCCAGGGCTCCATCATTTTTTTTAATGGGGAGGATGTCCTGCGCAGCCCCGCTCCCCAGGCTGATATTGCCCCAAGGACCCCATCCCCTGGGTCATGGCCAGGTTGTTGGGACCATGGAGGGAGCCTCAAGGCCCCACGGTCCCTGCCGGCTCCCCACGACCTGCAGGAGCTGGCATTGCTTTTGAACTTAAGGAGCTGCAAACATGTAGCTCCCTCTGTCCAACAGCAATTCTGCTCCACTTCATGGAAGCAAGAGCATTTTTACTGCTCTCGCTTCCATGAACTGGAAGAGAGTTTTCTATGGCTTGGCGGGAGCGGTGCTCCGGCTAAGCAATAGCGAATTGCAATGTCCCGGTGGTGGGCACCCCAACATATTACTGGAGCTGGCCCTGGGGGGTGGCAGTCCCCAGGCCCATCTATGGCTCCACAAGGGGGGGAACGTGGCCCCCTCCAGCAACAATTAAGCCCAGGGGAGGTGGTGGTGCTAAAGCCCCCCACACAATATTTTTTAAAATAGCCCCAGGGAGGTGACGGTCCCCAGGGCTGCAGGGGGGGCTGCATGGTCCCCCAGCATTTCAGTGAATTAGCTCCAGGGATGGGGCTGTCCCTGGGGCTGTGTGGGGGGCTGGAGCCCCCCACGCATTATTTTTTAAGGTAGCCCTGGGGAGGTGGCAGTTCCCGGGGCTGCAGGGGGCCACGTGGCCCCCACCAATTCATTCAATTGGCCCTCGAAAGGTGGAGCTCCCTGGGGCTGTTTGGGGGGGCTGGTGACCCCCACGCATTTATATTTAGAATAGCGCTGGGAGGTGGGGGTCCCCAGGGCTGTGGGGGGCCATGTGGCCCCTTGCATTTATATGAATGAGCACCAGTGAGGTTGTGGTCCCCAAGGCTACAGGGGCCCGACATGGCCCTACCATCATTATATCTAATTGCCCCTGGGACCTGGCCCACCCTGGTGCCTAATTAAACAAAGCACGGCAACCCGCGCTTCATTTTTTAAAAGTTTCGGGCAGGATTTGTGATTCCAACGTGGCTCCCGCCTAAATTTGTTTAAAAAAATGCTTTTTGGGCCCTAGGGGGTCCCTCTGGGACGCACCCAAGAGGGCCAGGGTCAAGGTATTTCCATGCTGCCCCCTTAGCTTCTTTTTAAGGGTATTTCTTGTGACTCTGTTGAACAGACTCACAAGATGGCTGCCAACACTTCCTGGTTTGAAGTGTTGGCAGCCAACCAGATCTCAGGCACGAGGTCGGGAGGGGTCGTGGATTCACCACGGCCACAGTTGTATATCTGAGAAATCTTTAAATTTCTTACAACTACTGAACAGATATACATCATTTAACAAAAGGTCGCTTTCTGGACCAAGAGCTACCTTTTTGCCAAATTTGGTATAATTCCATTCAGCAGTTCGAGCTGTAGCTGTGTCTAAAGTTTTCTATGGAAATTAACATGGAGAAAAAGCATTTTGGGACCAACCCTTTTTCTCGGCCCCACTTGACGGATCACCCCAAATCTTTCAAGACAGCAGCTGAAGTGACTGGCGTCTACGTTTTGAAGATTTCGCGAGGATTCATCAAACAACACCAAAGTTATTGGCAAATGAAAAAATGCTTTTCCTATGGAAACTACATCCTAACTATAACTACCTACTGGCGACCGCCAGTAGGATATATATATATATTAATACACCCAACGGGGTACGACAGTTTCCATTAGCTTTGGACATCAGCGAGATGGCAATAGCCAATGTTGCATTAAATATAGTCAAAGACTCAAAAAGGGTTTGGAAAGACTGCCCAATGGGGCATGAGATGCATACTGGATTTAAGGTTGTAAATTATAATTAATGCCCAATGGGGCAGGAGTTTTGATAGCAGGCATCGGCAGTGAAAGACACTGCGGAGAAAAAAACCCATAGAATTTTATGTTATTTTTTTCTAAATAAGTATGAAGGGATAATACTGAATTTAGAGATTTATAGATTTGTTTGAATTTGAATGTGATTTAACATATTGTGTGTTTTTTTATTCAAATGTTTTTTTTTATTGAAATGGTCTCTTTATTCAAATGCATTCATTGTGATTAGTTTTTTTGATATTTCTTCTGACCTCTAAATAGATGTTATAAGATGGCCGCCATTGTAGACACAATAGCCAATGCAATACGCATACATCCCTTTCTCTATGTCTAGTTATTTCTGTTTAAAAGTTGCCTGGTAACTGTGAACTAGCGTCGTGACAAAGGCTTCGCACCGAAATGCGTAGACACTCTTTTACCGATTGTTTAACATGATGGATTAAACTACATCTTGATTTATGCAAGCCCTGTGTAGTGCCGATCCTTCCTGGCGGATATTTTGGGTCGGAAGCTTTCTGCAATATATATATATGTATATATATATAATATATATATAATATATATATATCAGAGTGGGGTTATCCACTCTTCAGTTATAGTTAGAGTCACCAGAGATAGACTTTTTTGATTTTTGCAGACCTATTGCACCTGTTTCATTGTTGGAAGACTGAAAGTTTTGCAGCGTTTGGTCAATAGGGTGCAAGGAAAAAATGTCGCAAAATGGGCATTTTATCTAGACTTTTCTATTTCGTGTAGCGCCAAAATAGCCAGTCGAATTTTGCTGAAATTTGGCAGCATTAGATGTTAGGGTGTGGAGATAATTTTTTGCGGTACTGCAGGTAAGTAGAGTAAGCATTTTTAGAGTTATAAGGTTTTACAACTTAGTGGTATCTTGGAAAACAATACTTCTAAAAGTAGCAAAAAAAGCCCAAAAAATAAACTAGATTGCATATTTAAAGATTTAGGGGGTAATTACAATGGCGGATGGACTTCAGTCCGTCCGCCATCATGTCGGTGAGTGGGACCGTCCGCCTACAAGGCGGCAGTGCCACAGGGGGTGTTACGATGCCATCGCCACTGTTGCGGTCCCATCTGCTATCGTTAACATTGTGGCGGGTGCTGCTAGCTGCAGCACCCGCCACAATGTTAAAAATGCACTATTTACATTTCCCTGCACTACGTGGCAGGCACCACGCGGTGCCTGCCATATGGTGCAAGTGCAAATCCATACTGCCACTGCCCACGGGGAGCCCGCAGTGGGCCCCTGAAGTCAATCCCCGACAGCCTTTCCATGGCAGGGGAACCGCCATGGAAAGGCTGGCGGGGATCCAGCATTCAAATCTGGCGGGCGGTGCCTGCTAGGCACCGCCACCATTCTGAGGATGCGGGCGGGTCTGACAGGCAATCGTAACTATTGCCTCTGTCAGACCCGTGGCGGTCGGGCTTTCCACCCGCCAGCACACCGCCCGCCATCACAATCTGGCAGGCGGTGAATGGCCTTACAATGGCGGTGAACCCACCACCGATAGCCTGTCACTGGCGGGTTCACCTCCATCATAATCAGGCCCTTAGATTTACAACATGAACACCGGAAAGATGGTAACATGCTAATGGGAACCTATAGGCAAATACATAGCGAATAGAATAAATCTTAAGCTACATAAGTTTTCTTTTCATGCTCTCTTGCTCACAAAATAAAACTGGCCCAACAAGCCAAACAAAAAACATCTTTCTTGTGCTCCCCTGTGCAAAAAAATGAAAAATTGACCTAGCAATGAACCACACAAACTACTATTTGGAGAACATGATAATTGGACAGTAGGAAAAAAATAATAATCTCAATTTTTATAACAATGAAAATTATCGCCTTTCATTCACTTTGGCCTTCATATGTAGCACAATCCTACTAAAAGTAGCAAAGAAGCCCAAAAAATAAACTAGACTGTATATGTAATGTTTCAGATTTATTACATGAACAACTGAAAGACTCATTCATGGTCACATGGTAATGGAAACCTATAAACTAATACATAGCAAATAGAATGCATCTTAATCTAGTAAGCTTTCTTTGCATGATCTCTGGCTCACAAAATAAAAGTATCCCAACAATCGAAACAAAAAACATTTTCTTAAGCACCCCTGTGCAACAAAATGAAAGATTGCCCTAGCAGTGAGCCACACAAAGTGCAATTTGGAGGACATGAGAATTGGCCACTAGGAAAGAAATAATAATCTCAATGTTTATAACAATAACAATGATTACTTTCATTCACTTTGGCCTTCATATGTAGCACAATACCACTAAAAGTAGCAAGGATGCCCAAAGAATAAACTAGACTGCATATGTAAAGTTTCAGATTTACTACATGAACAACTGAAAGACACATGTATGGTCACATGCTAACGGAAACCAATAAACAAATACATAACTAATAGAATACATCTCAATCTGCTTACGTTTTTTTTGTATGTTCTTTGGCTCACAAAAGAAAACCGCGCCCAACAAGCCAAACAAAAACTATCAGCCTTGAGTACTGCTGTGCAACTAATTGGAAAAGTGACCTACTAGTGAGCTACACAAACTACTATATGGAGGACATGATAAATGGCCATTAGGAAAAACAAATAACCTTAATTTTTATAGCAGCAATGATTTGTTCTCATTCACTTTGGGCTTCATATGCAGCACAGTCCTACTAAAAATAGCAAGGAAGCCCAAAATTAAAGTAGACTGCATATCTAAAGTTTCAGAATTACTACATGAAAAACTAAAAAACACGTTCATGGTCACATGATTATGTAAACCCATAAACATAATACATAACAAATACAATAGATTAAAAGAAAGAAATCACATTAAATCTGATTGCCACTCTATAGTTATAGTTAGTATTCCCAAAGATAGGAATTCCTTGGATATTAGCTCCCTAATATCTTGCCACCCTATTGACGAATCGTCACAAAACTTTCCAGACCTATAGCATTTACTACATTTCGGGATGATGTAAATTTTTGTGGTGAATTTTTAAGGGGGTTCAAACACAAAAAGTGGTCACAAATGCATTTTCCCACCAATGCATTTTCTATTGACTATTGTATATGACATAATGTGAAAACAGCTAAATGGATTTACATGAAATTTGCCAGGATTATACATTATGGTGCATAGATGATGCTTTTTGGATACTGCAGTTAAGGAGGTTAAGTATTTCTTAAGTTATAAGGCATTTAAACTTAGTGATATCTATCACTGTGGTACTTTCGCAGAATTTCACTACATTTTGTGAAACTACAGCGGTACATGGTCATAAACTTTTTTTTAAATTATTTATTAAAAAGATATTTCCCCATTAATTACCACTTTAACAAAGTGGTAATAGGTAGGGACCTAATACTTACCTATATCTAAGGCCCTAACACTGAACACAGCCAAAGTGTGGTAAAATAATATGGCTGCCTTTTCATTCTCTAAAAGCAACCATTACTCAATTATATACTGGCTTTTCATTACTATGTACCACAGTATACAGCAAAGTTATCATGGTACACCATAGCCCAAAATATAACTAAGGCCTAGCTGTATTATTGGATTGTGGTATTCTTGTATCACTCATGGTATCCCATGCACAATGCAGTGCTTAAGTGATGCAAGGTCACCATGCATGGCCATGCAGTGATTGGTAAATCTGGAGAAACACAAGGCAGCACATTTCTCTGTTTTGCATTACTCTGCACGCCATAATCTACATTGCTGCTAAATTTCACATACATCTATATGACACACCACTGTAGCCACCACACTATACGCTATTCCACTGTACCCCACTCCACTCTACACCCCTCCACTGTACAAGACTCCACTCTACACCACCCCACTGTACAAGACTCCACTCTACACCACTGGATGCTACTCCAGTATATGCTATTCCACTCTACGCTATTCTACTGTACAACACTCCACTCTATTCTATTCCACTGTATACCACTCCACTCTACAACACTCCACTCTAGGCTAATCCACAGTAATCCACTCCACTCTATGCTATGTGACTCTACGCCATTCCAGTATATGACACTCCACTCTACGCCACTTCATTCTATGCTATTCTATTGGACTCTACTCTAATGTACGACAATTCCACTGCATGCTATTATACTCTACCTAACGCCACTGTATGTCATTCCAGTCTACACAACTACATTTTATGCCACTCCACTGTACACTACTCCACTATACAGTATTCAATTCTATGCCAGCAACGACACTGTACAACACTCCGCTCTATGCCACTCCACTCTATGCTATTACACTGTAAACAACTCCACTCCATGCCAGTCCACTCTAAGCTATTACACTGTATGCAACTCCACTCTACGCCTCTTCAGTGTACAGTACTCCAGTATATGATATTACACTCTACGCCATGGGTACTCACAAACATTTTCCCAGGGGCCATAACGTTTGGTCTATGTTGTGGCTGAGGGCTTTATTGATGCCAGCAGGGTGGCGGTCTTGGGGGGTGGCGGTAAGTTGGGTATAGGGGAAGCAAAGCATGTACATATAGTGACCAATTGCACAATGTGAAACTTTACCAAATTGTGTGATTCTAGGCAATTGTTTTATTTCTCTTTCCCTCCTTTTTCTTCATTATCACATAAAAGAGGACCTCAAAAATGCATGACTTCAGGATGTATGCTGTACAGAACCTTCTCCTGTGTTTGACTTAATAAACTATAATGTTGTTCATGTATAATTGAAACCCAGGCCACCCTAAGAGTGCACTTAACAACTGACTTGCCTCTCAGTTCACTATTGGCAATGTTGTCACTGTGTGGAAAAGAATGAATGTTTCTCAATTAATGTTTTAAACCTATCACTTAAAAAAAATACTTCTCAATGCACTAATATAATTTGATGTACTAAGGTGAAAGGGTTTTGCATGTTAATGACATTTTTAAAAAAAAAGTTTTAGAAGCTTTATTGAAATATCGTCATCATACAACATAGCGCAAAATATAACAATATATAATAATAAACATATGTGATCAAGAACATGCCAAAAACATAGCAGAAAGCTGTTTTCAATTTTGGGAAATACAGGGGAAAGGAGAAGGGGGAAAGGAGGGGAAAGGGGAAATATAAGATAAGCTTTACAATTAAAGATAAAACTGGCATAACATACTCATTAGAATAAATACAATTAACCTATTTCCATGAACGATCACTATATGAAGGGTAATAAAACAGAAGAAAGAAGGCAAAGAAATAAAGAAAGAGAAACTCATGGAGGTTGAAAGTTTTCTGAGCGGTTATGCGAGATCTGAGAGATAGAGACGGTAATTAAAAAAACAGTCAGGGGTAACCAAAATAGATCTCTATTTATCTGAGGGTTACAACATGAGGCAAAAGCAATGTCCAATCTATGATAATGGCATACAGTATTCCACCAGGATTTGACTGTGAGCTTATTTGAGCATTTCCAATTAAGTGTGATTTGTTGAAAAGCTAAAGCTAACATAAGATCAAATAACCCACGTTAATGAGGTGATAAATGAAGTGATTCTGATAAACTACCCATGAACAAGAGAGCATTTGATAAGGGAATGTTTAGATTAAAAAATGTTGAAATCCGGGTCTAAATTTGTGACCAAAAGGAGGCTGCAGGAGGACATGAAAACAGAAGGTGGTAAAGGTCAGCTAAGGGATGGTCACAGGACCAGCAAGATTTGTTATTAGAGTGTGTAAAATTGGCAATGGAAATGGGAGTAAAATAAAGTCTGTGATAGAGAAAGAACATAGATTAAGTAGTAGAAGCAGATCTGGATATTTTCAACGATCGAGACCATAGCTTGCTCCAAAAGTCAGTGCTCCAATCACAACCAAAATCAGTCTCCCAGGCAAGTTCCATTTTAGTCTTAGAACGTTTTGGGGCAGGAGAATTGAGAAATTTGTAAATGAGGGAGGCCCTTGGGGACAGTGATAGAATTCTAAAAAGTGGCTCTTGAATAGATAAGGAATTCTCAGAAGGAAGGGAGTAAAAAGTTTCCAAAATAGCTTCCATAAGCAATGAGAACTTGTGTAGAAATGAACAAGGACAGTTGAAGTTGGTTTGGAATTGGGGGAAAGAAGAAGGAGAAGTACCATCAAAGATATCCTGAATCCAGACGATACCTCTAGATCTCCAGGAACCCCAAAAAATAGGTCTATTATTAATGGTAAGAAAACGGTTATGCCAAATAGGAGAGCGTAAAACGTATTCCTAGAGATATTCTTTGGTTGACAGTACGGCCTCAGTAATGAGCAAGTGTGTTTGAATAGTGGAAGAGAAGTGAGATTAGTTTTGGCCGTAAAAGCCAGAACCTCTAGGAGAGAAAAAGGGGAACAAAGACGGCGCTCGATACTTACCCATAAAGGGGTGAAAGAAGAAGTATTTGCTTGAAGCCAGTAAGAAGCTTGTCTAAGGCAAAATGCTTTATGATAAAATCTGAAGTTTGGGAAATTTACCCCACCAGTAAGTTTTGGTTGTCTAAGATGGGATAAAGAAATTCTGGATTTTTTATTGTTCCATAGAAATTTGGAAAGAAGAGAGTCAAGTTTTTTTTAAATAAATAGAAGGGATATGAACCGGAATCATTGAAAGAATATATAACATAATAGGAGTAATCATCATCTTAATAGAACCTAGACGTCCCCACCAAGAAAGAAAAAGAGGATTCCAGGAGGAAAGAAGTTTGGAGATCCGTTCGAGAACATCCTTCATATTTGTTTTAATGGACTCCGAGATAGAATTGGTAAACCATAACCCTAGATACTTAATTTGGGAATTATTCCAATGGAATCCAGTTGGGTCAAAGTGAAGTTTAGAACAAAATTTAATTATAGGGAGAATCTCCGTTTTATCCGAATTAATTTTATAACCGGATACTGTAGAAAAATCTGAGAATTCTTGTAATAATGGGAGAATAGACATTTCTGGATTAGAAATAAAGAGTAAAATATCGTCTGCGTAAGCAGAGAGCTTCAGATGTTGATCCCCATATAAGAAACCAGAGATAGAAGTATTATTGCGAATGCGAGCTAGAAAGGGTTCAAGGGAAAGAATAAAAAGAAGAGGAGATAGAGGGCAACCTTGTCTAACACCCAGATGAAGTGAAAAACGATTTGAAACTAGACCATTGACTATAGTGGAGTCAGTCGGTGCCGTATAAAGTAAAGAAACTAGGGAAATGAATTTAGAGCCGAAACCATGCCAACGAAGAGATTTGAATAAAAAAGACCATTCCACTCTATCAAAAGCTTTTTCTGCGTCGATAGAGATCGCAGCTAGATAATCTGATAAAGTAGATGCCTTATTTAGAATATTAAAGAATAACCAAGAATTGTCAGAAGTTAGTCTACCCTTGACAAATCCACATTGTTCTGGACCAATTAAATGGGGTAATAATGATTGAAGACGCAGCGCCAATAGTTTAGCAAATATTTTATAATCCACATTTATCAAGGAGATAGGGCGATAATTTTTACAAAATTTGGGATCCTTACCATCTTTATGAATGAGACAGATAGAGGCTTCTAAAAAAGAGCAGCTCGCCTTGCCAGTAGAGCAAAAATATTGAAAGAGATTAAAGATTTTGGGCAGTAAACAATGCGAAAAATATAAATAAAATTCTACTGAAAAACCATCTGGGCCAGGGGACTTATTCTTCTTTAATGAATTAAGAGAATTATCAATTTCTTGAAGTGAAACGTCTGAGTCTAGGGAATTAAAGTCAAGATCAGTGGAGACAGGAGGAGGAATAGTACTTAGATAAGAGTCAATAAGAGAATTTGATGCAGGTGCTTCTGAAGTGTATAAGTTATTATAAAAAGCTGTAAATTCATCTAGGATATCTTGATCTTTAAAAAGATGTTTCCCATCAGCTGATTGAATAGAGTCAATCAGTTGTCTTTCCTTCCTAGATTTGAGATAATTAGCTAAAAGAGAGCCTACCTTATTGCGGCCACCATAGTATCGGGCGCTACTGCGAAGAAGAATAGAGGAAGCGTTATCAGTAGCTATCTTATTAAACTCTAATTTAGCCCGAACAAGCTCCTGTAAGATAGAATTAGATGAGGAAGTGTAAAATTGATGTTCTAGGCGCTTAATATTGGTTCATAGAGCCTTATGAGAATGCGTTTCTTTTTCTTAGCTACAAAGTCAATAATAAACCCCCGGGCAGTAGCTTTAAAAGAATCCCATAATAAAGCAGGAGATATAGAAGGATCTTCTTCAAAGAAAAGAATTCTTCCACAAAGGAAGAGAAAGAAGATGAGAATACCGGGTCACGTAAAAGAAAATTATTAAAACGCCATCTAGAAGATTTGGGTCGGGAATGGAGCAGATCAAAATCAACAATCACCGGAGCATGATCTGAAATTAATATGGGTTCGATCGAAGAGGAAATGAGATTTTCAGCTAAAGATTTAGATAGAAAGATATAATCTAATCGGGATAGGGAACCATGTGGGGGAGAGACAAAAGGAAAATTCTGATTGATCTGGGTGACAAAGTCTCCAAGCATCTACAAGATGGGTCTGTGTAATTGTGCTATGAAACTGTTTGTGAGATTTATGTGGAATGAACCGTACGTGTGATTTGCAATCAATAAAAGGGTCCATAACCTGGTTACAGTCACCTCCGAGGATAAAAAATTCATCCTTATATTGCATACATTTATTGGTAATAGCAGGCCAGAAAGTGAAATCTGGTTGGGTCAGACCATAGACATTAAAAACGTTAAAGAAATATTATTAATAAGTAATTTAACTAAAATCCATCTGCCCTCAGCATCAATTTCTTGTGAAATAACAGAACATTTCAATTTTTTATGAACTAAAATAATAACACCATTCTTCTTTGAACTTGAAGGAGAAACGAAAACAGAACCGACCCAATTACGCTTGAGCTTAAGATAAATGAGACTCTTGTAACAAAACTAAATCAGTATTGTAAGAGGCTAAATGTGAAAGAATTCTCTGCCTCTTTATAGGATTAATGAAACCTTTTACATTCCACGTAACAACTCTAAAAACGTTAAAGAAATATTATTAATAAGTAATTTAACTAAAATCCATCTGCCCTCAGCATCAATTTCTTGTGAAATAACAGAACATTTCAATTTTTTATGAACTAAAATAATAACACCATTCTTCTTTGAACTTGAAGGAGAAACGAAAACAGAACCGACCCAATTACGCTTGAGCTTAAGATAAATGAGACTCTTGTAACAAAACTAAATCAGTATTGTAAGAGGCTAAATGTGAAAGAATTCTCTGCCTCTTTATAGGATTAATGAAACCTTTTACATTCCACGTAACAACTCTGAATGAAAAACGGTAACCATACATATAAAACAATGGAAATAACAATGAAAGAGTATAAGGAAAGTAATAGGCAAAGCCAGAGTACAGAATAAGGATATCTTAGAAGGAAAGAGGGAAAGGAAAAAAGAAGTATGAGTAAGAAGAGACAGTACATGTCAATTGACGACTGTAAAACGTACCTTTACGGGGAAACACAAAGGAGAAGATGAGAGGCGTGAACGGACAACAGGGATGGCACACCTAACAAAGGGCAGCGAACCACACTGGGACGTCAATAAAAACAGATAATGGGACAGGAACATGAGGTAGGTACAAAATTAGGATCCAAAAAACCTGAAAAAGAATCAAAAGTTATGTAAATGAGAAGGAGTAAAAAGGCAGTGTAAACTGTTACAGTAAAAAGAAAAGCAAATACAGTTTAAACATTACAGAAGAATCATTAAAGTCAAGTTTGAGGAGGAGAACCAGCAATCTCCATCGAAGAAGGAGAATGAGATTGAATGAATTTTCTGAGATCTGCAGGGTCCTCGAATGTAGAAGTTTTGTTCAAAAAGGTAACTTTAAATAGGCATGGATGAAATAAGCCATAGCGGGCCCCCAAGGAGCGAAGAGCGGGACGGAGATCCAAAAATTCCTTTCGACATTTGGCAGTAGCTGAAGAAACGTCTTGAAAAATAAATAATTTTGTGCCCTGCCAGTTTAGTTGCTTCTTGGATTTAGCCGCATTCAAAATCTGTAGAAGATCTGTAAATTGTAGAAACAAGAAGATTACACCACGAGGTTTAGCTGGAGCGGATGAAGAGGACAAGCGTGGACCAAGTCTATGCGCTCTTTGGATATTTAACTTAGTTGAAGAAGGAAGGCCCAAGAGCTGTGGGAGAAATGCAGTGAAGAATGTGACCGGATCGTCCCCCTCAAGGCCTTCAGGAAGACCATAATGGCGAAGGTTGTTGCGACGATTTCTATTTTCAAGGTCTTCAGCCGATTTCCTTAGTTGTGGGACCTCCCTCTCCAATGCAGAAATTCTGGAGGATGAGTCCTGTACATCGCTAATTCGTTGTTCCACCACCAAGAGGCGGGAATCCATGGATGACCATTTGTCATTTAAAATCTGCAGGCGAAAGTTTGTTTCTTCAACAAATGGTCTTAAAGCGCGAATTTCCTCCAGGACCATTTCCAGAGAGACCGGAGAAACAGATTTTGGAGGAGAAGGAGGATCATGTTTGATTCTCTTGATGGTGGTCGAGGGCGGTTGTGTTTTGGACGCCATAATTGACACAGCTGTAGGGCGAGATTGCGCCGTTTGTGATAGTTCCTCAGAAGGCTGAGAGGAATTATAGGAGAGCGCAGAGGAAGCAGGGCTCGACAATGATTCACTGGGTTTAACATTTTTGGAGGAGTGCAATAGCTTTTTGCCTCTACCCATGAGAAGAGTAACCAGGAATCAAGAGAGCAGGCTTGTCTAATAGCGCAACAATGTTCCAATAAAGACACTCCACAGAAGAACAAATTTGTAGTGAGTACGTGGGTCTTCCAACAAAGAAATAAGCATTAGCAAAAAATGTTGCGATATAATAGGCAAAAAAGAGTAGAAGTTAGTAGTTCCAGGGGCATTATGACAAAAATGTGAGGAGAATAATGAAAAAATGAAAAAAGGGAAAATTCAAAATGGCGGCCGCTAAAAACAGAAAGAGTCACCTGAAGAAAATATGCCTTAATTCTAAAGCATGGCAGGTAATGAAGGTAGCCTAATGTGGAGGAGGGAATCCAATTCAAGGAGATGTCCCCATTATGTAGAAAACGGCGAAATTAAGGCCGTAATGACAGCCACGATGTCCTTTGCGGCGCGGAGCTCCGAGGTCAGGCAGCCATCTTAGGTCGCGGTGCGCGCGACTCCCAATGAAATTAATTTTTTGAATTTTGAAGGGACCATATCATATTTTTACACTTTTGCTGCAAGATGGCTTTGAAAATGAAGGTGCTCCTAAAGTTAAGTGGTACAGGTCAACCTAGTTACTTCCTTTCTTTAACTTAAATTAACCTTTAAATAAAGACTTGCCTGTGTATTTAATCTTTTTAGTGCAGAGTCCAGTAAACAGCTGCCAGTGCTGCTGTTGATCTGCGGGCAACATTTAAAGGTCAGGAGGGCTACCTTCGGCCCCCGGGCTGTACTTTGAGTTTTACTGCTCTACGTTATTCCACTGTATGACACTCCACACTATTCTATTTCACTGTATGACACTCCACACTATTCTATTTCACTGTATGTCACTTCACTGTACACTACTACACTGTATGCCACTACAGTGTTTAGCACTCCTACACCACTTCATTCTACACTATTTGATCGGACCCCACTCCAATGTACAGCACTCCACTGTATGCTATTACACTTTACCCCACCTCACAGTAGGCCAATCCAGTCTCCACCACTCCTTTATACACCACTCCACTGTACACTATGCACTATTACACTCTACGCCACTCCACTATACAACACTCCACTCTGTGCCACTACACTGTACACTGTTACACAGTACACAACTCTACTCTACGTCAGTCCACTCTACGTCAGCCCACTCTACTTTATTACACTCTATGCAACTCCACTCTATGTCTCTTTGGTGTATGCTAATGCCACTCGCCTATCTGCTACTCCAGTATATGTTATTCCAGTCTACACCACTCTACTCTATGTTATTCCACTGTATGCCACTCCACTATATGCTATCCCACTCTATGCCGCTCTAGTGTACACCACTCCACTCTATGCCACTCTA
Source organism: Calotriton arnoldi (assembly GCA_963921515.1). Lineage (NCBI taxonomy): Eukaryota > Metazoa > Chordata > Amphibia > Caudata > Salamandridae > Calotriton > Calotriton arnoldi. The sequence goes on from CAWUFW010000791.1 coordinate 2,593,181, forward strand.
TTCTACTCTAGTCCATTGGACGCCACTCAATTCCACTATATTCTATTTGATTCTCCCCACTCCACTGTACACTACTCCATTCTACACCACTCCACTGTATGTCAGTCCACTCTACACTATTCTACTGTACTCTATTCCACTCTACGGTCTTCTACTCTATGCCACTCCATTATACTCCACCCTATGCTATTCTACTGTACACCACTCCATTCTATGCTATTCCACTGTATGCAACTTCACTCTTTGCCCCTCTACTGTATGGTATTCCACTCCACTCGACTCCACTGTTCCCCACTCCACTGTATGCCCTTATGCTCTACCGCATCCCGCAATACACCACTCCAGTCGAAACCACTTCATTGTACGCCACTCCACTGTATGCTACTACACTATTTCACTTTATGCTACTCCACTGTATGCTACTATGCTATATGCTATTACACTCTACGCCGCTCCAGTATATGCTACTCCACACCACGCTGTTTCACTTTATTCCACTCCACTGTACGTAACTCAACTCTACGCCACTCCAATGTACTCTCCTCCACTCTATAAAACTCCACACTACAATACTCTATTACACTCTATGGCACTCTGCTAGACTCTATTTCACTCTATCCTCGTACACTCCACTGTCCAAATTTGCACTTGACTCCACTCTACGACCGTTTCCAACACTGTATAAAACAGCACTCCACTCTACTGTATAAGACGGCAGTCCAATGTATAACAGTTTCCTCGACTCTACGCTATGCCACTTCAATGTATGCCACCCCACTCTACACTAATCCATTATTCCATACTCCACTCTATGCCACTCCACTGTACACCACTCCACTCTACGCCATTCCACTCTATGCCTCTCACTCTTCTACTGTCCACTGTACAGTAGTCCACTGTATGCTGTTCCACTGTATGCGTCTCCACTTTGCAGTAGCCCCCTCTACGCCACTACATGTACGCCACTCCACTCCACGCCACTCCATTGTATGACATTTCTTCCAATTTATATAACTCCACTCTATAAATGTTTACCACACTTTACGATACTCTATGACATTCTACTCCCGTGTGTCCCCATACACTCCACTGTCCAACTGTATACTCCACTCTATGCCCATACACTCCAATGTGCAACAATCTTTTCCAGTATACAGCACTTTTCTATACGACTGAGCATTCCACCCTACTGTACGAGACCCCACTCCAATGTATAACAGTTTACCACCTACGCTATGCCAGTACACTCCAATCCATGCCACTCTACTCTACAACACACCAATATACTCAGCCTCTTTTATGGGGTTTTGGCTTAGGGCAGCTGAGCAAATCACCTTACTGCGCTGCCCTGCGTCTAAGTGAAAGGGAAGGAATGCACCGTATTTATCCGGCACTGTACAATCTTCTTTCCCCCCTGCGCTGGCGTGGTTACGGCAGCCCAGTGCCAATGCAGGCACCCTTGCACCATGGTACAAGAGTGTTTGTGTTGTAGTCAGGATTGTTTTTGTGCAGTAAAGCACACCTTCCTGCACGAAAACAATCCATAGAGGTGTTTTCCTACTTCTATGTGTGCTGCACAATGCAGCACACAAAGAAAGAGGAAAAAAACCAGGAGAAATAAAGATATTTCTCCTAGTTACACCTGCCCTGTGGAGGCATAAGATTTAGACACATTTTCAGGTTTACAAGTCCTTGAATATCTAGGAATGCATCTAAACCTAGGGGAGTTGCGTGGGATAACCCACCGCAATGCCCATGGAACTCCTTCCTTGCACAGAGTAAGGTAACACAGATATTTGCACTGTATTCCCTTACTCAAGATTTATGAGGCCACTTAAAGCCACACATTGTGGTTTTGCGTGGTTTCAGAAATAGGACTCAGAGTCTTGCGTCACACATGTACCACTTTGCCTGGTGCAAACGTGATGCTAGGCTCTTATAAATATGCCCCTCTAATGTACTTTACTCCACATTACGTTACACCACTCCACTCAACTTTACTTCACTCTATACTACCATACAACAACAATCCAATATACGCAGCTCCACTGCTTCACACATTACTATACTCTATGCAACTCCACTGTACAACACTCTTCTACACTGTATGCCACTCTACGACCCTTTACTCCTGGCTAAAATATTTCACTGCACTGTACAACACTGTACTGTACTGTATGCCACTGTACAACACTCTACTCTATGATACTGTAGTCCACTATCCAACATTGTACGCAACTCTTTGTTTGCCACTGCACTCCACTTTACTCCACTCTAGTCTGACACAAGGGTCAGCAGAGTTTGCAGAGTTTTGCCCACTCGGCGTTCTAATTGCAACACGGAGTTCTGACAAAATACTGCCAACCACCACATGGCAGAGTTTTTCTTAACGTTGGTGAGAACAAGGGAAAATTTGCACCCCCTAGTGTGATTTTTGGGCACTAGAATGCCTCCCGGCAAGATTTCTCTACACGGGCAGTTGTGGCAGGTCGTGACCGTTCGCGTTGAGAAAGCTGCCATTTAAGGAGAAAATCTACTTGAGTGGCAGAAAGAAGCAGCACCCTCTGGCGATTCGTGTGATGCTGTTTGCGCTGATTTGATAGCATGGCACAAGCGCCTGCTTGCAGACCTCCGTGAAATCTCACTAAGGTTTTATGTAACTCCACGGAATTCTGCGTAGTGAAACTCAGTGAGTTCCGCAGAGTGAAACTCCATGAGTTCCGCCCACCCTTAGACACAGTACTCCACTCAACTCCACTACTCCACTGTACGTCACTCCACTCTATGCCACTCAATGCCATTCTACTCTATAATACCGTATGGCAATTCACTGTACCACACTCTACAACACTGTACTGTACTGTACACCACTCCACTCTACAAAAATCAACTAGACTGTATGCCACTCTACTGAAGTCTACATCACTTTCCAATACTGTACAACACCCTACTACACTCTAGTGTACAACTTGGTACTCTAATTTATTACACTTCACTCAACTGTATGCTATGCCACTCCACTCTACTACACTCCATGAACCACTATCATCTACGACACGCCACTCCACTCCACTGTATGACACTTTACTCCACTCTACACTGCTTCACTCCTATGTGCTCCACTTCATTATACTCCCCTCTGCTACACTTGTTCTCACGCTTCACCACTGTACACCACTGTACTATACTCCATTCTACGCTGCTTTACTGTCAGACACTCTACTCCACTGTATGCAAATCCACTACACTCTATGCCAATCTATGACTACTCCACTCTATGCCCATCCACTCTATGCCACTGTACTAAACTGTATGACACTCAGCGACATGCCACTCAACTTCTCTCTAAGATACGCGACTCCACTATATGGCACGGCACTCCACTATACAACAGCCTCCTCCACTGTACTCTACGACTCTCAACTTGACAATACCCCACTCAATGACACTCTACTTTGATCTACACCACTCTAAAACACTCTACTCCACTCTATGACAGTCTATGACACCCTATTATACTGTTCTTCCTGCAATTCCACTGTACAACTCCCTGTGCCAGTCTACGATACTTGACTCCATCATATGAGACACCATACCACTACACTATATAACAATTTACTACACTTTACAATACACTACTACACTCTTCTCTACTCCACTCTATTCCAATCTACAATACTCCAGTCTGAGACTTACAACACTCTCCTCTAATGTACTGTATGACACTCAACATTACAACTCTCCACTTGCAACACTGGACTCTACGATTTGAAACACATTTTTATTATCCTTTTTTTAAAACATTGAAATGCAATAAAAAGGCCAAACGTTAAAGCTTAGTTATAGTTAGGAAAACATATTTTCCCTATACAAACCAAGTTTAAGCTAAAAATTAAAAAGTCTAAAGTTATAGTTATACCTTTACTTCACAATTTAACCACCACCGTCAAATTATTATAAGTAGCGAACCTTGTTACACATTATTTTCAGCTCGCTAACCAGACAATACTCACTATAACTTGCCACTCTACCATGCCATGTGTTCTCACAAATAAGGATACTCCCATGTACAACACTACACTGTACGAGACCCTCCTCCTCTCTACTGCAAGACACTCCACTTGACAACACTGAAGTATACAACACTCTAGTCCACTGTACTCCACTCTATGCCACTGCACTCTACAACACCCTGCTGCACTTCCGTCGAAGACACTCCACTGTACAACACTCAGCTTTACTGTTTGACACTCCACTACACTGTACAAATGGCCGCTTTGCTCTATAATACTCCCACTCCACGATACAACACTCCACTCCACTGTATAACATTTTACTCGACTGTACGCTACGTCACTCCACTCTACATTACTCCACTCTATCCAATAGTACAATACTCCAACCTATGACACTTAGTTCTAAGACACTCCATTTCACTGTACTGTACAACACTCCACTTTATGACACTCCAGTAAATGACACTCCACACTGCGATTTGAAACACAATTGTATTTAAAAATAAAAACAATTAACGTACAATGAAAAAAACAAAGGTTAAAGATAATTTATAGTTAGAAATACCTCATGTATTCTTTCTATACAAACCTAACTTAAAATACACAAACATAAAAAATGTAAAAGTTATAATTATTACTTCAATTTATAATTTACACACCGCCTTCAAATTACTATAAGTTGCACACCTCAGAACACTATCTTCTCACCTCACTCGCCACACTAATTTAACTATAACTCATTCCTTTTCCATGTACTCTTTATACCCATGCATACTACATCACTTATAGCATGTGAAATCATAGCATTTATAAAAACACTTATAATTTCTCAAATGACATTATTTATCACAACAAAGTGCATGGTAGAGTGGTGAGTTATAGTTAGTGTTGTCTGATTAGCAAGTTGAAAAGAGTATGTAACAAAGTATGCTACATATAATAATTTGAAGGTATATATATTTGGCATGGACATATTCCTCACTGAATGTGGGAGGTCGACGTACCGGGAAGTGTATCTATTTTCTAGCCTCAGATAGGTAATTCGTCCCCTTCAGTGCTGTAATCACTCACTTCTTCAATAGGCATCTTTGCACAGCGCTATGTGTATGGAAATGTGTTTAAAGATTTTGTTGATGACCTGATGACCTTTGCTCTACCTCAGGCAACTGTTCTCTTAATAGGCATTGATTCCACAGCTTCAATGCAATGTTTTTTGTGCATTGAGGTCGTATGTTGAAGCTAATCTGTTCTGATAGAGTCTGATGTGCACTGTGGTACAAGGATATGGGTGTGATGTGACGGTGGTAACACTTTGACATCTATGTTCCTAAATTTTGTGTTACACATGAGGGTATCAGGAGGTATCCTAATTTGTTTCTTTGGTGTAAGGCAGTGTATGAACATCTGTGATCCATGGAGAATCTGGTTCAAGGGTCTCAGGGCAATCAGAAGGTAATGGTCTGAAACTGCATCAAAGGGGGACTCTGACCTATGTTGTCATGGGAGTTGTATACTGCAGACCCTTAAAGTAGGGTCCAACTGCCCATTTTGGAACTTGACTCTCAAGAAAGAGAGACAAAATATCATAAGCCTGTCTCAGGAAGGTGCTGTGGGCTGTAAACTCAGAACTCAACAGCATACTACATTAATCTTGGATAAGCCAATGTCCAGCTAGTGCTTGTACTTTAAAAATTATTTTAATGCTCACACAATTAAATACTACTCACAAAGATAAACAAAGTTACAGTGATTTTTTTTGTTCAAATAGTTTTTATTGGTTTTAACAAAAGAGTACTAAACAAAAGAGTACAAGAGGAAAAGAACCTCAACAAAATTGCATACTCAACAGTATAGGTAGAAGGCTGAATGTTGGTTGCCATATCTTACACATACTGAATATTGATAGAACAGATATGACTTATCTTCATTTATCTTACTGTTGACATATTCAGAACGTTGTTAGGGTGTGAAATAGTCTAACTAGCTCAGGCAATTCAGTAACATTGGATCCTGCTGTGTCATGTTATGAATATTTGTAACATATAACCCCTACCTTCTTAGAGTTATACAAAAGAGATATAAGATTAGATGCGAAAAAGAAAAGAACAAATAAAGAAGGAAGAAAGAAAAGAATAAAAATCAAAGCTAAAGTCAAGGGCTTTATGTGGTTCAAGGAGTAAAGTCTTATAGATTCTTGATACCATGTGCCCGGCATTTGACAATTGGATCAATTTGATAGGAATTGAGGGGGGAGTAGGTTTCGGGGCTAATTTAGAAAACTGTATTTAAGTTTCAAGAATGTATAAAAGTCTATGGGCCAGATGTACGATGCTTGCATTTTGCGACTCACAAATTGCGTCGCTTTGCGACTCGCAATTTGCGAGTCGCAAAATGCAATGTACAACAGTGTCAAAGACACTGTTAGCGATTCCAATGGGGTCGCTAATTGCATGCCTCATCAATATTCATGAGGCAAGCGCAATTTGCAACACTATTGGTACATACCATATGGACTCGCTATTAGGAAGGGACACCCTTGGCAAGCCCCTTCCTAACAGCGAGTTGCAAACGCTATTGTGTGAGTCTGTGACTCGCAAAATAGCGTTGGTACATACCACCACTGTTTTTTGCGGTCGTAAAAGGGTTGAATACCCTTTTGCGACCGCAAAAAACGGTCATACATCTGGCCTTATGTCAGCTAATCCCTTCTCTCTTTGAAGAACAGAGAAGGAAATGGGGGTGGTATCCTCATACAGATCTTTGATCACGTTAATACCTTTATGTGAGCAATCTTTCCAATATATTGGTTGTCCGTCTATTTTTATTTTGGAGTTGTACCAGATCGCTGTCATGTTTGATAGACAAATTTTTGTGCTTGAATGTATATCAAGACAGGCCAATGATTTCATAGTATTTTGAACAATGTATTTAGAGTGTGGAAGCGTAGAGATGTTCATTGTCATGATAGCCGGGAGAGGGATGTCTTTTATCAAGTTTTTTTCCACCTCTAGCCACTGGGGTTAGTAATCAAATTTTTCCAGAAACCATGCAGCTCCTTGTTTACATAGGTAGGCTGTCTGGTAATTCTTAAAATGTGGTAAGCCTACTCCTCCCTTGTTCTTGGCAAGTCTGAGTTTGCCTAATGAGTTCCTTGGTTTCTTCCCTTGCCATAGAAAGCTATTAAGGGCCTTATAGATTTTCTTTAGAAAATTCTCTGATAATTTCATAGCTAGCATAGTAATGGGATAGTTGAGAAGAGGCATGATCATCCTTTTGATTGTTTCTATTCTACCCCACCATGTTAGGAATTTTGGAGACCATCCATTCAGTAGTTCTGTGATTTTTCTATGAATAATAGTTTCATTTTCTTCTAGGGTGGTGATAAGGTCGTTTGTGAATTCAATGCCTACGTATATACAGTGATAACAATAGTATGGAACCATGCTAAGGGACTTTGGAAGAAAAACCGCAGTGAAAATCATCCGACTTAAACATTTAACAGAGGCGGCAGAAGACCCCCATAAACCTAGTATGCTTCTTTTATGTGGGAGAGTACATGCAGCTATGAATGTTTCTACAGGCCATTAATAATAACCGATCAATACGCCTTAAAAAACCTTTTGCCTTACATGAGCTCTTCACATCTTCACGGGTCTAACGTCTGTGCTAGGCTAGGTTGTTCACTATATAAAAAGAAGGTTGACTGACTTTGACAATACTTTTTACAAGCATTAAAGCAAGCGTACCGCCTTGAACAGTGTCATGAGATAGCTGAAGTAACCTTCAGGTAGAGTCAAAAATGTGACATAAACATGAAGTCGCCTATTAAAGGGTCATAAATATATTATGGTCAGACCTAACAACATGCACAATTTTTACATGATGCCATTGACTGGAATACCTCCTAAACCTTCACCAGACCAAATATTTAAACATGTAGACTTGCTGGCACCGGCCTGCAACCTCATGTGAGTAGGCATCCAGGATACCACAAGCAAAAAGGTGCAAATTTATATTCTTTGATTAACAACACTCACAGCCACTTATGTGGGATGTACTCTGCACTGGTACCACCGTCAATCCAGGGTATCCAATATGGTTTTGTTTGAACCCATATGGCTTTTACATTCTTTGGACAACGCCGAGCAGCACACGCATCGCCCTTACACCTGCTCTTTCCACCACAAGGGCCACTTGGCTTCTTTATTTGAGCTCCGTAGTCCTGCAGTTTTCCATACAGCACGTTACTGCAGGTACCACCCAGACGAGCCAAATACATTTGCCTGCTCTCTTTCTATGGGTGTTGTTAAGAAGCCAGGCAATGATTGTGGGCACCCAACTTCAAGAGGCACTTTCTGAAAAGCAAGAGTTTCTCTTGGGAGGGAAGTTCAGGTTGCAGGGGTCACAGGTAGGGCTTCCACTTCCAAAAAGATTAAATATAAAAATGTGCACAATCATACTGACTGGGACCTGGAATAGGCCTAATTTAAAGGTTCATATCTCAGTAGCATCAAATCGTGCTGAGACTATTTTGATGTCAGCCCTGCTTCAGGACACTTGCTTAAATTGAAAAAAAGACAGTATAAAATTGGGAACTTCATGTTAAGATATCTCGGTCCCAACCTGACCAATTTGAGAAAGGTTTAGAGCGTTTTGCTTAAGGGCTTCCCCAGCAAACTGTATCTGAAGCTTCAGGAGCTTCATGGTCCTGAATTTCCACAGATGATTCTTGCAGCCCCTCACATCCTCTGACACCACTGCTTCCCCCTCCTGGCAACAGCAGCTATGCTATAAAACTTTGGGCTTATCCTCCTGCCCAGCACTGGTGATATCATGACCTGGGGCTCTTAGCAGCACCTCATAGGTCCTCCTTTGCAGAGTACAGCCTGCGCCTGCACTTATATGCCACCCAGGGTGACTTACAGGGTGACTGTGCACAACAGTCCTCAGTGCCAACTCCTCGAAACAATACAGTGGAACCAATCTTATCTTATGGGAATTTATAAAACGTGTAGCTACCTGGATGCTTCCAAGAATCAGTTGTGCATCCTTAATCATCATCTAGAACTGGCACCCAGCTAACTAGGGAGAATAGAGCCAGGTTTTAACCATTTTTCTAAACGTAGCCTCATTAGGTTCTGTTCTTAATTCTTTAGGCATTGGATTCCATAGTTTGGGGGACAGATAGGAGAATGATCTGCCATCCCATCTGTATCTATAGATTTGTGGAACCTTCAAGAGACCTAAACTAGAGGATCTTAAACTTTTGTTGGGGACATACGCTGATAGAAGAGCACTAATCGGAGGGGTCCTCTATGGTTCATACCCTTGTAGGCCAAGCAGACTGCCTTCAATTTTATCTTTTCCTCCACTGGGAGCCAGTGCAGGGAGGACAAGGTACTTTTCACAGAGGAGTATTTGGGTAACTTGTGGATGGTCCTTGATGCAGCATTTTGAACCGCCTGGAGTCTCTTGATGACCGATTTTCGAGATCCCATTTACAAGGAGTTACCGTTGTCCAGGCGGGAGAGAGTAAGTGCTTGAACCAAAATTCTCCTAGATTGTAGCAGAAGTAAATCCAGGATTTTTCATAAGGTTCTCAACATGGCAAAGCATAATGTAGTCAGTTTTTTGGCTTGGAGTTCCATTGTTAAAGAACTCTCCAACCACATCCCCAGACTTTTTATAGGGGAGGAAGGAAGAGGAGAAGGTCCTAAGTAGTCCAGCAAACTTAACTTTGTGTGTGGGATAAATTTATTTCCCACAATAATCAGCTTGGTTTGGTCTCCATTTAATTTTAAGGAGGAATTCACTATCCACTCTGCCACTTTCTTAAGGCAGAAGGCCAGCTGATGTTTAAATCCTGTCGTTGGGGCCACAGAGACCACCAATTGTGTGTCATCAGCGTAGGATACCAATGACACACCAAATTCCTCAACAATGGCTACAAGCGGTCGCACATAAATATTAAAGAGTGTGGGGTTTAGTGCAGATCCCTGTGGACCCCACACTTCAAGGGGACAGTCGCTGAGTAGCAGGAGTGTTCCCAAATCTGAGGTGACCTATCTTTTAAGAAAGAAGAGAACCATTTTAGCGCATCATTACTGATTCAATTAGGCTTAACCTGAGTGCAAGCGTCTCATGATCGGCCGTGGCAAACGCTGCACTTAGGTTGAGGAGAATGATGGCCGCAGACCCTCCTTGATCCAGTAGCCATTTATCCTCCTCTGTTGCTGCCAGTAACGTGAATTCCATACTGTGTTTAGGACGGAAGCAGTTCTGTGTAAAATCAAGGAGGCGGTTATGTTCTAGATAAAGTGAAAGTTGTTGAATAATAAGATTTTCTAGGACTTTCCCTATAACTGGAAGCAAGGATATGGGTCTGTAGTTACCCAAGTATGTGGGGCCAAGATTAGATTTTATTAACAACCGCTTGACCACGGCATGCTTCCAGTCTCCAGGAAACTATTCCGGTGGAGATCGACAGATTGAGAAGATCCAAAAGATAAGGAAAGATTTCATGTTCACCCTTTAATGAATATGTGGAGGAGCTGGGTCCAAAAGAGAACCCATTTTTACTTTTCCAAATAACATTGAAAGAGTATCTTTGGTAATCGGGCGGAAATTGGAGAGTCAGGGCAGCTCCTCAGGTCTAGTGTTTACCTCTATTATACTGGGTACAACTTCTTTGTCTTTTGTAGTTCACTGTAGATACCAGATACTTTATCCTGAAAATATCCTGCTAATTTATTGCAACAGAATCCAGAATAATTCACTGGGAGCATTGGCCATTGAGGTCTCATAGTATGGTGCTTGCGTCTTTTTAATTTCTTGATGAGATTGTATTATTGCCATCTGATAGGTAGCCTTTAGGTTTTCGGCATATCTTTATCTCCACTTGTTTTCAAGTATTTTTACAGCCTTATCTTAGAGAGAGAATATGCACATTAAACCATGGTGCAAATGTTTCTTTTTCCCCTTTTTTTAAGGTAGTAATTGCATCAAAAGCTTTACTAATCCTCATATCTAATGCGGTATTAGCTGCCGAAATGGCATTCCCAAGTTCTAGTCTGGTTAATACCAGCGCAGAAAACCAGACTTCTTTGTTTAGTTTAGATAATCTTCGGCCATAACTAGGAGGGTCCTTGTAATTCACCAGTGGTAAGGGACCTTCTAAAGTCAAAGAGATTAGGGTGTGATCTGTTCAGGTCATCAGACAAGTTGTATTAGTTTTTAGATTGATGGCATTACTAAAAACAGGATCTTCAAGATGACCTTTATAGTGGGTAGGCCCTTTTACCCTTTTGTTAATTGCAGACACCCAAGTCCATAATGATCTCCTACAGGGCACTTTGTCAATTTCAAACCCTACCAAGCTAGGAAAAGAATCACTGAGCTGCTTCCACCAGCCATGGAGATAGTCCCAATGATTCAGGAGAACAAGCATGATTGGGACAACTCCCAAGGTTCTCGCCAGGGGTCAACTGTGGCACTGGTCCTTCCTCCTTCCTTTCTAAGTTCCTTTCTTAGTTTGCCCTGTCTATGTAGGGGTTTTGGAAGGGAGATGGAAAGTTTTGCGATTAGTGAAGACCTCACTCATCTAGTGTTACCACATAATCCTTCCACCTCAAAATGACTCTAAATGAACCAAACTACTGACTACCGTATATATATATACAGCATTGTGGGAAAAAACCTAAGTGGTGATTCCCAATTACAGAGCACATTATTGTTCTTGGTATGCCTCTAATGTGAATCCCAATTTCAGAGCACATCATTTCTCTAGATCTGGTTCAAACTCACACAACAAAATCTCAAAGGAGGTCATTGCTGGGCACCAGTGATAAATCGTTGCCCTCTCCCTATTGTTAATATTTATAGCTTCCCCTTCCTTAATATATTCAGATATGGTGGTAACAGCTATAATTCCCACACCACTTCTTTCCTCCACTAGGAGAATCCTAATCTCCATGGGATTTTAACAGTTCAGAACTGTGTCCCCATCTGTCACAAAGTTAAAGCCTTCCTTGCACAGCCTCCACATGTACACATACATGCTAAAAGAAGGCTGGTAAGGCACTCGCAAACAGGAAGGGGTCCCCAGGGGACCCCTTCCCCTTTGGGAATGCATGCACAATCATTTTTTAAGGGCAGGCAGTGGTCCCAGGGCCTTTAAGGAAAATGGGCCGCATTTAAAAAAAAAAACTGCTTTATTTAAAAGCAGTCCCAGACATGGTGGTCTGCTGACCCCAGCAGGCCACCATCCATGGGAGTGCTAGCCATTCCCAATGGGTCGCCAATTGCGACTGCCTCATTAATATTCATGAGGCATGCAATTTGCGACCCCATTGGGAATCGCAAATAGTGTCTCAGACACTGTTGTACATATCATCTTGCGACTCGCAAATTGCGACTCGCAATTTGTTGCAATTTGCGAGTCGTAAAATGCTATGATCGTACATCTGGCCCTTTGTGACTTATTGCAATACAGAAGAGTGCTTGAAAGATTCACCTCCTTCTCTTTCTGACTCATAATGCAATGAACAGTTTGCGACTGCAATTATGGATTTAAACTATTGGTTGGATTCTAAAACCTGAAAGAGAGTAGTCTACGGTTGTAAAGTTGAAGCTGTTCTAAGGGCAGAAGCTACAATTGAAAAGACAACAGCCATTCTGAAAATGAAAATGCAGGGATGGAGGTCTACTGTTCCTCACAAGCCGTCATCTGGTCCTTATCAAGGAGTCAGACAGATTCCCAAATGAATCACTGCCTCAATAATAACACTAGGCAGGGATTCTTTGGATCTTACCAATGCCTTTTTTGAGCTGTGGCAGATAGAAGATCCACTGCTGTTCAAAAATGACCTTGGTCAAGTCACAGATGATGCATACAAATTGCACCATTGAAGTAACTCAAAATAAGTATATAGGAATCTTTATGGCATATCTGAGCTCTGTTGGTGCTAAAAAAAACATTGTTCAATAGGTCCTGTAGGTTTGGTATGTGGTATTGTTTTGAAGATGCTAATGAGTTGTACAGTGCAGTGGAATCTGACATTTTCCTGAGCCTTTCATTATAATCTGGTGGTGTGGTCTCGCTTAATCTTTTTTGTTGCAATTCCTCTGGCTGATCATCAGCGTACTTGCTGGGGTGTGAGTGAGAAACTGAAGAATTGCCCTTACCCTCCCTTATGCCTTTATTCCCAATGTAGCAACAAATAGAAGGACTAAGGAATAGGGGTAGGAAGAATCTTCCTATTTCGCTGTGGTGGAGACAAACTTTAATAGGCACCACCAGATGTGCTCACCAGTTCACTATCTCTCTCAAATGTCAACTCACCTTCTACCCATAAAGTACAGTGCCAGGTGGTGTGAGCTATAATAGTGAAACTGAAAGCAAATATCCTTTGCTGCTCTTGGGGTTGATGGGGAGGATGAAAGGGGTCTGGCAGCAAAGAAGCAGAGATCAAGAATGGGATAGAAAGAAAGATATAAAAGAGATAGATGGAGAGCGACAGAGAGAGAGAAATGGAGATAGATTAAATGAGCCAAGCTAGGACATACCTACAGAGAGACTCCATAAACGTACAAGAGTAATTTTTAGATAGACAGGGGCATGGAGTGGAAATACAGACAGAGAGAAGAGAAAGAGTGGTCACAAAATCATTTGAAAAAGAGAGAGGCACTTGGAATTCATTTGTTTGAGTTGTAGCGAGACAGAGAGACATCTGAAAGACATAGAGATAATAATGCAAAAAGGTGAGAGACAAGCAGAAGAACAAAGGGAATTTGTAGTATGACCAGTGTGTCACACAGTTGATAATGTACATAATGGCCAGGATCGTGCTCTTAATCAAGCATTCGTCTAGGTGCTTAAGTGAGTAGTAGGGCAAAGAGGAGTGAGAAATAGAATCCATAAGCGTCATACATCAATTTATTTCTGTGTTTGGTTGTAGCATTTTGTGTAATGAATATAATCTATTTGTGAAGTATGTGAGTGTCTAGTGTGATGAGTAGTCAAAGGCACTTCAATGGTCACAACAGTCATACAGATGTGCTTATGCTTGGAGTGGAATGAAGGGAATGAAGTAGAATGAGAAATAAATGTGCACAATTTTAACCAGTTCTTGGGTGAAAAGGGTTGATTATCATCTGATGTCTGTCTTTTAGTTGTAGGCAATAGAATTAAATTTTCAATACAGAAAACAACTTAAAAGATTACTTCAACATATAAAAATACATACAATTATTACAAGGCCATGATATGATTTTGGTTCCTTTGAAATACACAGTCAGGTGAGTAGATTTTGTCACAATCAACTATTGTGAGCACTGTCTAAATAGAAAAATGAGTTAGACACTCCTTAGACGAATGAGCTTGACTGTAGCAATGTCTATTTGAGGACCACATGTATTGTAGAATATGCTGTAGTAATTTGTATAGTTGGATTCTGAGAGGAGAATAGGTTTTGGATGCACACAAAGTGTTTAAGTGAGTGACTTGTTAGGTAACATACAGAAAAAAGGGAAAAACATCGCAAACTAATCTTGTAAAAAATAAGACCTCTCTACAGTCCTTTACTTCTGCAGCCAAGAGTCCCAATCTCTTCTAATGCATGGTTACTTGCTCCTGGTCATTCCTAAAATTCCAAGAAATCTGCTAAGCCTTCTAAGGAACCTGGCTATCTCAAGCAGAAGAAACTTTGATTACATTTTAATAAATAAAATGCCACCAAGACAAATTATTTCCAATCAGTAGAATAGGAGTTATGAATTTTTAAATTTAAAGTGAAAAATAGCATTTATAAGATCAAAGCGCCAAATGCAGGTATCTGGTCACTAGAGACCGGATCATAGTCAAAAGTTAGGACTGACCATGACAGATCATGGGTCAGATATAAGGGGTGGATTGGGCACTGTCTCAGCTTACCTTCAGACTTAGGAAAATTTGTGACAAAAAGTTCTTCAGAAGGTAGAGTATCAGCAGGGCAAGATAGAAGGCTTTATCCGAGAACAAGTCGTCCATGATGGGGAGCCACTAGACAATGTACCGTGGAAGACATCGACAAAGGTGGGAAAAAGGTTTGAGTGGGAAAAGTTTTTATGGAGCTCAGATTCACACAAAGGGTAGAGGCAGCAGGCCATAGCCGAAGAGGGCTCCATGAGGGGAAACAACGACTGCGTTGTTACAACGCAAACCATTACATCGCAAGTCATTACAACGACTTGTTGTAGGGGGCAGAAGGTGTTGGATTTATAATCCAACACCTTCCCTGCTGTTGCACAAACTGGAGTAGGAATAGTAAATTATACTATTCCTAAGTCCAGCGCGCCCCCTACAGCAAGTCATTGTAACGCCTTGCGATGTAATGGTTCGCATTGTAACAACGCGGTTGTTGTAACGACCGCGTTGTAATGGCATGCGATCTAAAGCGTACATTGTATAGCGATATATTCCTCCATGAGGCCAGATACGGCTGCAGGGAGGTCCCGCTGAAGAGGATTTACTGCTGTGGAGAAGAACATAGCAGGAGCTATCACGAAGTCAGGCTGACCAGCAACGCACCTTGGACTGGCAGTTAGGTCCCAGTCTTCTGTCAGTTCTCCAGGTAGTTTTTCTTGAAAACTTTCCAAAAAGACCCGTTCATAGGGTTAGGCAGGAGCAGCGCCACCAACACCTTTTTCAAGTGTCCTGGACCTAGGGGTACCACTTGGAGGGTTAGGACTCACTCCAACAGGGGTCAGTAGAAGGGTTCAAGGTCTCCAGAGATTGTTGTGTCCTTGTAGTTCTCCACAGATGGCCAGCCAAGTGGCCCTTGTAGTCACTCTGGTGGTCCTGGATTCAAAGAGCAGGTCCAGCCTTCTTTCCTACCACAGTGAAAAACTACTTCAAGAGTTTTTCTCTGCCAGGAAATGTAAAACTTAAACACACATTTCCTACTTTTTAAATATCATGCACCTTGCACTTTGAGTCATTAGAGCCTATGTTATGGGTGACTTGTAAGTATTAAAAAGATGTAAGTATTAAAAAGAAAGGTTTAAGCCTGTATTAGAACTGGGGGTCTCTAGTTGGCTGAGGCAGTTACCTTAGTCCAAATAGGGACCCTTGCTTCTAGTCAGGGAAAGGAGGGACACCCTCTTTGATAACCCCTGCTCACCCCCTGGTAGCTTGGCACGAGCAGCCAGGCTTATCTTCAAGGCAATGTGTAAAGTATTTGCAACCACACTCCCAGTGACACAGTGATAACACCACAAATGAACACCACACTGATGTATGAAAATAGCGGTATCTTTATCAAGCAGAAAAATACGGTAAGACCAAACGATAAAAATCCAACATATGCATATTCGTAATATTTCACTTTGCCGGTTATTAGGCCAACAAACACTTGTAGGTTCTTGCGGTATTAATGAGCAGTTCACGATGTTCAAATGCAGTCCTAATGCAATGCTATGCAGTTCGTAATGCAGTTCGTATTATCAGACTAATGCAGTTCGTAATACAAGAATAATGCAATCCTCAATGCAAGTAATCAGGCAGTTCGTAATGCAAGAATAATGCAATCCTCAATGCATGTAATCAGGCAGTTCGTAATGCAAGAATAATGCAATCCTCAATGCAAGTAATCAGGCAGTTCGTAATGCAAGTATAACGCACTCCTTAATGCAAGTAATAAGGCAGTTCGTAATGCGAGAATATTTCAATCCTCAATGCACGTAATCAGGCAGTTCGTAATGCAAGAATAATGCAATCCTCCATGTAAGTAATCAGGCAGTTCGTAATGCAAGAATAATACAATCCCTAATGCACGGGATCAGGCAGTTCGTAATGCAGGAACAATACCAGGCCAATCAACGCAATTAGCGCGGGCACCACTAGGCCCCAACCACAGACAACAGTCCTGAACTTCTGAGGGCGGCCCCGGTACTGCCGGGCAGGTCCGGGCCGCTCGAGAACTCAGCGCGTCTAGCGCGATGCAGCGGGAGAGAGACGGGAGCACTCCGGTACTCCTCCTGCGCCTCCCCAGGCCACACATGCTTGCGGCTCACGACCGGAGTCCAAGCCTTACCTGGGGGATGCGCTGCCTCGCTCTCTCTCTCTCCCCGCTCGTTGGACGTCCTGCTGGGCACTCCCGATGATGACGCAGCTCCGATACAAGGCGACGCTGTAGCCGGACAGGTTACGGCGCTGCCTTCCCCGTTGCTGACAATCTTGGGCAGATTCCTCTTGCGAACACCGATTACGATTACCTCACGACTTCCTTAGCTTTATGAAATCCTTCAGCACATTGCGGCTCAGGCCGGCGGCGGCGATCTTGATCCGCTGCCTCAGTTACGATGATGGCTCGGGCCACAAACAGCTACACAGCAGCATGGACGATGATTCACGCTGCGGGGGCACTGCAGTCACGGGGCACTTTCCAACCAGCACCACGGACCCCACAGCAGTCTCAGGCTGCACACGCACAAAGCGTCGCTGAGACTCAGTTGGGTTTCGGGCCACACAGTCCCGGGGCAATGCTTACGAAGGTCTCAGGCTGCAAAAAGCACACGCACACAGCGCCGCTGAGACACACTTGGAAACTTTGATGTTCCTGAGTTTCCACAACAGGGAGCCAGCTCTCCTCGGGCCCTTGGAGACAAGTTTCTTCGGGACACAGCACACAGCAAAGTCCTTTCAAGCAGGGGGACACAGCACTCAGCAAAGTCCCTTAGCCTCTCCTTAGTTAAATCAACAAACTGCAGGCCAGCCCCAGAACACACAGCAAGGGTCAGTCCTTCTCTTCAGTCTCTTCAGCTGTTCTTCCTTGGCAGAGGTTCCTTTTGACCTCGAAGTAGTTTCAATCATTTTCAGTCTTGATCAGTCCAACGTTCAGGGGCTTCAACTCTCATAGTTATACCCCTAAATGTCTTTGAAGCCTTTGTGTTTAGGGGGCACTGACCCCTGTCCAAACCAGTTCTGGGTGTCTTCCTGCCAGCAGCATCTTCTTCCTTTGATATTGGGGGTCTGGTTCCTCAATCACTCAGCAGGAGGGGGAGCCATTCATTTATGGCAGCAGCCCAGGCCTCTTCACCTGCAGGGGGCTACTCCTCCCCCCTACACTCCAGATGCAGGTCAGCCTGTTGCTGTCTCACCTCCTCCTCCCCTGGGTCAAGACATTTCCCAGATCCTATCACATTCAAATCCAGACAGTCAATCCACAACCAGGCAGAGACACACAGAATTGTTAGAACAAAAAAAACCAGCCAATTCTAAAAGCGTGGTTTCTAAACACACAATTCAAAAACCACCTTCGCAAAAAGATGTGTTATTAAATCGTGAGTTCAGGCACACTAAACTTCAACTCTCCATCTTAAGCCTATGGGAAGATAGGCTGGAAACATATTACACAGCCTTCCCCATTCTGTCCTATGGGCAAGATGGCCTTGCAACAGTGAAAAACGAAATGGAGAGTATTTCACTGTTAGGACATGGTACACACCTCAGTACATGTCCTACCTTTCACAGACACTGCACCCTGCCCAGGGGGTACCTTGGGCCTACTATAGGGGTGTCTGATGTGCATGGAAAGGGAAGGGTAAGGCCTGGCAAGTGGGTGCACTTGTCAGGACAACATGGCAGTTAGCAAACTGCGCGCAGGCACTGCAGTGGCAGGCCTGAGTTCTCTCTTTAGGGCTACTTGTGTAAGTGGCACAATTAGTGCTGGAGGCCCATTAGTAGCATTTGCATTACCAGCCCTGGCACACATAGTGCACTTTACTAGGGACTTTACTAGTAAGGCAAACATACCAATTATGGACAATCAATTACCATAACACTTTACACAGAGAGCATATGCACTTTTGCACTGATCAGCAGTAGTAAAGTGCCCAGAGTCCTAAAACCAACAAAAACAGGTCAGAAACAATACAGGAGGAAGGCAAAAAGTTCTGGGATGACCCTGCAAAAAGGGCCAGGTCCAACAGCCTGCAAAAGGTTTACTTGCCATTTCAAAATGGAAGTTTAAAACTGCAATACAGGCTGCAGTGGCAAGCCTGAGACACGTTTTAAAGAGCTACTTTTGAATGTGGCACAATGAGTGCTGCAGGCCCACTGGTACCATTTAATATACAGCCCCTGGGTACATGTAATACAATATACTAGGGGCTTACAGGTAAATATATGTGCCAAACAATAATGGGCCAATTTAACTGTCTTTTAAGGGAGAGCACAAGCTCGTTGCCGCTGATTAGCAGTGGTAAAGTGCACAGAGTCCTAAATTCAGCAAAAATAGGAGGGGTGAAGGCAAAAAGTCTGGGGGACTACTACCCAAGGGTGTCAGGTCTAACATTAGGCATGTCTCACTTTTGCACATTATGAACCAATAACTTGTATGCTTCAAGGCACTCTCAACAGGTTACTAAGTGTTAACTGTAGCCTTTTAAGCATGTCACAAACAAGGCTGAACTGGCCCTAACGGACATAAGGTGTTTCCCTGGAAGGCAAGAAGGGTGGGAGGCTGGTTTTGTTACTGGGGGCCGGTTTTGCAGCAGTGCTGCAATATCGATGCCCAGTAACAAAATCAGCAGTACTGTCCAGCATAATGACTCACTTATCACTCTCACTACAGAGTTCCTTGTAAACCCAGTAGTTTTCAGGCAACAATAAAAGTGTCAAGATTGATATCTCTGTGGTTTATCTTCGTGCTGGAGAGAGATCAGTGTTTTGTCTACTGGTAGTTTTGGCTCATCTAATGTAGTGCAGAGGGTTAATTTGCCTGCTTCAAATACCGTGTACCATACAGATCATAGAACTGTATTTAGTGTGCATGGCTCAGTGGGTTACTGCTTTTGTCACAGAGATCCTTTAGTTACTTGCAATTCCTAACTTACAATCGTAATAAATCTAGTGCAGTGGGTTATGAACTGCCATTGATCCAGCGGGTTACTAGCAACAAGCATTCATACACTAAATACTCACCTGTGCCCATTCATTCACACTAACTAGTAATCACCGCTGGTGGGAGTCAGTTGTACTCTTTATCAAAATCCCTGCTACCAATTACCTTTTCTGATTGAAGAGTAATGACTTACCAATGGACCTTTGATAACTGGGGTTGAAATGAGATAATACTAAACCTATTTCATTAAACACCTGAAATAACCACTGACTCAGGAAGTTTTTAAAAATGTTTATCTAAGATTGTTTAGCAGAGTAAAATACAAACCACATGGTACTTTATCGCATAACAAGGAGGAAGTACACTGTATAGTCACCTATTGATCACAAATGACGGTCCCTCAGAAAGGGGAAGATAGAGACAGCAGTATAAACTAAAAGGTTACGCATTTATAGTTACCTAAAGGTGTGAAAACCAAACCCCTTGGCCAAGGAGTTGGAAAGAGGGTCCCCAAGAAAGGATGAAGACCAAGACCTCCGGACCAGGTTCAAGACTGGATAGATGACCTCTCTATCAACGACGCCTGCGTCGTTCCCCTCTCTGACACTTCGTTCCTCCTTGTGATTCTTCTGCGTCTCCCTCTAGTGCAGTTTGCCGCCCCACCTCACGACCTCTTCGGACAGCAATTCAGTTTGATCTGTCTGTTCTGCAACAGCATCTGTTCTCTCCTCTGCGCCTCTCTCTGTGTGTGCTCTGCGCTCGCTCTGCTCTCTGCGTGTTCTGTGCTCTAGCTAACTAATTAGCTAATTCTATATCTATTATACCCTTCTACGCCCATGTACCTCCCATTAATGTTTCAAAAATATGGGCCCACTAATTCTGATTGGACAGGGACAGGGGGTTGATCCTCACACCATGTCATTTTAATTCAATTCTTAAGCCTATTGTTTTAGAATCCCGCCCCTCTCAATTAATACATTTGCTTTATTTCCCACCCGTTTCACACCAATATTAATACAAAATATATACAAAATGTATCACTTTATAGGACATTCCGTTGAACTCTGAAGGTGATCAGCGGGTCATGTCCTTGGACATCCTCCAAGTTGACTTTATCGCTTTGCTTTGTTAGTTTTCAGAGCGCATGCGCAGGTCACATGGCTCTCGAGCTGCTGTTTAGCCAACCCAGGCCCACTTTACGTACTAATAGAAAATCAAAGAAGAAACAATTTAAAATCAAAAATAAATGTTTTCACTGTATACCTCCTATTTCTACACTAATCCCGTTTATTTATAAATGTCTATCCCGCATTAATAGCTTTAGAATACCAAATTATTAATTGCAGCGATGCGAAAGCTTTAGCATGTGAGAACATTAAGCGGCCATTTTAGCATACACGGCGCAGAAGCAAAAGATTCCCTCCAAGCAAAGAAAGACGTCATACCACGTGACATGGTTGACACATGTGCAGTAGAGTTCCCGCGTTTTAGCGGCCATTTTGGATTAGACAAGGATTACTTCTTAGTGGGAAACACATAGGCAAGCATCTTCTAGATAAAAATGCTGTGTTTGCACATTGTTAATAAAGACATTACAAGGTTTTATTACAAATTAATTAATTCTGTGAGAGGATTGCTTCCGAGCAAGTCTCATTGTGAATCCTTGCTCCATCACCATCAAAGAGCTGCATACGAACCGCATGGTACAGGTTCCAAATTTATGTATTTTCCCCAGTCTTTCATTAGCCTAATGTTGCTAAAATGGGTTTGTTCGGGTAGAAATCCATTCTTATTAGTAAATCCAAATACTGTGTTAAGTTTTGAATCCTGAATTTGAGCTTTTCCAGACCAAGGACTCTTAAAAAATGCCTACCAGTATGGATGACATGTAAATCCTTGTATTCCCTTTTGTCCTATGTAACATTTTCTAAACACTGATTTGCACATGTATGTTTCATAGTCTCTGTGTGCATGATGTAAAGTTATCTGACTCCCTACACTGGTATGAGAGGCACTATAAAACAAATGAAATAAATGTGAGAGGGGGTATAGAAAGATGAGAGGGTGATTGTGAGGGAATCATTGTAGGGCCCCAACAAGATCCTGGTACACTGCGAGGTCATCATTTACTGTGATCGAAAAGCTAATACAATTGAATATATAATGAAAATGTGTAGTAGAATTCACCATTTTTATAATATTTTTTCAACATTTTCTTGGGAAGAGACCCCCTTCCCCGAATTCCCTTAGTAGTGGTCAGGCTTGTTTGCTGCGCTTGCTTGCTACTCACTGTAAGGGGGCTGGTTTGACGAAATTTGCCAGGGCTGCTTTGGGTTCGCAGCCTGGCACTGGTCACAAATGGTTTCCTTTGACATGTGCTTTCATCACAACTCTTCAGGAATTATGAGATAGACCAGAGGTAACACTATAAAAGTTGTTTCATTCATTGATAGTTTGAGACAGCAGCCTCTTCATCAAAAATACATAAGCAATATGTTATAGCATGGTAAGAACAATTAACAATAATAAAATGTTATAAAATCACATACAGTACACAGTCAGACGATTAAAATCACCCTAAAATCAAATTCATGCATGGTAACTTTGGGGCGTGACTGCTTATGCTGGCACTAGTGCTTTGGTTATAATTGCCCAAGCTATGCACAAGAATTTAGAAACAGCCACAACCTCAATCGAGGCGGTGACACTTTTGCATATTCTAAAAACTTCCACTCAAATTTGTAAGCTAAGGTATCTGCACAAGGGGACAATCCATCTGTTTCAAGGATTAGTATAGATTGGGCAGAAAAACAGTGAGTGCTCATCACTTTCTTGAAAAGTTTTACAGTAGAAGAACGGTCAGATCCTTGCTTCTGCTTCAGCCAGTTAGCAGTAAAAGCTGCTACTAGAAGGGTCCCATACCTAAATTGGAGAAAGAGGGAATGGGCACGCATTGGGCAGATGAAATCCTGCAATTCCTCTGCCTTGGTTACAGATTTGTGGAGAAGGAAGGCACTTGTTAGGTGGCCTAGAGTAGATGAGCAGTCTCTAGTACTAAGAACTTTCTCCTGTGCCAGTGTTTTGACTTTGAGAGCATCTTCTCGAAGAATAGACTGGGGCTCAGTCCAACATTTCTCAAGCCCTTGCTCGATCCAGGCATCTTTAAGCAAACGGGGCCCTCTAACCTTTCCCCTCCCGTTGGATACAATGACTTCCTGCAGGCGCTACCTAAAGATTTCCCCGTTCATGGGTACTCCAAATCTGGACCCCGAACAATAAAGGTCTCAACACTATCTATGCCGATATCTTGTTGATTCTCAAATCGACACGAAGGGGGACCAACGGTGTGCCTTTCAATAAGCCCAGTAGACCCCTAAGAAAATGATTTTCTTTTGTGCTCAAGGCACTCGTATTCCAATAACCCCACAGTTCTGCCCCATATGATGGGGCCCCCCCAGCTTGTGCTTTGTAAATTTCATTTACCAGATGGACAGGGGTCCAGGCTGTTTTTTGGCAAATTTGTAAATGGCTGAAGCTCAGTGTTTCACAATTAAAGTGCTCTTGGAGATCTGCGGGTCCCAGGACCCGGAATCATCAAGCCTGATAACCACATAATCAAACTGCCAGACTCTTTCCAGTGATTCAGAGCCCACCTTGATGACCCCTCTTGCTCTACCACTGGTAAAAATCATGTATTTGGTCTTGAACATGTTAATGTCAAGGCCAAAGTCTTCACAGAATTGGTTGAAGCTGTCAGTCAAGTTTTATTGGCGCTTTCTGGTTTTGGACAACAACAACGAATGGTCCGCAAAAAGGATTGGGGAGTTGTTAGCACAACTTAATAGGAGGAATACTATCAAAGTCAGTCATGGTGTAAATCTACACTGCAGCCCACGTGACATTTAATTTTGTATGCCTCAGTTGCATTTTTTGCACTGCATTACATTACAGTCTCCTACTTAAAAGTTACTTAAAAGTTAAATATGCCTTTTGGGGTTAAACAATGTTTACGGGTCCAAGCAAATGCACTGAGTACTTTTTAACAGTGTCACAGTTTCTGGATTGAAATTAGGCTAGCGATTCCTATGAAGGCAAAAAGAATAGAGAAGCCACACAAAAAGCCAAAATCCCTGTCCCAGTAAAACAAAAGTTGAGACCACCTGAGTTCCAATTGTATCAGCGGTATCTGTGTAAGATATAGCATGGATAATGTTTGCTGTCATCACATTAAAAAACAGACATCTCTGATCAAGAGTAAGACAAGTTCGAATTTGCCTTAATCACACAGCCGTCAAACTCTAATACAATTGCAGCACAATATTAAAATATCAGTTGTAACTCCACAATACATCACATCACAACACTTTATGTTGCAGTTTTTACCACGTATGTCTTTACATCACAACATAATGACTCCCATGTATTTAACCTCTACTATACATGTCTTTACATCACAGTTATAATTTTACTTTGTGTTTTTTTTCATAAGAATTTTTTCTCACTGGGGTTTTAGTCAATTATGAATTTTAAAATATTAAACAGTTTTTACATCATCTCATTTCATTGATTTAAAAAAAAAAATTGTAAATGATATTGCCTTAGAAACAAACCATTCAAGATGGTGACTGCTTCGCACCATTGTACTTTTTTAAAGCTCCCATTTGCACAGAAAAATAAGATTCTGTCAAATAGTTCAATGTTCATTGATTCAGTAAAACATTTTTTCACAAAAATGGGTAAAACCTAAACAAGGCAACCGTTACCATTTTATGGCCACTCGTGCGGAGACCACTGTCCTGCATTAACATGACTTAACAAGCAATGCGACCTGGATACAACAGTGCCACATATTTTCAAAACCTAGTAAGTGCACATACACAATTGCCAACATATTGAGATTGATTGAAAATAATATTTAATCAACTATTTAGACAAAAAATATATATATAATTGAAATCTGCAACCTAACGTGAACCATACAAACAGTTTCCTCTCTACGGAACATCAGAAAATAAAATTTCATGACAGAAATAAAGTCGGAAAAGTAGGTTACTAACGAACTATATTTTGAAACTGGGGAAACAAAAAAGAAATAGAAAACTCAATAATATGTTTTTCCATCCTCAGATTTAACAGATTTATAGGAATAAACTTACAGTTGAGAAAATTATTCTAGAACGCAATAAATTGCTTGACGGTTTGTCAGAGAAGAAAAAAATTATAAGCACATTATTTGTTCAACAAGGTAACTGCACAAAAATGTAAAACCGTTATCAATCACATTATATTCATGTCCTGTAATGCTAAATAGTTTTTTATATATATTTCCCTATTTTATCAGACATAAATTCAGCTATGGAAAACACAGCAAATTGTGTCCTCTCCAAGAGGACTAATGGTCCACTAAGCCATGTGGGGTACGATTTTTCTAAGGAAACATATACTAAAACTAGGGCTTCCTGGAAGTGAGTCTACTATTTGCGTGGCAGTTGCATGGACAGAGCAGTTTCTCTTGTGTAAGCCTCGGCGGAGTTCACGTAGCCGCGCTACGCAGAATTCCGTGAAGTTGCAAAGGAACTTCGCGAGCACCTGGAATTCCGCAAGCACGCGGAGTTGCTTGTTCCGCCAGTTCGCGATGCATTTTTGCCGTTCGGGAATGCGATTGCGTGTTCGGGGACACTTATTGCGTGCTCGGGGAGAATTATCGCGCAAACTTCAGCACGCGGTCGCCAATGGGCGCGGCCATCTTGTTTTTCACTTTTTGCTATGGTTCTGGGGCTGTTTTTGTATCCTCCCTATATCTTTTCAATCCTTTGTTTCTAGAAACATTTTTCTGATCTTTTTTATTTACTATCTATCCCTCTCTATTACTGATTGTATATTTTGTGTTTTTTTCTACTTTTTGTGTGTTTTTTAGTGCGTTTTTCACTCTTTTTCAATTATTTGCTTTTTTAATTTCTTTTACTTACTTTCTTACTTCCTACATTTTCTTTTCTGCCCCCCATCCTACCCAGAACCATGGCGAAGAATCTTAAAAAAACTAAGGGCCAGGGGAAGAGGCCGAGGAGTGAGAGCCGCGACCGCCTTCCTTGCGGAAGGCGGCGCCCACAAGGGGTGCAGCCACGGGCCATATTCAGTGAGGCGGAGGTGGCCGCACTGTTTTTTTCTATCCAGCGCCACCTCCTCTTAACCCTGGCAGCAGGCGGCAGGCCTGGGTCCAGTACGTGCTCCGGGAGCATCACTGGCGGTGGGCGAGGGTGCGCCGGGCAGTGTTTCGCTGCTCTGGGGTCCGGGGCACCCATAACCAATTGACGCACCGGTGGTCTGACATCCTGGACCAGGTGCAGGACCTGCTGGACCTGCTAGGTGTTGAGGTCCCAGGTCTTGGTGAGTAGCTAATTATATTACTATTGTGTTCTTCTGTTCTGTGTTATTGCGAATATTATTATTTTCACAAATAGCTAACATGCTGCTGCTGCTTACATGCAGGTAACAAGTTTAAAAATCTTAATATATGTGATTGTTACTTCCAGACAGGTGCTCGTGCTCGGCGCTAATAACTAATCATACTTGTTTGCAGCTTTGCGCTCTCTTGGGCTGGCTATGTAAGAGAGGTTAGAGAATTTAAGTTAGGTAATGCAGATAGGAAAGACTCCAGTCCTTTCCTTTGTCCTGTCAGGCTGTCCTGTCTCCTGTCACTAAGATAGTGGTAGTAGTTAGTTAGTTAGTATTATTTGATAATTTAGCGGCCTGCATGACGCGTCCTCTCACATGACTTCAGTCCTAGTAGAACCTTTTGTAGTTCGTATAGTGAGTGAATAGCAACCAACCAATTTGGTGTATGCAATATGCATGCGTCCATCTATGCATTAAGAAGAAGAAATGCAGACTTAGTAATTGGCCCGTCAAATGGGGTTGGAGTTGAGACTGAGAGATGATTGGGAATGAGATCGGAACTTAGAAGCAAATATAATTTTTTGCAATTCATTCCAAAGTCTGGATTAGGCGGGCTAGGTATGTTTAGGATTCAGGAATCGGAATTGAACTGTGGAATAATAATGATCGGATGGTACTCGGCTGCGATACATACTAGTCGACTACTACTAGTTGAATAAGTCGATCTGATTTAGGATAGGTCAATGTTATTGCAATTGCCGTTTCCTGTCTAAAAATATTTTTAGAGCAATTATATTTATTTATTTAACACAAATCATTTTTTGTCTCTTTACATATGTCTTACATGATCAGCATCCAGGGACAAGAAGAAGACTGGGTCTGCTGGCAGTGCTGAGGCGGGTGCGGGAGCAGGAGGGGCCTCCCAGGAGCAGCAGGAAGCGGCCTCAGGCGCAGATGGCTCTGCTGCTGGCCCCAGTAGGTACTCCTGGTGTTGTTATATATTAATATTTCCCTAACTTTTACCGCTCTATTATTTCCATTTCCTCATTTTAATTTTTCCAAAATCCTCTTCAATCTATATGTTTCTAAATTCTTGCTTTTGCTCCATTGCCTAATACAAAGTACTACTAACATTGTTTCTAGTGTCTGTTTTTTTTTTTACATCAAATCAAACTGCATCTGACTAACCTCTGCGCTGACTCTGTATTAGTCTGTCTGTAGCTTGCTTTCTTCTGGGTTTCTTTCCACTCAGCTTTCCCTCTCCCCTTATATGTGGATTGCCTAGTAGTGGTACTGTAAGACTCAGAGAACCCATTGGGCCTAGACTACTACTAGTACTAGTAGTACTAAGGACTCCTTACTACTACTAGTACTAGTAGCACTAATCTGCTGTGCAGATTGTATGCCCAAGTAAGGTATTCTACGCAGGTTTGTGAGATAAGAAGGCTTTAGTTTCTTTTACTGTCTCATCATGCTCAATCAGTAAATGGTGGTGACTCACGTTGAACACCCAAAAGTGGTGTATTTTACTTTTTCTAATCCAGGCCTAGTACTTTTTTATTATCTGCAGTTGATGGTGAACACTGAACAACTGATTACCATGCACCATGGCTGGAAGGAAGTATGAGGAGTAGGAGGACGGCACCATTATTTTCCAACTAAGAGAGACCTCATGTCCGCCCAGTTGGCCATTCTTTCTTCTTTTCAAAAAATGAGATGCACCAATAGCTCTAGCCACTGAGTCCAGTCCTTTGGGTTGTCCTCTTCTTGAGAGGCTTTTCAAAAATTGCCACCAACAAACTGCCCAACCGGATATTATTTTGTTATTTTTGATAGGACAATACTGTCTACTCTACTCTAGTATCCGAATTGTAGATTGTGATGTGTGTGGAGTATGTATTATTAATTATGTATTTTCAATCTTGCTAATGAAAAAAATAAATAGGGGAGGCGTATATGCATCTAAAAAAATGTGAAGTGTTTTTTCCAGGCGTACCGACCACCAGTGCCGGGGCCAGCGATGAGGGCCATGCCACTCCAGAGGGAGCGGATGCGGCAGCTGCAGGGGGGGAGCCAGCAGCAGTGGTGGGCGGTGGTAAGTCATATTCCTTACTTATTGAGAATGATGAATACACTCGCTGCAAGGGTGTACACTCAGTAATACACTGTACTTCTGCTGAGACTAAGTTGTTGTGAACAGAACACTGAACAGTTGAAGAAGACACCCTTTACTTAACATTAGGATTAGCGGCGGGGGTTGAGTAACTAATGGCCTATTCTATTCTATCTTCAACTCAGCAGAGAAAGTTTTATGACGAAGACAAAGAGTCAGACAACATGTAATATATGACTGGCAGAGAAGGATGCATGGGTGAAGGAAGGGGCCCCGAGATGCATATAGGTGGCTGATGAAGATGATAGGATGCATGGGTAGTTGAAGGATGGGTGAAAGGTGAAAGAAAGCAGAAATGATGCCTGCCTGTGTGGGTGAAACTGTATGGGTGAAAGGAATCCTCCGGTGGGTTTGAGGGGTCAAACTCAAAGGCAAGCAAGGACGCATGGGTGGTTATATCTATGACAAATGTATTTTGTCGGTGTAAGGTTTATGATAGCCATGTTTTGATGGATGGATGCCTGGATGGTATCATAGATAGTAGGTGAAGACAGAGTCAGACTGGATGAAGAGAATGTAAAAGAAAATCAAACCGTGCCAGAGTACCAAGGCCAAGGGTGAAGAATAAAATAATAATGCTAGAAGAGCAATGCAATGATAAATGAAAAAAGCCCTGGGAAGAACAAGGACTGTTTTTTTGCAAGGTGTTTGGTTCAAAGGTTTGAGGTTGTATTTCAGAATGGAATACTCCCTTGACTCACAGTAGTTTGCAAGCACAACATATATATTGTGCATGACTACTATTATGTACCTTACCCACCCATCATCAATCGTCTCCCTCCGACTCCGAGGCCCACTTCCGCTACAGTCCCTACCCATGTCATTTTTGACTGTGTCTGCCAAGGGTGGCCTATCGGCTGTAAGGTAACTAGTACTTACAAATCAGTATGTCATCATCATCATCACGTGAGTGACATGATGTCGTGCTGCCGTATATCATCATTCATAAGCATGTCATCCTCATCATGTGCCATATTGCAGTAGTCAGGGTGAAAGTGAAATTGTCTGAGCATTTGCCATTCATTTAACAGAGTATGGCTATAATGGAAAAATATATAATTGTGTAGTACAGCTGCCCCAGATGCAGATAGCAGTAAAGTAACATGAGTCTGTGACACGAGTATGTCTGTCTAGGGCACAACACAAGCTGACTGAGCTGGCAAGCCTACAAGATTAATTGTGCTAAACAAGAGAGAGAAGAATACTTCTACTCTACACCATAGTGCCTAGTGCCTGAAAGTCTAATCATCATCACATCCAAATCTTAGGGGCAGAGGAAGTGAGGAGGATACCACAACTGCGAGTGCTACTATGCCACTATAATTTTTATCTGTGTAATTTTGTGTTACTGTTTTGCTAAGAGTATTGGTTACAATTGTCTTTTTTCTTTCTTGATATAGCTACTCCTTCCCAACCCAACAGGCAGGAGTTAGCAGCCAGGGCCCGGCAAAGGAAGCTTGAGGCCATCCGGGACAAATATCGCCGGCTGGTTGTCCTGGCGGAGCAGGAGGTGGCAGCTGCAGCTTCTTTCCCCAATGCCCCGGACCCCAGCCAGGGCCCCCATGCCTCCGGTGGTATGGCGCCGTGATCTGGTGTTATATGGTTCTTAGGCACATTATCGACATTGCTAAGTTAGCATGAGCTTCCCTGCCATGATGCTGCTTTTGCGCACGCTACTACATGACTTTGTTTTTGCAAGACTTTGTTTGTGCCTTTCACATGAGAACGGGTTGCTTTTCGCGTTCTCTGCCTTTCCTGGAGTTTAGTCTGAACACGATGTGCAAGGTCGATAAACAATGCCACTTGTTATTCTGTTCTGGTCAGTCCCTAGCACCTAGACATAACATGCTACACAGCTGCAGTACTGAAGACTCGTGCTTTGATATTACGTTGTTGCATGTTGTTTTAACACACTTGGAGAAAGCCGTTCCATGGAGAAGAGCTCTGCTGTTCCTATGATGTAAACCTTACATCCAGGCTTTAAGGTATGGGGTCTGCTGTCAAAGCCCAGAGATCCTCCTTTTTATAAAACAAACTTCTTCTAGTCAAGGGGAGGGTGGTTAGGCCTATTGGCCCTTATTTCCACAGTCTTTATAAAATGACTTCTCCCTAACAATGCTAAATGTGCTGAGTTTATGCATTTTGCTGCAAGTAGTGGCACATATACTGTATTGTAGAGCACGATAGTTAAAATAAACATTTTGAACTATTTCAGTGACTCTGCCTATTCTCATTGTGGACAAGTATGAGTGAGTGAGCGAAAGAGTAGGTCTTGCTCCCGCAATTCCTGAGAGAGTCGGGAGTGTTGTGTTCTGGGTTGTCTAATCATTTGTAGCTCCGTGATATTTGGAGGAAAATGAATGAGACACTATAGCTAGTCCGTTTGGGATTTTGGGTACTGATGTGGTAGGTTGGTACACCCCAATTCACTGAGGTCCTGTTTTCCTGCACATAGTTCTGTGTAGGCGCAGAATCCCTGCAACATGGCGCCCAACGTTTGGTCTGGTTCTTATCTGCGAGACGCTTGAGTAGTGCTTGTGCTTGTCCACAATCCCCTCACTTCTGTTTCTGGAGACAGCTGTGACAGTGTAACCTCCTATATTGATGTTTTATAGATTCTTTCAAGCTTGAAGTTTTAAAAGGTTTATCTCTTTATACTTAACCCATTATTGCGCTGCCGCGCTCTAGGTTGTTATTCTTTATTATCGATTATGGCGGTCGTTATTATGCTGCCTAGTAGGGCAGCACACACAGCTTATTTGACTCAGAATGGGGTCCCTAATGCTGGTGTTGCGCTGATTTTTGTAGTAGAGGCGGATGCGGCTTACCGCTTCGAAGTGTTTTATTCTTGGGTCACCTTTCCGGGGTGGATGGGATGGATAACTTGTTTCACGAATATACGCCTACGGCCCTTCCTAATGCTTATCAGCCCTATCGGGCTCTTGAAATTCCGCTTACAGCTTGGCAACACCAAATTTGGTTTAATAGCACCCTTCCTCACCCAATAACGCTGGCCCGTTTAGGTCCTTTATCGATAGATGGGGCCACGTGGCCCGTTTTGGCTGGATATACCCCTCACCCACGTCGTCTGACAACAGCGATGCTTGCAGAACTGCGCGTGTTACATACGTCTTTAATACGCGTTCATAGAGCTGTTATACAGTTTATGACGCGCAACTTTCAGGTGGGATCACCTGGCGTTGCTGCGCAACCTGCTGGACCTGGTGGTGTAACTATCAGTCCCATCATGGTTAATTCAGTAATGGGCAAGCAACCACAAAATAAGGATGAATTACCTTATTGGCTTGCTGAAAAATTTGGACAACTAGAGGCTGTTTTCCCCAATACATCTCCTGTGGAAAAACACAGGATATTGACTATTACTTTGCATAAAGACTTACTTCCCGAGTTAACTGATTGTAACACCCGGGGAAAGGTGTTTGCAGCGGTATATTCAAAGTGTTTCGGCACTCCCTCCATGGCCGTGCTCCCCGCAGTAATTAAGCGTGTTCAGGATGAACACGGAGCCGAAGCGGCTGTAGAGCTGGGGATGAGGCTGGTGGGGGTGTTCGACGTGGTTGCTGATATGATCCTTGCTAAAGCCAAGAGCGATGCGGTAAGCTTTCAAGTGGCAAATAACTTGGAGGCTGTCCCTGATGCAGACAAGCCACGTGAATTGCCGAAGATTATTGCAAAGGCTTATAAAACCATAGGCCGCAATAGTTTGGGAGTTAAGCCTTTTACTCAAACGCAAACGCAATCTCAAACTCAACAAAAAGTCCAGACTGATAAAGATGGACGTCCGGTCTTCCTAAAAAGAACTGAAAAAATAAAAAACAGGGGCAGCAACAGCAGAAGCAAGGTTCGCGTGCTGGTTCACCGACACCTGAGTCTTCTGAGCGTACTTATGACTTGCGCAATCACGTGAAAATTAAGTCTCCTGATAGATTTCAAGTCCCTGATCAGCGTTCTCCTCGTTCTTCACAGGACACGTCTGGCTCTCAAGTCGGAGGAGGGGAACGCCAAGATTGTGGCAAAAGTCAACCTGCGCCACAGGGACGAGATCAGCCTCGACAGTTTGAAGTCAAAGGAAAACAAGAGGATCTACCTCGTTTTCGACCCTTGTTTCATAAGAAGAAAGTTGCCGCTCTAACAGCGAGGTATGCCTCAGACGGTGAGAACGCGACTCCTGGATTGGACATGAGAGTGACTCTGCTCGACAGCGCAGCGGAAGTTACCATAGTGCGGGAGGCTCTGCGTCACTGTCTGGAGGCGACAGCAACTGATATATTTATTACAGTAGAGACAGCTGACACCCGGGTTGCCCCCCCGGATAGGCTCTATGAAATAATTTTCCAAATTGATGGTGATATACCTCGTCCAATCAAGGCGGTTTTCTGGGAGAATCTAACCTCCTCGTATGACATTTTGTTAGCGGAGGCAGATTGGCCTCCACCCTTTGTGTTGGCCACATCTAAAGGGAAAGACGTGATCCTTCCGAGTTTTTCACGTCATGTCCCTGAGGAACATGCACAGGCTTTCGCAGCTCAGTGGGCTCTGGCCCTCGCCCCAGCGGTGTATCGTAATCAGGTGGGTTGGGATGTAGATTCACCGGCTCATGAAATACCTTTACGCTCTATGCCTCAGCCACAACCGCAATATCCAATCAGACGTGAAGCAAAGGCTTCCGTTTGTGATATTCTAACACAGTTGGAGTATCAAGGAGTGATTGAACCATGTACATCTCCGATGAATAATCCTCTCTTCACGGTATCAAAACCTGATTGTTCATATCGATTGTATTGGATTACCGAGAATTGAACAGTCATTGTCGTACTTTTGCGGTGCAGAACACTCACAGCTCTGCACTGGTGAACAATCTTGCTCGTAAGAAATACAAAACTACACTTGATATTTCTAATGGTTTTTATAGTCACAATCTTGCTCCTGGGAGCCGTGATTGACAGCATTCACTGCCGTCGGGAATCAGAAAAAATTTACATGATTGCCTATGGGGTATAAGAATAGCCCCGGGGCATGTGTGGCACGTGTCGTGTCATTGTTGCACAACATAGATCCAGATGCGTTCTCGTACGTAGATGACATTTATCTAACAGACAATGAACTTATGCCGCATCTAGTCCGAGTCGACAATATAATTTTGTCCTTTGCCGACTATGGATACAAATTCAATTTTGCAAAGTCACATATCGCCCATTTTGCGGTGCTCTTTTTGGGCTATGAGCTCAATAATGAAGGAAAGGGCTTGGCCCCTCACTTCTTGGAGAAATGTGCACAATTGCAACCCCCTTCTACACTGAAGAAACTTCAGTCTTTGCTGGGATTTTTAATTTTCGGGACGACATACATTCCCGATTATGCCCAGCTTATCAAGCCGCTCTGTGCATTGATACAACTGACTTTTTCATCCGCCAGCTGGCTTCCGGAACATAGTTCTATTTTGAAATCTTTGCAAACTGACTTGCTTGCAACTAACTACTTGTTGACGCGTGACAACACCACAAACCTGGTAATACGTATAGTTTCTGGGACAGTGGGTTTCACTTACTTGACGTTCAATGAGGGAGACACAATACCTATTGCATACAAATCACATTTATACACTGCTGCTGAAATGCGCTTTTCAACTGTTGAAAAAATCTTAACGGCAGTACAGATGGTGATTCTAAAAGAACGCTCACTGGCGCAAGGCAAACACATTCTTATGGTCACGCCCTTCCCTGCTTTGGAAGCCGTGACTAAGGCGAGTGTACCTAACTCGAAAGCACTACATCCGCGTTGGATACAATGGGCTACTTCTTTGACATCGGCTGATGTCACGTTTATCTTTGATCCTTCATTACAGACACAGGAGTTTTTACAGTATGAACAAGTTCATCCTCTACCCTTGTCTCTGCTTCCCTTACATGAGTACAAATGCATCATTTACACTGATGGCTCGGCTCAACCGGCCACGGGTTCCAAACATGCTTTTTCAGCCGCTTGCGCAATTGTTGCTGGCACAATTGTTAATGGAGAGTTTAAGTCTTCCAATGTGCACACTCAGGCACTTGGAGACTGTACTGCGCAATTGGCAGAGCTGTGTGCTCTTGTACTTGCTCTCGAGTTTGCTGATCCAAATGTGAATACTCTTATTGTGTGCGATTCTTATTACTGTGTCCAGTCTTTTATGACAACTTGTTCTTTTGGTCTCGGAATGACTATTGAGATTCCAAAGGCAGCGCAATTAAGCATAAAATGCTTTGGGTTTGAGTGGCAGATCTTAAATAACGTCTGCCCCTCCTACATGTTATACATACTCTTGGCCATCAGCGTGTGGGAGCACATGCTCTTGGTAATTCTTTGGCTGATGAAGCGGCCAAATCTGCAGTAGCCACGTGTTCCGTAGCAGCAGTTACAAGATCCATGACTAAGATAGATAATAAGATTTTGGCAGCGGTAGCTGCAACGAGGGAGGGAACTGCTTATCCTCAGGGTTTCCCTTCGAAATACTCTTATCATATAACTCCCGAACAAGTTCCTTATGCCTTGATTCCTTCCGTTGGGGATCGGATGATTCCCAACTTGGACCGCAGACAAGCTCTGATCAAAGCCACATACGAAGGCATAGCATCTACACATGCCGGTGTGTCGGCGACAGTCTCTATATTACAGCAACGTTACTGGTGGCATGGTTTATATAAACAGACCCGTAATTAAGCCATCCACGGTCACACCCTCACCGCAAACACAGCTGTGTATTTCTAATCAACCTTTTGGCTGTATCTATCTTGATCATTGCGGTCCTCTCTCTTCTGATATTGCGTATAAATATATATGTGTTACAGTTGATTCGTGCACTAGATTCTTTGGGTTTGGCCACAACGCAGCGCTGAAGCTCAAAATGTCAATAGGGATTTGCGTGCCTTTGTAGGGATATTTGCCTGTGGCACCTTCCATTCTGACCAAGGTCCAGCATTCGCCTCTAAGGCGTACAAGGATGCGATGAAGTCAATGGGGGTGCTGGTGCAGTTTTCGTCTCCATACAGGCCCGAGGGCAATTCAATTGTGGAGCGAATGAACCATGACTTAAAGCAATCCTTGACAGCTAGAGTCTTAGGTACTGGCAGGAACTGGCTCGCCCACTTGTATGGGGTTCAACGTGCACTTATTAACCTCCCTAGACGATCTCTGGGTGGGTGGGCGGACCCCATACAAAATGCTCTTTGGCATTAAAATGTTTGTGCCAGACCTTGATGGTCTAGACGTTGTGGCGGCTGCCGCAACCTTTGACGTAGATAATCATTCTACTGTGTTACAGGATCTGCAAAAGACACGTGACAGCTATGCAACTGAACATTTACTCTCGTCCACTGATGCAGCACTACTGATTCCAGTTGCCGGTTGGCTTCCAAAAGTCGGAGATCTGGTACGAGAAAAGCTGGAGAACAAAAAAGAATTTGGTCCCTCTTATCATGCACCGGTTCCAGTGCTTGGACTGAAGGTTACTCGTACAGTTATTTTACCTCCTTTACCTGGTCGCAAAGACAACAGATATATTTCAGTGGACAATGTCAAGCTACACCATGTGGCCGATTCTGAATAGTGTCACACCTGCAGTTTCGTGCAACGCGATTTCATTGGATCCACTGACTTCATCATCTTCCACTGGTCCTCGTAGGACTGAGAAAGTGATGGACACTATCATTGATGTTTCACCTGTCTGACCTCTATCTTCTACCATGGATGTCGAGTATATATATCATCCTGATGAGTCCATGAGTGGGGTGCTGAACAGTCCTGGAGAACATCAGGCGGACCCGACACTTCCACCTCTGATAAATCAACCTTCGAGTGGCTACTATGGAGTTCATGCCAGCCTCTCTTCCGGCTCATCTTCCTCGACATCCCGTTTGGCAGACACACCGACTAAATTAAGTGTTTTTTTCTCTTGGTTCAAAAAGACTTACCTGGTCCGTCCCTGGACCTACATTTGGTTGCTGCTTATCCTGATTTTCCTTTTCATGTCAATTGGTTTTGTGACAGTGTTCTTTTTGCTCATCAGTGGTCATTACTTGCCAGAACGCTCTGCTGTAAACTTGGTCGATGGAGTTCTGGCCCCTCACACATCATCCCATATCATGAAACGTGATCAGTCTCATGTTAACATTTCGGCATTCCCGATTCCAGATGGCATCGTTTGGGACAAAGTAGCCTACGAAGTCCATGGCCCGACCGAGGTGCTTCGCGTACCATACGTGTTTCGCGTCTCTCTAGGAGATGTGGTAACACAGGACATACATTCGGATGATTGGGATGTGCAAGCAGTACATGCACTGTTTTCCGATTTAAAATATTATGCTGCTTTTGATGCTGAAGATTTGCATTTAAATTCGGCCAATTATGGGGATTTATTTTGTTATCAGCATTATGGCCATCATTTTTTACACAAAACAAACACGTTAAGACCTGTTTTTAATTATACACAATGGGAACATTGTCCTACTCCTGTAGAGGGGAGTTCTAAAACTTTTAGGGATAAGTTCACTTACTTTACAGATTATGACATATCTAATCCGGAATCCTATTACTTTAAACTTCGGTCATCTACACAATCCAAATTTATGTTGACCCACACAAAATTGATTTACGCCAACTTGTTTAGAAATAAATTGGCTACGCAGGGTTATGATCATTGGAAAGATACTGTTGATTTAAAATCCATCTGGGCACGAAGCCTTGGCAGGTTCAGGGAACTGAAGCTTTACACCGTGCCTGTCTGATCCCAGCTCAAATTTTGTTTTTAAATGATACAGTGTACCAAACAACTTGTATGGCTTGGCAACTGTCAAAAATGTAAATACGCCATCCATTCCATCTTTAGCGGAGTATGATGATTGGCGCACACACACAAATTATACCATTGAGGCATTGCAAGCTTTGCTTCGAAATGACACTTTCAATGTCTCTGAAGTTGATTCTTCTGGTTGGTTGGTGTGGCAAACTAATACAAATGCATGTCAAATGCGCTTTTATAATGTAACACCGGGTTTCACACAGACTATACCAGACCCACGTTATCCAAGTTCCCATTCAGTTACCACATACTCGGTGGGTAAATTATGCCAACAATGGTTGGAACATTTCACGCTGACATCAGTGAAGCAACACCTTTCTCTGCTGTCGCATGACATTAATTTGGCTGATTTTCTCTTGGGACCCAGGGCTCCAAGAGCAAAAAGATTCATGTATGCTGCTTACAATGAAATTTGGAAACTTTCGCAAATGGAAGCTGCATTTCGTCTGCGCCAAATTGATCAGGCCAACTTAGAAAAAGTTCTTGCCGTAATAGATAATAGCATAAACACACTTTCTTCACTCATTTATACATTGGATAACATTGTTTCATCTGTTATTGATATTGTTCAAGGTGATGTATCTGTGTTATATCATGGTCAAAATCAATTACGATCTGTTATGCAATTTGCTTCGACATTGCAGACTCTTAAAATGGGAAAAGTACCTTGGGATTATTTGAATGCCACTGCTTTGTTTTTGCCATTTAATCTAACTGATAAACAACGATTTATGTCCATGAAAGATGCTACATATACACTATTGCATATTGAACAATTAGAGCCCTTGCCGTTTTCTGTAGCGGAAACAGACTCGGCTGTTTGGTTAATTCATGGGGTTATCTCTCTCCCTTTTTCGCTATTTCAATTTAAATCATGCATGCAACACTTTCCGATTGGCCGTTTTGAACCACTGGGTAGTGCATTTCTACATGATTTGTGGTCCCTGCCCTTCACTTACAGATGTCAGAGGAGGGTAAGGATGTTTTCCTAACAGGGGAAGACTGCGATTCTACAGTAGGACACTCCCTTGTTTGTAAACACGTTAAGTTGCACGGCGCTTGTAACATTTCAGCGCCTAATCTGGCCTGTTTTTTAAAAGGGACTCCAGTGCCATGAATAATTTCTGCTTTTTCATTGCTTACAAATGGCAGTTATCTTATTTTGAACAACCAAGACTGCTGTGGTTTACGGGCAGGAGTCCCGTATTTAGTAACGGTTCCCCAGCGCGTAACTTGTTGTAGCAATGTGCTTTGTCCACCCCCGCATGGGAGTTTAGATAGCTCAATTTGGCCTTCCATTCCAACTTTGAAAACAGATTTCAACAAGTTGAGCAGGCTCAAAGCGCTGTTATTCCAACAAGAGGTGGCTCTCACTTCCGCCCGCTAGACCTTCCAGTTACAGGTGGCTAGGACTTCTGGAGAGATACAGTCCCTTCTGAACATCAACCTCCCACTGCATTTTGGAGAACTAATACACCAAATATTTAATGCATCTGACACCGCAGGCCTTGCGCATTTTTTTAAATGTGTGGGATCTGGCCTTGTGACTTCTTTTCAGACTATATTTGGAGTAATACCGGGTTTTATTCATTCTATTTTTTCCAGCGCCTTCGGAGGGTTCCCCTTAATTTTGACATTAGGCGCTGGAATCCTGCTTCTCCTGCTCCTGTTGCGCAATGGCGGCTCAACTTGTGGTACTGCACAGACCAGACCAGTTGCAGCTGTACCGTGATTGCATGCAACAGGTTTTCGGTTGCTTGCCATTAGCCACGCTTGACGTCAGTTATGGATTGACTTTTCGCTTTGCGTATTTCACTTGCGTGCAACCAGTCTTTTACTGTCAGCTATGCCCCTTCTATTGGGCACTGGATATATGCCTCTCCAATACGTCCCGTCCAGTCCCGGATTTTAACCAGTTGATGGGTCCCTTAGAGGCCCATGACCAGGTTTGTTCTGGAGATGGCCGAATGGCGCATGCGGCTGCACTTGGAGTTTTGGCGGAATGGGATGTCTGTGCGGCTGCGCAGACCGTCCTGCAATGAAGTTTCATTGAATATCACGCAAGTTGCCCACTCATGCTTTTAGAGGCATCTGATTACGAGGAGCACGTTTGTTCCTTCGACTTACTTAATTGGATGGCATCTCTCTTTTTTACCAACGATAGGGATGATCTTTTGGAGGGAATTGCATTCCTCGGTTCACACACCTTGATGGACTTACCACCTCCTTCATAATAACTTTGTTATCCCGGAGGCTGCTCCCCTTCAATAGGCCCTATTGACAAATTTGGGAAAAAAATTGGTTTTTTGAAAAATTTCGATTTTTTTCCAATTTGTTTTTTTTTTTCAAATGCTTTGAACTCTGCTTGACTTGTGAACTCTGTTTGGTCCTTTGTCTATGTCCTATGACCTTACCAGGGGGAGGGTGTTATATGGTTCTTAGGCACATTATCGACATTGCTAAGTTAGCATGAGCTTCGCTGCCATGATGCTGCTTTTTCGCACGCTACTACATGACTTTGTTTTTGCAAGACTTTGTTAGTGCCTTTCACATGAGAACGGGTTGCTTTTTGCGTTCCCAGCCTTTCCTGGAGTTTAGTCTGAACACGATGTGCAAGGTCGATAAACAATGTCACCTGTTATTCTGTTCTGGTCAGTCAATAGCACCTAGACATAACATGCTACACAGCTGCAGTACTGAAGACTCGTGCTTTGATATTACGTTGTTGCATGTTGTTTTAACACACTTGGAGAAAGCCGTTCCATGGAGAAGAGCTCTGCTGTTCCTATGATGTAAACCTTACATCCAGGCTTTAAGGTATGGGGTCTGCTGTCAAAGCCCAGAGATCGTCCTTTTTTATAAAATAAACTTCTTCTAGTCCAGGGGAGGGTGGTTAGGCCTATTGGCCCTTATTTCCACAGTCTTTATAAAATGACTTCTCCCTTTGTATTCTATGGAATTGTAACAATGCTAACTGTGCTGAGTTTATGCATTTTGCTGCAAGTAGAGGCACGTATACTGTATTGTAGAGCACGATAGTTAAAATAAACATTTTGAACTATTTCAGTGACTCTGCCTATTCTCATTGTGGACAAGTATGAGTGAGTGAGCGAAAGATTCACAGATCTGGGTTGAATCCATCATCGTTCTTTAGCTCACTTTGCCACCCGTGTTCAGACCCAGCTATATGCAAATCAGTCTTGACCCTCTGCCTCATGGGAACAGTCCAGCCCGAACTGCCAAGCCAGGTCTTCCCTGAACCAGAAACAAGCATCCTGGGACCGGTTTCGGGCTAATCGGTCCAGAAAATAAATATAATTGAAATCTGCAACCTAACGTGAACCATACAAACAGTTTCCTCTCTACGGAACATCAGAAAATAAAATTTCATGACAGAAATAAAGTCTGAAAAGTAGGTAACTAACGAACTATATTTTGAAACTTGTGAAACAAAAAAAGAAATAGAAAACACAATAATATGTTTTTCCATCCTCAGATTTAACAGATTTATAGGAATAAACTTACAGTTGAGAAAATTATTCTAGAACGCAATAAATTGCTTGAAGGTTTGTCAGAGAAGAAAACAATTATAATCACATTATTTGTGCAAGGTAACTGCACACAAATGTAAAACGTTATCAATCACATTATATTCATGTCCTGTAATGCTAAATAGTTTTTTATATATATTTTCCTATTTTATCAGACATAAATTCAGCTATGGAAAACACAGCAAATTGTGTCCTCCACTAAGCCATGTTGGGTCCGATTTTTCTAAGGAAACATATACTAAAACTAGGGCTTCCTGGAAGTTTGTCTACTATTTGCGTGGCAGTTGCATGGACAGAGCAGTTACTCTTGTGTAAGCCTGGGCAGAGTTTGCGTAGCCGTGCTACGCGGAATTCCGTGAAGTTGCAAAAAAACTTTGCGAGCTACCTGGAATTCCGCGAGCGTGCGGAGTTACTTGTTCCGCCCGTTCGTGATGCATTTTTGCAGTTCGGGAACGCGTATTGCGTGTTCGGGGACGCTTATTGCGTGCTCGGGGGGAAATATCATGCAAACTTTACCACGCGGTTGCAAATGGGCGCGGCTATCTTGTTTTTCACTTTTTGCTATGGTTCTGGGCCTGTTTTCTATCCTCCCTATATCTTTTCAATCCTTTGTTTCTAGAAACTTTTTTCTGATCTTTTTTATTTATTATCTATCCCTCTATTACTGATTGTATATTTTGCATTTTTTTCTACTTTTTATGTGTTTTTTAGTGCGTTTTTCACTCTTTTTCTATTACTTGCTTTTTAAATTTCTTTTACTTACTTCCTACATTTTCTTTTTCGCCCCCCGAGAACCATGGCGAAGAAGCTTAAAAAAACTAAGGGCCAGGGGAAGAGGCCGAGGAGTGAGAGCCGTGAAGGCGGCGCCCACAAGGGGTGCAGCCACGGGCCTTATTCAGTGAGGCGGAGGTGGCCGCACTGTTTTTTTTTATCCAGCGCCATTTCCCCTTAACCCTGGCAGCAGACGGCAGGCCTAGGTCCAGGTAAGTGCTCCGGGAGCGTCACTGACGGTGGGCGAGGGTGCGCCGGGCAGTGTTTCGCTGCTCTGGGGTCCGGGGCACCCATAACCAATTGTCGCACCAGTGGTCCGACATCCTGGACCGGGAGCAGGACCTACTGGACCTGCTTGGTGTTGAGGTCCCGGGGCTTGGTGAGTAGCTAATTATATTACTATTGTGTTCTTCTGTTCTGTGTTATTGCGAATATTATTATTTTCACAAATAGCTAACATGCTGCTGCTGCTTACATGCAGGTAACTTATGTTTAAAAATCTTAATATATGTGATTGTTACTTCCAGACAGGTGCTCGTGCTCGGCGCTAATAACTAATCCTACTTGTTTGCAGCTTTGCGGTCTCTTGGGCTGGCTATGTAAGAGAGGTTAGAGAATTTAAGTTAGGTAATGCAGATAGGAAAGACTCCAGTCCTTTCCTTTGTCCTGTCAGGCTGTCCTGTCTCCTGTCACTAAGATAGTGGTAGTAGTTAGTTAGTTAGTTTTATTTGATAATTTAGCGGCCTGCATGACGCGTCCTCTCACATGACTTCAGTCCTAGTAGAACTGTTATATTCCATATAGGTACCCCATATAGGCGCAGGTAACACTGCAAACTTTCACCTATATCCTTTCCTTCATTACATACATAACGGTTCATAGGTACTGACCTTTTACCTAGATACGACACTGCATTCAGAACAGGGGTTTTTCCCTGGTTCGAAACTCATACATTATGCATGAGGCTTCTTGGAAGTACAGCAGGATGAACATCTTCTGTATAATATATATGTTAAAGTTCAAGCCCGACGTCATCCTTTAGGCTGACACAGTAACACAGCAAGTACCCTGGGGAGACTTATGGGTATATAAACATCATGTCTTGCTTAGACAGACAGAGGAGACCGTGACTTCCCGGCTGACACACTGACCAGAGACGCTGAGGTTCCTGCATGCAGACGCTCCAGCTAGCAGTGGTCTAGCATCCCTCGCAGGGTATCCAACTTGAGACCAGGACGGGGTCCCACATTTTCTAACTCTCAGGTAATGGGGTGGACTACAGCCTAGAGGGATTCTTGGCATAACACCTAAACAGATGCTAGGTACATTTAGGTACATCTAGTTAGGAAGGCATCGTAGGAGAACACAATTTTAGATTGCCCTTTGTTATCATGTGTTTTATGTACTTGTATATATTCATGATTATTACTGCAAGATGGTAGAACTATACAATCCCTTTACTTTCATAGTACTGCTAACCATATATCTATGCTACTGTCTAATGGTTGTTGCAGCTCATCTATTCTGCACTAGAATAACAACTGTTCAATAAATCCTTATTGAAACGCACAGACTGTTTATTCTTTGTATCTCTGAGACAAACTAAGTGAGCACGAGTGACTGAGCGAAAAGTAGTATATTGTTTCCACGATCCTGGGGGATCAGGGTTGTCATGTTCTGAGGTTGCCAGAAACTATTCTCTCCCCGACAAGAGGAGATTCTAGTGGCACTGTGAGCTAGCTAATGCAAAAAGACCGGAATACCGGAATTTAGAACCTAACTATGGGAGAAAAAAAGAGAGACTTCCGCTCATGTGGAGTAGAAAAGTCTACTGACTAGAAAGAAGAGTTTTTCTTTCTAGAGTCCCCTTACTCACCAGGGTTTCCCCTTGGTGACATGCTTCATCATAGGGGTTCTCTCAATCCGCTGCGGATTGAGGCGTGCTGCAACTTGCGAAGTTACGTAGGAGCACTTATGTGAAATAAATGTGTAGTGCAGTGATGTGGAGTGGGGAAAAATTGGTTAAAAATACCTAACTAGTGGGCGAATGCTTTATTCTTGCTCCTAGTTGGTATGTTTAAAAACAGGG
This sequence comes from Calotriton arnoldi, assembly GCA_963921515.1. NCBI lineage: Eukaryota > Metazoa > Chordata > Amphibia > Caudata > Salamandridae > Calotriton > Calotriton arnoldi. The sequence goes on from CAWUFW010000791.1 coordinate 2,636,915, forward strand.
GTGAATACTGGGGAAAACAACATAACCATGATGAGTCAGGTGTCCCTAGTATTAGTCGACATGTTTCGAGCCTCCCCTAAAGCTCTTCCTCAGGACCACTCAAGGGCCAGCCCTGTGCGTACCACTCCTAGGTGACCTATAAATTAGGCAAATAGAGAAATATAGTGAAAAAAGTGAAATAAAAGTGCCACACCTGATGTGCGTGCACTATTGGTTAAATACATACGATTACACAATGGTACGTAGTATCTGTAGGAAATAAAACAGAACACTGTTAGAGTAACATTTGCCTACCAGGTGATCTGGCAGGCATCGTAAATACAGGCGTCATTCTAATTCGTAGAAATGCTCCTCTATGGTGCGTGTAGTTATCAACTACCTTGTATTCCGTTGTGCTTTGCAGGAGAAAGAACATATAGCAAGTGTCTCCAGAGGAGATAGTGACTGAGTGCTATTTATAAAAGACATAAACACCACGTGACATACAACATCAAATCCGAACATGTACATATGAAGTCACATACTTTTTATAAGGCTCAAATGTGCCCCATGGTCTGGAGGGGTTGAGGAGCTCGTTGTCACACTCTGTAATGGTAATGGTAACAAAGGGTAGTTATTAGTGACCCTGTAAAAAACGCGGGTTGCCCGATGCCTCCTTATGGCCAAAGGCCGCCAGGTTTTAGGCTCAGCTGTAAAGGAAATGGTCAGTGGGACTTACTTTGTCAGAGCGCCCCTCACCGGTAATTCACCTACTTGCTCCCCTGGAGACCGCATATTAGCGCGTCTCTCCTCGGGTGCCACTTAATATACTTCTGTGTCCGCCTAGTCATCGTCGTATTGACTAGAGCGGTCCCAAATCAAATATATCCGATGGAAAACGTCCATATCGGCGGGCATGTTTGAGGTATAGTTTTTACCGCGATTGGAGAGAGGGTGATCAGTTCATGTTGGGAGTTGATTGAAGGGACCAAAAAGGAGTTTAGCGTTTACTAAAAGGGGGGATACACATTTATTTAGAGTGCACTTTAATCTTTTTATTTTTATCAGTTTGATGCTTATTTGAAAAAGGGATATACATGTGTTTCGAGTCCATATCAATCTGTTTGTTCTTTTAGTATAGTTATTTTATAATACTGGACAAAGCTCAATAAGCATGATTTGGCTGGATTATAACACAGGACAAAGCCCAATCTGCATAATTGATATGGCATTGGAGGTGTGATAGGCGTAATGGTGCAACCTGTCAAGGTGGAATTCTTCTCTTATGATCTACTTTGTTTTGGCTGGGTGATGTAGTTACTTGGTAAATTGGCCCCAAGGGATGTTATCATTCAAACCTTGGGTGTCTGTGCGTAGTTTAAAAACCCAGCGTTGTTCCTTTTCTACTAGTCTGTGTTCAAAGTTGTCAAGATGTTTAATGTGTTCTAACACTACCCATGTGAGATCATTGGGGGTGTGTTGTTTCTCAATGAAATGCGTGGTCATTTTTGTGGTAGCCCGCTTGCACCTGATGTTACTATGGTGTTCCACTATTCTGGTACTAACCTTCCTGGTGGTCATACCCACATAATGGAGGTTGCAAGTGCAGGTGATCATGTAGATGACCCCTGAGGTGTTACAATTTGTGAATTTTCGCAGTTCCCATGTCATGTTGTTATTGAAGACCACTTTCTTAGTTGGGGATTTTAGGTGACACACACTGCAATTACTGCAAGGGTGGTGTCCGCCTGGTAGTGTGTGTAGTACTCGTTGGGCCCCCTCATTGTCAGTTGTTGTTTTGGGGCGTGTATGTACCAGAATGTCTCTAAGGTTCTTCCCCTTCCTGTGGGAGAACATTGGTCTAGGTATGTTCAGGTTGCCACTGTTTAGGGTGCGCCAATGTTTCTTTACCATCTTTGAGACCCGATCTGACGCTATGTTGAACGTAGTGATGCATATAGGCCTTTTTTCTTTCCCAGGTTCCTCTTTTTGGTGTGTTTCAAGGAGCGCCTCTCTGTGGTTATTAGCAGCTCTCTTTCTTGCCTTGGACACCAGATGTTAAGGATATTTCCTCGCGAGCAGTTTTTCAGATAGTTCCCTTGCTTGGATTTTGTAGTCTTCTTTTTCTGTGCAGTTTCTCTGAAGGCGGAGGAACTGTCCAAATGGGAGGTTCTCCTTTAGTTGTCTCGGGTGGTGTGAGAAGTTGGCCTGGTGTATGCTGTCCACTAATTATAGTGGGCACCCTGTACCAGTCCAAACAACCCCAAATTGGAGATAGGTTAAAGACAACCTGTATTGAAAGCTATCCTAGTGGTAGCTATGGAGAGCAGCCTTCAGGCTAAGTCTTGAAGGAATGTAAAGCAGCTTGTTTTACCAGTCTATAATCTCTTGAGTGACCAAATGAAAGAGGACCACACCAGGTATATATTTAAAATATATGTATTTAGTCTTAAACACACCCCTCTAGTCTCTTTATGAGGCTAGAGTTCGAAGTACATACTTTTCAAGTCGAATATCAACAGTAATAGCACAAATACACGTTTGGGCCCTAGGGGCGTACCAAACCATATACCAATAAAGTGGTATTAGAACCACGACTAAGCTAGACACAAGGCCTAGAGCCTGTAGAAGTGCTTGGACCACAAGGAACCACCCAAGGTAGTGACACAGGGGACCCACGGGGGACGCGTGCAGTGTGAGAACACAGCCGCGAGCCGTCGTTGACTTCTATGGGGAATGTCGCGGTTGGAGTTTTAAAGAAAAAGGACACTTGGAGGAGGACTTGGAGCAAACCCCTTTAGAACTAGGCTGTTCTAGAGTCTATACCCACAGGAGCACTGGAGTACTCGAGTTACCTCACCCAGGGGAGCCAGGTGCATAGGTGTCTTTCGGGGTCGGGTTTCGTCGTCGTTTTCAATGGCGATCTGCGGCAAAGTGCTGCTGGCGGCCAAGTCGAAAGTGTTCGGGTGGATCCAAAGGTGGATCGAAGATCTGAAGAACCTGAAAGCAGAGGGGACAGAGTCTGGGTCACTAGCCAGTGACCAGGGAGGCGATGAGCCGATGCCCACCGGTGCTTGGTGCTTCAGGTAGGTTAACGGTTGTCTTGACTCTTCAGCCACGAGGTCCAGGAGGTGTCGACAACAACCAGGAGCTGGATTCGAGCTGTCCCATGACGTCTGTCACTTGCTGAGGTGTCGGCGACCGGATTGGACCCAACAAGCCTTGGCAATGGCAAATCTTGGGGAAATAAAGAAAGGACGGTGATGCAGACCAGCAAGGTCTGGGGGACTCACCCAGCGAGGGTAAATCAGGGCACGTCTGGAGCAACCAGGAAAGCCCAAGCAGAAGAAGAGTTGCCTTCGGGAGGGCCCACTAGCCAATGAACTAGCGACTGCGAAGGAGCCTCGAGTGGATGCACTGGGAGCCGGCTTACGGGACACTCGTGAAGTGGAGGCCAGTGATCTTTGGTGCAGTCGGTGCTGGAGGTGAGGGCTACTTGGAGCCCAAAGCACAACTTCGTGGGAGACCAGGAAGAGGATGCACTTGCAAATGTTCTCGGTGCCCAGGGGTCACGGTTCCACGTTACCCATGATAGCCACGGGCCTCAGCTTCGCTGGGGACTCAGGGTAGCCTCGGGGAAGTCTGGAAATCCACCTCTGGTGTTGCAAAGACTTCGGCGTCCGGCGGGAGCTTCAGTGATGCAGACCGGACAATTGCTTCTTAGGTGCCTGCCAAGCAGGGGAGTCACTCCTTGACCCCAAGGGAGATTCTTCAGTCCTCTAATCTTAAAGTAGAGCGTCTAAGGTCCAGGATTCTGTATCAGAGTTTCATCCAGGTAAATCTAAAGTCCTAAGGACTGGGGTCCCATACTTATACTAAGTTAGGGGGTTGGACATTCTCTGGGGACCCACCTATGGGAGGGTCAGGGAAGAGGGGTGGTTACACCCATTCTCTTTGTCCAGTTTCGTGCCAGAGCAGGGCCTGGAAGCCCCTGAGCCGGTTTGAACTGGGGTATGCACAGGGACACCAAATGTGCCCCCAGTGCTGGACTTCAAAGCACTTTGAGAGTGCACCCACCCAGCCCCAATACACATCAGCCTGTCTGGGAGGTGGTTACACCGCCCTGCAACAGGAAACCTATTGTCCAGGCCTCCCCTGCCGGAGTTTCAGTCGGCAGCAGGAGGCCAGACTCGTGTCTGTGGCTGCAGCATCCATTTTGTGATGCCAGGGCTCTGTAAAGTTAATACCGGGTATGCCGGTTGGCACATGTCTCTCCTCTAGAAGGGTGGAATGCTACCCCCGCCGCCAGAACTGGCGGGGGGTAGTATTCCAAGATGTTTGACACCAAACACGACATGTTTCCGTGCAGCCATCCCAAAGTTAGCATTTAACGCGAGGTTATAATGCACTTAAGAGTATATGGTCAGGCTGCACTGCAAACAGCATCAGAGGAGGTACTCCGATTGCTGCAGAGAGGCTCTGCTCATGCAGGGGCACCCTCTCACATGAAAACCACGCACTCTGCCTTCAGGATTGTCAAGGCCTGCCATAGGAGTGACTTATAGGTTTATATGTGTGTGCAATGGTAGTGATATAGGTAGCCTATACCACTGTAAGGTGTGCATGCACCACCTTACTCAGGCTGCAGTAGCAGACCTGTGGTGTCATTTTGGAGGGCCTTTCAGGGGTGGCACAATACATGCTCCAGCCCCTGGTAGGCCCCTGGGGTACCTATGCCCTGGGTACATAGTATACCATATACTAGGGACTTATAAGGGCACCCCAGAATCCAATCGGAGAAGTACCTAAGGTACTTGGAATCCATTTAGAGAGGAAGCAGCTAGGCTGGGGACCTGAATAGCAGGGCCCCAGCCAGACTAAAGTCCAAATACAGTGAAGCATCAGCAAAAAGTGGGGGTAACCCTAAGAGGCAGATCCTACTCTCCTACAGGTGGAAGCTGTCATATATTAGGAGACAGTTCTTAGCAGTGGGCTTGAAGTGTGTGGTGGTCTTGAGTAAGCCATCGACTGCAAAGATGTTCAGATCCAGAAAAACCAGCTGTGTCTTGCTCATTGTGTGCGTAAATTTCAGAAAGGGATCTTGTAGGTTGAGCCAGATGATGAATTCGATGGCTTCAGACTCGTTGCCTTCCCAAATGAGTAGCACATTGTCGATGTATCTCTTCCACATTTGTATATGGTGGGCATATGGGTTGATGTTGTTTAATATTTTATGCTTCTCAAGATGGTGTACATAAAGCCCTGCCACACTAGGGGCAAAAGTGCTTCCCATGCTGGTCCCGTGCTGTTGGCGGAATAGTGTCTCCTCGAAACGGAAGAAATTTTTGGTCAATGCCAGTCTGCAGCACTCCAGGACCACATGTCTCGGTGTTTGGTACGTCCACTGGTCTTCGAAAAGGGCTTCCTCTATGATGTCCAGGGTCTCCCTGTGGGGTAAGCTCGTATAGAGGCTCTCCACGTCTAAACCAATCAAGATACTGGTGGTGGGATCGAAATGTAGATTCTGGAGTAGGCATAGTACTGCCTTAGTGTCCTGCAGGTAGGTGCTTGTTCCTTGTATGAGCGGACGTAGGAAGGCATCCGCGAATTTGGAAAGTGGTTCCAGAATGGATCTGATTCCGGAGACTATCGGTCTTCCTGGTGGGTTTTCCAAAGACTTGTGTATCTTCGGTATTGTATAAAAATACGGGATGGTTGGGTTGGTATTTTCCAAAAAATCTCCTTCTTTTTTAGTTATCCAGTCATCTGCTGTGGACTCCTCAACCAAGTTGGCGATCTCAATGCGTAGGCGTTCTGTTGGGTCTTCTCCTACTCATATGTAGTTCCTCTCATCGGCCAAGAGTCTCAAGCATTCGTTGCAATAGGCTGCCGTGTTTTGGAGCACGATTGCCCCACCTTTATCAGCTGGTTTGATAGTTATTCTTTTATCATTTGCCAGCAGTTGAATCGCTTCTTGTTCCATCTTGGTGGTGTTATGGAAAATCTTTATGGTCCTGGGGTCTATTTCACTCACTTCCTTTAGGACGGCCTTTTCAAAGGCAAGTAGTTCTACTGGAAGGCTAGTTGAAGGTGGGGTGAAATTCGATTTTCGATGTAGACCTGTATCACTCCCACGGATTGCCATAGGAGGTTTGTCTTTGAAGAATACCTGCAACTTGATCTTGCGAATGAATTCGTTTAGCTCACAGCAGAGTTTGAATTTGTCCATGTTTGGCGTGGGCACAAAACCACGTCCCTTTTCCAGGACTGTCTGTTGGGTAGGCGTCAGGATTGCGTCTGACAGGTTCACCACTAGACTGGGTGGTTGCTGGTGGAGGGGTTGTTCGGAGGGCCCGTGCTTCTCGTATTCATCCTTGTGGACTCCAGGGGGTGTGCCCATTGCACTTGTTGTCCTCTTTTGGTCCTGCCTCTTTGTGGTCCTTTGCCTCTTCCTAAAAAAGGCTGTCCAGGTTGTTCCGGTTGTTGTACTTGTTCCCAGTATGGATACGGTTGTTGCTGGAAATGTGGGGGCCCATAGAAAAATGGTGGGGGAACGTTGTACGTTAGGGGCCCTTGGTAAGGAGGCCATCCATATCCCTGTCCCCCTCTGTTCCTTGTGCGTCCACTTCGGTTGCGTTGATTCCTGTTGGTATTGTTATGGCTGTATCCTGATTCTGAGTTGTCTGAGCCGGTGTCTGAACCGTCAGTGTCTGTATTGTATCCTGGGTTCCTTGTGGATGGATTGTAGTCTTCCCTAGTATATGGGTAGACCCTGTCATGTGAGAAGGTTTTTTGGTCCTTTTTGAATTTTTGATATTTGGTGTCCTTTAGGCTTACCACGAAATCCGTCATCGTCTTATTCAATTCTTCTAGTCTTTTTTTCAACTCGGTGACTGTTTGGAAGGATTTTAAGTGGACTTCCAGAGTGTGTATCTCTTCCTTCATTTCTTGGGACAGGCGTGCCACCAAACCCACAGTTTATGTTATCCAAACGCGCAGATCCTGTATAGGTAATATAGGAACTACACGACATGGCGCCACCAATGTTGGTTGGGTACTTATTTAACAGTAGAATCTGAGTAGTTCAGTCGTGCTATTCTCAGAGACCCCTACTCACAAAACGCCAGAGACGTCTGTAGTGGGTGGGCATAAACTCCGCCACAGCTGAGTAGGCTAAAAAACCCTATTTATTGTCTGTTGGTTAATAAAGCTTGAAGGACACAGTGTTCCTAAAATTGTGCATAAAAACCTTATCTTAGTTCCCTTGAACAAACTTCTCCTTTACAAAAATGACTGAGACAAGAGATAATGTAGTAGTAGATCTACACCTCTCAGGAGAAGAAGATGCAGACGTAATCCCGATTGCAGAAAAATTCAGACATACAATCACCCTGAAACTGTTAGAAAATGGTTTATCAGCTAGGGGTGGCTTAGTAGCTTTCGTGATTGAGGCACACAAATCAAACAAAACAGAGGTATTTTATTCGTTGGTTACATTCCCAGCAGCAAATGCAAGAACACAGACATTTCACTCTACACAGAAGGAGATGCACCAGTGGAATATGGTCCGTTTGAGGACATAGAGATTCCACTCACGTACCAGGAACACTTATACTGGCTTAAAGGCGCCCTACCCCACATAAGAAGAAGAGTAAGATTAGGCCCGCTCGGAGGAGAAGGGGCAACATGGCCGATATTAGCGGACTACACACCACATCCTGACATTGACACAATGCCACAGGTAGACTTACTCATACAACACAAAGATTTAATTAAAATCTATAGAAACTTGACGCAATTCGTCATGAGGACTTTCACAGTCCAACCAGCAATAGTTGCGACAAATGGAACTCAATATCAGGGTACAGCAATTAAAATCACACTACAAACATTACACGCAGTGATGGGCAAAATGCCCTCTAAACGTGAACTAATGCCGTTCTGGGTAGCTCAGAAAATAACTCAGCTCGAGGCAGTATTCCCGAATACTACCCTGTATGAAAAACACAGAATGCTAACAATCTGCTTGCCCATGGGGATAAGTCCACAAGTAGAAGATTGTACCACTTGGGGTACAGTCTTTGCTGCCATTTATAACAGGACTCATGGTATTCCTTCATTAGCGGTGGTACCAGACGTATTAAGACAAATACAAAACGAGTACGGAGAAGAAACCTGCTCTGAACTTAGGAATGAAGTTACTAGGTAACTATGACCAGGTATCAGCCATAATACTAGCTAATATTAAAGGGGAAGCAGCTTCAGTGGCAATCCGCCAACGCCTAAGGGAATTCAGTCCGTTAGATCAATAACACGAACTTCCCAAAATAATTGAAACTGCATATGCAGAATTAGGCACAGACAGTTTGGGTGGGAAAGCTTTAAAACCACAACTGATGGGCAGTCCTGAAAAGGACACTTCCAAGCAGACACCTGCTTCTTCTAAAAAGAAGTGGGATAATAAAAAACAACAGAACTTTAAAGGAAACAGATCTCAATCAAGAGGCAGATCTCCTCCACAGGAGCCCTCCGAAAAGAGGAAAAACCTTAGGAATAGGGATATTATTAGGAAACCTGACAGGTATCAGGATACTGATACACGTTCCTCTCGTTCCTTTCAGGATCATCGGAAAACTCCGAGAGGGAAGGACGGTCATAAAGACAAGAAGAGCGTACAAAGACCAGAGACAAGCAGCACGCTCAAGATTACACTTCTAAAAAAGAAGAAAAGCCAAAGCAGAAGCCACAGTTCAAAAAGAAGAAAGTTGCAGGTCTAAAGATCAGACATGCCCAGAATTCCGAGGACTCGAATACTGAACGGGGAATGGGCTCTGACGATGCTAGACAGTGTGGCAGAAATAACAATAGCTCGCCAGAACCTGATGGAATTTCTGGTGACAGCGGACTTGAATGATTATATCACAGTGGAAACACCTGATACTAGAGTGAGTGTCCCACATAAAGTATATCAAATAACCCTCCAAATGGAGGGGGACAAAAGTAGGAAAGTGAGAGGTCTCTTTTGGGAGAACCTAATGTTTGGCTATGACATTTTGTTAGCTGAACAAGATTGGCCACCAGCATTCGTCATGGATTGTCCTAAAGGGGAAACAGTAATTATGCCGGCTTTCTCAGACGATATTCCCAGGCATTTGCAACACACATATGCGCAGGAGTGGGCGGTAGCCCAGGCTCCGGCACTATACAAGAACCATGTTGGATGGGATGAGGATTCAACCCACCACATTATTCCTTTAAAAAATACTCCAACTGCACAGAGGCAGTATCCAATAAAGCAAGAAGCTAAAAAACAGGTCAGGGAGATCTTAGATCAACTTGAATACCAAGGGGTGATTGAAAGTTGCACCTCTCAAATGAACAATCCTTTGTTTCCTGTCATGAAACCTGACAATACATATCGTCTAGTTTTAGATTACAGACACTTAAACACTTGCACTAAAACATTTGCAGTTCAGAATGCACACAGTGCCGCATTAATGAATAACATTGTGCGGAAGAAATACAAAACAACACTTGATATCTCAAATGGATTTTTTTTGCCAAAATATAGCGCCTGAAAGCAGGTATCTACCAGCCTTCTCAGTGCTAGGGTCACAGGGGCAATTTCGGCGACTCCCCCAAGGGTATAGGAACAGCCCGGGGTTGTTTTCTGCCAGAGTAACCGAGTTACTTCAAAAATTGGATGAAGAGGCATTGTCCTATGTGGATGATATTTATCTGACGGACGATGACCTGGAGGAACACTTGAACAGAGTGAATACCACAATTTTGGGATTTGCATCTGAGGGCTACAAATGTAACTTTAAAAAATCTAAAATCGCCCACCTCAGTGTCCTGTTTTTAGGATACGAGCTTTCAAGTAAAGGAAAGAGCCTGGCAGCCAATTTTTTAGAAAAGTACCAGCTGCTCCAACCTCCAAAATCATTGAAAAATCTACAATCAATCCTGGGATTCCTAAATTTTGGCTGAACATACATTTTGGATTACACAGAAAGAGTAAAACCCTTCTACGACTTGATTAAACCTGATTTCTCAGCCAGAAATTGGACACAGGAACACACAGATACACTTCGCTCCTTACAAGCTGACATGATAGCTTCCAAACACTTACAGACATGCATAAACGTACGCAACCTGGTGATCCGTATAATTGCGGGTCAATCAGGGTACACCTATCTAACATATAATGAAGGTGAAATAGTACCAATTGCATACAAGTCACATTTGTACACAAATGCTGAGATGCGCTTCGCATCCACTGAAAAGATTCTGACAGCGGTCCAGACTGCTGTAGTGAGAGAAAGAGCACTGGCTCAGGGGAAACGAATAATAGTAGTGACTCCGGTTCCAGCCTTAGAGGCTGCGACAAAGGCAAGCGTTTCTAACGCTAAAGCCTTACATCCAAGATGGATACAATGGGCTAATTCTCTCACTGCAACAGATGTAGAATACAGGTACAACCCAAATTTAAAGACACAAGCATTCCTGCAATACGAACAAGAATATCCTCTACCTAATGAAATAATGCCTCTGGATCAGTATGAATATATTATTTACACTGACGGATCTGCTCAACCGGCCATAGGGAGTAAGCAATAATATAGCGCAGCATGTGCAATCGTTAAAGGTCGCATGCGGGATGGAAAGTTCCATCCGAGTTGCACTAAAACGCAATCTCTAGGAGACTGCACGGCACAGTTGGCAGAATTAAAAGCACAGATACTGGCACTTGTAAATACGGATCGAGAGTTCCCCACACTAATTGTGTGCGATTCTTTTTACTGTGTGCAGTCTTACAATGAATACTTGCAATACTGGGTTCAAAACGGGTTCAAAGACGCAAAAGGTGGCACAATTAAGCATAAAAAGCTATGGGAACAGGTAGTGAGGTTGAAATCCGAACTACCATGGACTCACGTGATACACACACTGAGTCATCAGCGTGATGGCGTTCACGTTGAAGGGAATTCATTGGCTGATAAAGCCGCGAAAGGGGCTGTACGTACGGCTTCCGTAGCTGCAATCACTCGCTCTAAAATGAGAATAGAAGGTGAGATTATGGTGGCTGTTATAGCTTCAAGCAAAAACAGCGGTGCAGTACCAAAAAGATTTCCACTCAAGTACTCTTACAAGTTAGATGCCAATAACATTCCATTTGCTCATATTCCTGGAGTGGGGGATAGAGTAATTCCAAACATGGATCGCAAGGTCTTCAGCTGAGATACAGGCGCTTATTAATACAAACTGCCCTTTCCATTGCGTAGAAATAATGAATCGTATCTTTAACATGTCTGATACAACTGGCATTGTCCACCTATTTAAGACCATAGGTTCTGGACTTCTAAGCACCTTTCAGACAGTACTTGGAGTTATACCAAACTTCATACACTCCGTATTCGGAAGCTGATCCTGTTTCTAATAGCAGGTATCCTGATTGTTACTTTTCTGCTACGCAATGGACGTCCCAGTCACCAAGGAGATGGAAAAAGCACTCCTGGAGCGTAAATACCGTGACCGAATGGTACAACATCTAGGGATGCCTCGCCTGTGCATCTTGGTTTTTGTCATTTCGACCAGTCTGGATGGACTGCATCTTACCTGTCCTCCGATGCCTGTTTTGCGGAGAAGATTGCGTGTTATTCCTTTGTTTAACACTCCCATCATGTGCGCAACCGGGCGTGAATGCTCTACTGGACCCGATAACGGCCCATGTTCTGCAATGTCCGCAGCGTATTCCTATGTTGATGGCGGCATTTCTTGAGGTACCGCAGGTAGTAACTCCACCTGTTGGTATGGACACCGGCTACTCCACTGACACCCAGGCTTTGGACGGCGCACAGGCTGCCCCGGGACCAGCTGTGAACAGCATAGAATATCATCTGTGCTCTATTGACGTACACTGCGAGGTGTTACAGGAGCCATCTACTGCGGAAGCAAGCAACTAAAGTATTGCATCTACCAGCCAGGACACATAAACAATTGACTCATTTTGGCTCATCTTGTGCTGGAAGAAATTCACCCTTTTTTAATAACAAGCTCAATTTGGAACTCAGACAAAATTGACATTCCTTTTTCATTTATTTGGGCATGAATGGCTTTCTATTGCTTCTAGTGTTTCAGACTATAACTACGGACACTTTTAGAGCTATAGTTTGCAAGCATTTTTCTCGTTGCACATTTTAAGGTTTTTTTAAACTTTTTTTTTTAGACGTTTTTAAACATTTTAGCAAAAGAAATGTTTTCACTTTAGTGCGTACCAATGTCTAGTTAGAATGGTAATACACTTATAAGTTACATATGTCGTCCAGTCGGAAGAGGAGTGGGTGTTATATTCCATATAGGTACCCTATATAGGCGCAGGTAACACTGCAACCTTTCACCTATATCCTTCCGTACATGACCTTTTACCTAGATACGACACTGCATTCAAAACGCGGGTTTTTCCCTGGTTCGAAACTCATACATTATGCATGAGGCTTCTTGGAAGCACAGCAGGTCGAACATCTCCTGTATAATATCTATGTTAAAGTTCAAGCCCGACGTCATCCTTTAGGCTGACACAGTAACACAGCAAGGACCCCTGGGGAGACCTATGGGTATATATACATCATGTCTTGCTTAGACAGATAGCGGAGACCATGACTTCCCGGCTGACACACTGACCAGAGACGCTGAGGTTCCTGCATGCAGACGCTCCAGCTAGCAGTGGTCTAACATCCCTTGCGGGGTGTCCAACTCGAGACAAGGACGGGGTCCCACATTCTCTAACTCTCAGGTAATGGGGTGAACTAGAGCCTAGAGGGATTCTTGGCATAACACCTACACAGATGCTAGGTTCATTTAGGTACATCTAGTTAGGGAGGGATCGTAGGAGTACGCACTTTTAGGTTGCCCTTTCTTATCATGTGTTTTATGTACTTGTATATATTCATGATTACTGCAAGATGGTAGAACTATACCATCCCTTTACTTTCATAGTACTGCTAACCATATATCTATGCTACTGTCTAATGGTTGTTGCAGCTCATCTATTCTACACTAGATTAACAACCGTTCAATAAATCCTTATTGAAACGCCCAGACTGTTTATTCTGTGTATCTCTGAGACAAACTAAGTGAGCACGAGTGACTGAGCAAAAAGTAGTATATTGTTTCCATGATCCTGGGGGATCAGGGTTGTCATGTTCTGAGGTTGCCAGAAACTATTCTCTCCCCGATAAGAGGAGATTCTAGTGGCACTGTGAGCTAGCTAATGCAAACAGGCTAACGTATCCGGTGGGGGTGCTCGGAACCAGTCTGCCACCAAACCCACAGTTTATGTTATCCAAACACGCAGATCCTGTTTAGGTAATATAGGAACTACACGACAGAACCTTTTGTAGTTCGTATAGTGAGTGAATAGCAACCAACCAATTTGGTGTATGCAATATGCATGCGTCCACCTATGCATTAAGAAGAATAAATGCAGACTTAGTAATTGGCCCGTCAAATGTGTTGGAGTTGAAACTGAGAGATGATTGGTAATGAGATCGGAACTTAGAAGCAAATATAATTTTTTTGCAATTCATTCCAAAGTCTGGATTAGGCGTGTTAGGTATGTTTAGGATTCAGGAATCGGAATTGAACTGTGGAATAATAATGATCGGATGGTACTCGACTGCGATATTTACTAGTTGGCTACTACTAGTCGAATAAGTCGATCTGATTTAGGATAGGTCAATGTTATTGCAATTGCCGTTTCCTGTCTAAAAATATTTTTAGAGCAATTGATTTTATTTATTTAACACAAATCATTTTTTGTTTCTTTACATATGTCTTACATGATCAGCATCCAGGGGCAAGAACAAGACTGGGTCTGCTGGCAGTGCTGAGGCGGGTGCGGGAGCTCGGGGGGCCTACCAGGAGCAGCAGGAAGCGTCCTCAGGCGCAGATGGCTCTGCTGTTGGCCCCAGTAAGTCCTCCTGGTGTTGTTATATATTAATATTTCCCTAACATTTACCGCTCTATTATTTCCATTTCCTAATTTAAATTTTTCCAAAATCCTCTTCAATCTATCTGTTTCTAAATTCTTGTTTTTGCTCCATTACCTACTACAAAGTACTACTAACATTGTTTCTAGTGTCTGTTTCTTTTTTTTACATCAAATCTAACGGCATCCGACTAACCTCTGCTCTGACTCTGTATTAGTCTGTCTGTAGTTTCCTTTCTTCTGGGTTTCTTTCCACTCAGCTTTCCCTCTCCCCTTATTTGTGGATTGCCTAGTAGTGGTACTGTAAGACTCAGAGAACTCATTGGTACTAGGCTACTACTAGTACTAGTAGTAGTAAGGACTCCTTACTACTACTAGTACTAGTAGCACTAATCTGCTGTGCAGATTGCATGCCCAAGTAAGGTATTCTACGCAGGTTTGTAAGATAAGAAGGCTTTAGTTTCTTTTACTGTCTCATCATGCTCAATCAGTAAATGGTGGTCACTCACGTTGGACACCCAAAAGTGGTGTATTTTACTTTTTCTAATCCAGGCCTAGTACTTTTTTATTATTTGCAGTTGATGGTGAACCCTGAACAACTGATTACCATGCACCATGGCTGGAAGGAAGTATGAGGAGTAGGAGGACGGCACCATTATTTTCCAACTAAGAGAGACCTCATGTTCGCCCAGTTGGCCACTCGTTCTTCTTTTCAAAAAATGAGATGCACCAATAGCTCTAGCCACTGAGTCCAGTCCTTTGGGTTGTCCTCTTCTTGAGAGGCTTTTCAAAAATTGCCACCAACAAAATGCCCAACCGGATATTATTTTGTTATTTTTGATAGGACAATACTGTCTACTCTACTCTAGTATCCGAATTGTAGATAGTGATGTGTGTGGTGTATGTATTATTAATTATGTATTTTCAATCTTGCTAATGAAAAAAATAAATAGGGGAGGCGTATATGGCATCTAAAAAAATGTGAAATGTTTTTTCCAGGCGTATCGACCACCAGTGCCGGGGCCAGCGATGAGGGCCATGCCACTCCGGAGGGAGCAGATGCAGCAGCTGCAGGGGGTGAGCCAGCAGCAGTGGCGGGCGGTGGTAAGTCATATTCCTTACTTAATGAGAATGATGAATACACTCGCTGCAAGGGTATACACTCAGTAGTACACTGTACTTCTGCTGAGACTAAGTTGTTGTGAACAGAACACTGAACAGTTGAAGAAGACACCCTTTACTTAACATTAGCATTAGCGGCGGGGGTTGAGTAACTAATGGCCTATTCTATTCTATCTTCAACTCAGCAGAGAAAGTTTTATGACGAAGACAAAGAGTCAGACAACATGTAATATATGACTGGCAGAGAAGGATGCGTGGGTGAAGGAAGGGGCCCCGGGATGCATATAGGTGGCTAAAAAGGATGATAGGATGCATGGGTAGTTGAAGGATGGGTGAAAGGTGAAAGAAAGCAGAAAGGATGCCTGCCTGTGTGGGTGAAACTGTATGGGTGAAAGGAATCCTCCGGTGGGTTTGAGGGGTCAAACTCAAAGGCAAGCAAGGACGGATGGGTGGTGGTTGGTTATATCTAAGACAAATGTATGTTGTCGGTGAAAGGTTTATGATAGCCATGTTTTGATGGATGGATGCCTGGATGGTATCATAGATAGTAGATGAAGACAGAGTCAGACTGGATGAAGAGAATGTTAAAGAAAATCAAACCGTGCCAGAGTACCAAAGCCAAGGGTGAAGAATAAAATAATAATGCTAGAAGAGCAATGCAATGATAAATGAAAAAAAGCCCTGGGAAGCACAAGGACTGTTTCTTTGCAAGGTTTTTGGTTCAAAGGTTTGAGGTTGGATTTCAGAATGGAATACTCCCTTGACTCACAGTAGTTTGCAAGCACAACATATATATTGTGCATGACTAGTATTATGTACCCTACCCACCCATCGTCAATCGCCTCCCTCCGACTCCGAGGCCCACTTCCGCTCCAGTCCCTACCCATGTCATTTTTGACTGTGTCAGCCATGGGTGGCCTATCGGCTGCAAGGTAACTAGTACTTACAAATCAGTATGTCATCATCATCATCACGTGAGTGAGTGACATGATGTTGTGCTGCCGTATATCATCATTCATAAGCACGTCATCATCATCATGTGCCATATTGCAGTAGTCAGGGTGAAAGTGAAATTGTCTGAGCATTTGCCATTGATTTAACAGAGTATGGCCATAATGGAAAAATATATAATTGTGTAGTACAGCTGCCCCACATGCAGACAGTAGTAAAGTAACATGAGTCTGCAACACGAGTATGTCTGTCTAGGGCATAACACAAGCTGACTGAGCTGGCAAGCCTACAAGATTAATTGTGCTAAACAAGAGAGAGAAGAATACTTCTACTCTACTCCATAGTGCCTAGTGCCTGAAAGTCTAATCATCATCACATCCAAATCTTAGTGGCAGAGGAAGTGAGGAGGATACCACAACTGCAAGTGCTACTGTGCCACTATAATTTTTATCTGTGTAATTTTTGTGTTACTGTTTTGCTAAGAGTATTGGTTACAAGTGTCTTTTTTCTTTCTTGATATAGCTACTCCTTCCCAACCCAACAGGCAGGAGTTAGCAGCCAGGGCCCAGCAAAGGAATCTGGAGGCCATCCGGGACGAATATCGCCGGCTGGTTGTCCTGGCGGAGCAGGAGGCGGCAGCTGCAGCTTCTTTCTCCAATGCCCCGGGCCCCATCCCGGCCCCCGTGCCTCCGGTGGTATGGCGCTGTGATCTGGCAGATGCCCGCCGCCCATCATCAAGTTCAGCAACATCATCCACTGCTGCCCACCCCTGTTGTTCCTGTAGGAACTTTCGGTGCTGCATGCTCCTCCGGATGGCCCGCCTAGAGGCCAAGCTGGAGGAGCTCCTGGAGCGAACTAGCCGGCAGCCCCGCCGCTAGACCTCAGTTTCGACCCTTGCCCCTTTTTTAATCTTATTTTGGGTGGGTGGGATGTTGGGAGTTGGGGAAACTTGGGGCTTACTTTTCTTGAACTTCGACGTGGACATTGACAATCATGGATGGACATTTATTTAATTTACTGGACATTGGTTGGGGTTAGGGAGAGAGGTGGGTCAGGCGTTGTGGGTTTTTCTTCTTCTAGTTTATATTTGTTAGGGTAATAAATTATTTATAGTTTTACAATACATATGATGCAAATCTTTTCTGGGGGGGTTACTCTTTTACGTCACCTTGTTTGTTTCCTCCTTTTGCTGCAGGGCCGCAGCCAGTTTTTGAAATCTGCCAATAGAGTAACACACCAACAGATAGATGCAGTACCCTCACTTGTCCTAGTACTGTCAGTCGCTCCTCCTAGTCTATGCATTCTGCAACTAAAACCCCTTTGTAGTATGTAAAAATTAGCAAACTGAGGGTTGAGACAAAAACAAACAGCCGCACCTGTCAAGGCAAAAGTCTGGGAGAGTAATGCTAGTGCTGGAAAACCAGGGAGTACACCCCTCTCTACTCCCTAATTGGAGATCCAAAACAACATAAATGTCTAAGGAATTCCGCACACACAGAATATGTATCAGATCACAATTAATTGTACAAAAAATATTAAAGATGACATGAAGAAATTTCCAGTCGTTGTGTTTTCATTTCTTTTAAACACTGTTCTTTATTGAAAAACGATGATCAAATCCAATAGCCGACGCGTTTCGTCCCGTGCGGGACTTCTTCAAGGCTCAGATTTGATTTCAGAGTGTATGTCCACTCTCAACATGTTATGTCATCTGTGGGGTCTGGATATTAACCCTGGGCGGCAAATTCTGTTCCGCTCGCGGAACTTGCGAAATTTCGGCATTTCGGCATTCCGCGTGGAACGCGGTAATGTCGAAACTTCCGCGATCCGCGAGCGGAACGGAATTCGGGTATAAATAAAGCAGGTGCCCGAGTTGAAGCTCAAATTCTGTGAGCGAGGTTGTGGCTAAGCAGATGTGCCTTCTCTCCATTGCCACCCTGAAATGCTAGCTGTAATCCTTGATGGAGGTCTTTGCATCCTTGATTTTCTCGAGCGCAATCCTCATGTAGAATTCGTGAGCGTGGTTAAGCAGATGTGCCTTCTCTCCATTTCCACCCTGTAAAGTTAGCTGTAATCCTTGATGGAGGTCTCTGCACCCTTGATTTTCTCGAGCGCAATCCTCGTGTAGTTCCTGTGACCAGGAGGTTCCTTCTCCTCGTCTGCCGCTGAGATCGTGCTCTGACCCTTTATAAACAAGAGGCATGTGAACGGGCCTAGAAGCCCCGCCCGTTTGGCCTCGCCCCACATACACTAGTGGTATGCACCGTCTTCCCGCCCTTTCCCCACTATGATGGACAGCTTAATCAAAGGACCCCGGTGCTTTCGGCGCGGTGGCAAAGTTACAGACACACAGGTCACTGGGGAAAATTCTTCAGGTCCTTTACGCAGCTGTAGTGTAGTGTAGGAAAGGCACTATACATTTACCCAACGAGGTAGCACTTACTGATTAGCCAGTAGAAAGTACTCCAGCTGAGTAGAGGTATTGCACAAAACGGAGGCATCTTCTTGGATAAATATGCAGGGTAGGTGTGCAGAATTCGTGAGCGTGGTTAAGCAGATGTGCCTTCTCTCCATTTCCAACGTGAAAAGTTAGCTGTAATCCTTGATGGAGGTCTTTGCATCCTTGATTTTCTCGAGCGCAATCCTCGTGTAGAATTCGTGAGCGTGGTTAAGCAGATGTGCCTTCTCTCCATTGCCACCCTGAAAAGCTAGCTGTAATCCTTGATGGAGGTCTTTGCATCCTTGATTTTCTCGAGCGCAATCCTCGTGTAGTTCCTGTGACCAGGAGGTTCCTTCTCCTCGTCTGCCGCTGAGATCCTGCTCTGACCTTTTATAAACAAGAGGCATGTGATCGGGCCTAGAAGCCCCGCCCGTTTGGCCTCGCCCCACATACACTAGTGGTATGCACCGTCTTCCCGCCCTTTCCCCACTATGATGGACAGCTTAATCAAAGGATCCCGGTGCTTTCGGCGTGTTGGCAAAGTTACAGACACACAGGTCACTGGGGAAAATTCTTCAGGTCCTTTACGCAGCTGTAGTGTAGGAAAGGCACTATACATTTACCCAACGAGGTAGCACTTACTGATTAGCCAGTAGAAAGTACTCCAGCTGAGTAGAGGTATTGCACAAAACGGAGGCATCTTCTTGGATAAATATGCAGGGTAGGTGTGCAGAATTCGTGAGCGTGGTTAAGCAGATGTTCCTTCTCTCCATTTCCAAAGTGAAAAGTTAGCTGTAATCCTTGATGGAGGTCTTTGCATCCTTGATTTTCTCGAGCGCAATTCTCGTGTAGAATTCGTGAGCGTGATTAAGCAGATGTGCCTTCTCTCCATTGCCACCCTGAAAAGTTAGCTGTAATCCTTGATGGAGGTCTTTGCATCCTTGATTTTCTCGAGCGCAATCCTCGTGTAGAATTCGTGAGCGTGGTTAAGCAGATGTGCCTTCTCTCCATTGCCACCCTGAAAAGTTAGCTGTAATCCTTGATGGAGGTCTTTGCATCCTTGATTTTCTCGAGCGCAATCCTCGTGTAGTTCCTGTTACCAGGAGGTTCCTTCTCCTCGTCTGCCGCTGAGATTGTGCTCTGACCCTTTATAAACAAGAGGCATGTGAACGGGCCTCGAAGCCCCGCCCGTTTGGCCTCGCCCCACATACACTAGTGGTATGCACCGTCTTCCCGCCCTTTCCCCACTATGATGGACAGCTTAATCAAAGGACCCCGGTGCTTTCGGCGTGGTGGCAAAGTTACAGACACACAGGTCACTGGGGAAAATTCTTCAGGTCCTTTACCAGCTGTAGTGTAGTGTAGGAAAGGCACTATACATTTACCCAACGAGGTAGCACTTACTGATTAGCCAGTAGAAAGTACTCCAGCTGAGTAGAGGTATTGCACAAAACGGACTCATCTTCTTGGATAAATATGCAGGGCAGGATTCATTCTGGGCTGGCACGATGCTCCTGTCACAAAAATTAAACCTCAACAGGAAGCACTTACAGATATAAAGGGGCGCAGCAAAATCTCCGCGAGCACGCGAAATTCCGCGTGCTCGCGGAGATTTTTTGCCGTTTTGCGGAATTTCGCGGAACGCAATTCTGCAAATTCCGCCCACCCTTACTGGATATATATATTATATCTAATACACGTTCGCTATTCAGCGATGCACGGGGGCCACGAGCATCAATCACAGCGTCTGTTTCAGGTAGTTGTAGTATGTACTCAGAAGGATGTGGGTGTGTGAATTAATTGATTTCCATAGTATATACATTATTGACTCCCCTACACTTCTCTTACCTGTGATTGATGTTTAGGCGAGGCGATGGCTGCATGGTGATGGTTTGGTTTCCTAAGGTAAACACAAGGAGATGATGGACGGAGCGCTGAAACGTTTCAGACCCTCACCCCCAGTCACAGATCTGGGTTGAATCCATCATTGTTCGTTAGTTCACTTCGCCAACCCAGTTCAGACCCAGCTATATGCAAATCAGTCTTAACCCTGTGCCTCATGGGAACAGTCCAGCCCGAACTGCCAAGCCAGGTCTTCCCTGAACCAGAAACAAGCATCCTGGGACCGGTTTCGGGCTAACAGCCCTCATCAGCCAGGCAAGCTTGAATCCAGTGGCAAAGTGAGCAAGGGCCCCACGTCTGGGCATACCCTGCCAACTTAGGGAGAACAAAGCAAACACAAGGAGATGATGGACGGAGCGCTTAAACTTTTCAGACCCTCACCCCCAGTCACAGATCCGGGTTGAATCCATCATCGTTCTTTAGCTCACTTCGCCACCCCAGTTCAGACCCAGCTATGTGCAAATTAGTCTTGACCCTGTGCCTCATGGGAACAGTCCAGCCGGAAGTGCCAAGACAGGTCTACCCTGAACCAGAAACAAGCATCCTGGGACGGGTTTCGGGCTAACAGCCCTCATCAGCCAGGCTAGCTTGAATCCAGTGGCAAAGTGAGCAAGGGACCCACGTCTGGGCATACCCTGCCAACTTAGGGCGAACAAAGCAAACACAAGGAGATGATGGACGGAGCGCTGAAACGTTTCAGACCCTCACCCTCACCCCCAGTCACAGATCTGGGTTGAATCCATCATCGTTCTTTAGCTCACTTCGCCACCCCAGTTCAGACCCAGCTATATGCAAATCACTCTTGACCCTGTGCCTCAGGGGAACAGTCCAGCCCGAACTGTCAAGCCAGGTCTTCCCTGAACCAGAAACAAGCATCCTGGGACCAGTTTCAGGCTAACAGCCCTCATTAGCCAAGTTAGCTTGAATCCAGTGGCAAAGTGAGCAAGGGACCTACGTCTGGGCATACCCTGCTAACTTAGGGCGAACAAAGCAAACACGAGGAGATGATGGACGGAGCGCTGAAACTTTTCAGACCCTCACCCCCAGTCACAGATCTGGGTTGAATCCATCATCGTTCTTTAGCTCACTTCGCCATCCCAGTTCAGACCCAGCTATATGCAAATCAGTCTTGACCCTGTGCCTTGGTTTCCGAAGGTGCCATGGTGGGTGGTGGTAACAGTAGTAGACAGTTGCATTTGCAAAAAAAGAAAATGAGACAGTCAGTCACCTGAGGGAGACTAGGGAACAAGTAGTAGAAGTACAGTAAGTACACAAGAAGAAGACTGCCAAACAAGAAACCAGATGATGAATGATAAGCAATGCTAAAGTAAAATAAAACCTAATGGTGGCAGGGATAGCCTAGTACAAGTACAACAAGCTGAAGTTGACTCGACCTATGAAGTGGACAAGCGTAAACTTTAGTGCTGGAAGGATGATAAATCGATGCCGGCAATTAATAATTAATAATGGGTTAATTATGTTCCTCTGGAAAAAAAATATAATAGCGAATACTACTGAGCATGGGTGGGCAATTTAATCTGTTGCCAGTGTGGCCGATATATATAGCAGAAGAAGATCCTCGCCCTGCCTTGAGTTAGTGTTGCTTTCACCACATCCGCCCCAGCAAGTGTGTGATCAATTATTGGTGTAAATTTAATTTAGTCACACCTCAATGTAAATCACACAGCCCGGGGAAGAGGGTTAGGGTTTGATGAATGGTTGGGAAGGGGGATTCGAGGGAAAGGTTTGACAAAGACAAACACTACACATGGACAAAACACAATCTTGGCAGACGACCATCATAAATCTGTTAAGGGAGAAAATGGAAATGCATGCATGATGATGACTTGATGGTTCATGATGAGTAGTACTAGACTAGTAGTACAGGGCAGCAGTAACCTTGCCTGTCTGCCCCCAGACAGACACAAATTATATACATTTTATGTTCTGTTGTACCGGGCTTTCTTTTAAAGCTAGCAAAGAAAATTAAAAAATAGCTGTAGGGGTCAAATATATATATCAAAACATAATAACAACAATACACACAGTTGTAATGATTGAAGAGAAAAAATGAATCAAATTAAAAGGTGATGATACTATAAGTTACTATGTTATGGTCAAATTGGGAGTTGCATCTCAGCATTCCTCTTGATCCTTCTTTCCTTCCATGGACGCTCAGTCAGTCAATCTTGGGT
This sequence comes from Calotriton arnoldi, assembly GCA_963921515.1. Classification (NCBI taxonomy): domain Eukaryota; kingdom Metazoa; phylum Chordata; class Amphibia; order Caudata; family Salamandridae; genus Calotriton; species Calotriton arnoldi. Next base: position 2,659,494 of record CAWUFW010000791.1, read on the forward strand.
GCCACTGCCTGCCTGGTGGATGCGGATTGGTAAGGTAAGTGTGAGTTGTTTTTCCCAGTATCACACAGGGTACAGGCCAGCCTGTAAGTGTAGATGGAAAAACAAAAGGGATATTGAAAAATCAAGGAGAAAAGTAAAGTTAAAATGCATAAATTAAGGAGGAGTGCAACAAGAACACTTTCAGAGGCGGCATGGCTAAATCATGTCTACTCTGTTTCCAGCATTAACCGACAACAACAACAGGACAGAGCAGGCCCGCAGCACCCACCCAACCTCCACTTAGCTTAGATTTTGAGCCAGACAGCACTGAGCACACATATACAGCAACATAGCATTTTCCAAATTAAGTAACTAAATCCATTCACCGCTGTCAGTCATACCACTACACTCGCCTCCACCACTACGCAGACATGTTGGTCTGGTGTGGTTGTTGTAGACTTGTTTACCTTTTAGGCCACTTCATGAAAAGCCCCGAGTTATTCCATCAACCATCTCCGATCCTCCTGACTGACTGCGAGTATAGTATGGTCATCATGGTGTCCAACTATGTAGTGTACCGAGTGAGTCCAGATTCCAGAATCAAAAATGCAATGGATCGGCCTGCAGTAGTACAATTTTGTTATTAAACAACAAGAAGGGAAAGATTGACTTGAGTGACTTTTTTGTTTGTAGATTATACTAGTAGACTTCATGCACAACAACAACACAAACACCAATCACTCAGAGTCAGTGTCCAATGCATGCCATCATTTACCTGTCCTTAAGGGGCAGTCCCTCTTGGCTCGGAAAGGAGGATAGCTATAGTCAGGTTCTTTGGAGGGACTCGACGAGGCAGGCACACATTTCTTGTACTATTCTCCATGCAATGTCTGGCTTGAGGGAAATGGATTTAGGGCGAGTCAGGAGTGGACTGGAGCTGGACTCAGAGGAGTGGATTTACTTCTTCACTAACTGCACACAGTTGCAACTCCAATCCAGCAATAAAAGAGTAAGACGGTGGTGATGGATTTGTTGAGATTCAAACCAGAAAGACAGAGACACACACAAGTAATAAAAGTAAATAAGCAAGAAAGAAAGTAACAAGTCGAAAGCCTAGTTGTCACGGAAGTAGAGCTCAGCCTCAAACTCTGGTAGTTCACCCAGACGTAGGTCATCTAACACACTGCTTCCATGACCTAAGTCGCCATTATCATCTTCCTGCTGTGCTACTTCAGGTATGGTGTAATCCGGTGGTATAAAGTGCTGATTCATTTTGATCATGGTTAACCTCTCCACGTTTTGGGGCGAGAGACTGGTCCTTCTCACTGTCAGAACCGCACCAGCAGCACTGAAAATACGCTCAGAAGAGACACTTGCGACACGACAAGCCAGATAGTTTATCGCCAGCCTGCTGAGCACTGGCCATTGGCGGCTTTTCCCATACCAATACACCAATGGGTTTTGATCAATGTAGACCTCTGTTGGGTCATCCAGATAGGCCTGGACCATCCGCTCAATGCTCAGGGGTGCTCCGCTTTGCTTGACCTCTTTTGCCTTTGCCTCAGCACTCGACCTAACAGCCCTTGCTGTAGAAACCATTCCTGTGCTGATTTTGGTGGGGCTGATACTCCTGTTCTTGTTGTTGTTGATGTTGTTCTTGGTGTTGTTGGTGGTTTTGACTGCTGTGAGCCAAACGCACTGCCCTCAGACTCTGAAGTTGAACTTGACGCCGGCTGCACCGTAGTACTTGTTGTGGCCTGGAGTAGCAGGCCTCTAATTCTCAGCCGTTCTTGTTCTAAGCGACTGGCTTCCGCTACTATCCAAGTTTTGTACTTGTCAACATCCTCTTCTAAAAAAGGAATCAATGTGTTCAGTACTTGTTTGTACCGTGGATCCAGAATTGTGGCAGAAATGTAATGGTTGGATGACACAATGCCTGTTTGCACCCTTATATTTTCAGATAAGCGAAGGGTTGAGCTCTCCACCAACTCATATGCTTCTTTTTTTTCCTCCACACCTGCGTACATTGCAGACACCCCTTCAGCTGTTCCTGTAGCAGGTGCAACAATGGGATAGCTTGGCCCATAGTACAGTCCTCCTTGCTGACTTCACGTGTGAAGAGCATGAAATGAAGTAGCATCTCTGTCAGGCATTTAACTAGGCCCCATTGGTCCATCTCAATGATCATGCCTTTCACAGTAGCATCCCCTCTTTGGATGACATATTCATTGATTGATCTGTACTGTTCAAACAGACGTTCAAGCATGTAATAGGTTGAGTTCCAACGTGTTGGCATCTCCTGGATGAGTGCTTTAACTGGCATTCTATGCTCACGTTGAATGATCCTCAGCTGCTTCCGGGCTTTAAAAGAATGGCTGAAATGTGTGCAGATTCTTCTGCATGTGGTCAGTAAGTTGCTGACTCGGTCTTCTTTTTTCAGAAAGTCTTGAACAATGATGTTAATGCAGTGTGCCAAACACAGGACCCTGAAATAGCCACCATCGTACATGGCCTTAACTATATTACTGCCATTGTCCGTGGCAACAAAACCAATGTTAAGCCCTCTTGGGCGCAGCCATTCAAAGGCCTTGCTGTCAAAGTCTTCCAAAATGTTTGCAGCAGTATGAGATTTCTCCATGGCGAACATGGCTACAGTTGCATGTTTCCGGGTGGCATTAAACATTTCCGTAGTGTCAACAACACCTGCTGCAGATATCTTTTCTCTAACCCCAAAAAAAGAGATCCAGTGTGCAGTGATGCACATGTAATCAGTGGCTTGGCAACTGGTCCACATGTCTGTTGTCAGGTGGATAGTGTGAACAGCACTCTGCTGCAAAGCTTGTCCAAGCAATTCCAGCACGTCGTGATGTAGTGCTGGGACAGCAACTCTGGCAAAATAGGACCAGCTGGGAACCTTCCATTTTGGGCAGATGGCTGTCACAAATTCAAGAAAATCCACCCCTTCCACAAAAGAAAAAGGGAGGAGGTCCAGCACTAACATTTTAGCCAGCTTCGCATTGTACAAACATGCCATTGGGTGGTTGCGTTCGTGCTGCCCCTCCAACTTAAACATGCTGAGAATGGTAGGATGGATTTTTTTCGTTTCTGGTGCCACTGATGCAGGTGACTTCTTGACGCCAGATGTTGTTAAGCTCAATGCTGCATGTTTTTTCGTTGCGGTACTCTCTTGACTGGGACCCCTTGGTGTCTGAGCCTGACTCTTACTCTTGTGCCACTGAGATGTTGCTGATGAGGATGTGGGCGGTACCACTGCACTGCTGGGGACAGGGCTACTTTGTGTACCAGAGAAAATGTCTCCCTCTTGTTCACCTTCCACCACGATCGTATCTTCTACTTCTTCATCCCCACCAAGAGCAATGGGTGCAGTTTTTTGGCCGCTAAGGTGCTCCTCCCACTGAATCAAGTGGTGTTTTTTCAGATTGGTTGTTTGGCCTCCGGTACCATAGTTTCTACCAAGCTTACCACCTTGTCCACAAATGGAGCATATAGCAATGTTCACCTCTTTCTTGCTAACCGAAGAGAAGTCCCAAACTGGGGAGGTCAACTTCCTGGCGCTGCTGCTGGTGCCACTTGCAATGCCGGATGAACTGGTAGGCGGGCGTGAAGTTTGACTCTCTGCAGTACCTACTTCTACAGTGGTGGTACTTGTGGTGGATGTACGTGGCTGCCGGCGAAATATGGAAGCTGGAGGTGGTGTTGGTGGTTTGATCTGTGTTGGTGGTATCCGTGCCACATCCCTCACAGCAATTTGGGATAGGGTAATGCCGGTCTCCACTGGGGCGGGACTAATGTCCATGATGACTGGCTCGTCATCAGCCTCCTCTTCTACATCTACCTCCATAACTCTAAGGCTTTCTGGAACCTTCCTTTTCCCTAGCCTTGTCTCGTGGCATTTCTCACTCTCAGACTGAGGTGGCTTCCAAGTGGCGTCTGGATCATCAGAAGGGGGGCTTTCAGAAGAAGTTGATGGACTAACCCTCCTTTTCCTTGCTGTGGATCTGGAAGACAATGGATCTTCTGAAAGAGTGGCTTGCTCTTTTTCTTCCTCTGCAGGAAGCTCGATCTCCTGAACTGCCCCTACTTCGGGAGGAACAACTACTATTGGGGGTGGTTGCGGCTGTTGTTGCCCACTTATCTGAGTTTCCTGCATTTATTGGGTATTACTTTGCGATAACTATAAGTCAATTTCAACATCACTGCTCATTGGCGTTGGACTCATAATTAGACTGGTTGCATCTGCGACAGACATGGGCTTGGGCCTAGGTTGGTGGGGTGGGTCAACTGATGTGGGGGTGCTGCTCCCAGCTTGCTCCCCGGACACCACTGCTGCAGGCGCAATTTCTGGTTTCCCAAAAAAGGTCTTGGGCGACATACCAGCCTTTGTAAGTGGCAATGCCTTCTTCTCACAGGCAACTTTCTTTTACTGGACCTGGTACCTTTCTTTGGGATCATCTTGAAGATGTCAGCAGCACGCAGTGGCACAAGTTGAAGAGATGTCTGTGGTTACACGTCACGTGACGTCGTGCGCAGCAGGACTTCTGTCTGACAGTACAATGGGGGATGTTGTCTCCTCCTCTTTTGTGCACCTAAAAGCCAAGAAGCAAGAAGAACATCAGTGAAACGTGGCATTCATTGTTGTGGTTCAATTACTACTAGTAGAAACAAACAAATATAATATATAACTTAGTGTGTGGTTACACTTGTTAGTGTTATTAATATTATTAAATGTATTACCTCAGTTATTAAAAAAACATAACAATACAGTGTAGCCATTTGTGAGACTTTTACAACAACAAGGGCTTTCATGGTTAGTGTACTGTAGTGTACAGTACACTCAGGAAGGATAGGAAAGAAGAAGAACAAAAATACAAATGTAACGGACCCGGTTTGGCATTGTGCATCCCGTGGGATGCAGCATTAAGGAGCTGCAGCTGACAATGGATGGAAGCAATAAGCCAAGAGGAACAAAGGAAAGACATGCAGGCTTATGGCAAAAGCACACTAACTACCACCAAAAAATGGCCACCAGCCACATGGTCACTCACAACAACCACAAGCAGGAGGCCTGGAAAACAATGAACTCAAGCAGGCCTCTATGGACACAGACTTTACAAAATGGCCCCTGGCAACATGGGGAGGCTCGGCCAAGGCAAATGCTGGCCCACACACTATTACAAAAATGCTCACACACTGGCCAGACAAAGGAGGCATGCTAAACAACACAACTTTAATACAACAATGCCAAAAACGAAAATCCACAGGGCTAAAAAAGGTTTGCAAGCTACACAACAACCACACACATCCAACAAAGGCATTTATTTAACACACATGAAAAAAGTGAAACAAAAAAACACATTTTGCATTTCAATCCAATGCCATCCATGCCCTAAATGATGTTTAAATTCAACAAACGCCACAGAAACAGTTGTTTCGTGCACCCATGAGTAGCTCTGGGCCTATTGGTTGGAAAACCCATTGGCAGACTAGGCCATATAATGAATCAAGCAATTCAAATCAATAATATTGCAAATGTATTAGAAAATGTAGTGAACTGTGCTACATTTGTTTGCTGGATAAAAGAAGAAAACATTGCATGCAAAACAACAACCAGCAAGAAAGCATGGCCACCACAAAGAAGGCTTGCAGGCCTAATGCAGAAGCACACTGGCTGCCCCTTCACAAAATGGCCGCCAGCCACATGGCCAGGCCACAACAACAAGAAAGGGAAGACAGACAATGGAGGCCTATGGCAAAAGCACACTGGCTGCCTTCACAAAATGGCCGTCAGCCACATGGCCAGGCAGGCCACAACAACAAGAAAGTGAAGACAGACAATGCAGTCCTATGGCAAAAGCACACTAGTTGCCTTCACAAAATGGCTGCCAGCCGCATGGCCAGGCAGGCCACAACAACAAGAAAGTGAAGACAGACAATGCAGTCCTATGGCAAAAGCACACTGGTTGCCTTCACAAAATGGCCACCAGCCACATGGCCAGGCAGGCCACAACAACAAGAAAGGGAAGACAGACAATGCAGGCCTATGGCAAAAGCACACTGGATGCCTTCACAAAATGGCTGGCAGGCAGGCCACAACAAGAAGCAATAAGCCAAGAGGACCAAAGGAAAGAAGACATGCAGGTCTATGGCAAAAGCACTACCACCACCACAAAATGGCCACCAGCCACATGGTCACTCACAACAACAACAAGCAGGAGGCCTGGAAAACAATGAACTCAAGCAGGCCTATATGGACACAGACTTTACAAAATGGCCCCTGGCCACACAGGGAGGCTCAGCCAAGGCAAATGCTGGCCCACTATTGCAAACACACTCACACACTGGCCAGACAAAGGAAGGAGGCATGCTAAACAGCACAGCTTTAATGCAACAATGCTAAAAACGAAAATCCAAAAGGCAAAAAAAGGTTTGCAAGTTACAACCATACACATCCAACAAAGGCATTTATTTAACACACATAAAAAAGTGAAATACCAAAAAAAACACATTTTGCATTTCAATGCCATCTATGCCCTAAATGATGTTTAAATTCAACAGACACCACAGAAACTGCTGTTTCATGCACCTATGAGTAGCTCTGGGCCTACTGGGTGAAAGGCCTATTGGTAGACTACTGGGCTAGTGAATTAAATAAATATTGCAAATTAATTTCAAAAGTTGGAGAAAATGTAGTGAACTTTTCAACATGTTTCCTTTATTAAAGAAAACTAGTAGAACAATTACATACAAAGAAACAACTAGGCACCTACTGAAACTACAGGCCACCCACCACAATACATTTTAAAAACCGATGAAAAGTACAAAAAAATGTAGGTGCAATGCCCCAATCAAACAAACAACACCAATTTTCCAACTAAGGGCCCGATTCCGATCTCGTAAGGAAAGCCCTCTATACGACTCGGATCTGGAGGGCTTTCCGAGCGAGACGTGCTCCGGGAGTCCGAACGAGCGAGTACGATGCTGCCGTTCGATTAAGGACTCGGCTCGCTCGGACTCCCATTGAACTCTATGGGAGCCCATGTACAGACGAGTACACAGGCTCCCATAGCAGAAAAGGGGTGGGCGGGGAAAAGCGTACACCCTGTGGTGGGCACCCCATGTGGCCCACCACACTGTGCATGCTTGGATCGGGGGGACCCAGGCGCACCCCCCTGTGACTGAATTGGAGGGCTCAGGAATCCCACACCAGTTTCGTCTCGATGAGACCGAGACGATACAGCTGTCCGATTCGTGCATCGTACTCGCTCGGTCGGAAAACGGCTCCATTGCGCAGCACGATTCGACTACGAACGTGTCGGACGGACTGGTTCGGGTTCGTAAACGATTCACACGGTGCGTATAGGATACTCGCATCGTACTTGCTTGTTAGGAACGGGGGACGATTCGGACGGAACGATAGGCTCCGAATCGGATTTAGTCTTTACAAATCCTGTTTGGAGGCCTTCCTTACGAGATCGGAATCGGGCCCTAAGTTGTGAAATCTCAAATCCAAAAGTCCTCAAATCCAATGATATATGATGCAGCAGACACAAAGGGGCATATTCTCAAGGACCTATCGCCGGGTTAACGGCACTTTATCTCAGCCACAGTTGCGATAAAATCATCGTCCCATTCACAAGCTGGTGCAAACAGCCGATATCACCACTTTACCCGCGATAGCACCCGCAAAAAACATCGCCACAGATGAGCCCGGCAACTAACGCTAATGATATGCAGAGTAGGCGTTCCCGTGCAAAAAGCCGCGACAACACCACTCCACAACATTCTCAATAACCAGTCCGATCGACGATAAGATCAGAAAACATGCGCTAAGGCGCGTAAGCAGCAGGAAATTAACACCTGCTCTTACCTGGTGTAAAGTCGGACGCCAACCTGCACCAGACAAGGCCACACATGAAGAACAACAGATGCCATGGAGCCACTCACCATGCACCCCGGAGCCCCAAAAGGGCAACAACACCCACTGCCACCACACCCAGTACCCCCCCACCCCCGGGGCACCACTCCGGGCACCCACACCCGGACAAAGATATGTCACATCAACGTCACGAAATCATAAACAAAACAATGTGCCTGATGTCGCACAATTACAACACCTAACATACATGTGTCATCAGAAAAATGAGAATCATACATCCATTTTAGACTTAGCAAATAATTTGTTTCATTCAGAATAAACTCAAAATAACTATTTTGAAGAGCCATGGTGGGTCCTCTCAGGACAACCTGTAAGTCACAGCCTGCAAAACAAAATTCCAGATAAGAAGGTGTGTCATGCGCTCATCAAAGGACAGAGAGAGCGAGCGAAAGTGAGAGAGAGAGAGATAGAGAGAGTGAGAGAAAGAGAGGGAGAGGGAGTGAGAGAGAAAAAGAGAGAGATTGTACAAGGAGCGCAAGGCCAATCGGGCTCTTGGCTCATACATGCCAACTCTTGTGTGTGTATCGCTATTGGTGCACACTAAGTCAAAGGCCTGGCATCAATAGCAACGCGAAAGCCACATCACATTTCAAAAATGCAAGCAGTAGTCAGACCAACATCAGGAATGAAAGCTCCTTTGTCTCAATACACAAGGCTGAAGGACATCTGAACCCCCGACCTCGGTCCTGAATGCGACTGGCACTCCCTGCGAGAGATACCATACCAGATCGTGATGACTCCCACACCACGAACTGCGCGAATGAAAGACCAACGTGTCCACACCCCACACACACTTGTCCCTGCTTGAGGCACACCTGCTTGGGATGCCCCTGACACATAAGGAAAAAACAACCCATACGCCCAAACGTTGCACACAAATACGACTCATTGCTCCGAGCAGTGGCATATCATCCACATAACTGCCGCCTGTCAGAAGAGTGCCGGTGATACGAGACCAACAAAGGCAATGGCTGACAATCCCGGGCACATGCACAACCCCTGTCACGTGGAACTGTACCGTGCACAAATGCTGCATCTGTTGGGATCACTGCCACTGGCAGTGTTGCGCATCAGTTACCGTCTGAGTTTCTGTCTTGCGTACGTCACCTGTGTCCAGCCCTGGTTCCACTGTCGAACATGCACATTCGAGTGGCCCATGGATGTTTGCCTATCCAACACAACGGTAGGTGAACTGGATTATGACACGTGTGTGCGCCCCCTATTGGCCCACGAACAGGAGTGTAACCGTGATACCCGTGCATGGGATGCCTTGATATTTGGCGTATGTGCAGTTGGGCATGGGATATTGCACAACTCCTCGTGTGCAGTGACCACATCGAGGCGCTCCCCTATTGGGCTGTGTTGCGGATTGGTGAAATGGCATGGACGGAGCACAGCTGCCAGGAGCAGGTAATGGATTGGCTCACCCTCGTGTACCTTGACCTCGACAGCGATGTACTCTTGGAACAGATTGCCCATGAAGCAGCGCTCGCATACATGGATGAGTGACTACGTTCCTGCAGCCACAACTGATTGTCACCCACAGCACAGGTCCCCACACCTTGTAGCATCTTGGAGGAATGGTCACATATCCCACCACAACAGTGGACATGTCTGCCTTCGCCTGGACTCAGAATGCATGTGCGTGGACCTACGCGTGTGTACACACACCTGTGCAGGGTGATGCAGTCCCATGGGCGGAGCTGCACAGCGTCGCCTGGCAACCTTCCAAAATCGGAGAAACAGCTGGGGGGAGAGTACACACATGGCAATGTAGTATGACATGTGACCTTGTAGGATCCATTCACCTGCTCACTGTCAGCAGAGCGCACAGTCAGCACAGTCCGGTGCTACAGCACTATGCAGATCCCATGGGCTGTGAGTCGTGGCCCCTGACACGGGCCAATGAGCAGACGCAAAACATCACATGACTCGTCCAGCAAGGCAAGGTGGGTTGAGACCGTTGACATCCATGATGATTGGTGTACATTTCTGCCACCCCATTACTTGCACCTCGACATGTTCCTAAGCTGACTGTAAGTGTCTTAAACATTGGTCTGCATGTTGTGGCCCTTGCCTTGCACGTACTGACATGCACATGCTAATAAAGTCTACGCAACTTCACCTGTGTACAACTGTGATGAGTGTTGATAATAATGACAGATCTTGTGCCTACATGTGCATTGTCCGTACACAGGGAGGGATCGACTGATGCTTGTGAATTGCGGGTGAGTCCCTATTGACAGCTCCACCTCTGTGAGCCAGACATTGTGGCTGGGATAGTTGCTGGCAGACCTGTGCTCTTACGTGTCCCCAGCAATGTGCGTATGGTGTCCAACTTCTTGCCATGTAGATCAAGGCCATCCATCAAAACGGAATGCGAAGAGACGTTCTGTTGTCACATGTGATGGGGAACACGACTTCAGGACTGCTACCGAATTTGATATTTCCACACACAGCCCTATTCAATACATGGACGTGGGGCTATGTTGGTGGCCCACAGGATTGTTGTTACTGTGCAATGAGGCCACAGCTAGTTCACACCTTCACAGTCATCTAAGTGGCCATGTGGGTCAGGGTCAAACATGCGCATTGATGACATTTACCAGGGTGTACCTTTTAGTGCAATCAATGTCCCTACATTCATCCAAACATTTATACGTGAGTGAACATAGACATGACACATCTGTGTGATTTGGAATGTTTTATTCACATTCTGGGGTGTGTCGGAGCTGGAGCAGTACATGGCCACTTCAAGCCCACATGACATGGTTGTCCAGTGGTGGGCCAACCAGAGTCCTTGTGGCAAGGCAAAGTTAATCTGAAGAGGAAGAGTTCAGTCCGCCGCCGGATTGCTGTGTCATTGGTACCAGAGCAGATATGGCAGGCCATGTCGGGGTCCATGTGAAAGTCACAGAGTGTTTCGGGGACAGTGGGAGGTGTCGTTCCAGGGCATGATGCAGAGAGCATAACCAGGCAGGGACAGGCCATATGGCAGGGACAGATGCTACCACCTCCTTCCTCACACAGTCATTACCCTCCATATCTTACTCCTCTGAGACGTCTTCTGTGTCCGGTGTGTCAGGTGTGTGTGGTGGTGTTATGGCTGCGTCACTGTGTGCCACTGACACATCAGGGTGCGAAGGGGATAGGGCTGCCTCACTGTGTGCCACTGACACGTCAGGGGGCGGAGATGTGTGTGTCGACGTTCCTGCATCAGTCATCTGGAACAGGCTCAGTGGCAGCAATGGCAAGATGAGGATCTGCAAGGCATGGAAGATCACAGCTACATCTCGCTGGTGTTCAGCAGTGGCAGCCATACTTCCAGACTGCATCGGCTCCATGGTCTCCATTGTCCTGCGCATATGTGCCAACTCTGTGCTGTCATCGCTGGAGCATGTCTGCCTAGACAGTTCTTGTATCCGAGTAATGGACCCAGCGATGTCAGCCAAGGATTGTTGGTGGGCATGGTGCGGACAGTGGGTATCCGTTAGGAACTGTAGGTGCTCCCTGATGGGAATCAGGCACCCACGTATGGCATCGAGTTTGGCTGCCATGAGCTCGAAACCCAGCCGCAGCTGATCTGCCATCTTCTCCTGGCACCCTAACACACGGCATTTGAAATCCATGTGTTGGTCGTGGGGGTCCTGGGAGGCAGCCGTGGTGGTGTGTGCTTCCTGCTGTGTGGTCTGTGCAGGGGGTGGGCTCACCGTGATGCAGCTGGGCTGCCCTGCTCCTGGAGGTGGGGTGCAGAGGCTGTCCACGAGCCGTTGGAGTTTGTCTGGGCAAATGGGCAGGGTGTCCTCTTCATCATCACTGAAGAGATGTCTGCTCTGCTCTGCACGAGGTGTTGATTGTCCCTCTGCAATGTAAAAGGGAGATGCAGGTTAACAGTGTGTTCCATGTATGTTGACGCATTGTAGATGTTTACATTCAGACTGCATGACGATGTACATTGTGACTGTTTTGGTGGAGCTGGCTATTTGATGGGAGTGAGTGGACATTTCGACTACATGACGGATGTGTGGTTGTACTCGTACATTATCATCTCACAGTGTCATGCATTGCCAGATGTGATTGGCAAGTTTCTACGCACGAGCTGCACCAGTTGTGTCCTCTGTCCTGTGGTGTAGGGGTTGCACTCTGTCCCACATTGTCGTCAATGTTGATGTACTGTGATTGCTATGTGTGTGTGCTGCATTGTTCGCAATTCGCCCCTGCAGCTCTGCATTGGCGGACCCTTATCCCTTTGAGTCGGTGTGCATTTGACTTGTGTGCTTTTCGGGTGCTGGGATGTTTGCGACTTGGGTCATTTGTGCTACTGGAGATATTTGGTACCCTTGTGCATTATTTGTCTGCAGATGTGTTTTTGACGGCATGGCTCGTAGGTGCACGTGGATGTGTCAGTTTGTGACCTGCTCCTTTACGGATGTGGTCCACACTCAGCCACCTCAGTGTCGTCTCGTGCACCATGTCATGTATTGTGACTTCAGCCATGCTATCTGTCACTTGCATTGTCAGTGTGGCTCACAGAGCTGCTGCTTTTCTGGATTCAGCACATGTGCATGGGTAGGTTGTGGCATTGGTGATATGGAGGGAGGCCCATTTGTGCACATTGTGGACGGGGGCCGACTTGGTGTTTCTATGTGTGCTGCAGTGTGCCAAGGGTATCAGGGACATGTTCCACACTCATTGTGGGTGTGCAGTGTGCTGCCCATGATTGTGCATGTGTGCCATTGTGCCCATCTCCCCCCGTCCCCCCAGTCCCTGGTCGTTACTCACCCTGTTGCTTTTGGGTCAGGTCATATCGGGCTGTGTCCAGACCCCCAACTCCTTGCACCGTCTCCACACTGATGACTGTGGCCACCATTTCCTCCAGCTCATCCAGCTCCTCCTGTGGCGCAGGACTCCCACCTCCAGTCGCCTTTGCTGCCTTCATGTTGGCAGCGAGTTTCTGTTTGGTTTGGCTGTGCACTTCATGCCAGCGCCTCTTGACCTCCTCCATTGACCTCCTCGACACTCCGACTGCATTCACTTTGGTGACGATGGACTGCCATATTTCCGTTTGTGTTGCCAATGACACAGTGGAGGTGACGAACCATTGTTGGTAGTGTGCTATCACCTCCGTGACGGTGATCCGGTCTTCCTGCGGACTGAACCCCATCTTCCTCTTCCTCTTGCCCTTCCCCGAACATGGGGTTCCTGGCTGGTCCTCCGTGGGGCTTGTGGGGTTCGGGTTATCCTCTGCACTCGGTCCGGGTGCATCCATGGTGCTACGCAGTTTGATTTGGTTTTGGTGTGTTTTTTTGTTTGCTTTTATAGTGCATTTTCCCACATAACGCGTGGGAATTGCAGGCCTGTAGCTGGTTGTCGCTGATTTTGGTATCCCGATTTGGGGCATCGCAGGTTTTTTCGCGTTCGAGTTTTGCATTTTTTCTGCGTTGCGTTAGTTTTTGGGCGGTCATTCGGCGCGTTATCCTGCTACTATCTCATGGTGCTGCCGGGTTGGGAATGCCACGTTAACACAGTGTTATTTTCCCGCGATACACTGCGATGTGAAGGGTTGCGTTGAGCAACTTTTGCGGTAGTTATCACACGTTCTTGGGAATATGCCCCAAAGAGTGATCCTTCCAGCTCCAAATCCAAATGAAAAGTGAACAGGAGATGGACAAAGCACTGGGAGGAGCCTGCTGGACAGGAACAGGAAGTTGGAGACTCGGGGGCACTTCCTTCCTCATCAAAAAAAAACCAAAAAGGACTCCTTGCACAAAAAAGTACAGACAAATGTCAATCTGAGGAGTTTTTTTAATCCAAATCATCATTTCGAGAATGTTTGATGCTGCTCAAGAGAGATTCTTCTCCAGATTGCAAATTTTGCGTGCTCGTGATCGCGATCTTTACAAAACGTCTGCCGGAAGTCCGATGGTGCGCCCGAATGACGTGTTTGAGATCGCACACTCTCGCGGGACCGTGCGGCTGGCTACCAAATCTTGTGGCGCTCGTGAACGGATGGGAAATCTCGTTGGCGAACCAGGCATCCCAGTAAGCCGCTCCCGTGGACTTTTTCGGTAACTCTGTGTTCTACGTAAAACGCAGAGTTGCCAAAAATCTGCAAACTCCACGAGCGGAGCGGATTTTACGCCCAGGGTTACTCATGTGGACTTTTTGAAAAAGACTTCTGAGCACAACCACTCCCCCTCTGCCTTGGGTATAATGGTCAGAGAAACAGTTAACAAAATGAAATCAATTGCTACCACTTCCAGTGAGCCCCAAGGCTCAATCGTAGAAGACGTTGGCCAAAAGATACCCCAGTAATGCCCCCTATGCCCAATCTTTAAAGACAAATGAGTACAAATCTCCCACCCCAGCTTGAAATTTCCTCTGATAAAAAACATTCCTCAGCACTGAAAGTAGCATTCAGTAACAACCATTTCTTACTTTACAACAACCCAAACTCTCAAAAATGCCTGCTATTATTTTCCATCCAGCATAACCTGCTAAGAGATATTTGAATGATATGTGGTCCCTTTCAAACTTGCCCCATCCATTCAGCCAGATATAGACCATACACAGAAAAATTACTGATAACAAGATGCAAATGGTATGTGGTCGTCTGTCTGACAAACATTATTCAATTTTGCATCTGTCATTAATGAAAAACAGCAGGGTAAGGACCTGGGAAAATAATAGTCGATTTTGAAGTTGCCGATGACTACTGTTTTAAAAACAGAACTATCCACAAATGAAAATTCTGTGATGTTTTTTCCACTTTTCCCAGGCATTGTTTTGGTATGTTAATTTGTAGAGCGCAGCTAATCACCCGTGAGAGTATTCAGGCATATAAGTAGGGGAGGCCTAAGGAGGGAGGAGGAGATCCTGTGTGTTTCATCTGGAAGAGCCATGTTTTGAGGTTCCTGCTGTCCTTGAGAGAGGGAGAGGTTATGAGGTGTTTCGGGATGTCATTCCAGGTCTTGGTTGTGAGGTCTGAGAAGGAGTTTCCTCCGCTTATGGTCTTCTTGATGCGAGGGAGGTGTGATCTTGCCTGGGACACAGATCAAAGGTGTTTAGTGGGTTTGTAGAAGTTGAGTCAGTGGTTGAAGAAAGTTAGACCGGTGTTCTGGAGAGTTTTGCAGGCGTGGGTGAGTAGCTTGAACTGACATCTTTCTGTGACAGGTATCTAGTGAAGATTGTTGAGGTGTGGAGAGATGTGATTAATTAATGAGATGTTCAGGATGAGTCTGGCGGCAGCGTTCTGGGTGGTTTGGAGTCTGTGTAGGACATGAGCTGTGATTCTGATGTAGTTGTCATTTCTGTAATCAAATCTACTTGTGATAAGAGCCTGGATGATGGTTTGCATTGTGTTCAGTGGGATCCACTTGAAAATCTTGCGCAGCATTCGCAGGGTGTGGAAGCATGATGAGGAGAAGGCATTGATCTGTCTGCTCATGCAGAGGTTGGTGCCCAGGATGATTTTAAGGTTCTTGGCATGGTTCATAGGGGTGAGTGGGGGGCCAAGTTCAGAGGGCCATCAAGAAACATCCCAGGGCGAGTGGCTGTTGCCAAAGTTTAGGGCTTTGTTTTTTCTGTGTTGAGCTGGAGGCTCAACACAGGTTAATTTTCATCCAAGCAGCAACATCTCTCATGCAGTTAGCAAAATTTGCTTTGGCAGTGCTGGTTGTGTCGGTAAGGGAGAGGATGAACTGTGTGTCATCAGCATAGGATAATGTGTTGATGCCATGGGCTCTCACGATGTCGGCGAGGAGTGTCAGGTAGACATTGAAGAGTGTTGAGCTAAGCGACGATCCTTGAGGGACTTCCCAAATTAGTTTCTTGGGTTCTAAGGTATAGGGGGTAAGTCAAACTCACTGAGTTCTGTCCGTGATGAAGGAGGATATCCACTTGATGGTTGGTCCACTGATACCCAAGTGCTGCAGCTTTCTGATGAGTGACTTGTGGGAGACCGTATCAAAAGTAGCAAAGAGGTCGAGGACGATGAGTGCAGCTATTTCTTCTCAGTTGAGGATGCATCTGATGTCATTGGTGGCCGTAAGGAGGGCTGTCCCTGTGGTGTTGTTGGTGTGGAAGCCTGATTGAGAGTTGTCTAGGAATTGATGGTATTCTAGGTAGTCTGCAAGTGGGGCATTTGTTGGCTTTCTCAATGTCTTTTGCTGGAAAAGGCAGGGACAAGATGGGTCTGTAGCTGCTGAAGGTGTTGGGGTTCACTGTTTGTTTCTTTAGTAGGGTATAGACTTCTGCATTTTTCTACTGAGACAGGAGGTGGCAGTGGTTATGGGGGTGTTGACGGTAGAGGTGAGTGCAAGGGAGATGATGGTTCTTCCAAGGTTGTATATGAAGTGGGGGCATGGGTTAGAGGGGGCTCCTGAGTGCATGGTATTTATCAGGGTGGTGGTTTCTTCATTCAAGAGAGGCTTCCAGTTGCTTGTCTGCTGTTAAGGAAAGAAGAAAGTGGCCAGCTGGTCAGGGGAGTTCATATTGGTATGGTGTGGGTTGAATGTGTTGTAGATCTAAGGCAATCTTCTGTTTAAAGAAGTTTGAGAGGTGGTTGCAAAGTGCTTGGGATGGGTTGATATTGTTGGCAGCTGTGGGATTGGAGAAATCCTTGTTGATGGTGAAGAGTTCTTTGCCATTGTTAAAGCTGGCTTCGAGTCTGAGAGTTAGGGCATTTTTCTTTGCAAGAGCAATTCTTCTTTGCACCAGCATAGTCTAAAAACAAAATAGAGGGGTGGCATAGTCCTTTTACTTCTTAATAGAAAAATCACACCTTTCATTCCATCATTTCTTGGAAATGTAACAAAACAACAACATTTCAAAAAAGTGAGAAAAGCCCAACCTTTTTCAGGTAACAATTCCCCTAAACATTCCAGAAAAATAAATGAAATGAATGCACGACTTCTTCAAAGGTATTTTTCAGGGTTTCCTGGAAAATGTTGCAAATATTCACCATTTACAAAAATGAGTTCTGATCTATTTTCCCACCCCTGTCACATGTTTTTTGATTTATGGACCATCCATTTGTTGCACATCGGCTGTGAGTGAGTCTCATTTTCTGTAAGATCTGTTGCAATAGATTCTGACTTCTAGCTGCCTTTGCCGACCTTTAAAAACAAGAGCTGCTGCTGCTCAGACTGCTGCATTCTGGGCTGTTGCATGCGAACATTGGCAAGTCATGTAGGAGAGCAGTATGATAGGCCCTGAGCTTTTTCTCATTGTAGAGAGAGCAGTAAGCCAAACAACAACACCTAAGAAGCTTATGAAATTTTAGAGGCCAGAGCCTAAAAAAGACAATTCTGGTGGCTGGGGCATGGCACAACGAGCAAAATGAAATGTATCCTTTAGGACTAGCCAAGTGGGACTAGAAAGAATGGATTTTGTTCTGTCCATTTGTGGAAGAACTGTCTGCCGGTGAAAGGGCAGAGGCGATAAGATCTGGACCTATTCTAGAATCATAGTCAGATGGTTCTTTTTAGCAGAATGTAAGCTTAGATGGGAGAAAGTCTTTATTATTGCCAATCAATTCAACAGGAATTTTTCTGGACACATAGTAACCACAGACAACTACGTAAGGTTAGTTAATTTGTTACAAAGCCAAAAATAACTGGACATAAAGACACCTCATGATGAGAGTGTAGAAATACATCAGAATCAGCATAAAGCCAAATTTGTGCCTCCAGTTTGAACGGTGCAGCATAAAAAAACAATCAATTCAAGAAGCAAAATACAGAGGATCAGAAAGCATGAGTCCAAGTTTTCCTGCATTGAGAACTGATTAATATAAAGCATTAATCTATCCCTAAACTAACGCTAACACCACATCCTTACTTAAGCATCTTCAGGGACAAGAAATAAAAGGTGTCAGCATGTGGAGTCTTCCTAAGAAGTCTCTCCACCATCGATGGGTCAGATAGCATAAAGCTATTGAAACAGAGCTTGTTCTAAGGTGCTCTCTTCCCTAAGGCAGAAGGAGAAGTTGGCTCTCTCCCTATTCCCAACAGCAGTATATTGAATTGAACCTTTCCAAGATCCTTTGCAGGTCACGCCATCAGCTCTGGGTACCGACCTAAAGGTAGTTTTCCAAGGGACAGCGGAGTTCTTCTTCTCACCACATTTGTCCTTTGTTCCCAAGCCTTCTCCTGTCTGAAGGACAATGGCCTACCTTTATCGATTCAGACTGTATGATGTAACTTTTTCTCTCCTTGCCTGACTAATAGACAAAGACATTATTCTACCTAACAAGAGCGCTTCTTTTACCTGCATCACAAAAAGTGAGAAAGAACAAATCCCACAACACACATGAAATTCATCTATTCATTCTAAAGTGAGAGCTTCCAGGGAAAATGTGTTTCAGACCCACTAAATTCAGCTAACATAAGGAAATGGCAGTTGAGCTTTACAAAATTGCATAGGAAAATAAGGCACATTCAGTTAGTGCATTTAACTACATGTAGATAACAAATTAATAAACTCATTTAATAAATGAATGATGGTCAGTTACAGAACAAGGGGGCACATGCATCAAGGTATGATTTTGCGAGTCCTTAATTGCGATTATTAAGGAATCGCAATTAAGGACTCGCAAAAGCCTTTGCATGTAGGAATCACTATAAAAATAGCGATTCCTAAACATTCCTTAATTGCGACAGGCCCATAGGAATGAATGGGATATTGCATGCGCAATTTGCGAGTACCAATAGGTGCTCGCAAATTGCGCATGCACTTCAAGGGTGCAAGGGTGTCAAAAGGACACCCTGTTGCACCCCTGGAATTGTGATGTGCACCCATGTTGCGCACACACATGCCCCAAGGGCATGTGTGTGTGCAACATGAAACTTTGAAAAATGCACTGTAGTGCATTTTTCAACGTTTTTGCAAATTACCGACCAGTTCAATTGCTCGGTAATTTGCGGCCCCAAATAGCGAAATCGCTATTTAAAAGTGGTTATTGCATTGCATTTAAGGAATCGCAAATTGCGATTCCTTAAATGCAATCGCAATTTAAAAAATTGCAATAAATTGCGATTTCTTAAATTGCGAGTGCCTTACACCTTGATGCATCGCAATAGCCCTTTTTGCGGGCGCAAACTGCCGATTTTTGCGAATAGCACCGTTTGCGCTTGCAAAAAACGTTGATGCATGTGCCTGAAGAACTCTTCACGTTGATGTTTGCTGCTAGTCACATTTACTTTCTACTTTAATTGTCCAGGTTACTATTCAATGGCCTAAACACATTACGTTTCATGTTATTACATTTCAAAATTCTAACACTTCACGTTAATATGACAAATGATTATATGCGGGTGCGCTCTACATGTGTGATTATAATGCATCTTTACAAATAAAATGCGGTTTTTGCTACATCACCGGTCTGGGATGTATCTCCCTGGGACTCACGGATCCTCGCAGGGTGTGGCATGTGAGGTTCCTACTCCCTCCTTGTCCCCTGGCCAGGGTAATGGTGGCAAGTGTAGCAAAAATTGCCCCAAAGTGGGCGTGCACGTGGCATCCCCCTTAATTCACTAATTTGTCCGCAAGCGACCAGTGCCCTGGTCACTGATGCCGTGGGAAAGAGACAATTGGAGAACCCCGACAGTCTGATTTCACAGTCTCTCAGGGATGGTCAGAGCATTACACCCCCGCCCCTGGAGGCTCCATGGCCGAAGAAGAGTGGGACCTTAAATGGGTTTCATTGGGCTAATGCCAAGGACTGGCCTCAGGATCTGAAGAGCCACAACAGCTGTTTCTCCCACCCGGCAGGAAAAAAAGAAAAAGGAGGCTGGCTCTCATGCAGGCCTCCAAACATCTGAGTTGGTCATGGGCCTGGCTGTATTTACTATGCATGCTTGGGCTCCCACACAGCTGAATGAGAATGAAGACAAGGGAAAGGGGCACCTGAGGTAAAAAGAAATCAAAGAGGTGATGTGCTAAAGAGCTTATTCATTTTTCTTCTTAAAAAAAGAAGAGGGAAAGGGCGTTTGGCAAAGTGACACCGCCTCTTAAAAAAGACATAGCCCAAATGCATAGGCATGCCCTCGAAGTCACACAGGCTTCCAAATTTGTATATTTAACTTACGATGCCCAGATGGGCAGGGGCACTATGCTACCAATTGTGGAGTGTCATGGGTCCACATAGTAGAAGAGGTGGGCCCCTCTTAAATTCCTTATAAAAGGTTTTTGGCTACCCTAAGTCTCCCATGGGGGTACCTTAATGAGGTGGGAAGAGCTTTTACAGTTTGAAGTATTCTTGGGAGCTGGGACTTTTAGTCATAGGGTTTTGGGGACTTCAGGCGTTGTGGTAGCAACTATAAAAGTAGAACAACATCTCATACTACACCATATTAAATGCTGAAATACTTTATTGACAGGAATAATGCTGACAGTTGTATATGATGCCTTATTTTGGGTGTTACTGAAAGGTGGTATCATTGTACATTGGTGTAACATTGCTGAATTGGATTTTTCTTTATATGTTTCTCCTTTTATTCTTGTGGTGATGCCATTACTTTTAATACTGGCACCCTGTTCTACTCTACTCAGCATATGTGTGGGGGTATTGTTTTTAGGGTTCAGGGCTTACTGATATTCAAACAGCCCTACATTTGGAAAAAAGCAAGACTACAAATTAAGGGGGCCATTACGATGCCGGACGGAAAAGCCCTCCGACCGCCATGGTGTCGGAAAAATTCCCCCCACATGGGCCAAGGCATTTCCGTCGGTCAAATTACGGTGCAACGTACGCAAAATCAGACCGCAGCGGACGGATGTCACAAAACCACGGTCGGAAAAGCTGCAAATCTGACCGCGGCGGACGGGGAAAGCTGTACAACGGCTCGAAAAGACCACACCTGCCGTGGCATGACCGCACGGCCAATTACGATGAGAACGCGGAGCTGGCGGACCGAGCACTGCCATCCGACCACCTCGCACGCACACAGGCCAAATGAATGGCGGGCGGAACCAACCCCACAATAACGCCGAAGTGTGCCTGTACTGCCTGCCGCCCTCATTCACAACACACACGCCACAATGACACACCCCAACCTTCTCCTGGTAGGGAAAGCCATGCGCAGCATGGAAGAGACATCTGGAGGTCATCACCCATGTGGACACACCCACATACCACAGATGGAAACCAACCCCTACCTGGGCCAGCAGCCCTTGCACACCACAAGCCGAGACAGAGAGACAGGACACCATTGACTCACACTGCACAACATCACACCCACCTATCTCCACACAACACCACTCACACCCACACACCTCACACACTACACATATCTCTATCATCACCTTGCACCCTGCACCCCTCATCCATTTGTACCATGCCCCCCAAGAACATGCCCAACATCACCGACTCAGAGTTGAACGTGACAATCAGGGCAGAACCGCATTTGTCTGGGCACCTGGTCCAACACACCCCACTTGTGCACAAGAATCACATGTGGGCAAGGATCCACAGCCAAGTTAATGCTGTAGGGACCACCCTACGCACTGTGCGTGATATCAGGAAGCGGTGGTGCGACCCCAAGGGCCGGGACAAGCATCCGGCCCAGAGGAACAACGCGGAGGCCCATAGTCCTGGTGGCATCCCTCCCATTCCACCACCAACCTTCACCGAATGGGAGGAGAAGGTGCCTGCCATAATGTATCCAGAGAGTCTCACAGGAATTGGGGGGGACTGGAGGCTGGTAAGTACCAACAAAATGATACACTACAATACACGGTTGTGCACAACAAGTGAGCCCCAAGTACCCGCCCACATCAAACTCATGTGGAATGCACGCTTACAACACGAATGGATCACAAGGACAGCATCTCCTTAATCAGCTCAACCTCACAGGTAGGTGGCAGCTCATGCACCATGGCCCCCCTCCTGAACAGCATGGCTCACCCTCCCCACCCCACAGCCATGTGGCAGCTAACGCCGTCGACCGTGCCTACCCACAGGTAGCTAGCCATCTCACTGGGGAGGGGGCTGTTGAGCCCTGACTGCAACACCACGACTCCCACATGGCTCTCTGTCTCCCCTCACAAACAGCATGGAGCCAAATGACCCCCACGAGGATGTTGCTGCTCATGAGTCTCCAAAGGAGTGATTTCCCGAGAAAAAATGAATCCACAAAGGACTTCACTTCCCCACAACGCTCATCTGGCATGACGTCATGCCGTAACTACTCCACCAGTGAGAAGTGAGGAGTGTGACCATGCGCACATCGATGTGCCTGCTGGCTATGCATCCCAGCAGGACCTGTGGCAGGGCACAAAACAAAAAACGAAAGAAACCCGTACCAAGGCCCACTCAGAAAAAGGAACGAAGCACAGCACCGGTGAGAACCGGCCCCCTGAAAGCCCTGTATGTACATCAACACCATGTGCGACTGATGACATTCTGACATGAATGCCTAGTAAGGCCAAGGCAAAAGTCATGTCACCTCAATTCAAATGTGGCAAACATGAACAGCTAAGTTGTGCTGTGTGCAGAACATGCTGACAAAAGTGATCTAACTCCAAAAGGTGACTCAATAGCAACAGAAGGCGAGCGTGCCATGGACGAGCCCAGCCAGCCCCCCGCCCGGAAGGTGAAGCCTCGGATGCAGAGTCCCTGGTCCGTTCAGATGATGAGGACCTACATGGCCCCTCTTGCGTGCACAGGCCAGGCATTACACATATGGTAACAGTTGCACAACGTGTCCTTTCTGTGCCAATGTTCTGCTAACTCCCCCATAAGTGATTGTGGATAGTCAATCGTGGCCTCACATTCCCACATCGAAAGCATACTTCAATGAGTGTGCAGGCACAATGAGCCTATGTGTAGACAAGTAGTCGCTCCCACACCAGCCCAAAGACCTTCGGATACCAGGTGTCTTGACCGTCTCGCGCGATTCAGTCAGTGCTGAACACGGCTCTCCCGGTGAACTGACACACAGGGGCATATATTCTCAAGGAGCTATCGCCGAGTTATCAGCACTTTATTGCAGCCAAATCCGCGATAAATTTATCTCCCCATTTCCAAGCTGGTGCTAACAGCCCATAACACCAGTTTACCTGCGATAGCAGACGCAAAAAACATCGCCACAGATGACCCCGGCAACTAACGCTAATGATATGCAGAGAAGGCGTTCCCGTGCAAAAAGCCGCGACAACACCACTCCACAACATTCTCAACGACCAGCCAGATCGGCGATAAGACCACAAAACATGCGCTAAGGCGCGATAGCAGCAGGAAACTAACACCTGCTCCTACCTGGTGTAAAGTCGGACGACAACCGGCACCAGACAAGGGAGCACAGCCCATAGCCACACATGAAGAACAACAGATGCCCTGGAGCAACCGATCATGCAGCCCGGAGCCCCAATAGGCCAGCAACACCCACCACCACCACCCCCAGGACCCCCACCCCCCCTGGGGCCCCACCCCAGGCACCCCCCCCTTTGGACAAAGATATTGCACATCAACTCCATGAAATCATGAACCAAACAAATCGCCTGAAGTCGCACAATCACAACACCCAACATACATGTGTGGTCAGAAAAAGGGAAATCACACATCCATATCATAATATCCAAACAATACGTTTATTACAGAAGAAACCAAAAAAAACAAATCTGAAGAGGCATGCAGGTCGTCTCAGCACATTCTGTAAGTCACATCCTGCAAAACAGAAATCTGTATCAGAAGGTGTGCCATGCGCCCATCAAAGTACAGAGAGAGAGAGCGAAAGAGAGAAAGAGAGAGGGAGAGAGAAAGAGAGAGGGAGAGAGGGAGAGAGAGGGAGAGAGGGAGAGCGAGGGAGAGAAAGAGAGGGAGAGAGAAAGAGAGAGGGAGAGAGAAAGAGAGAGGGAGAGAAAAAGAGAGAGGGAGCGAGGGAGAGAGAGGGAGAGAGAAAGAGAGGGAGAGAGAGAGGGTGAGAGGAAGAGAGGGTGAGAGAGTGCTGACACTACGGACCTAGGCCTCACTGCTCACCTGCTGCCACTGGTGTGTCTCCAACCACGTGCCGGTATTCACAGCAGTCCCCCAGGTCCTTCATCTGAAACAGTTTCCAGAGACATGAATGGCAGAGTCCATACAGTTGCACACGCCATCATCGCTTGCCCGCCCCTGCGCACACAGGCTGCTACACCCTAGCCCCTCCCGCCGCCCAGCGGTGATTGCCCGCCCCTGCGCAACCAGGCCTCACTGCTCACCTTTTGCCACCAGCGTGTCTCCAAGAGAGCCCACCATGTTCTGGAGGGATCTCCGAGCCCTGTGCCCGCGACCATGGCACCCTCCACATCATGCAGCCCCACACCGCGGGCCACCAGGTCACACACATGATTCTGGGTCTTGATTTCGCATTGGCAGAGACCACATCAGTGCACACAGCATCATCGCAGGCTGCACACCCGCACAGCGCTTGAGGTGCCACTAACTCTGTGAACCGCGAGGCAACGCCACGTGGTGAGAGGCCCGCCCTGCCTGCTGGCTCAGGCCTACACTGCGGTCCAGCAGGGCTCACACTAATCATTGCCAGTCCGGACTGCCAGGACAGCGCATCATCGCAGGCTGCACACCCTCTCAGCACTTTAGGTGCCCCTATCTCACTGCACCGCAAGACACCGTCCCGTGGCAGTGTGCCTGTGCCTGCCGCAGTGTATCGGTGCCACCAAGTCTGTGCACCGCTAGCCATGGACCCTTAATGATTGAGTCCCGTGGTGCGGACGCCATCATGTCACCCCCGGCACTGGGCAATGTGAGGTGGCAGGGCCCTAGGCCCTCATGCATACATGAGAACTACACGGAGACACCCAGTCAGAGAGAGTGGAAATGGCGTCCAGCATGTGCGCCAGGCCCTTTTTATTGGCAGGGTCACAAGTCCTGTGACGCCTGTGCTGGATGGGTGTGGTGTGGGTGTATACCAGCCGTGAGGGAGTGGCTGTGGCATGATGACAACTAGACCTGTGAGCTGCAGATCCCAACAGTGAAGACCTGGGACATGTAGCGTTTTCGTCCCCCCCTGTGTGCGTAATTGGAGTGGGCTGTCCTGGCGTATGCCAGTCCCGCGTAAGGGTGTGAACAATGACCCCGGGGCTCTGGGCGGGGTTCCGTCCTGGGCTGGACAAGGAAGTGACTAATGGATGTGTCTCTGTTGTAGTGTCGGCGCCACCCGGACCGCAATCGGCAATGTGGCACCCTGTGACAAAAGTCCCACAACATGGGCAACATGGACGTAAGGGGGAATCACTGACCCTACATTCATCCATACTTCCACACTTGACAGATCATAGACATGACACATCTGTGTGAATATGAATGTTTATTGCACATTCAAGGGAGTGTTGCAGCTGGAGCAGTGCAGGGCCATGCCAACCCCACTTCACATTGTCGGCCCGTGGAGGGCCAGCCAGAGTCCTTCAGGGAATGACAGGTACATCAGGAGAGGAGGACTTCAGTCCGCAGTCTGATAGCTGTGTCATTGGTGACCAAACAGAATATGGCAGTCCATGTCGAGGTCCAAGGTGAGTGTCGCAGAGTGCATCGGGGGACAGTGGAAGGTGATGATGCAGAGGGCAGAACCAAGCAGAAACAGGCCACATGGCGGAGATGAATGCTACTGCGTCCTCCTGACCACGATGGCAGATTCATCCGCATCTTCGTCCTCTGCTGTTGCATGTGCCTCACATGTGGGTGGTGGTGTTCTGTCTCCAGCACTGTGTGGCACTGACACATCAGGGGCCGGAGATGTGGATGGGGTGGTAGCAGCAGCATGCATCAGCGCCAGGCCTTGTAGCAGCAATGCCATGAGGAGGATCTTCAGGGCATTGAGGGACCCAGCTACCTCTCGCTGGTGTGCAGCCGTGGCAGCCGCTCTTTCCGCCTGCATCCGCTCCATGTTCTCCATGATCCTCCGCATGTGTCCCAACTCCCGGGCGAGATCGCTGGAGGCACTCTGACTAGACAGTCGTTCTTGTCGCAGAGTCAGGACTCTAGCGATGTCAGCCATGGTCCGTTGGAGAGCATGGAGCGGACTGTGGGTGTCCGTTAGGGACTGTGAGTGGTCCCTGATGGGACTTAGACACCCACGTATGGCGTCTAGTTTGGCTGCCATGCAGTCGAACCCCACCTGCACCTGTTCAGCCAGCTTCTCCTGGCACCCCAACACATGGCGTTGGAAGGTCATGTGTTTGACGTGGGGGTCCTGGGAGGCAGCCGTGGTGGTGGGTGCTGCCTGCTGTGTGTGCTGTGCAGGGGGTGGGTTCTCCTTGTGCCAGCTGGGCTGCCCTGATCCTGGAAGTGGGCTGCAGAGGCTCTCCACGAGCTGTTGGAGGGCGTCAGAGTCGAAGGTGTGGTGGTCCTATTCGTCATCAGAGAAGAGAGGTTCGGACTGCTCTGCAGGAGGTGTTGGATTTCCCCCTGCAATGTGAAGGGGAGATGCAGTTTAGCATCGTGTTCACATGTATTTTTCTGCATTGTACATGTTTACATTCAGACTGCATGACAGTGTACATTGTGGCTGTTTGGGGGGAGCTGCCTATTTGATGCGGGACAGGGACATTCCGACTACATCACGGATGTGTGTTTTTACTTGTACATTGTCAACTCACATTTCCCAGCAATGCCAAATGTGATTGGCCAGTTTCTACGCACATGCGGCACCAGTTGTGTCCTCTGTTCTGTTGTGGATGTGTTGCGGTTTGTACCACATCGTTGTCAATGTTGATGTGCTCTGCGTGTAATGTGTGTGTGCCGCATTTTGGGGGAGTCGCCCCTGCAGCTCTGATTTGGCTGCCCTTATCCCTTTCATGCGGTGTGCCTCTGGGTTCTGTGCTTATGCAGTGCTGAGATGTTGCATACCTCTGTGCATTGGTCTCTTGGTGGGAGTTGTGAGTCTGGGGCATGGTTTGCCCGCAGATGTGCTCTGCTTCATTGTGCATGTGTGCCATTGTGTCCATCTCCCCCATCTCCCCCAGTCCCTGGTGGTTACTCACCCTGTTGCTGTTGTGTCCGGTCATGTTGAGCAGTGTCCGGTCCCCCAACTCCTGCCACCGTCTCCACACTGATGAATGTGGACACCATTTCCTCCATCTCGGCCAGCTCCTCCTGTGGTGCTGGACTGCCACCTCCAGTCTGCATTGCTGCCTTCTGGTTGTTTGCGAGTTTCAGCTTGGTTTTGCACTTCACATCATTCCAGCGCCTCTTGACCTCGTCCATTGTCCTCTTCAGCACTCCGACTGCATTCACCTTGTCCACGATGGTCTGCCATATTCCATTTTTAGTTGCCAGTGACACAGTGGAGGTGACGAACAGTGGTTGATGGTGTTCTATCACCTCCGTTATCAGGATCCTGTTTTCCTGCGGACTGAACCGCTTCTTCCTTCTCTTCTTGTCCTTGCCCTTCCCTGACCCCGAGGTCCCTGGCTGTTCCTCCGGGGGGCTTGTGGGGTTCTGGTTGTTCTCTGTACTTGCTCCGGATGCCTCCATTGTGCTTCGCTGTTGTTTGGCTTTTGTTGGTATGTTTTTTTTCTACTTTTATAGTGCATTTTCCCGCATGACGCGTGGGAATTGCAGGCCTGTGGCTGGTTTTCGTAGATTTTTGTATCGCGATTGGCGTCATCACTAC
Organism: Calotriton arnoldi; assembly: GCA_963921515.1. Classification (NCBI taxonomy): domain Eukaryota; kingdom Metazoa; phylum Chordata; class Amphibia; order Caudata; family Salamandridae; genus Calotriton; species Calotriton arnoldi. The sequence goes on from CAWUFW010000791.1 coordinate 2,687,043, forward strand.
TATTTTCGCGTTGGGGTTTTGCGTTTTTGCAGCGTCGCGTTGTTTTTTACGCGTTCATTTGACGCGTTGTCGTGTGGCTATCGCATGGTACCGCCGTGTTGTGAATACCACGTTGACATGGAGTTGTTTTCCCGCGATAGACTGCGATGTGCAGGGTTGCATTACGCTACACTTGCGGTGGTTATCACACGTTCTTGAGAATATGGCCCACAGAGTATTGATAGCGTCTGATACTGAAGGCCATTGCACACTTTTTATCAGACTTGTGGGCTCTGGCCTTGTCCCTCCCTTCCATGCTTTTCCGGAAGTACCACTGGGTGTCAGTCCCCCAATTTGCACACTGCATTTTGCGATTTCTGACCATTACTTTGGCTGTACAGCTGAGCGCTGGTTCTCAGATTGCTCTCACGCCATGTCTGACCGTCCAGTGGCCCAGGCCGAGCCCGGTCTGTTGCAACTGTACCGTGCCCGCATGCAGCTTCTATTTGGATGTGTCCCACTGGCTGTGCTGGGCATCAGTTACAGGCTAAAGTTCTGCTATGCCTACTTCACCTGCGTGCAACCTGTCTTTTCCTGCAGAAGATGTCTGTTTCAGTGGGCCATGGATGTCTGCCTTTCAAACACATACCTTGCTGACCTGGATCATGAGCTGTGGGTGACTCCTTTGTTGGTCCACGTGCAAGACTGCTTTGGTGAGACACGTTTATGGGATGCCTTTCAATATGTCAGGCAGGCTGACAGCTGCGCCTGTGCGTTTGCGCAATGGCTCCTGTGCCATGCCTACATCAAACCTCTCCCAGGTTGCGAAGGGATGCCCCTTGCAACCTCGTGGTGCGAGGAGCACATCTGTTCCTTCATACTGCTGGATTGGATGGCGATCCTCTTGGCTGAAGATGAACTGGATCGTCTCTTGGAAATGATTGCCTTCGAAGCTGCCTGTGCCTTTTTGGATTTGTAACTACTTTACAGCAACAGGAACTGTTGGTGACTGATTCAATCATCGTCGCCCTTTCTGCACGCCACCTGACAAGATGTGGCATCCAGCTCTCTGACTATGGCCCTGTCTGCATTGGCTTGGACTGTGCTGTGCTCTGCGGTCTATTGCGCTTGGTACCACAGACCAGCGCAAGTGGAGGCTGTTATCTAACTGTCATGGACTTTGTCGTCTGGCATGAGCCCGGCTTCCATTATGCAGCTGTAGCGCACGAAGAAGACATGGCGTTGTTGTTTTGCAAGTACCCAGGGCTCGAGTCGGGGGTACACACAGGTACACGGTGCCCCCTCCCCCCTCTTTGGCCGGGTTTGATCCGTCCCCCCTGCTAGGACGTTGGTCCCCACAGGGATATGCTTAACTTGTCCCGGTGTGCCATCCAGATACCGGTAAATGTTGTGCAGCACCTTCACGTTGTCTGCTGTCCATTCCCAGCAGCAACGTGCATGCAGCGAGTGTGCCTTTTTTCACCTCCAGCCGGGCCTAAGTAAAGGGGCTATCCGGAATCCTTTTGTTTGTACATGCTGACTGGGGTCCGCCTTGAACCTTACACATTTGAATGTAGATGCCACAGAGGGGAAGCTGTGCACACAGCTTGCCATCTCCACACAGGTACTTAAGGGAGGCATGCTTTTGTCTTTGTTCTGTCCCTGTATATCAATGCTGACACTGTTAGACTGTCAGATGGGTTAGTCTGTCCCAGTATTTGCACAAATCATGTTAGTCACATGATTTTCCTTCTTTCATAGCGCTACGTCAGGGCGTTGTGAGGTCAATTGCATTTTGTCTTACTTGGTCAGTCCCCCCACTTCATTGTTTGGGACTTGTGCCCTGGAGTACTGTCTGAACATTCTGTCCGTGGTCGTAGAAGCCTGTCCCTTGTCATTCTGTTCTGTTCAGGCCATAGCACCCCAAATCAACAAGGTCTCACAGCTACTAGAGGACACGAATCCCCTTTGATTGACATGGGAATGCGGGCCAGATGGCCCACACTTGGAGGGTCATCCATCCAGTGATGAGTGCGACACAGCCAATGTTGTGTAATCTCACCATGTATAGTCTGAGTAATGGGTTCTGCTGACAAAGGCCATAGACCAGGGCCCTCCCTTACGACTCCTTCCTGCAAGGGGTGGGGGATATGCTCGTGATTCGACGTCCAGAGGGGTTATTGATGCCACATCTTGCTTCATGTGAAATGGATATGACACTGTGGTTACTGGTTCAGTACTCATGCATTTTCAACCTGATGTGGCACGTATTAAGCATGCTTTGACACTCTAGTAAAAACTTCACATTTGGAAACGTTTCTTGTCTTCAAATTGTCTGCTTGTGTACATGCGCTTGGATGCCTCAGAGTGAGTATGGGAGCAAGTGAGGCAGTATGGCAATGGTGTCCTGTGCGTAGTGGTGCTTCTGGGTGCTCAGTCCCTGCATGCATGTGTTTTCAACTCCGGCGTATAGTCCGGTATGTGTACAACATCTCAGGGAAATTTGTCTGAGTCTGTGAGAAGACAGCAAGGTACACAGACACAGTCATGGTCGCTCATTGTTGCATCACACTCAATGGAAGTAGTTGACGATGAGCTGTAGACGCTGGTCAAGGCCTTCTTCCTCACCACGGTCATCGTCACTGGGCATGTGTGGGGTGGGTGCGGGGGTGATGGTGCTGATCCGCCAGATGTAGCTGTCATGTGCCGACCCCGGTTACTCTGCACACACGTGTGAGATGATCTGCCCCACCTGTCATACCACTGGCACGTTGATGGAGTGGTAGTGTTTGCGGTTCCTAGAGATGGGTTTATTTATTTATTTGAAAAGTTTTATATAGCGCTGGCTAGACCCGAAGGTATCAGAGCACTTTACATGAGGAAGACCATAGTTTCAGAACATAGTTACAAAGTTACATCAGTTGCTGGAGCATAGTTACATGAGTTACAAAAGCATAGCATAAACATAGGAGGGAGGGGGTAGGAAATACAACGGGGAGATGAGGAAAAACAGTGTCCGACGTCCGGCTGGGTAGGTGACGGCCGAGGGGTGAACCAGAGCCAAACTCCTCTATAGCTGCATAGGACATCTCCACCGGTCATCGGCCAAAGGTTGCTCGGGCACCGCAGTACATACAGAAGGTTCTAGATTCCGCCTAGGGGGGCATCGTCAAAAAGTTCCATCGTGAGCGCCGGACACGGTTTGCAGAGCTGGGCTCCGAGCGGTAGTATGATCATTCCCATCCTCTGCTGTGTGTGACTCCCTTGTCGCTGTGGTCTCTCTCAGAGGGGTCTCTGAAACTCCAGAGCACAGATGCTGGATCCCTCCCCAACAAGGGGAGAAGGGGATCTTTGGCAAAGGGCCCACTCATGGCGGCCATCTTAAGGACAGTCGGGCTGGTAGAGAAAGACCCTCACTGCAGTAGGGGGAATTGAGAGTTGGGTCGCTGGTACAGAAGCCTGGGAGACTGCTGCCCCAATGCAGCAAATGTTGAAGGTAGCAGGTAGAGACCAGTACATTAACGTGTTGGGAACCATTTTGATCGTAGCTTATTCAAAAGCAGTTACACTCGCAGACTAAAATGGGTGAGAGAGCAGATTAAAACGGGTCAAGGGGCTACAGAGTGAAGAGAGCGCTGTCAAACTTTGGGGTCCGCAATAACACGGGAAACAAATATCGCGGTGAGAAGAAGGTAGATGCGGATCGAGGGAAATTTTGGCCGCCATTTTAAAGTCAGGCAGTTACCGGCAGTATCTCCGGAGCAGTCGCGGCAAGGGGCGAAAAACAGCGCAGAGAAGGTAAAGCCAAAAGGGGTACCTTGATCAGAGGGTCACAAATTGCTTTCTTCAGCAAGAATCAGCCGTACAGTGAAGAGAACAGAAGAAGCTCACGGCGCCGTGATCGGAAGCGTCGGCCATATTGGAGCCGAAGCGATGATCAAAAACGGTACTTTTCGGCTCGAAATTATGCCTTGGTAAGAGTGATTTGTCGGCTTGAGTGTGTCCTCCTTCAGGGCTCAATGGAGTTCACACAATCTGCTCCTTGCTAGACCGGGCAGCTCAAATACCACCCCCATCGCGGCTCCGGAGAGAGAGCAGTTGGAAGAGGCTCTTCCGAGGATAGGGACCAGAGCTCGGACGACAGTGGAGGGGTCAGTCGTTGCTCAAGTGCGCAACCGATGAGGTGAGCAGGGTCTCCGGATTCAGTATGGTGTTGGTGGCATCAGTGGGGGCAGGTCAGGGAGGGATATTCCAAAGAATTTATGCCGCAGCCCGGGAGCTCCCGTTCAGGTCTCCGTTCCGCCGGCCATCTTGGTGCCCTAGTTGTTCACTTGCCTGTGGTGGTACGAGGGCAATGTGCGTGCCATCAATGGCTGACATCAACATTTGGGATGCCTCCCAGGCAGGGCCGGCTCCAGGAATCCTTATTTGGGTGGTTCAACGATGCATTCGGGTGGGCCACTGTGTGCCCGAGTTGCCACTTATGTCTCTCGCCAGGCCTTCTTCAGGGCCCCACTTTGTCCCTCCTCAGTCTCACAAGGGCCAGGGAGACACATTCTTTCCTTCCAGATTTTCTTGCTAGATGTTGTCACTCTCAAGAAGTGTGTTTTTTCATTGAAAGGACCTCCTGATGGGAGGCGGAGGTTTCCTGAGGTGGGAGTATCAGGCAAGTGACAGTTCTCATGCTCTCACTCATGCCCTCCTCCTCGGATTACCTCTCTGCCACCCTCGTCCATCGCCCCTCATCTCTCCATGTCCGCTCGCTCATGTGCATTTCATTTGTTGTATGGTGCTACTGATATGAGTGTGGGCTGTGACAGTGCTTTACATCACGCACACATTGTACAGAGAGAATCAGTCATGCAAGTGTGTAAGTACATCAGTCAAAAGGGAATGTCGCGTGAGCCAATGAGGATTGCAAGGTGTGGTAATCACATGTCATCCATACTGGTGGGCAGGATTTTTTAGGGTGTTTGGTCTGGAGAAGCACTGACTCGGGACGTGTGTGGGGACATTTACAGGCAGTGGCAGCTAGGCACACTGCACGCCACACCAGTACGTGTGTTGGGTGTGCTAGGGATTACACGTATGTCTGATTAGCAGACAATGGACACCTCTGATTGTCTGCCTACGCCACTGCCCTTCACAATTCGAGCCCTGGCCAAGAGACGCCAGTCAGATGTCAAGGGATATTCAAGCGTGGTTCACAGGTTGGATGTTTCATTACACAACATTGGTACCGTGCGGGAGACCTTTGTCCTTTTTGACTCCTTCCCTCATTTAAGTCCATGCTGGCCACAGGGCATGGCTATGTATGTAATTTCACTCTCCTTGGACATTCCATGTGTGTGAAGACTTGGCTCACAGGTCACACTCTCTCATCCCTTCACAGTGTGGTGACCACCTGGTCGCTGTTCTAGTTGTTCTGATGTGCCAGCCACTCCCAGAGGGCTGACTTACCCCCCACCCCACAGCCACCCAGCACAGGCGTCACTCGACCTGCGACCCTGCCAACAAACGGGTCCGGACGCACGTGCCCTGGCTCAGTTCTCCTATGGATGTACGGTGTCTGTGTGGTTCCTCGATATGCATGGGGGCCTCGTGCCCCACAACATTGCCAATGGGGTGCACCAGTGACTGTAGGCAAATGAGTTGTGATGTGTGATGTAATAGTCAGGGCGACAATGCAAATGCAGTATGTGTTTGCATGTGTGGTAGCCGGCATTCGCAGCGATGACACGCATTCTCCACACTTGAACGTTGCAGGGTTGCGGTCGCAGCTTCCGGGCCACGAGGGTGGGGCACACACAATGCGGATGAGCAATCAGCCAATGGGTGCCTTCGGCATATATGTTTAGATGTTGCGGTGTGCGCGCTCTGCAACTGCGGGGCTCGTCATTGGCTCCAATTGCCTTCGGGGGCAACGAGGGTCACTCATGGGGATTGGGTGTGCCTCGCACTTTGCATTTGGCAGGTTGCCACATTCATCGCAGTGCCTCCACGCTTGCTGGGAGTTGTAGTTTTTCAGGGGTTGCATGCATGGAGATGTCTGGTACGTACCTCTGCTGTTGAGCGCGGCGGCGTCTTGTCTGCCGGAGGTGCAGCCGGTAGTGCAGTGGGAAGGCCTGTGGTGCAGGATCCATGGCGGGTCCAGGGGTTTGGATGGGTACAGTTTCAGCTCTTCCTCTCCGATGTTGTATTTCCGCCATCCGCAACGTGGTGGTTTTTACGCGGCGGTGGGAAGGGCTGTCTGCAACATCGTGATTTGCTTGGCGGACGGAACATGTTTCCGCACGCCGGACCTGCCCTGTTGGCTCCGTCCGCCACCCTTGCGTATGCAAAAAACGTGCGGAGCCTGACAGGCTGCGGCGGTTGGGAAATAGCCTCTGTGGGTCCATTGTGATTTGTTGGTCGCAATGACCGCACCTGGGGAGGAAGACATGACGGTTTTCCGCCACCGCCACCAGCACGGATGGCCTTCCGTCCGGCATCGTAATGGGCCCCTAAGTTTGTAGGAACTAATTTTCTACAAATATATTCCTAGCATAAAAGAACCTCGATTGCATCCAAATCCAATCCAACTTTAGCACCATTAAAAACCCAAAGAAAAGGGTATGTTTACACATTAAATGTTCCCTTATATATAGAATAACAGTAGGGTTGTAATACAACTATGCTGAACACCTGACACTGAACACCTGACACAATCTTACTGTAGAAACCCAATAATCTAGGATACATTACGATACCTCCACCAGCACGTAAAATCATACAAAACCGAGAAAAAAGAATCCTAAACACTTTTTAAAAACGGGACCTGGAAAATCCCAACAAATAAAATGAGTGTAAGTTTATTGTTCATTAGGGAGTAACCCCAACATTCACCTACTACGCGCTTGTTTAAAAAAAATCCTCCAATATCCATGTGCTCTGAAAGGCACAGAGTTAAGCAAACTGTAAAACAGAAAATGTATAAAAACACAAAAATACTCAAAGTTATCATGTAACCTAACTTCTACTCTCCTTTCCCAAAATTAAATATTGCTCTAAATGCCATTACTAATGGAAAAAGTCTTACAAGAGTGCAGCAGTCGCACTCTTCTGTCTGTGACCACAGTGCTCCACCAACTGAAGAAACTGATGCAGCATCCCAAAACGTAATAAAATGGTGGCAATAAAAACAAAAAATGACTGGTTTAACTCTAAAAACTATTTGAAATCTGTACAAAAAGAATGAAAAAATATTTTTAAATTGTGGATATTTAAGACAGTTCTGTTAGAAAGGTGTATATTTATTATTATTAATAATAATTCATCATCAAAATTCCTTCATTCAGCGAATAGCACAAAAGCAAACATGTACAGAACAAATAAAAACAGGATAAAGCAGTGATCATCTCTTTTAAAATATACTTCACACATTACCAGAATATCCCTGTAATAATCTTAAGTTAAGAGTTATATCATGGAAAATCAATAAGAGTCAAACGTATGGCATCTTGTATCAAAAGATCAGGGTAATAAACATTATAAATAATTAGCCATTTTATGCAACAGTCAATACAACGCACTATTTGCTTATAGCTAGGGCTTTTCAGATATAGTTAATTTGGGCATAACAAATTTCAAGGGACCCTACCTGCTGTAAAAATAGCCAACGAATTTTATGCTGTCTAATATTAGAAGCCCGTAAAAAAGGCACCAAACCGTGTTTATGCAGAGTGCGATAAAGTGCGCAAAAGAGCATAAAGTGGCTTACACTTTGTGTGACAAGTTGTCACATGGACAAGGTGAAAGGTTCCCAAACTTAGAACCCTGAAAAGTGAACAGAAAGAACAAACAGATAAAACAAAGATGGGTAAGGTAAAACCTATAGTGCGGACTCTGTATAATTGTTAAATAAGGTTCCAAGCTCAATGAAGTATTAAGGGCTGAATGCATAACAACAGTTCGCATAGCATGTGCCTTAATATTATGCTTTTGTGAAATGTAATTAAAAAAGTGCTATTTACCCTGTCTTTAGGAATAGACTCAGGGTTATAAAAGTAATCTAGCACACCCAACTTAAAGAAAGTTTTCTTCACATGTGTGAGCCATTGGATCTTAGCTATGTTGTCTATTTTATATAAAGCTAGACAGTCCCTAAGAAAGAAGAGAATACTATATCAGATGTTCCCCACATCTTATGCCATAACATAATGGGATCCGCTTCTACGGCATCCTCTAGATAACTCATTCCAGTCTCATCATGGCATATAAGCTTTGCTGTACCCTTAGAAGAGGTTCCCTGGTAACCCTGGACTCCTGCCCGGAAGAGGCCAAGTGGGATACATTTGGGGGCCGATTACGATGTCGGTCGGAAAGGCTCCGAACAGCATTCGGTTCATCCAAATCTGTGTCGGAAGCCTTGTTTCCGACCGACTCAGAAACATTTCCGACCGACCAATTACAATGGTTGAAAACCACTCGGACTGTCCGAATCGGTTCCGACTCGCATCCGAATGGCATTCGGAGACTCCGAGTCGGTCGGAGGCGACTTTTACATTTCTACGGACCGCGTTTCTGACCGACGTATTACGATGTCGGATTCAGACAGCCTTTCCAAATCGGTCTGTCCAACACGGATCGACTGTCGGAATCTGACTTTGGGTGCCCTTAACAGGCCCCCCTTCACCCGGAGGCCTCCGTTTGGGGCCTGTGGGGGTACCCAAGGGATCCCCCCTCCAACCATGCACAGTGTGGCAGGCACCAGGGTGCAAGGTTTTCCGTGACCACCCCGTTTTTCAATGGGAGCCTTTGTTGTCGGTCGGAACACAGACTCTCATTGAAGTCCATGGGAGTCTGACCGAATGGTGTTCGGAAACATCGTAATCGGTCTGCTGGACTCCCCAAACCCGAGTTGTTCGGAAACCATTCCGAAACCGAGCCAGTCGGAATGCTTTCCGACCGACATCATAATGAGGCCCTTGGTCTTGTATATATGTATCAGTTCCCTCACCGGTTTATGAGAAAGCCTCGAGGCAAATCTGAAAATAGCTTAATTCCCTCTATTAAACTGCATACATCTCAAGTGAAACAAATGTCCTCAGTTTAACAAATCATCAAAATGGAATTAAGAACTAGAGATAAAAGGTTATGGTCGCTTGCACAATTAATGATAACTTTAAAATTAGTTATCAAGGGAACTATTAGATCTGGCAGCCTTAGGGTGTCCTTTCCACAAGCACTTTACTTCACACTCATATGATGCTGAATTAGTTTTTGTTTTTCTTAGGACTATGTGCACTTTATCCCTGCTAACCAGTGCTAAGGTGCTTGTGCTCTCTCCCTAAAGCATGGTAAAATTGGCCTGCGCCTGATTGGCATATTTAAATTACTTATAAGTCCCTTGTAGAGTGGTATGCCATATACCCAGGGCCTGTAACTCAAATGCTACTAGTGGTCCTGCAGGACGTATTGTGCCACCCACTTAAGTAGCCCCCTAAAACATGTCTCAGGCAGTCTTCATGCAGTTTTGAACTGCCAAATCGACTTGGCAATATAACCCCCTTGCCAATCCTTTTGTTCCATATAGGTTAACCCTAAGGTAGGCCCGGCGTAGCCCATAGGGCAGTGGTCTCTGTAATTAAATGGTTGGACATGTAGTTTTAATTTTTAAATGTCCTTGTTGTAAAAACTCCTATATTTGTTTTAAACTACTGTGAGGCGAACCTCTGCCATACAATAACTTTGGGTTGCCTTTAATGGTAAAGTCGGATTTTAGAAAATCCCACTTTTAAAAAGTTGGCAATTTCTTGCCCTAACTATTTGGTGCCTGCAACCTGCTGCTGGGTCACATGACTGGCTGTAACTGACAGTTGGACTTTGTGTATTCCTCCCAGACTGCTACTCAATAAACTTCAAGAGTGAACTGGCAGGCCTTGTGGGCTGTTGCAGTGAGACAACAAGCTGCAAGCAGCCTTTTTTCCTAAAGTAACCAGCTGACCAGTAGGAAACTGGACCTGGACTGGACCCTGCTAGGTGTCTGTGCTAGAGTGAGTCCTGGCTGCTAAGTACTTCCCATGAGGTCCCAAGAGTCCTAAAGGAGGTGAAGAGGAACTGCTACAGAAAGACTGAAAATGTGGGACTTATAAAATTTTTGCTCTTCCAAAACCTCCAGAGATTTCTAAGGAACTTGTAGCAAAAGTGTCAAGTTGGAGAGGACTTTGTTGAATACAGCTTTCATGTTTGCTGGGCTGAAGGACTTTCTGCTCCAAAAAAGAGACTATGGGCCTCATTTAGAATTTGGCAGACAGGGTACTTGGTTGCAAAGGTGGCGGTGTACCCAGCCCACCAATCGCTTGTTTCAATCAATCAATCAATCAATCAATCATGTCACTTATAAAGCGCACTACATACCCGCGAGGGTCTCAAGGCGCTGGGGGAAGAGGGGGGTGGTGCTGCTACTGATCGAAGAGCCAGGTCTTGAGGAGTCTTCTGAAGGCCAGTAGGTCTTGGGTCTGTCGGAGGTTGGTGGGGAGGGTGTTCCAGGTCTTGGCGGCGAGGTGGGAGAAGGATCTGCCGCCGGCGGTCATTTTCCGGATGCGGGGGACTGTGGCGAGGGCGAGGCTGGTCGAGCGGAGCTGGCGGGTGGGGGTGTAGACTCATTTAGAAACTGAAATACCTTTAGTGTTCCATCTACAGAATACTTCCTTCGACAGACTGACAGAGTAGGGGCTGTGGGAGGAAGGACATTACACTGTCCGTCCAATTTCAGGTAAGCAGTGCAATGCCTTTTTTCCTGTTGATCACTTCTAGGAAAAAACTGGTGCTGATTTACAGGAAAATAAATCAATGCATAACCTGGGAGGAAACTCCCAGGGTGTGGGGGGAGTCATTCATTTTTATTTAAAAGCGAACTCCCACTTTGGGAGCTTGTTTTTGAAAAACAAAAGAATTTCAAAAGCAGCAGTGGCGGAAGTCCAAATCTTTATTACACTCAAAGAAACCACTTTGAAGGCAGCTCCCTTCAATATACAGAGATGACTACAGGGCCGGTGGTCATCTTTAAATATGGCAGAAGGAGTACCCTCAGGATGTCAAAGGTAATATCTTTCGCCAGCTAGTTGGACACTCTCCGTACCCCAAACTCAAAATCAAGCCCTAAGTCCAAATCGTAAGTGTGAAAAGTATCCTACAGACAAGAGGACTTGAGCAGGTGTGAAAGTTGAATTTTGCCACTTCAAGCTTTTATCCCCAAAACCATTAGGTTCAGCAAGACCTCGTCCAATGACTATTAAACTTTGCCAGATACAGCCTGGAAACTTGACTGTCTAGATTATTTTCATTTCCATTTCAGAGAATGAGTTGAGAAAGTAAAATCTTTGACCCGGATGATCTGCTTGGTCTGAAATTATAACTAGGCCTCTGTCAACAGCAAACTGTGACTATTAGTTGGAGCTTTTCTTTTGGAATTTTTATTGTATTGTTTCTTGACTTTTTGTATTAATTTAGTACTGCTAAACACTTTACACTTTTATCCTTAAGTTTAGCCTGTCTGCTCTGTACCATACCTACCAGGGTTTGAGCCTTGGTTTATTTATTGAACTTTTGCATTGGACCTGACAAGTCTTTGAACTTATTACTTGGGATAGACTCACGTCTTCTCAAACTAATGAACCGTTTTCTTAAAATGTCTTTAAAGACAGCTCCGGCCCAGTGGTGGAGAGCTCCACAAACAGGCAGAAGAGTTACAAATAGTAACCTTTTGGTCATAAATTATGGGGTTGGAGACTTGTATGCCTACATAAGGGTGTGGATCTACACACAGAAATGGTGAATCCTACCCATGAGGAGATTTACACCTAGTTGTGATCTACATATACAAACTTACCTTTTTTAAAAGGGCCTATACTTGCTCATATGCTGCCACAAAAAACAAAATAAGGACTCAATCTATTTTATAGCAAGATATTCAACATCTCAAAGCTAAAAGAAAAAGACAAGGCCTAGTTTTACAATGAATGACACAACAGAGCTCTACATAAAAATGTGCAGCTATTTTTTGAGTGATTGTCAAAAAATGCCCCGAATCACATTTATAATTCATCACACATAGATGATATAATCAGTCACATGATACTAAACATACAAATGCCATGTTTGCAAGACATTAAACACTATTTGGTGCTGTATCGCAGCACAAAGGTTCAGATGAATGCCCAACAGTGCCTCATGTAATATTTGTAATGAGCATGAAAATTACACATATTAAGCCAGGAAATATCACACAATTTCCACATTTAAGTCTAGTACAGTAGAACTACTGGAAAACTGTCTCAAGTCTACTCCAGGAGTGCATAGAAACATAAGGCAACTCAAAATAATTTTTAAAGAAACATTCTTTTAGTGTACTTTCTGTATGAAGGCTCACAAACTAATGAGTGTAGGGTGTATACAATACAAATACTTTATTTATAATGAACACAGTAAAAATATTAAAAACAAAATTAAAAACACATATTGTTATTCAATATAATTGTTTTGTTGGTATCATTTTAAACATATTTTTTCGTATAATAATAGTAACAACAATCAAATTAGTCGAACATTTCACTATTCATCAGTGACAGCTGGTGCAGGTAAGAGCGATGTTGGGAGGTGGTCGAATGACGACGACCAGGGAAAATAAAATGAAAAAAAGAAAAACACTTACCTTGCGCTTGACCACCCCGCCCACTGCTCTTACCTGCACTGGCCGTCACTGCCATTTATATCCTCATACATTCATCTTACCCAAACACTAAGGCACAAATACATAGAATCTGTGCAGTACACTATTCTTCATCGTTTATATGCAATTTTTACACTCTTTGCAGGTACAGGCCTCTTGATGATACTTTTTCTTAAAAATACATGGATTGAATAAATGCATTATTTTGAATCTTCTAGTGGCTTATATCTATGCGCATTTCAGCACAAAGCGCATTCATCATGTATGCCACCATCGCTTAGGGATAGAGAGAACCTGCTTTAGTAGAATATTTGCGCTTACTATGAGCCATCTGAGTATGTATTTATCTCAAAGATGGAATTACTGGAGACAGACCAGTAATGATACTGTAGCTCGCAACAGGAGGAAATGGCGTGCCCAGTATCTAAGGATTATGGCACAACTGATATAACAATGTAACCTGCCTGGATACAGGTGGTCAGCCATAAAAAAGCATTGGAACGGAAATGTGCTAAATGTATGGAGCCCGGTCGGCCTTAGTATGGTACTGTAAACAGCTTCAAAGGGTACAAGAACTCAGTCGTGGCCCAGGATCCAAAACTGAAGTATTAAGGACAGCGCAGTGCGGCGTCTACCAAGTCTACTCCATACGATCCTTGGAATTAGGGGCCGATTCCGATCTCGGCCAATAGGGCACCGAATCGGATTCGGCTTTACCGGATCCGATTCGGATGCCCTGTTTCTGACCGATTCGAACACCCGTCCGCGCGAGCAAGTACGATGCGAGCGTACGCGAAATCCAGGACCGACTCGTTACCCGGCTCCGAACCGCTCCGACCGACTCGTACGGACTCGACTCGCACCACGCAATGGAGCCATTCCCCGACCGGGCAAGTACGATGTGCGCCTCGAACAGTCCGACCGACTCGCGCCGTCCGGCTCGAAAGAGCAGTCGGAGCCGGACTTCGGGGGTCCGTGTCGGACCCCCCTGTACACGTAGCCGCGCGAGTCGCACACAGGGGGGACCCATGGGTCCCCCCTACACATGCATGTACGGCACGAGTCGCACCGATGCGTACCCGCTGTAGGGGGCGCACTTGTTCGCGACGCACCCATTGAGTCAATGGGAGCCCGTGTACGCGTCGTACGACCGGCTCCCATTGACTTCAATGGGAGTCCGACCGAATCGAGTCCGATAGCATGCGTCCGCATCGTACTCATTCGGTCGGACTGCTAGAGTCCGGTTCGGTCGGATATCTCTCCGAATCCGACTCGGTCGGAGGGATTTCCGGCCCGAATCGGAATCGGCCCCTAAGTCTAGCACCACACATGGCCAATCACTGGTACTACAGACATAGAAATCAATGGAGGCAAGGAAATAGTCCTAACACTCAGGGAAGCAGGTAAAATAAATTACATTTAAATTAAACTTTTTAAATGAATTTTAGTGTTTTTATATATATGTTTAAAAAATAAATTGTTACACTTTTAATATGTTTAATAATATTTCATTAAAATATGTTATAAAAACATTGTATTTATTTAAAAGAAATTTATATCACAAATCAAATAATGTTTAACCTGATCCAAGACGGTGACACATTTATCACACAATACTGTAAGGGGTGGGAGAAGGAAAATGTACATTTACTTACATTTATTTTAATTAAAAAATATTTACCTAAATAAAAATTAACAAATTAAAATACATTACAATTTAATATTATGCTAAGTTTTAGTGCAGGCCCATTGTTACTATGGGACGATTGTTACTGTGGTAGTTCTAACATTTTTCTTTAAAAAAATAAATATGTATATATTTTTATATTTAAGGTACATTTTCTTAAAAATCCCTATTACTTTCTTTAATTGCACCTCAGTGTTGGAGATCTCCACAAACAGCCAAAAAATTACTAATAGCACATTTTCGGTCATAAATTCAGTCACAGGATTCTCAACCCCGCATTTGAGGTGGTAATCTCAAGGTAGGAAAGGTGAATTTCTATCCATGAGGAGATTTAAACCTTGATGTAGGTATGGATCTACACATGTGAAGATCTAGTCCCCACAGAGTCAGAGTCCCAGCAACACGGAACTTTTTTCAAATGCTGAAGAATGTGGCCAAATAAAGAGCTAGATAATATTTTGAAAGACTAACTTTGCTAAAGGGTCTGAAGTGGTATCTGTAAAGAAAACTCTTCAGAGGTCTGGGCAAGAAGCTGAGAAGGTGGTGAGGAGAATACTATGTACTGGCTTAGGCAAGCTTGGAATGACCAGACAGGATATGTCTGCTGTGGAGACACAAGTAAGAAACACTCCTACAACAACTGTGTGATATTTTGAAGCTGTGAACTGTGCCTGTCTTCACAAAACAACTGACTATCATCCAGCTCCTCTGTCCTGGCTGAAAGCTAGAGGCAGCCTGGAGCTGAGAGTCATGCTGTGTGACTGGAGAGAGAAGTAGCTTCCAGTGGCCCTTTTGAGTACTGCACAGTGGTTTCTAGATGCAAGTATTGTATTGGTCCTGTTATCCCTCAACACACAGTCTGATGTTGCCTTCCATCTCAACCCTGCAATGCTAGGGAGTAGACAAAGTCATCTTAGAGTGATAGAGTGGGGGTATTTGAACCTTACTATCTTGGTAAAATCATCCAACGGGATCCCCCAATGGTCACATGGACCTTTGGTTGATGACTTGAAGCATTGAGAGGGAGCTAACATCAGAAATACATTTCAAATACAGTGAAAACAAGAGCCATCACAATGACGACAAAGAAGATGGTATTTCACAATAATGGTTTGTTTTTTCAGTTACTGGTCAATTATCAATCAGCAAATTTGGCGATGGTTAAGAAAGTATTTTAGTACGGACAGAATATTCAGGTGCTCAAGTATTCTAAATTTAAGTATTATGAATTACAGAATACTAATAAACAATATCTGAAGAATGCAAAATATCCAAATAATGTGTTCCATAAAGAAACCCACACTGTCTAAATAAAAATGTAAAGAGAATCATGGCTTTCTAAAGAGGAAGCGAAGAAGGTGTCAGCATACAGTGAACCTAGGTAGACGTTCATAGGAAACTAAACCGCTTCAAGCATAAAGATTTACACTCAGGGAAAAGCCCCAACAGACAGATCTGCTCTCTTCTAAGTCAGGGTAGGGCCTGAACCTAACTGTAGACTACACTAATTAAAAGCACAATCAAAGGTTCCAGAACATCCATATCCTGCTCCCACAGTCCAGACCAATCCTATGCTGGCATTTGTTGACAACCTGTAAACTCCCCAAATTCCCATCCTCCCTCAATGAGGTAAACATTTGCTTTTTCTTGAGAGTTGCATCTTCCTAGTACATTGGGTACAGAGGCTCCTTTCGCCATCATTTCTTCATGCCTGCTGCCAGCTTTCTCTACCCAGGCCTCTCTATCAGTCTGATACCTAAAAATAAACCTTTCTGTAGCTAGCAAGGAACCCGATAACACACCTGCAGGGGAAAGAGAAACAGTATGCTGGCAAACTTTAGGTTGTGAAATACTCAGCTAAATCCCAGCATCAAGCAATCAAACAGTTAATATTAAAGTGTAAAGTACATTCAGTAAATGCAGTTACATTGATTATTATGCAACTTAGTACAGTTAAATATGATTTCTCAATGACCTAAGTAAGAAGTGATGACCACGATAAATCTTATTAGAGAGGAACACGCAGATTAATGAAGTTAAACACATATTTTGTTTTATTTTTTTTAGTTTAAATAGCTTTATTGAAGCAAATAGATATATGGTACAACAATATAACAGTAGTCATATAAAAAAATAGCAGGAAAAAGTTACAAACAAAATATACAGTGTAGAGGAATGAGCAACTTAAGATAACTACCAATGATAAACAAATAAATCCAAAAGTTAAAGTCAATAATAAAAAGTTATACCTTAAAACAAAGTAGCATTTTACATTTTTCAGAAAAAGGGGAAGAGCTAGAGAAGGGAAAGGAAAGAAAAGAGGAAAGAAAAAGAAAGAGAGAAAGGAAAGAGAAGAGAAGAGAAGAGAAGAGAAAGAAGAAAAAAGATAAGAAGAAAGAAAATAAAGTAATATCCTTATCTAATGTAATACTTAAAATTACCTCAGTACAATATCAAATCTTTCGTTACCATGGAAGCAAGGTTGGAAACAAACATTGACTTATGAGAAGTACATAAGAAAAAGATAGAAATAAATAAGATACTCATGGTGGTTGATAAAGAAAGGAACAGTCCTTATTCCGAAGTGCAACTGTGGATAAGTAGTTGGTGAGAGGGGACTAAAAGGCTTCCTTACGGATAAGTTGCTGAGACGTGCAGACAAACGCTCTGTCCAGTCTGTGATGATAACAAAGAAGATTCCACCAAGCAGTAAAAGAGACCTTGGTGGCATCTTTCCAATTCGAAGTAATAACCTGAAAGGCAATAGCAATTAGCAGATCCACAAACTTGCACACTCTACGAGAACCAAACCAATTAGCAGGATTACTCCCCAGGAATATGGAGTAAATGTCAAAAGGAAATTTAATAGAACAAATCGAGGATATTGACTCATATACTTTAATCCAGAAGCGTGAGATGTTAGGACAAAGAAAAAAGGAGTGCATTAATGAGCCAGGGTTATGTTGACAGGACCAGCAATTTGGGGGTAGGTCTAAGCCATACTTGGAGAGAGACAAGGGAGTTAAAAATAATCTTTGATAAAAGTAATAAAGGTTCTGAGTGGTGCTTGCATTACAGGAGGTGTGATGTAAACGTACCCAAATAGAGTTCCACGTGTGACTAGATAGGGTACGCTGCAACTCTGATTCCCATAAAAGTTCAACCTTGCTTTTAGGACGGTTAGGAGTGGAAAAATGGAGATATTTGTAAATGTGAGAAGCCCGGGTTGAGGGAGAGGTGGGTAGAGGTTCTGACATTGGGTTTGAAGAAGAGGGGGAAGATTCAGAAAGGGAAGAGAATTGGTTGGTCAAGAGCAACCGCAGAGAGTCATATCTAAGTAGTGAGGAGACAGGTAGGTCGAACTTAGATTGAACCTCATGAGAGGAAAGAAAAAGCGTACCATTTATTAAGTGTTTAACCAGAAAGATCCCCTTTTCAGTCCATTTTTTCCCAAAAATAGTACGATTTGACAATTTGATAAATTTGTTATGCCACAGAGGTGAGTCTAAGAATATCTGCAGAGGAGTATGAGATTTACGCTTAATTGGATGATAAGTAGAAATAAAGTTAGAAATAGTCGGATAATTAAAAGAACGAGGAGAGTGAGAAAAATTAGCTAGCAAAGAAAAAGGAAAAGGGTGAATCAAATATTCCTCCAATTTGTGCCAAACCGAAGTGGGGGTTCCCTCAGAGGAAGAAAAATATGGCAGCATTTGCCGAATTAAAAAGGAGTGATATTGTCGGAAATTGGGAAAGTGAACGCCTCCCCGATCTTTAGGAGCAGACAAGAGAATTAAAGAAATGCGAGCTTTCCGACCATTCCAGAGAAATTTACTCAAAGCCCCATTAAGGGTCTTAAAATTTTTTAATGGAAGTCTCACTGGTAACATAGACAAATAAAAGTTAATGACAGGGAGCAGCATCATTTTGATTGTATCCAATCTACCCCACCATGATAAGAAAAGGGGGGACCATTTACTTATCATGTTATTTACTTTTAAAAGAACCTCTTCTAAATTAAGTTGAATAGTTTTTGCAATAGAAGAAGAATAATTAATTCCCAAGCAAGTGATACTGCTAGTATTCCACTTAAAATCAGATCCGTCAAACAAACTCTTTAAACAATATTTATTTAGCGGAAGCACTTCTGATTTGGAGAAATGTAATTTGTACCCGGATAAGGAGGCATAAGAAGAAAGAAGATCTGAAAATGCGGGTAAAGAGGTAGAGGGGTCCGAAATATATAACATAATGTCATCTGCGTAGGCAGTAAATTTGATCTCAATGGTCTTATGTTTGAAGCCGCGAAAGATGGGAGAGTGACGCAAGGAATGAAGAAAAGGCTCAAGGGAAAGAATAAAAAGCAAGGGTAAAAGAGGAAAACCCTGTCGAGTGCCTCGTTTTAAAGGAAAATAAGAAGATTGAGAGCCATTAGCAAATACGGAAGTGGTGGGGGAAGTATATAACAGATTAATAAGGGACAGAATAGGAGGGCCAAAACCATGCCATTTAAGGGCGCGCATCATAAAAAGCCAGTGAACGCGGTCAAAAGCTTTCTCCGCGTCAAGGGTTAGGGCTGCAATAGGAGAAGAGCTCTTAGATGCTAAATGAATAATATTAAGAAAAGTTCTAGAATTATCAGCTATAGTCCTCCCCTTGACAAAACCTGTTTGCTCAGAACCGACCAACTCCGGAAGTACCTGATTAATACGAAGGGCTAATACCTTGGCAAAAATTTTACACTCCAAGTTAATCAATGATATGGGGCGATAATTAGCACATGAAGGATCTTTATCTTTTTTTGGAATTAAACAAATCATAGCTTCAAGAAAAGAGCCGCGAGCCTCACTATGGGAAGAAAAATATTGATAAAGAGATAAAAGATGCGGCAGGAGAAAATGAGAAAAGCAAGAATAGAATTCAGCCGTAAAACCGTCTGGGCCAGGGGCCTTATCTTTGGGTAACTTGGAAAGAGAAGACTTAATCTCAGAAAGGGATATATCATTATCTAAAATAGAACAATCGGGAAGAGGGAAAGAGCGAGGAGGCAATGAATCAAAAAAGGAATCTAACGCATCGTCAGAAGGAGAAGACTCAGGGGTATATAGGGTCTTATAAAAGTCTGTAAAGCATCTCAATATCTCTTCATCCTTAAAGTGGTGAACGCCACAGTCATCAGTAATTTTGACTATTCTAGATCTTTGAGACTTAATCTTCAGATAATTCGCCAACAGTTTACCTGCTTTATTACGGCCACCGTAAAATTTGGAATTAATTTTTAATAGTGTCCCAGAGGCTTCCTCTGTGGATTTCCTATTAAAATCTAGTTTTGCTTGAACCAAATTCTTGAGAGTATCAGCATTATTAGAAGAAAAATATGCGTGCTCCAGTTTTTTAATGGAGGATAACATAGAGGAAGAATCCTTACGAAATTGCTTCTTTTTACTAGCTACATAATCAATGATGAAGCCTCTAGCGGTCCCCTTGAAGGCATTCCATATAATGTAAAAGGGCGTATCTGGATTAGCATTGAGGAGAAAAATTCTGAAACGAAGTCATTAAAGCGACCAATAAACGAGGAATCTTTAAGAAGGTAGTTGTTAAAGTGCCAACAACAGGATTTAGAGGGTAAAGAAGGGAGATCTAGGTTGATGAGGACAGGGGCGTGATCGGAAATCAGAATAGAGCCAATCTCAGTGTGTAGTAGAGTGGGAAGAAGGTGAGGACTCAAGAAAATATAATCAATTCTGGAAGTAGAATTATGGGTCGGGGAATAAAAAGTGAATTCTAAACCGTCGGGATTGAGTATTCTCCAAGCATCGACCAAGCCTCTCGAGAGTATGGTGTGAGCAAAGGTCTTTTGCATTTTATTAGGAATGTATCTAGAGGAGGATTTCCTATCTGTAAACGGCTCTATGACTTGATTGCAATCACCCCCCACTACGAGATTAGAGTCAGAGCAAGAGTGAAGAGTATGTGACATGGATAGCCAGAATTGAGAATCTATACCTGTGGGACCGTAAATGTTGAGAAAAGAAATATGGGATCCGTTAATGAGAGTGTGGAGAAGAAGCCAACGTCCTTCAGCATCTCTCTCTTCGCTTTCTACAGTAAGGGAAAGGGACTTATGAAATAATATAACCACTCCGTTTTTCCTGTCCTTAGATGGGGAACTATAAACACTACCAACCCATTGTTTTTTAAGGGAATTAACATCTTTGTCATTGAGGTGCGTTTCTTGTAACAGTGCAATTTTACATTGTAATTTGGAAAGATGTGTAAGTACCCGTTGCTTCTTAACAGGGTTACGTAGACCTTTTACATTCTATGAAATAGTTCGGATATTATCAGTCATTGAGAAATGAGAGAGACATTGATCAGAAGAATAAGCATAAGCATTACAAGATTGAAAAGGATCAAATAATCGATAAAACAGCAATCAAGTTCTATAGGATAGCAGCACTGAAGCAAAAACAGATAGGAATAAAAAAGGATATGAAAGTGAAAGTAAGTGAGAAGTAAAAAAAGGAGGAAAAAAATAAGAGAGAAAGAGATTACTAACAAAGAGATAGGCATAGGGCCCAAGGGCAAAGAAAAGAAAGTAGAGAAGAGGAAAAATACGGAGAGGAAAAGGTAAAAAAAGAAAGGGTAGAAGAGGAAATAGGTGATAGGCAAAGAGAGGCTGATGAAAAGCCAAGGGGCTTCAGTCAAGAAGAGTGGGATGGATATCCAAATTAAGAAAAGTAACATGGGGAAGCAGGGCGCCGCAAAAAGGAGGACAGACGGCAGAGCCGGCGAGGATGTCCGGGGAACAAACAGGACCAAAAGATGAAGAAGAAATAAATATGAGAGACAGGAGCTTAATATGAAATAACACAAAAAGGGAGAACAAATACATATTAACTACTTACTTAACATAAAACAATAAACATGAAATGAACCAACAGCGACGTTAGGGATATGATATAAAATGTTAACACTTACCAGACGTGAGGGTTACTGTGAACAATAAGGTTGAGATGAAAAGGCAGGGGATAAGGGAAACATCTGGGGAGTGGGTTGATACAGAAGGAAAAGACATCTGTAGGGAAAAACACAAAAAACAATAGTATGAAATGGCTTCCGGGAGGCAAACAAACCACACCGATCTAGGAAAAACGGCACTAACAGACAATAACCAACAACCATAGAAATAAATAAAACTCATCAGAACATTAAATTGAAAGGAAAAAAGTTAAACTCAGAGAACATAGTGCAAGGCAAAGGCAACAATGATGTTCAAGATCCTCCAAAATCCATCTCATCTCCATTATGGCGAGAAATAAATTGTCTTAGATCTTCAGGACGATCAAAAGAGTAGGACCTCTCTTTATATGTGACTTTGAAGAAACAGGGATGTACTAAGCTGTATCTAGCATTCATGGATCGAAGAGCTGGGCGGAGAAAAAGAAATTCCTTGCGTCGGGCAGCAGTAGCACGAGCCACATCTTGAGAGAAGAAAACCTTTTGACCAGGCCATAGCATCTGCTTTCTAAGCTTAGCCGCTGACAGGACCATTAGTAGGTCAGTGTATTCCAAAAATAGGACAATTATCCCTCTGGGACGATTAACAGAAGAAGAAGAAGGTGAAGCGCCATTTTTGGGACCAATACGATGAGCACGCTGCAAGTTGAGAGAGGTACCCTCCTTTAGTCCAACAATTTTGGGAATGTGTATTTTCAAGAAGGCGAGCATGTCGGATCCATCCTCTCCCTCAGGAATACCATAAGTACGAAGATTGTTACGTCTATTGCGATTTTCGAAGTCTTCTGTTTGCACCTTGAGGAGGGCAATCTCTTTAGACAAGGCAGCAACTTGAGGGATCACATCTTGAGTATCGCTAACACTCTGCTCCACAGCCGAAACTCTTGAATCTAAATTAGACCATTTCTCATCCCACTTCTGAAGAGTAGCGTTGGTTTCAATCACAAAAGGTTTAAGCAACCTTATCTCTTCCATGAGGTCTTCCATTGTTATGGGTAGTGGGGACTTGGTGGGAGAGTTAGGGTCCTTCTTCTGACGTTTAGGGGAGCAGCAGGATTGGAGTCTTTACGAAGGGAAGTCATGTTTGCTGAAGTCGTTTTCTGACCAAGTGAGGAGGAGGGCTCCATGTAAATAAAAGTATTGGTAAAAGAAGATATTAGGAGATAGGCAGCGTATATGCGTAGGATAGGACACCACTCAACAAAAAGTAACAGCCTGCACTCCAACACGTACCTCTCAACTTGACAGATAGTTTAGAAGAGCCTTGAATTCTAATGTGAAACCTCAAGAGAGATTTGAGGAGAACATACTTCCAGGCAAAGTACTTATTTCAAGAGTCCCACAGCAAATATGAACAGCTGGTATCTAGCTGCCAATCTATGACAAAAATATAATTCCAATTTTCCATACAACAAGGAACAGAGCTCCAAAGTTGAAAAGACAACAGCGGCGTCTTAAAAAAAAATGCACCGCGTCGGCACCAGTAGGCAATGAAGAAAAATAACGTCACGATGAGGTAAAAGTGAAGCGTCACCAAGCTTGCGTGAAATGAGCGCAGGGAAGGAAAGACAGGTCACACAAAAAGGCTTGGTTCAGTCTATCGCAATTCTTTTACAGGAAAGAGACCAGATAGTGGAGCATATAAAATAGCAGGAAGGCATTGTGCATAAAACTGCAGCAAGAAGGACCAAACATAGTGGAGGAGAAAAAAGTCTCATACAGCATTCCGAAGTGTAAAGGTGTCCTCTGAAACCATTGACTTTGAATATTGTATAGCCATGGAGGAGTCCCACCATAAATGAAACTGGTAAAGTGCGCCACAACTGGAGTCACCTGCACAATGAAGGAGACAGTGGTCTGCTACCAGCCGCCGGCGTGTGATGATGAAAGTGGGAAGAAAATTTCAAAATTGGTTTTGAAGTAAACCAAAGAGTTCTCAAAGCATAGCTGCCGCGGCGACTAAGGAACCGCGCCGCGAGCATTTCAGGGAGGCCTGTGGTAAAGGGAAGCGTCCCGCCGAGGACAAAATGGCAGGCGCCACCAGCAGAACTTGAGGAGAAGGCGGCGCGGGGGAAAACAGGTAGAAAATGAGCTGGAAAATCGGAAAAAAGAACAACTACCTGTGCCCCCGCGTCCGCTTCACAGATGCCTCACTCCATGCCTCTCCAGGACGAGAAAAAACAGCTCCGGCGATGAAAGAGGTCCCGCTCGAGCACGGCCATGTTTAATCGGCTCAAGCCACGCCCCCCCAAGTTAAACACATATTGAATATATGAATTATGCGTAAATGCATATGGATGAAATATAGAAGGTGGATCTTAAAATTACTCTGCTCTAAGAGAAACAATGTTTGCCCAATTAAGGGCTACTTTAGCTGAGAAACAGTAGAATTCACCCCACTGGGCAACCCAGCTTCCTACCGGTGGTACCTACTAAACCTGATCATTACTGAGTACATTAAATAATTCACCCTTCATTAAATTTCAGCAGGTGAAATATGCTGGAATTTTAAAGAAGAAAACAGCACTGTAAAGTGGATTTTGTTATATTAAGCACCAAATTGTGTCACTCCTCCAAAACTCGGAGTAAATACTATCTATCATAACCTATAAATTCTGACCTCCATTGTGTCAGATTTTATCGAGTGCAATACATAGCATCTACTTCCCCATCCCACTTGGAATCAGGGTCTAAGAATTAAAAAAGTCTATAGCATCTAGACAACTGGCTACCACGCAGAACCAAGTAAGCTTTAAATACTGCGCCACACAGCCAAATATAAAAAGCTGTAACACTACGTAAAAGTTTGCAGCTGGTTTATAAGTCCCACATTCAGTCTTCAGCTGTAAATTTGTTAAATATGTGCAATGCATGCTATCTGAACTCCTAGCTATGTAACTAACTAATCTTATTTGGACATTGAACTTTCAGCAGGTCTGACAATGAAACTGATTAGACTTTTCACCTAGGCCCTGGAGAGCGCAATGCAGTGCTGCAGGTAGCTGGGGGCAGTGATCGGGATCAGCTGGTCTGGAAATCTGAAGAACTGTAGCTTGATGCTGCTTTCTCCAGCTCAGACACCTCAAATGCAAGCAGAGAGGTCCAGATTGGTGATGAGTTTGCCACACCTGAGATTAACACAATGGCACGAAATTTCCTGAAACAATTGCTTAACAAAATTATTGATGGCCAATGTCATCCTCCTCAGGACCCTCCTCTTTGTTTGTCTGGGCACCAAATGGAAGCCTGGAAGCGCTGAGCCATCACGGTGTTACTCCTCTGCGGTATGTGGTGCCCTGACTGTGACTCTTGACACTGGACAATCACCTTCTCCCTTAAGGATTACTTCATCCCAGCCATTGCTGTTGCAGACTCACAAAGATTTGTTGCTTAAGTGAGATCTGAGGCCTCCATGGTGGCTACCCCATGCCCCAGTTGGATAGCACCTAGAGGAGGAGCCTCCCTGTACACCAGTTAGGAATATTGGGTATTCTAATGTAATAACAGCAATGGACTCACTTGGAAAAATGCTAGCTGCACTCAAGAGTATTCAATCACTATAGATGTAACAAGCCCCCGCCCCATACCAATAAATGCAGTATTAGTTCCAGTTTATGAAATCATGAATCTTCAATTAATTTACCGAAATATGCTACCTTTATACACGGTTGCTTGACATAAAACATACATGTGGAACAAACATAAAATTGTGTGCACATACAATATAGTGACAAAAGACCATGTAATACTATAGTTGGAGGAATTCGGCTACAGGTATCCCAACCAATGATGTAGCAAGGAAACCATGGGCGCTTGGGCAGGCAAGAAAAATTGTCTCCATATCTAATGGAGGAATAATAAAATAGAGCCATATGTGGTTGCAGTGGGCCCTGGTAACATTGCACCTCATGCACTCTTTAGAGCCTTGGCCCTGACTTCAGCAGCTACAATCTAGACACATGGGGGCAGCTTTATTAAGATTTCTGCATCAGGGATGCAGCACTGCAGCCCCATGCAAAATCATTTTTGTTATTCACTAAGCCATGCAAAGCCACGTTGCGTTGTTTAGTAAATCCAAAGTAATACAAGGCAGGTGTTTGAAAGGTGTAGCATGGGTGTTCCCAGGCATCCACTCATGGATTTTGACACATTCCCAGACTTACAAGGACTTGTAAACCTGGGAATATGTCAAAATGCCATGCTGTCACTAGTGGGCCTAACGAGGAGAAAAGCCTTTATTTCCCCTCTTTATTTCCTCTTACCACAATTTCTTGCATTTTGCAGCATACACATAAAGAGGAAAACACTTTCCAAGATTGTTTATGTGCAGGAATCTGTCCCTTCCTGCAAACAAAATAAAAAAAATAATAATCCAGGCTGGTATGCAGGTACCCTAGCACCAAGGAAAAAGGGTGCTTAAGTTGGCGCTAGGCAACACATAGCACGCCAACATTAGGAAGCAGAAGAAATGTGCCATATCTTAGTTGATATGGTGCATTTCTGCTCTCTGACTTTCACGCAACACAACACAGCAACTTTGCTTGCTGCCCCATGTTGCATGAAAAATGAGTAAATCTGCTTCTTGTTTCCGGGACTAAAATGTTGATAGTGTTAACAGTTTTTTGACCCAGTAATTTTTTCCGGCTCCAGAGGACCAAGACAATGTACTGAGGCTTGGCAGGAAGAGCCCAATGTAGATGGGCAAGGAAACTAGGTTTGCACTGCTCAGAACTTTTTCCCCGTGCTGAGAACTGGTCTAGCAGAACATCACAACAAGTTATCCAAGAGATCCACATTGGAATCTGCTTGGAAGAACAAGAAAGGGGTGAGTACACACCCCAATTCCTTTGTCACCACCATCTTGAAGCTGGCAGTCGAACTGCCACTCGTGGAACGGGCAACTTGTAATATGGAGAGCAGTTCAGCTCCCCTGTGCTGCCCTATGGTGACTGCCCTTCCCCAGTCGCAAACACAGCGGTCTGCTGGCGGTCTTTGCAAAGGCGATCCACCCAACTTGCAATACGGCGGTCAGTCTGCCACGCTCTCCACGCTCGGACTGCCACCACTGATATGGCGGTCCACGGGACAACCCAACTCGTAATAAGGCCCTAAGTCTAAAGGTAAAGCCTTAGGTTGTGGCTAGGCAGCATATCTGTCAAACCTGCAAAGCAACATCAGTGGCAGCAAAATTTAGGTTTCTCCTAACTAGGGATTTTGGCCCCTAAAGCAAGAGCTTCATCAGGGGCGTGATGACAAAGTATCTTACTTCAAGCACAAGGACACCAACGTGATGTAGCTGACCACTGTTCCATTGTAGTGAGCCTGAAATCACACCTAAGTAATGGACAACCGTCAACAGTGACTTTTGATTGCATTTTAATTTTACTTGCAGCTTTTTGGAGCTCAGGATGGACTGTTCCCATGAGGCACAGGGTCAAGACTGATTTGCATATAGCTGTGTCTGAAATGGGGTGGCGAAGTGAGCTAAAGAACGATGATGAATTCAACCCAGATCTGTGACTGGGGGTGAGTGCCTGAAAGGTTTCAGCGCTCCGTCCATCATCTCCTTGTGTTTACTTTGTTCGCCCTAAGTTGTCAGGGTATGCCCAGACGTGGGTCCCTTGCTCTCTTTGCCACTGGATTCAAGCTAGCGGGGCTGATGAGGGCTGTTAGCCCGAAACCCGTCCCAGGATGCTTGTATCCAGTCCAGGGAAGACATGGCTTGGCAGTTCGACCTGGACTGCTCCCATGAGGCACAGGGTCAAGACTGATTTGCATATAGCTGTGTCTGAACTGGGGTGGCGAAGTGAGCTAAAGAAAGATGATGGATTCAACCCAGATCTGTGACTTGAGGTGAGTGTCTGAAAAGTTTCAGCGCTCCGTCCATCATCTCCTTGTGTTTGCTTTATCTACTATCCATCCCATCACCCTCTGTATTTATCTTTCTCCCACTCAAAATAAAAAATAAAACACTGCTGATGTCCTGCCACCCACCATTTCTTCAAAATGCGCCCATCCCTTACCCAAATATAAATAAATACCTGCCTCTTGCTACCCATCCCCACCATCCTCTGCATATTCCCCTTGTACACATTGGAAAAAAATATATCCCCAAACTCCAACTGTCAGAAATTGGGTTACTGGTTGACTATGGTGTAGGCTGTTGGGGAGCCGTTTATTTCCATGAGGCTCATATCAGGAGGCCAGCAGAATCTGGAATCACTCTGGAATCCTGAGTTCAAGATGAAGTTGCAGGTCCTGTTCTCCTTCCCAGGCAAGAGGGCAGCAGGCAGGCGGCCAACACAGCAGGGCAGCAGTTCCTTTAGAGAAGCGGCCAAGAAGAGTGGCAGTCTTTGCAGCAGCACAGCAGTCCTTCTTCCTGGCAGAGTATCCACAGGTCCAGAAGTGTACTGAAGAGTTTGTGTCTTAGGTCCTTCTTTTATACCCAGGTGCTCTGGTTCTGGAAGGTGGGAGAAGCTTCTAGACAGTGGCTTTAAAGTGCATGGAATTTCCTGCCTCCAGTGCCCTGGCTGCAAGCTGGCTGAAGTGGCAATGCAGGGTCGTTAGGCCCTTTGTGTGAAGACAGAGCACAGCCTATTCAGGTGTAAATGGGGCTGTGCTCAGCTCTGCCCCCCATCCTGCCAGCAGGTGGGACACTCAGGCACACGTAATCCCTTTCTTGTTTGACTGTCTGGGAAGAATTTACCAAGTCAAACTATCAGTTACATCCAGTCATGTGACTCAGGCCCAGCTATAGACACAAAAGGGCTAAGGCCAGAAAAATGGCAAATTTCTAAAAGTGGTGTATTTAAAATTATGATAAAAAACCTGGCTTCACCACTAAATAGGGTTTTTATCCCAGATTCCAAAGACACCAAACATGAACTGGTTATCTCTTCCCATTTGGAAATTACACGTAAAACGAGTAATAAGGCAACACCAATGTTATCCTATAGGAGAGATAGAGATAGGTAGTGAAAAACAATTTGGAGAGTTTTTCGCTACCAGGACATGTAAAACATAAGAATACATGTCCACCTTTTTACATACACTGCACCCTGCCCTTGGGGCTTTCCAGGGTCTACCTCAGGGGTGACTTATATGTATTAAAAAGGAAGCTTGGGCTTGGCAAAAGGTTTACTTTGCCATGTCGAAATAGCGGTTTAAAACAGCACATACACACTCTGCAGTGGCAGGCCTGAGACATGTTTAAAGGGCTACCTAAGTGGGTAGCACAGTTAGTGTTGCAGGCCCTCTAGTTGCTTTTCATTAACAGACCCTGTGCACATATAGTGCCACTTTACTAGAGGCTTAAAAGTAAATTCAATATACCAATTGGGTATAAGCCAATCTAACATGTTTTAGGGAGAGAGTACAAGCACTTTAGCACAGGCTAGAAGTGGTGAAGTGCCCAGAGTCTTTAGGCCAACAAAAATAGGTGCAGCAAAATCGAGGAGGGGCAAAACATTTGGGGGAACACCACCCTAAGGCAGACATGTCTAACACCAACACACTTTGCATGTAACCTACCCCCACTCAAATCAAAGCTGAAAAATGTGCCTGACTTTGTGCCACCTGCCACCATCTTTGCTTTCTCTACTTCTCTGCTCTCACATGATCGGATGGTTAGTGCCATGCCGGCAGCAACTCTGTGAGAACCACTGGTCAGCGCATCTTCTTTTCCCATCAGTGCTAGTTGTCAGTGATCCACGCTGACAGGGGAATGTGGTGGTTGCTGCAGGCACCGCTCTGCCCATGCTCTGCGGCTCACTGAAGGAATTTCAGAAACAGAAATATTGTGTGGACATGATATTGTGTCAAAAAGAAAAAGGACCAAAATATCTGGAATATAAGTGCAACTAGATAAGTACAGATTTACTATTCTTAATTCCACATCTACATACCTTGAAGATATATATATCGTCAAGGTACACATATGTGGAGTTACATATAGTAAAACTTTGCTTACACATAGAAACTTACCTTCACGAAATCTGTGTCCTCGATATTCTTGACACGATATTTTGGCCCCGATATTTCTGTTTCCGGTGTTCTATCTCAATACCTTGTCTGTGGAGACCTGGGAGAGGCAGTAGAATGCAAGTGAGACTGCCAGCTGCCAATCTGTCACCTCGCTCAGGGCCCTGGAGACCCTTTAATACGTCATAGCTCAGGGGAAGTGAGTGCTTCTCCGAGTCAGGTTAACCGAGTGGAAAAAACTATAATTTCTCACTATTGTTACATCATAGAAGGATTTTTTACTTAAAGTAAAGTGGCCCCAGCGCAAGCTACATAATTGCAAAGCTTAGTGCAAGTGTCTACGGGTGCCATAGTTAAACGCCACATAAATACTCAGGGGCAGATTTACTCATTTTTGACCTGACGCATGGAAGCAGGCAAAGTTGCTGTGCTGCGTTGCCTGAAAGGGGGACAGCAGGAATGTGCAATATACACAAATATGTGAACATTTCTCCTGTCCCCTGTGCTGGCTCACTGTGTGCTGCCTAGCACCAGTGCAGAAACCGATGGTGCAAGGGTGCCTGTGTTACAGGCAGGATTGTTTTTGTGCAGGAACGGATACCTTCCTGCAGAAAAACAATTCTTAAAGGGGTTTTCCTCTTTCTATGCATGCTGCAAAATGCGGTAGACATGGAAAGAGGAAGTAACACAGAGAAAAAAAAAAATTCTTCTCGGTATGCCTGCTTCAGGGCAGGGTAACTAGCTTTAGTAAATCTGTGACTGCACCAAAATCCATGGGTGGATGCATGAGAACGTCCGTTCTTCAACAACAGATCGCCTCCCTAATGCAGAGTAACTCAAGGTTGCATTACTTTTTGGGAAAAATCCCACACAAAGCCACGCAAATTTGATTTGCGTGACTGTGTAAATATCTAATAACATTTTGTGCCGTAGTTGCACCTAAAAACTGGCGCACCCACAACGCAAAATGTTGGTAAATCTGCCCCTCAGTTCTTATCTAAGGTTTTTTTTGGCAGTCATGCGCATACATTGCCTACAGCATTTTGCTATTATGTATTCTAAAACTGACTGCCTGTAGGCAGCAGCACCCCCTTTCTCTTGCAGCAGTGAGGAGAGAGAATGATCATTTTCTCCCATTCTGTTCTAAGGCTGCCTGGAGGTGTTGTGGAGCGGAATTTAATTTCCACAGTCCCTACTCACCCCGCCCCTTCACAGATGCAGATTTTGTTTTGTGCTGTAGGGATGCTGGAATGGCAATACCGCATTCTATATTTAGTCTGACGCGCCCCTGAATGTGTAATTGTTCATTATACTCGCATGGGCATACTGTGAACAACATGCCTGTCCTTTCTTCTTTCTGAATCTGTGCATAAATTACGCTTTGTTAGTAGAACATATTAAATGAGCACTAATCTAGCTGAAACTGGGAATTTTTAATGTGCCTCATTGAATTCATATTTCATATTTTAAAAATGATTTGTCCTAGCTCCATGCTTTTACTTTAATATAGGATTTATGGTTTGGGTCTTATTAATGACAATGGTAAGTACATAGGAAGGAGGCCTTAAAATCATTCTCGTTTATTGTTTACCATGTTATTTATCATTCATATTTTTCTCATGGTTCTTTCGTCAAAACCTTATAAACCATTCGATCTACTGCGGCCCCCACATTGTCACTTTATCCAATCAAATAATTGAATGGCAAGGTCGTGGGGTTCCTGGGCTGTGTTTGAGCAAAACCTATTCCCTCTGATAATCAAGCGACATGCCTTTTATTACTACCATTAACCTGCATTAAGCAGCTTTTTTTTTAATATTCCTGATGTTTTTTTAATACTGGTTTGTCAAAAGGGTCATAAATAGCTGAAAGGTGCTAATATCTGACCAGAGAGAATAACAAGGGGCAATGTTGTTTGACCTTGTCCAGGGTGGTCAGACTAAATCCCAGTAAAAGAATCAAATACGAAAACATGTGCAGGTTCTGTGTGAAAATACAATGTGGCACAAAGGAAAGCATGTTATGTAGAACGTGTGAAAAATAAAGCGACCTACAACATGCACAATTAGACTAACACATGGAAAACGACAATGGGCCATGCAAGAAACACACAACACCCTCCCTTTGGTCAATAAAATAGCACAATAAAAAGCACTAAACTATATGAATGTAATCAGAAGATAAAAAAACTAAGAGCATAATTTGAAAAGTCATTTTCTAAAGACTAAAAAGGAATTTTCAATTAAGAAAAACAATCACATCCTGGTGCTGCGGAGTAATCCAGTGTGTCACTCGCCAATTTAAAGGCTATGGACTCCATAAAGGAGTCTGACTCCGCAAAAGATGATAGATTAACAGCTCAAGTCACAAGTTCCAAAGTACAGAAATTATCCTCGGTCTCGGTCGAAACCCACATCCATGTTAGCAGAGCTTGTGTTTTGTGATCCATCAGTTGTTGTTTGCCTGTTAAATTAAAGGGTAGGAATAAATTACTGCAATTTAAATAACGCCATGGTACATGCCCATTTTTAAGTGTTTGACGTGTCCAGCTAAACTGTATAATAGATCTAAGTTGACTTTCCCCATGATACTGTGTTGACATGTCACTTTGCACAATTTCAATAACAAACAACACAATGTTATTTAAATTATAACTACTAGAACACAACATATTAATACTATTATCAACAACAGCAAGCGCTTTATTCAAATTATCTTGGTCAATTTGTCTTAAGCAGCAGCTTCTATCTGGGATAATTTCCAAATTTCATTATAGGTAGCATAAATAAATATTTTAGAACAAGGAGATTTGGGACCCCAGAGAAAATCTGATAACTTAATGTCTGTGAAAAGGAGGGCTAGCTGTTGTTTCCCTTCAGACAGTGTGGTATGTTCCAACCATTGTTGACACAACTTTCCCACAGACTAGGTAGTAATAATACCAGAATGTTGTGATTCAAAGTATCGGGGATCAGGTCTGTTTGATTTGAACAGAGGTGTGGAATTTAGAAAACGAGCATGACAACCATTAGTGTCTACTGGCCATAATAACCACCCTGTTAGGACCTGAAAATGTAGAATTAAATGCACCATTCTGCACCATGCTATTGAGTTGGTCTTTGGTGTCATTTGTCAAACTTTGCCAAATATTGAATCGGCAATAGAGGGAATTGTTGGTGCATTCATTTCTTTAATTATTGCCAATCCGTGACATGTAGTCTGCTGAAAAAGATAATTTGTGTGGGAATTAAACAGGCTCGAAATAAGGTTTCTAATCGCTGAACCAGATTTAACTGGTTGACAAACAAAACTGTATAGATAAGCTTGGCCTATGTAAGCATATATTTTTTTCGTAGGGTAGGGAATAATTTGAAACAATATGACGTGGGGTCTGAAGTGTCATATCCTGCAAAGTACGTGAATTTTTCTTTATGCATTTTAGAGCTCCCTTGTGGGGAGTAAGACATTTTTCCCATTGTGTATAATTAAAGAATGCACGTTGAGTACCAGCTCTGTGTACAAAATAATGTCCATAATGGTGAGAAGAAAACATATCAGCATAGTTGGCAGAATTAAGATATAGGTCCTCTGATTCAAAAAAAGTATAATATTCCAATTCTGTAAGCATAGAATTTAAAGCAACATTCCAATCATCTGAATGTAACCCAGGTGCTATCACATCACCCATAGAAACTTTGAACACATCTGGTATCTGCAGGATCTCCGTAGGGCCAAATATATCGAAATGAACTTTATTCCAAACAATACCATCAGTCACTGGAACGGCTGAAATGTTGACGAGGGACAAGTCTCTTTTCAGTTTATGTGTAAAAGAATGAGGGACCAACAGCCTGTTGACCAGTTCTATAACAGAACATTCTTGGAGGTCGTGGCCATTGATCAACAGGAAAAAAAACAGTCACAAATCCAATCCACATGAACAAGAAAACCAAGGCGAGAATGATCCAAACATATATTAAAAGCGGAACTAGGTAAGTGAGTTTTAACCATGAAATAAAAACACAAATCCGTGCTGGAGGTGGATGTAAAACAGAGGAACTGGATGAAGAAAAATCAACTAGATCCGTGTCATACCCGGAGGTACTCAGATGAAAAACTGGAGGCCCAGGTTCAATACCAGGATGCGAAAAATCCAATAGAGGTGGATTCACCAACGGTGGTTCAGTATAAATGACATCTGCTGTAGAAGACGCAGTGGTAGAGACAGTCATAATTTTTGCCAGGTTATCGGTGGAGGACTCATGCTCCCCCACCCTTCCAGAGAGTATCAGCATCGGAGGTGCTCACAGGCTGCAAATGAATGTCTCGTAGAGGAGCAGGAACACCCCGCGGCTTCCTATTTAGAATCAGCCACATGGTGTAGTTTGACATGCTTGATAGAGACAAAGCGTTTGTCTCTAGAACATGGAAGCGGTGGCAAGATCACAGTTCTTATACTTTGTATTCCAAGGACCGGCACAGGAGCATGGTATGATGGGCCAAACTTCTTTATAACCGTCACCTTTTCTTGAACCAGATCCCCAACTTTTGGAAGCCATCTGGAAATGGTAGGTTGTACGTTTGCACTCGGAGAGAGAGAAGCGGGCAAGCATTTGCTGGCTTGAGCATCACAGAACTTTTGTATGCCCTGTAAGACAGCACAATGGTTATCTACGTCAAAGGTCACTCCACCTGCCACAATGTCTGGACCGTGAAGGTCTAGAAAATACATCTTGATGCCAAAAAGTACATCTTACGGGGACCGCAATCCAGACACCTTTTAAGAAGGTTTTAAGAGCGTGTTGAACCCCATAGAGGTGGTTCAATCAACCACACCCAGTACCTAATACTCTAACCATTAAGGACTGCTTTAAGTCACGGATCGTTTTAAAAAAAAAAAATTATTTAGTAGATTTTATAATCATAAGTACATACAATTCGAACAATCAAAGTAAAAATCAAAACAAATCAACAAGCAGTCACAGCGATTATGAGTTTACATCCAAAGGTATCACTGGTAGGGCATTACATTGTACCCTGTTTAACTTTCTAGAGGGGTACACATGCTTCTGTGGAGTCTAGTCTTGACATAATGCTCCTTCTGTAGAGATCAGTTGAAGTGACCACCGGAACCCACCACGTGGATACTAATTCGTACGGGCACTGAAACAAACCTGGAGGGCCATGTGTGTACCTAATGTAACCTTCCCGACCCAGCATCTATAATGTCAGTAGCGGCCACCCAGTCTGGTCTGTCCGGAACTCCCCCTAATTGGAAGCAGTTCAACCAAGGGTTCATTTTTTGCCTTCTAAAAAACTCCTATATAAGCTCTAAAAATTCTTGGGATGACTTCGGGGGTGGGGGAGGAGTTTGCTGTATAGTTCAGACTGTGTATTACAGTACAGCATATCTCTGGACCATTGTGTCAGAGTGGGGGGTGGTCCTCGCGCCCAATGCATAGCCACTACCCGCTTCGATATCAACAACCCCATATCGGTTAGGCGCCTTATATCTTTACGAACCTGCTTAGAAAAACTTAAAAGAGCTAGTAGTGGATCCGGTGTCAAGGGTTCTCCGGTGATATCACTTAATTTTTTAAATACTGCAATCCAGAAATTAGCAATAGGGTGACACAACCATGCTAAATGAATGAATTCAGCTGACTCCTCGCCACACCATTCGCACTTATCAGTATCCCGCAAGCTAAACCTATAAAAACGGATAGGGGTATGGTAAATCCTACTAAGGAATTTAAACTGAATGAGGCGATGTCGACCATTCAGGGAAATGCATTGGGTTGCTTCGCAGCAATATTGCCAGGTGTCGTCGTCTAACGTGGCTTCTAAGTCTATTTGCCACTCAAGTCTGGCTTTAGTGTAGTGGTTCCTACGGAAGTCTTGCACTTTGCTGTAAATATGTGAAACAAGCCTACACGGAGATTCTGTACGTAGCATTAGGGAGAATGGGGCAACTTCCGGAGGTTCCATCAACCCCTCGCCCAGCATCTCGCAAAGTGCGCGACGGGATCTGTAGAAGTGGAACATCGTAAGTGGAGAAACGTCCTGTTTATTGGCTATTAGGTCTTCCCAGTCTCGTCCTATCCCATCATCAAATAAATCGCCAATTACTGTGATATCCAGGGTTCGTAAGGCGCGCACCACATCTGGTTCTATG
Source organism: Calotriton arnoldi (assembly GCA_963921515.1). NCBI lineage: Eukaryota > Metazoa > Chordata > Amphibia > Caudata > Salamandridae > Calotriton > Calotriton arnoldi. The sequence goes on from CAWUFW010000791.1 coordinate 2,722,599, forward strand.
ATGGTTGGGAGCCAGGCACACCACTCTATAGGCGTTAGGGGGAATACAGGATGGAGGCAGCTTGTCTTTTGATTAAATTGTGCCAGGCGTGTGTGGTGGAATTGATCGTGTCTAAAGTGCCATCGCCGCACTGCTGCGCGAAACAGAGCAGTAGCCAAGTGGGAAGGTGCTACAGCCACCCTTTCTATATGTAGATGGGGAGGAGAGGTGTGTTGATGTAGCCAGTGGAAGGCATGCGAGCTTTGTGCCACCCGATAGTAGAGTTCCATGTCCGGGGTGCCCAGCCCACCCATGGAGTAAGGGAGAGTGAGGATATCCCACCATGCCCGTGACTGCTTACCGGCCCAAGCCAGCTTAACCTGCAGAGACTTGAGATGCTTAAAAAAATGTGCTGGGAGGACCATTGGTATGTTTAAAAACAGAAAAATAAATCTAGGTAACAACACCATCTTCATAAGGGATACACATCCCAGAAGCGACAGAGGGAGCCTATCCAACTGTTTATATCTTCTTCCAGTTTGACAATTGCTCTGCCGTAATTCTCCTGAAAGACCGTTTCCGAGCACGTGTGCACCTGGATCCCCAGGTATCGTACCGGATCTGTAGACCAGGACAAGGGGAACTCTAGATCTATCTGTACCATTGCAGGGGTGAGGGGGAAAACAGTAGACTTAGACCAATTGATTTTTAGCCCAGAGAATTCCCCGAATCTCACCACCTCCCTTAACACTGGGGAGAGGTTAGTCTCTGGGTCCCGGATATATAGAAGCGTGTCATCCGCATAGGTGGAGATTATTAAATTATAATTAGGCAATCGGATTCCTCTATGACTGTGGTATTCCCTTATGGCACATGCCAATGGCTCCGCGACCAGTGTATAGAGTAGTGGGGATAGCGGGCATCCCTGTCGGGTGCCTCTGGAGATTGCCATAGAGGAAGTTACTATGTTTCCCACTTTCACTCGGGCCGTTGGAGAGTTATATAGGACTTCCACCAAACTGATGAAGAGGTCACCTAAACCCATACGTCTCAGCACCAGCAGCATGAAATTCCATTCAACGGAATCGAAAGCTTTTTCGGCGTCTAAGAAGATCGCCGCTGCTTTGATATCTGGCCTAGTGTGTTGGATAGCTCCGAATACTGTGCGTAAGTTATGCGTTAATGTACACCGAGGGATGAATCCTGCCTGTTCAGGGCTGACCAAAGACGAGATAAGGGGGTCCAACCGGTTCGCTAGGACCTTGGCGAATATTTTGGTGTCCACATTTAATAGGGATAACGGCCTATATGAGGAGCAATCAAGTGGGGACTTGCCTGGTTTTAAAAGTGTGACCAGCATGGCTTCCCGCATCGAGGGTGGCATAGTTCCACTCTCGCCCATCTCCTCAAATAGGGAAATCAAATGGGGGACCAGCTGCTCCCCGAACTCCTTATAGAAGGTCACCGTGAGGCCATCTTGGCCTGGTGCACTATTTGCTCGCATAGATCGTAGCGCGTCAAAAACTTCCCAGGCTTCTAGAGGTCTCATTAGGTACGCTCTGTGGTCGTCTGACAACCAAGGCAGTTTAATGTGGTCTAAATAGTCCAGCATATTAGCTTTTGTGCTTTGGGATTTGGTGCGATACAACTCTGAGTAGTAGCATTTAAAGCGATCAGCCACAGAGTCTGGGTCACTAGTTTTTTTTTCACCCGAGTCCAAACGGATCTCCATAGGGTGAGTGGCCTCCTGCCTACCTCTCATTATGGTTGCCAATGTAGTGTCGGGACGTTCCCCCTCTCCATACGTTCTTGCTAGGGCGTATTTCCCCAAGAGTTTAACCTCCCTGTCGGCCTCCTCATGATATTCCTCCAGTGTGACTTTGAGCTCGTCCATAGCCTGTTCGCTACCACCCTCTTGGGCTTCTCGCTCCAAATCGGCCAGTTTCCTTTCTAGCGAAGCTAGGCACCCTCTTATAGAGCGTAGAACTCCGGAGTGTTTAGCAATTGCAATCCCTCTGATATAAACCTTAAAGGTTTCCCAAATAGTAGCGAATCGCGGAACTGACCCTATATTAGTATCAAAAAATACTTCAATGGCTTCTGACATCTCCATCCGAAAAACATCATCTAGGAGAGCATATGGGGGAAATCTCCACGTAAATGGGGGAGGTCGTTTTTGTGGACACTCAAGGTCCAGCAGGATTGGTGAGTGGTCAGAATACAAGCGAGGAAACACCTCGCAGCCCCGTATAGCATGCCTCAGCGAACTAGCGAGGAACCAGTAATCTAATCTAGTGAATAGATCCTGTGGGGCAGAGTAGTGTGTGTATCCCCCCTCCTCCCTAAACAGCACTCGCCAGATGTCAATCATGCCTAGTTCATCAATTGCATCTACAATCGCCTTAGCTGCTAATGATTGGCACCGAACAGGGCCCCCGGAGCGGTCTATAGCAGGGTTTAGTACTCAGTTAAAGTCACCTCCCCATATTTGCGGTAGCGAGGGCAATTGGCGTGTTACATTGAGGAGATTTTGATAAAATTGTGGATGGTCAAAGTTAGGGCCATATACATTTATGATACTGAACTCCATACCTTTCCCCTTGCATTTAGAGATAGCAAATCTGCCCTCAGCATCTGTGTGGAGACCTTCTAAGGAGAGGCCAGCTCTTGGGTTTATCCAAGTGAGTACCCCTCGTGATTGTGGGGAAAAACCCGCTGCGTGAAACATGCCATGTAACTTTCTGCGCATTAACACTGGGCTGTTTAAAGGAAGGTGGGTCTCTTGTAATAGGGCAATATCTATGTTGTGCCTATTGAGGTACTCCATCACTTTCCTGGTTTTCCGATGGTCATTCAATCCCCTCACGTTCCAGGTCAACAATCGCACCCTATGGGGGCGTGGCCAAGCCGCAGACCGAAATGGCCGCGCAGCGTTGAAGCTCCGCCAGCCGACCGACGACACAAGAGCTATCTCCCACATCCTGCACGGCTCCGACGGCGGAATGGGCGTCATTGTGCCCCTGATGCGATGATGCACAGCCTGCGGTAAACGCGGGACCGGGAAAAGCCTCCACGTCGACGCTGTAGAGACCTGCGTCTACAGGGCGATCGAAGGGAAGATGGCGGCCTGAGGTGCCGATGCGTCGGAGCGGAGGTCCTGCGTCAGCGGAACAGCCTCGCTCCCGAGTTGGGGACCTACACTGCCGGTGAGTGACCCGGGTGCCGGTCTGGTTTGCCTCTGCTCCCCCCCCAACTTATACTCGATTCTCGCCTGGGACTGGGCCTGCTTGGCTCTCCCGCGAGCTTGCGACCACATTGCCTAGCTCCTGGAGCCCCCCACCCGGTACGGGGGTGGAGAGGCGGCCCAGGTGGCGGCAAGGTGAGCGATGCCCTCGGGGAGGGAGTTAGAGGCTGCCTGTTGCCCCCGGCGCCCGGTGCTTCTCCCGTGCGGTCACCAAGGCCCTCCAGCCTTGCCTTACAGGGCCTCTGCTGACCCGACGGCGCACCTGCCCTCGGCCTGATGATTGGCCCCGGCTGCCTCCGCCTGCGGCGCTGCACTGCTGCTCACAGCTGCCCATGCTCGCCCTGATCTGGGGGAGTTTCTCCATCTGCAGCCTACGGTCCCCCCGACATTGATGGGCCCCTGATGTACAGTACCACGGGACTCTGGACTCCTGGTGCTTCTATGGCCCGCTGACTGCATTCCGGATCGGCGTAACAGCTTTCACCTCCTGGCGTCAGCACTGTATCGAGTGGTCCAAGTGGTCCGTCATGTCGCGGCGCCTGGGGCCCGGATCGATTGTTTAGGGGGCTGAGATGGTACAGACGCTCTACCAACTGCGGTGGTGACCTGGGGGATTCGTGTGTCGGCGGCGGCCCAGTTGTGTCCTCTTCGCCCTGACCTCGGTGGCTCTCCCTGCTATACTCTTGTGGCATTTGTGGCTCGCTGACCAGATTCGCAAGGACCCGAAACAAAGGACACTCCCGTTCGAGAAACTTGCGGAAAAGATCACGGAGGAGGGTCCCGATATGGCGGAAAGTGGTCCAGGCCCTGATCGTGGTGATGGCAGCGCGGCGCCTCCAGCTGAGTGGCTCCAGGAGATGAGAGCTAGCTTTCGGGCACTGGATGGCCGCTTTGACTCACTTGACAAGACTCTCGAATCGATGGGGGCCAAAATCCAGGCGCATGATAGACGTCTAGACGTGGCGGAGGCGCGGATCTCCGACATTGAAGATAGCACGGCTCAATCGACTAAAATACTGGACAGAATGGAGCGTATACTAAAAGAAGTGGCCATAAAGAACGAAGACCTCGAAGCGCGCAGCCGGCGCAATAACGTGCGCATCCTCGGGGTTCCGGAGTCCACCGCCACGGGTCGAATGGACCTCTTTGTAGAAACCCTGCTGTCCGACTTGTTCGGGAAGGAGTCTTTCACACCTGGATTTGTGGTAGAGCGTGCCCACCGCACCTTGGGGCCACGGCCTAACCCGGGCCTACCTCCACGCCCTCTAATTGCCCGTATCATGAACTTTCGGGACCGTGACACAGCCCTTCGCTTGGCACGAGAGCGTGGAGACACTATCTGGCAGGGTTCCAAGATCGCTCTTTACCCAGACTTCACTGTATGGTGCAGGAGGCCAGGCGCAAGTTTACCGGAGTGAAGGTCGCCCTCCGAAACCGTGGTCTCAAATACGTCATGCTTTATCCTGCACGGCTTAGGGTGGAGTTTGGAGGCCGGGTGCGCATCTTTGACAATCCTAACGAGGTCCAAGAATTCTGTCGCACCTATAAACGCAAAAACGACCAGGCAAATAATGACGGGGCGGCCCCTCACCTCCACATAGTGGCTCCGTTGCAAGTGTGGAACTGTTTTCTGGCTCCGGTGTTGGGTGACATTGGCGTCCTGCTGCCGTTTACTTTTATTAGATTTCACGGGGACTGTAATGTATATTGATTTAATATGTAATTCATAGTTGGTCGTCTGACGTGGCGTTGCCACCCCCCCCTTGGTGGATACCTTGGGTTTGTTTTGGTTGGTCCTGATGTACCTCTTCGAAGTAGCGCTTTTCCACTGTAAAGTCGATTGGTACTCTGCTTATTGCTCTCAAATTGGGGTATGCCTTACCTTTATTGTAGTGAGGCTGGGTGGGGGGTTGCGGGGGTTGTTCACAGGTTTTCATTATTGATTATCGTTATTGTTGCTCACTGTCTTGGTTCACTATCTCCAAAATGGAGCTCGATCTCTTTAGACTCCTCAAGGATCTCGGATGGCGCAGCCAGGTTTGATTGATGGTCCCTCCAATTTGTCTTTGCTTTCATGGAATGTCCGGGGTCTCAATAACAATCGTAAACGACGGCAGGTGGTACATTATTTGATCAGACATAATATAGACATTGCCTTCCTGCAAGAAACACATTTACCGGTTTCAGACCCTGCTCACTTTGCTTCGAGCTGGGGTGCACACAGGTACTTCGCTAATTTTAGTAACTATGCGAGAGGAACAGCAGTTCTTATACACAAGAGGGTTCCCTTTCACTGCCAGCTCATAGTCAATGACAAAGAGGGCCGATACACCATTGTCACGGGGTTATTGATGGGTCACAAAGTTACATTGGTGTGTGTCTACGCCCCTAACACTGATTCGCCGGAATTCTTCCATGCACTGCACGTGCAGCTCTCTAAACTAGAACCCAGTCTGATCCTGGTAGGGGGGGATTTCAATCTCCTTCTAAATACCGACTTGGATAGCACATCCACCTCACCAGATACAAAACCTAGAGCACGGCGCGTGCTCCTTGAATTGTGCGAACAGTTTTCGTTAATGGACATATGGCGCAGGCGCAACCCCACACTTACCAATTTCACGCATTATTCAGGACAACACGACACATGGACCAGAATTGATCTCTGGTTCCTCTCCCTGGAGTGTCCTCCTGGTATCAGGCGCTGAATACATTTCCTAGAACGTACTCTGATCAATCCCCTGTCCAGCTTTGTCTCCGTGTCCCTCGACCAGAGGGGTTTGAGAGACAGTGGCGTTTCCCTAGTCGCGCGCTCCTCGACGACCTTTTCTGTCATGAGATCAGGGAGGCCATAGAGGACTACTTCGCTATTAACACCGGCTCGGTGGACACTTGGGCTGTGCTGTGGGAGGGGTTCAAGGCTTTCATATGCGGTGTATGCATTTCTAAACATGCTGGGGTTCTTAAAGCTCTACGTGCAACGCTGACAAAACTGGAGGGTGAACTCACGGCTCTGGACAATGAGTCTCGAAGTGCCCCCACATCTTCCTTGCAAGGGAGGAGGCTGGCCCGCCTCTCGGAATACAGAGAAACAGCGGATCGCGAGATACTATACTTGGGCAAATATCAAATTGCCCGACGTTATGGAGAAGGCGACCGTCCAGGTCGTACGCTGGCTCAAACACTCAGGCCACCCTACAGCAAAGCGTACATTACTGAGATCCGCACCTCAAACGCAGCTCTACTCACATCCCCCACTGACATCCGGGATGAATTCCGGTCGTACTACACCACGTTATATGCCTCTAGACTGGGCCGTGACCCTTCCGCACAGGAGGCTTATCTCTCAGAGATTGCTCTGGTTTACCTAGAGAAAGATATGCAAGATTTCCTGGCAGTACCTATCACTGAGAATGAGGTGCGTGGAGCTATTAAAGTGCTCCGTGGCTCGTCCGCCCCTGGCCTCAATGGCTTTACTGGGGAGTTTTACAAGGCCTTCTCAGACCTGTTGGCTCCACAACTGATTGAAGTATATGCTGAAGCCCTGGAAAAACAAACCCTGCCACCCAAGTTAAGTGAAGCGGTTATTATTCTTCTCCCTAAGCCCGGTAAAGACCCCTCCTTTTGTGGATCATACAGGCCACTTTCTCTACTTAATGTAGACTATAAAATACTCGCAAAAATTATTGCCAATAGACTTTCACAATTAATGGAATTCATCATCTCCCCGGCACAATCTGGCTTTGTCCCGCATCGTTCGACCACCTTGAATCTACGGACATTGTTCGCAATACTTCATAGAATCAGCCCCGAGGTTCCTGCTGCAGCAATTCTTCTTGACACGGAAAAGGCGTTCCATACACTTGAGTGGTCCTTCTTTGTGTCCGTAATGCGTTGCATGGGCATGCCGGCTGGCTTTATAGCTACTACAGCTTTACTATATAGTCGTCCAATGGCGAGGCTTCGCATAAATGGCACACTCTCTAGCTCATTCTCACTATCCCGCGGCACACGCCAAGGGTGCCCGCTGTCGCCACTTTTGTTCATTCTCGCCATGGACCCATTAATACGACACTTTCAAGAACGACACCTGCACAGGGGGCTGCAGTTTAAGACGTGCCCCCTTATGGTTTCATTATACGCTGATGATACTATCCTATATGTCAGAGAGCCCCAACTCAACCTAGACCCGCATCTCCGGGAGATCATTCGTTTTGGTCAACACTCCGGATTAGGCATTAATTGGCACAAATCAATTATTTTTCCCTTAACCGCCTGCACGACCCCTTGGGCTTGCGAATTCCCTTTGGCGTGGTGCTCTGATTCCGTCAAATACCTGGGTATACACGTACACCTAGATCCGGTTCAGATTATTCAACTTAATTATGGACAAGCGGTGGAGACATTGGAGACTCAAGTGGAGAGGTGGTTGTGTCTCCCATTGTCCATCGCAGGCAGAATCGCCATAATTAAGATGATGGTCCTACCTAAATTTTTATATCTTTTTAATAATATACCCATTCCCCTCACGAATAGTTTTTTTTTATCATTACGATCCCTTCTCATCAGGCTGGTGTGGGGCGGAAAACAGCCACGGGTCCGCTGGAAGATCCTTACTTTACCGTATGATAGGGGCGGATTTGGGGTGCCGTATTTTTATTTATACTATCTAGTGGCACAATGTAGTTTTGCCTTTGCCTGGTACCACCCAGATGCCAGGATTCCGTTTCTGCGCCCTGAGGCTGACTCTGTCCTCCCTGAAAGGCTTGCTGCTGTCTTGCCCAAAGGCGAACCAAGGGACCCGGTAGACATACAAACGGTCTCGACCACTAGTTGGGCGTGGAGCAAGCTACAACGATACACTGGCACTCCAGTTTTATATTCGTCGGCCCTCCCTCTCCCTAACGCCCGCTGGCTCCCCATTACAGGCGAGAGACTTGTACAACGCACATTGACTACGTTTAATGTTTTAACGATCGGAGACTTGTACCCGGGCGGTCACATCTTTTCGGGCACAGACGAAGCTCGCTTCCAAGAGGCCACGTTCATGGACAAATTTGTTCTTAATCGTCTGTACTCCGCATTGCGGGCCACGGTAAATGGCTTTCCTTTAGAACCTGACTCGTTCGCTCCTCTGTCCCTCATCATTGAGAATGAGAACGGAGTGAATATCGTCTCCAAACTTTACAAAGCTTGCTCCGCGCAAATCCCTAGCATAGATGACAAGCTTCGTGTGGAATGGGAGACTGATTTGGGTCAGCCGATCACAGACGACGAATGGGCCATTTGCTGTAAAGCCACAAAAGACGTCTCCTTGAATAGCCGCCATAAATTATTACACTATAAGTTTCTGCGTAGAATTTACATGACTCCGGCTAAGATACATAAAATTCACCCCAGCAGACCACATGCATGCCGGAAATGCGGTGCCCAGCACGCCGATTTTGATCACCTGACTTGGACTTGCCCTTACATATGTTCTTACTGGGTACTAGAGCACTCAACATTAGGAGACATGCTTGGACTCACCCTTGTTCCTATTCCGGAAGTGGCGCTATTGGGCTACACGGTGAATTCCCTAAGCCGGTCCGGAAACTTGCATCCCTTAGCCTACTGGCAACACGAGAGATCGCATTACACTGGGGTAGCAAGGTTTCTCCCACATTACAAGGCTGGTTGAACAGTTTAGCCTACTGCAACACAAATAGTGAAATCTACTCCAGCACGTTGCCCAGCACCGCACGCCCCAAGGATATTTGGGGCCCATACAAAGTATACATCGACACCCTTCGCAACTCCACCACTTCACAGACGAACTCGGGTATCGTTCCCACAGGTGTAGGATAGGGGATTGGACTCAGCTGCTAACAAGTCATCTTAGGCGACATCCTGCAATGCAGGGTTCAATACCAACACTCTCACGCCACTTACTCACACTCATGATTTTGGGATGGTGGCACAACTAGCTCTGCAGCCATTGATTGTTTTGTCTATTGCACTGGAGAAGTCTTTCCGAAATGCGCTTAACACACTGCTTCTTATCAATACGTATATTTTATTAGCCATACTTATGAGATCGAGTACTGTTTAATTATGTTAGATATGTCAATCTGATGCTTCCATGATAACACTGTTTATGTTTTGAAGTGAACAATAACGAATGTACACTATGCGGATAATTTGATAATCAATAAAAATACAGTTAAAAAAAAAAAACAATCGCACCCTATCGCCTGGAGTTCAAGAATGGAGGGGACGATTTCCCAACTGCATCCCTCTGATGCCCACCAGCATAAACACCCCCGGGAAGCCCTTTACCACAGGATTCTCTTGTTAAGGTTGTTAGGTACCACACCCTTGCTGTGACCAAAATAAAACAAACAAAAAAAAAAAAGCACCCAGAACAAAGTTACCACCCCCCACCCATGCCATGCAAACCCCAACTGAGCATAGTCGGTGTCCCCCATTCCCCCACCCATCTACCTAAAATGGAAAAAACAATAGACCATAAAGTGTGTAACTCTCGGGAGCGGATGTTACCAAAGCACCGCTAACTTCACCAGAAAAGGCAGACAGTATGCCATGCCATCGGAACTAATAAGGCACATCTGAGACCAACATTCTAACATTATTTCCTATTACGGGTGGAGGAATCAACTACACAACTACACATGTAAACCCTGTATACCCCAGTGAAATAAAGTGTTCAATCGCACAAAAAACAGTGACCCTCCCTCAGGCCGCTATCGCAATCATCAACAATACTTGCGAGAGTTTGGGTTACTTCACGCCTCCGTGCCGATCTCTGTAGAGCCATTCAGAGTCCACTGTTAGTTGAAGCCCGCTATTGAGCACCCCTTACAACTAGAGGACACGCTGTCAATCCAGGACAACTGAGACAAGGAAACCACCAAATTGAGGCTCGCTCAGTCCTGTTCAGCCAGGCCGCCCCACCAGTTGCCTCTGGATTCCGCTCTAACCTCTTAGGAAAGTTTTTAAGTGCTTTTTGTAGAGATTTAGGATCCAAGAAAACTCTAGCTTTACCGTCCATGATGACTCTTAGCCTGGCTGGATAAAGCATAGCGTATTCAATGTTCTGATCGCGGAGGCGACGTTTCAGAGCAGTAAATTGGCGTCTGGCTTCCTGGATCTTCATGGTGAAGTCCGGGTACAGGGAGATCGTCGAGCCCGCGTATGTCAGTGTCCCCTTCTCCCTAGCCCACTTTAGGGCGGCGTCTCTGTCTCTGTAGTTTAGTAATTTCGCTATCATCGGGCACGGACGGGCCCCCAGAGGCGGCCTAGGGCCAAGTGAACGATGGGCGCGCTCTACCACAAACATTTCTGAAAAAGTTTCATGGCCTAGCAGTGTGATTAGAAATTTCTCTGTAAACTGTTCCATATTGCCCATCGAGGTGGATTCCAGAAGACCTGTGATTCGGATGTTGCTCCTCCTGGACCTGGCCTCCAAATCTTCAGCTTTGTCCTGCAGCGCCACGAGCGCTTTAGCCATTTGTTTTTGGACGGAGTCGGTCTCCGTTTGCGCCTCCTCCACCTCCGACACGCGGCGCTCGGTCATGTTGATCCGTTCTGCATGTTTGTCTAGGCGCTCCGACATTCTATCCAAGCGGAATACGAGTGAGTCAATTTTGCCATCAATAGTTAATAAACTCTTTTGCACCGCAGCAAACATCTGTTTAACATCTCCGGGCTCTTCTTCAGGGGCGCCTACCTGGTCCTCCGTAGAGCAAGACTCCCCGTCTCCCTGGCCCTAGACTTCCTTTGATCGAAGAGCAGTTTCGCCCATATTGTCGCCTGATGGGGCACGACCACCCACTAAGGTGCTCTTGTTCTCTGATAAGAGGTATGTAGCACTCCTGTGCCTCACACAGTGGAACTCCGATCGCCGTGTCAGTCACGATCTCAGGCTGTGTCGGAATGAACTATCCCACACCAACTGTCGACAGTCAGAGTCCACTCCTCTAGAGCGCTCCCCTTGCTCTTAGAGGGTCGGTGACTGGGGAGTAGCACAAGAGGAAGTATGGTGCAATATGCAGAGTTGATTGAAACTGGCAATTACCTCATAGATGCCTGGGGCTCTCATGGGCTGTGTTTTGCAGCACGACCTTCAGCAGGGCTCCGATTCCCCGGCCAGTGTTAGCTTAACATTCAGCAGCTAGCTCTCCGAGTCACGCAGGAGCCTGCCGGGGCGAGGGCGCCACTCCCATGGGACCTCCGGTCGTATTCACCACCGTTGTGAGGGCACGTATACTCAGCTATGATTGGGAGCAGGAGACGCAGTCCCAGTGCAACCACGCCACCGGAGGAATCCCAAACGGTCGAGTCCACGCAGCCCAGCAAGCGATCCCGCAGCAGGCCACACCGGGTGGGGCTCATCTCTGGAGCAACGACATGTAGCGCTCTCCGTCCAGTCCGCTCTCAGTGAGGTGTCGAGGGGAGCACGGAAGAGTCTCTATGCCTCAGTCCGCCACTCCGCACACCCAGGCGTCCGTCCAGCGCTGGTGCCCCCGGGGGAGGTCGCAGTAATAATGACGTTCCGCAGGCAGTGTCAATCAGCCATAGGATGGTGCTGTATCAACTACGGCCAGCAGGGTCCCCGGTACGGGTGCGGCAAGACTCTCGGGCAGGCGCCCCCCGGGTTCAAACGGTATGCAGCTTCGACCCCGCGAAGCAGGCCAGCGGGCGCGTCAGGAAACAATGAAGGGAGGCACACCACACAGCAGCACAGGCCGCGGCTGTTTACTCCCCTCGATGTCCGAGCACCGCTTTTATTTTGGCGCCGGGTGGTAGCCGGGGTCTAGCACTTCTCTCTCCACCCGCGTTGGATCTTGCAGGTGCACCAGATGTGAGGATTCTTGAGGAATTAATTTGATGGCTCGCAGAGCTCTACGATCACGTGGCCATCTTGTGCTTCGGCAAGCTCCGCCCCGTCACGGTTCGTTCTTACACAACAGACTTGCCCTTGGGCCTATATGGAGAAGAATAATGCACCTGTACACCCAGGGATGTCATTGAATCACAATACGCTTTAGTAGCGAAAGCCGGACCCTGGTCCAAATGGAATGAACAGCACGCAAAAGTACTGACAAAGACTTGCAAGACTTTAATACCAGTTTGAACATCAACCAAGCGCTATGGCCAAACCCAGAAGAATCTAAAGAAAGATTCAACTGTAACTAAAATAAATTTGAACGTAGTATCCGAAATCAGTGGACCACAATGAACCATGTAAATACAGCCAAAAAGCTTGTAAGAAATTATGAGGGGCTTTTGCGGTGGACGAGCCACCTTGGAGTGTTTAATCTGTTGACAGATTTAACAACACAGGACATAGTTTTTGGCCTCCTGGTATAAGCCTTGCCACCAATAACGTTGCTGTAGCAGCGAAATTGTAGCTGTCACTCCCGCATGCATGGAAGCAACACCTTCTTGTGCTACTACAGTTAAAGTGCATGTGCGGTCTTTTTCGGGAATCAAGCGATCACCAACCCCAGGATTTGTTGTGAAAGGAGCATTTTGGTCATTTAAATGATAAGAGTATTTAGAAGGAAACCCCTTTGGTAAAGAGGTGCCGTTTTTAATTTCATTCAAAGCTGTCAATATATCGTTATCTAAACGAGTTTTAGAGCTTTTAACTGCTGCTACTGTAGCTGTGGCAACTGCAGATTTGGCTGCTACATCAGCTAGAGAATTCCCTACAGTGTGTGCTCCCACACGTTGATGACTCAGTGTATGTATTACATGAATTTGTGGCAATCTATACTTAAGGTCTGCCACTTTAACCCAAAGCAGTTTATGTTTGATTGTGCTACCTTTTGAATACTTAAATCCATTTTGTTGCCAATAATGTAGATTATCATTAAAGGACTGCACACATTAATACAAATGACACAAATAAGTGTGGGGAATTCAGGATCCGTATTTTCAAGTGCCAGAAGCAAAGCCTTCAGTTCAGCCAACCTCGCAGTGCAGTCTACGAGAGACTGCATGAGAGTTGTTTGAGGCTGGAAAACACCGTCCAACATAATGCCAATAAGAATTGCGCATGCGGCTGAATATTGCTGCTTAGAACCTATAGCTGGTTGAGCTGAACCGTCAGTGTAAATTATATAGTTATACTGATCGAGAGGCAAAACAGTGGATGGCAAAGAAAAACATGCTCATACTGTCGATATTCTTGCATCTGCAAAGAAGGGTCAAAGATGAAATCTACATCAACAGCTGTTAAGGATGTTGCCCAATGAATCCATCTAGGATGCTGGGCTTTAGCATTTGGACCTCTATCTTTTGTAACAGCTCCCAGGGTAAGATTTGTAACAACAATATGCGTTTTCATGTGCAAGAGGCCATTCCTTAAGGATAGCCATCTGCACTGCAGTCAGTATTTCTCAGTGAATGCAAAATGCATTTCCGCATTGGAATATAAGTGCGATTTATATGCAATCTCCACTGTTTCACCTTCGTTCAAGGTGATGTAAGTAATTTCAATTGCACCTGATAAAATACGGATGACCAGGTTCATCCGTAAAGGCTAGGAGTGGGCGGTGGCCTCCGTTCCGCTGCAGAGTTCACGGAGTCTTTGCAACTCCGCGCTCCGCTTGGGGGGTGGTCAGCTAACTCAGTCCCGATGATCTGGGTTTTTGCATTGCCCACATGGCGGCATCCTACTGCCTCGGGGTTGATAGCACCACGCCGGGGCTCAGTGATGTTTGTGTGGTTTGCCTCAGTGGAGGAAGGGTTTATTTTTATTTTTGGCCTCATCTGCCCGGTCACAGTGTTATAATTGTCCAGACCGGCCATGGTTTCTGTAGGACTAAGGGGAAAAATCACTACGGGGAAAAGCACCATGAATGGGTTCCCCCCATTAGTGTTTAATCACAATGTGTCTCCTACAAACCTGTCAATCAAGTAGGGCAGTCCAGGATTGCGTCAGAGGTATGGGGGAGGGAGCATTTTATTTTAATTGTGTTGTGAAGCTGTTACAGTGGCCAAGCAAGCAATACTCTGCCTGCTTGTGGTACTCCTTGGAATTTGACGGAGTTGTTCGGTAACTCCGCGGAATTCCGCAGAGTGAAACTCTGCCAGATCCACCCAGGCCTAGTACTGACACATGTATGCAAGTGGTGTGTTTCAAGTAGATCAGATTGTAAAGATCTGAGTGTATCTGTATGTACTGATGTCTAGCATGAAGTGGAAAAATCAGGGCATATCAATGCATAAAGAGGTTTTATTCGTTGTGCATATTCAGGTATGTATGTTCTGCCCAAATTAAAAAATCATAGCAGGGACTGCGATTTTTTAAGTGTGTTTGGAGGTTCCATTTGTGCACACTCCTTCCAAAACTGAGGGGCTAGACTCTTCCCCTCATGTGTAAGTTCATACCCTAGAAAAATAACACTTAAAAAATCTACATTAGATTTCTTAAAGTTCAACTTGTAGCCAAGTCCAGCAAATCCCAATATTATGTGATCTACTCTGGCCTAGTAGATTTAAGTTATCATCCTTCAAGTAGATTTCATCCTCGTAGCACAGAGTATCTTGGTCATTTTCATAAAGAATCGACACAATTCGTGCCACAAAAACTCCCGGGCTATTCTTATAGCCCATAGGAAGTCGTACATTTGAAAATCCAGGGAGCTAAAAGCTGACCGAAAAAACAATTGGAAATTTCCAATGTGATTTTTTATTTTATATGGACCACCTGGTTAATGAGTGCTGTACTGTTTATGTTTTGCACTGTAAATGTGCGTATATGACTATTTAACCCTTTCCGTGCTCATGACGAGCTCAGCTCGTCATGCTGCGCGGTAGCGCTGTGCGCATGACGAGCTGAGCTCGTCACGACCCCACCCGCGATCGGAATGTCCAGCATACGAGCGGAATTCCGATCGCGGTCAAGGGGTTAAATGTCTATAGTCTAAGACAACGCGATAGGAATGATCTGATTTTAAAAAGGAAAAGAATTTCTTTAACAGGCATTTTAGCGTCCCGTTTAATAGGATATTTCAGTTGTACTTGCAGAGTACACTGTATAGGATTAACATGATAAGGGGAATCTTTATTCCAACCAATATGGTTGCGGTAAAGTGCAGGGGCCAGTGCGAGGGCCCATTCGGACGCATAAGCTTGCTTGACTTTGTAAGGGACAAGGTGATAAAAGGAAGAAAGAATGACATCCTCACCTTGTGGGGAAGCGGGTACAAATGGTGGGGGAAAATACGATGTAGTTAAGTTGTCCCAGAATATTGCATTAATGGTGCATTTAACATCACCTTCAATTTGATTATCTAAGGGATATAAAGAATCAGGAGGGGCCACACATGTATCCACTGTTTCAACTGTAACAAAAATATCAGTTGCTTTCGGTGCCAGAAACTCCTGGAGATTCTGACGTACTATAGTGACTTCTGACACGCTGTCGAGGAGAGTCACCACCTAACTCCTGTTCAGGAGGAGGAGGATTCTCACCATCTGTGGATATATGTAGCAGTCAAAACCCCAACTTTCTTTTTCTGAAACGGGGCTTTATGTTGAGAAGTCTTGTCCTCCTTCTTTATATTCATGTCAGACAAGCATTGTGTCTCCCTTTTCGGTTTCACGTACTCTTGTTGACTGCATTCAGATCACTCGTCTCTCTCGTACTGCTGGTCAGACGATTCCGGAAAGGAACGAGGAGAATGTGTGTCAGGAACCAAACACCTGTCTGGAGTCTCGATTTTAGTGCGATCAGGAAAATCGTACAGTCTTGCAGAGGACTCCGGAGGTGGAGAAATTCTGTAAGGTTTGCCTTTTTTGTTGTTGTTTAGATCTGTCCCATGGTTTTTTAGCAAACTCATGGGCTGGTCTGGCATCCTTGTCAGCGCTAGGCTTGCCAAGAAATGGTACTGAAGGCCTGGTTCCCAAATTATTGTGTCCTAAAAATACATTAGCAATAATTATAGGCAACTCACGTTCGCGGTCGGCTATTGCCACTGCGGTAAGTCATTGGCGTATAGCCAGAGATGCTGCTTCTCCTTTAACACTAGAAAGAATCATTTGGGAGACTACGGGAAAATTGTCCATTAATTTCAACCCTAAATCGAGGGCAGGACCTGCCCCATGTTCATTCTGTATCTGTTTGAGAATGTTTAGTAGAACGGCCATTGAGGAAGTGCCATGGCAGAGAGTATAGACTGTTGCAAAAATAGTCCCCCAGGTGTTGCAGATTTCAAGAGTGGGAACCATTCCAGTGAGTAAACACATAGTTAAAATTCTGTGCTTGTCTTGTGGTTCAATAAGGGGAAACACAGCTTCAAGTTGATCGATTTTCTGGGTAATCCAAAATGGAATTTCCTCACGATTAGTGGGTTATTTGCCCATAACTGAATGAACAATTATGCCCAGACATGAGTCCCTTGCTCTCTGTACCACTGGATTCAAGCTAGCCTGGCTGATATGGGGTGATACCCCAAAACCAGTCCCAGGATGCTTGTTTTCACCCAAGGAGGTCCCGGCTTTTCAGTTCGGGATGGACTGTTCCCATGGGGAGCAGGGTAAAGACTGATAAGCATTGGCTGGGTCCAAACTGGGGTGGCATGGTGAGCAAAAAAAATGATGGATTAAACCCAGATCTGTGATTGGGGGTGGATGTTTGATTTGTTCAGCATTCCGTTCATCATTTGTTCACGTAGCATCTTTCGCCCTAAGTGGAATGGGTATGCCCAGGCGTGGGTTCCTTGCTTGCTGTGCCACTGGATTCAAGATAGCCTGGCTGATGAGGGGTGAAACCCCAAAACCAGTCCCAGGATGCTTGTTTCCTGTCCAGGGAGGACTTGGCTTGGCAATTCGGGCTCAACTGTTCCCATGAGGAGCAGGGTCAAGACTGATTTACAAATGTCTGGGTCCAAACTGGGTGGCATAATGAGCAAAAGAATGGTGGATTTAACCCAGATCTCTTGACTGGGGTAAATGTTAGATTTTTTCAGCATTTTGTCCATCATTTGCTTGCACAGCATTTTCCACCCTTAGTGGGATGGGTATGCCCAGATGTGAATCCCTTGCTAACTGTGCCACTGGATTCAAGCTAGCCTGGCTGATGAGGGGTTATAACCTGTAACCAGTCCCAGGATGCATGCTTCCGGTCCTGGCTGATGACGGCTGGAATGCCAGAAACCGGTCCTAGGATGCTTGTTTCCGGTCCAGGGAAGACATGGCTTGGCAGTTTGGGCTGGACTGTTCCCATGAGGCACAGGGTCAGACTGATTTGCATATGGCCATGTCTGAACTGGGGTGGTGGAGTGAGCTAAAGAATGATGATGGATTAAACCCAGATCAGTTGACTGGGGGTGAGTGTTTGATTGGCTCAAACGTTCCGTCCATCATCCCCTTTTGTATCGCTCCGGTCCATGGAGGACCTGACTTGGCAGTTTGGGCTGGACTGTTCCCATGAGGAGCAGGGTCAATCTTGATTTGCATATGTCTAGGTCCAAACTGGGGTGGCATGGTGAGCAAAAGAACGAGAGATTTAACCCAGATCTCTTGACTGGGGGGAATGTTTGATATTTTCAGCATTTTATCCATCATTTGTTTGCACAGCATTTTTCACACTTAGTGGGATGGGTATGCCCAGACGTGGGCCCCTTACTAACTGTGCACAGGATTTAAAATAGCCTGGCTGATGAGGGGTGATACCCCGAAACCGATCCCAAAATGATTGTTTCTGGTCCATGGAAGACCTGTCTTTGCAGTTTGGGCTGGACTAGTCCCATGAGGAGCAGGGTCAAGACTGATTTGCATATGGCTGAGTCCAAACTGGGGTGTCATGGTGAGCAAGAAAACGATGAATTAAACCCATATCTGTGACTGGGGTGAATGTTTCATTTGTTCAGCATTCGTCCATCATTTGTTCTTTTTGTGGTTGTATTCTGGGGCTCTGGGCAGACACTGCACCGTCCCCCATTTCTTTCTTTGTTATCATTAATAAGGCCCTTTGAAGTTCCTGTTTAGTTTATTCTGAGGACGCCCTTCCCCGCTGATGCCCCAAAGACCTTAGTGTGGATTTCTGTATGCTGTGGGGGTTTTGCTCACCTCTGGTTCAGCCCTACTTGCTTGGCCCAGTGCCATTGCTAGTCAGACCTTAGCTTCTGGTCAGTAGGAGAGCAGACTATGCGCTGCATATCACACCTGCTCGCTCCCTAATTGTTGGGTTTGAGAACACAGTGACAACACTTGTTTGCTGTGCATGACTTTAAGAGCAGGGCCTCTCTATTAGCTCGGTGAATGAAGCACAGTGATGCAGTGTAGCTCTGGGCCCTCTAGTGGAGCTCTGGCAGCACTGTATATTCTCATTCATGCCTGAAGGAGCTCCGATCCAAGGCTGTCTCCTCAGGCATACAGAATTTGAAGGGAAGTGCACGAGTGAGGATTCTTCAATCACCACGGCCGCAGCTGGGGGTTGCTTGCAGGGATGGCCTCATATTGCAACTCCTAATGGTTTTGATTTGTTTTATTTTTAATGGGGCACACATACCCTCTAGCAGCCCTTCAGTGCACCGCACCCATGTTCACAAAATGAGTGTACAATCTTGCCTCTCTATTTGGCTGGGACCCTGGCATGGCGCTCCATGTGCCTCTTCTCCTCTTACTGAGGTGGAATGATGGTGCAGCAGGGTTGCCGCGGAAGGAAAACATTCCTCTCTCCTCCCTGTGGTGGTGACACATGGTCACCAGGGGGTGCAGGGCACTCTCTTCATGCCCATCCTGGATTTTCCTCTTTTCCACCCGTTGGGCTCACGATTGGCTGAGCATGTGCTGCTCTTGGCCCACCACCGCCAGATTGGAGATGTGGTGGTGGGACATGAGACCTCTCATCATTTCTCCTGGTACTCTGGCCCACAGCAGAACAGTTGCAGTTCAGTCATGAGGGGAAGGGCTTAGGCTGGCCACTCCCGACTGTTCTGGGCTTGTTGATGCAGCAAGCTTACTTCCTGAAGGTGAGTGGCTGCAGGGGATACTAATCATAGGCACTGCCATCCTCCCCAGGGGCAGGCTACCCCCTGCCTTATCACTGTGTGCTTTATCCTCATTTGCTTTCCTTCCAGAAGCGGGGTTGAGGTGCTCCGGAATCCATCTACACCATCCTCACAGTAAAAAGGCTGTGCTCTCAGCAGTGCACAGGTGAGGTCAAACAAACTCGCCGCCAATGTAAAGTTGTGGGCCCTAGGCCCATCTGTTGAGAAAAAGCATGACACAGACACTACTCAGATCGGTGGGAACTGGCCCAGGGTACATGACCCCGGCCCTTTTTATTAGCAGGGTCACTTGACTGGTGATGTCTGTGTTGGATGGGTGTGCGGTGGGTGTCAAGCACTATTCCTAGCGAGGGGCTGCTGCATGATATGCCCAGCAGAAACCTAAAAATAAACGCATTGTGTAAGCTGATGTTTTATTGCACCATAGTTGTAAAAATCCAGCCAACAATTGATTTGGGCCTTGCACAATGCAAAATGACTCTCTAAGGATGGAATCCAGTGCATTCCAAATTACTTCTGTTTACGCGATAAATTGCAACACAATCACGCATATTAATACTAGTAATTGTCCATAATTCCTTTCACAGTTATTATAATATTCACTCTCAACACCAATTGGGAGAAAGCACTGATGAATTGAATGTTTACTTTCTATTGAGGCAAATATAGCGATATGACTAACAATGGCTTCTGTCAAATAAGACTGGCAATTTTATTATTGAGCATGTAACAAACAAAAAATAATTCAAAATGTGAAGGAACACAGTAATCAAATGGCATCCAAGATTGGAAAAGTTCCAGATAGAAGATGGCATCCACAATACATTTTGCATACATTCATCATCCTGTGCCCTGAAAGTTTGCACTGGCCACCCAGGAGCGAAGCTATCAATGGTGGAGCTGGTGCAGTGGCACCAGGGACCCTGTATGATTGTGTCACACCTTAGTCTCTTGTGTTCCAATAGCATGAAACGACCACAGGCTAGTGACTAAGCACTTCACTAAGAACTAAGGGCTACATTTATCAACAATTTTTGCAAGTGCTAAATCACCAATAGTGATGCAAACCAGTATTTTCCGGCTCGAAGCATGTTTTTTACTGGAACATTGCCTACAATTAACAAAAAATAAAGCTCAGCACTGCTTTGTGCTACTTTGCATTAAGGGGGCATCCAATGGATGGTACATGAGCGTTTCAATGCAACCACCCTTGGGTTTTGACATAAAGCCCTTCCTACTAACAATTGTAGGCTGTGCTTGCCACCCAAAAATGAGATCTCTTTGAGCGAGGCACAAAGAAGGAGAACAGTCTTCTTTTTTGCACACTTTTCTAACTTTGCATGTGTGCTGCACTGTAGACCACATATGCAAAGTGGTGAAAGTTTAAAAGTAAGTCTGTTAGTATTTTGTACTGGAAGGATTTCCACTCAAAGGATGTGTTAAACGCACACAGACACTTTTGCCCTATAGTGCAAAGGTCTATTTGTGACACTAGGCAGCCTGATTGTAACCCAGATCTTGGGAAGAGAGCAGGAGCACCATATCTTAGTAGATATATCCCTGTCCTGCGTTCTCCCTTTTACATAACGCAGTGCTGCAACTCTGATTGCTCTTTTGTGTTGCATGAACGAATAGTAAACTCTGCAAAGATGAGCGAGTGGCATACTAATAAACATAACAATTAGACTTATTCATTTTATGCTTATTTTTATTGCTTATTGTGAAATTGCATTTTTCTTTGCATATCTAGACATGTACTGTGACCAAAATGGGTTCCATTCAAGTAACAGAACATATGCTCATAGGCTTGGAAATCCACATTTTCACATATTTCTCATTCCTACCTGTGCTTAGTTCTTCTTATGTATATAGAGTAGAAATAGCTTCTATTATGCATGTACTTGTTCTCCATTATTCATCTTTCATGACCGGTTTTATTACTGTCTGCTTCCTGCCTTAAGAGCCTTTTCATTTTGATATTGTGAATTCAGATGCAAAGCCACACGGTTTCCAGGGGGCATATTATCAAGGCGGCGTTAATGAATTATCGCCGCTTTAGCGTCCGTTTTCGGACGAAAAGCGGCGATAATTCTATCGCCTAATTAACAAGGACACGCTAGCGCGTGATTCCTGCATTAGCGTCCGTTTCTGCACGCCTCCCATCGCATCGCTAATGAGATGCAAAGGGGCGTGCCTGTGAAAACAACATGGGGAAATATCGCTAACCCAGGTATCGCCATATCAACAACGTGGGTTAACGATATTTTCAATCGCGTTAAGTATGCCTTAACGCAGGAATTTAACGTCTGCTAAATTCCTGCCTAAGGCATACCTAACATGGGGGTGGATTGTGTGGCTAAGACCACAGGCCCTATCACCAAGGATATCGCCGTTTTCCATGGGACATCGCTGGAAAACCAGCGATGTTCCCTGGAAAACATCGCTATCACTGGAAAATTATCGCCTTTGCGCTAAGCGTTGTTAATACAGCGCTAGCATGGCGATAATTTCCAGCGATAGCCGGCGATAGGATTCCTCGCGCTAACAGCGGCCAGCGATAATTATCGCTGCCGCTTGATAATATGCCCCCAGGCTTCCTATGAAGCTGCTCTCAAGACATCATGCAGCACCCCAGATTTAAAACCTTGAAATTAAGAATACTTGTACAATATTCCCCTGCTTCGAAGAAGTAGTCTTTCATATGTTATCATCTGGACCAATTTCAAGTGAATTGGACAATTTCAATTCATGTTCATTTTGACTTAAGCGTTCATAAGGTTTACCTTTACTCCTGAGAAGGATTAATCTGGAGAAATGGTCTCACCAAATTAGTAAAAAATGGCCTGATGATCAAAGTCATTGTGTAGTTGCAAACCTTACAATCTACAAAGTCACAGGGTTTGACCTGCTAAATGACTTTTTGCTATCTCCTGAACCTTTGTTCTAAAGTTAAAAGCCATATTGAAATTAGGAAGAGGCGTGAAAGGGGCATCCCCTCCTGATTGCGCATCTCAATAAAATGTAACAATGGTTTGTGACAGCAGTTGTGGTTGCAAACCACATATAAGTGACTGACGTCTCAAAGGAGGTAGTAACCCATTCTCAAAGGGGAAGCTGTCCTTTTCAGCAGTTTCCCATTTGGAAATAATGCTGGCCGGCTCTGGGGGCGCAGGCAGTGGTGGTCTGGCCAACTGCCAGGTCCCCCCATTGCCCTGCAAAATGGGATTTTTTTTTAACAGCTGCACCAGTGTTTTGAATTAACACAGACTGCTTTAAAAAACAAACACAGGCAAAGGCAATAGGTCCTGTCTTTAAATAGCTGAGAAATTTGCTTTGCTGATGCTTCTTTAATTAGGACTGCAAATACATGCATTAAGACACATTTGGGCACATGTCGGGCAACCTTGAAATGGGTTTCCTATTAAAGGAAACAGGGCCACCATGTGTCATGAAACATACATCATGATGTGTACAAGTGGATATATGCACGTCAGTGCTTCGTGACAAGCACAAGCTGTCAAGGTCTGAATGCCGACAATTCTCTCAAACCTTGAGCTTAGCCGCTCTGAGATATGGGAGGATGCCCTTTGGTAGCCATCTTGCTACTGAAAATGAGGCACATCAGATGACTGTGTCATGAATATTATTTCTTTTCTCTCCTGGTTATTCCCATTTTTGAGTTACATTTCAGGCAAACCAGCATGAATACGTATGATTAAAAGAATGAACATTTATTTTATGTCATTATGTTTTGCAATGTGGCAATCAAGTATTTGCAATTTTTAATCTAATTACTACCTGTTCTGTTTTACATGACTTGTTATTGATTTTCTGAGGAGTTTCTAGAACTGATAACTTAGACCCTCATTGCGATGACATCCAGGTCATCAGTCCAACCGCTACATTTCTATGCAGCTGGTCGGACCGCAGCGGGCGGGGGTAGGACCGCCGACTCGGGGCAGTGTGGGACTCCTGTCCCTGCAATGGAGGCGGTGCCTGAGCAGGCACCCCTGTAGGAATTAGATGTCCCTTTCTGACTGCTTTTCCGTAGCGGTCCGACCACCATGAAAAAGCAGATGGAAACAGACTTTGGGGGCCCCAAGCAGGGCCCTGCCCCCACACATCCATTCACTGTGCCTGGCACACGGTGCATGGATGTGGACAAAGTGCTTTTTTCTACTGTGCTGTGGACCTTTTCCTGGGCCACAGCACATGCCGCAGTAATTAATAGCACTTTCCGACCGCATGGCCGGTAGTCTCATCATAATTGGGTGGGTTGGACTTCTGACTCATTGTCAGGCGGTCACCTGCCCAATACGATGGAGGTCGGCGGTCTGACCGACCACCATCATAATCAGGCCCTAATTGTCTAGCATATTATTGTTGATCAAAAGAAACAGCCATGCAGAGTGAAAATAACTGAAAGGGCATCAGAACACCCTCTATTAATTGCTTATTCTGAAGAGTTTCAACAACAGTGAAATAATGTTATAAAAGCTGAACCCAAAGTGTGAAGAGTTAAAGGGGACATTTATGCCAGGGGGCAATGACACAGGCTGTGCAAAATCATATCACTGATTTTAACTGAAGGCTACGAGGAAGAGAGACACTTAGCCTTTACTTGCAGAACTCATTGATGCAGCTGGCCTCGCATGACAAGAATATTTGGCCTTGCTGTAATATTGAACATAAGCCCTTTTGTTTAAACTGGTCTGCAGGTATGAAGTATCTCTGAAACTCTAATTTGGTTTTTATTCTGTGCTTTACTAGAATTAGATTAGTGCTTAGAAGTAGCAGAATGCGGATTGTAATTGCTATAAATGTATCATCACAATCATGTTGGAGTACTTCCTTTTATTTATGCTTTTATTAAGTACCATTGCTGCCATTTCATTTGTCTTTATTGTGGTTACAATTGATATCATGTGCACTAGATTAGCATTTTTATTTTAAGATAAGTCATTATAAATGATACCTTGTCTTCTAGTGTTCTACAGTGAATTGTTCATTAATGAAAGAGGGGCTGCAGTCTAACTGTGTTTCTTTTTAGAATCGGCACATTGGCTAAGGCTTTAGTGCCAGGGGATCTAGAAAACTGAATTCTATGATTCTAGAACAATCTAGAAAATATGTCAACTGCAATGAGTGTCACAAAATAGGAGTATATATCTGATAGGCATACACAATTTCCAAAGCTTAAAGAAGGCAACTCAAGAAATTAAAGAAAGATGGTTCAAGTGTGACTAGCACAACAGGCTTGAGACAGGGCTGAGGAACAGAGTCAACTGGAGCAAGAACTGATATGAACTCAATGAAGAAACTCCAACTGCATTGTGAAATAGTGTCTTGAACTTCATCATAGCCTTTTACACCTGAATATATATGACCTATAGAAATTGGAAGTAAATTATATTATTTTAGGTTGGGAATATCCTTCAAAGAATACCTGATAGGCCATCTTAAATTCAGTCAGGCAAACTTTTGGAAATTGTGGCATGGAACACCTTAGTGGCAAAGTAATATATTCAGACATACCACCATAACTCTGGCCAAGGATCCATGTGCCCCAGGAAGCTGACCTGCCTACAAGACCCTGACTGCCAGCAATGAAACACGGCCACCATGGTAGAGAGGAACACCATTTCTACTGCTTTACAAGCCACAGGTGCCAAAGGCAGTATTTGGAAGACATAGTATAAGAGAACTCTCCCCATTTCTAAAATCTAACCAAAGATAACAGTGAGGAAGAATCCAAAATCAAGACCCGCTGAAAAGTAGGTCTGCCTCGGCCTGGGAATGACCACATTGTAAGCTTCCATGACAGCCACTGTCATGACATGTTTATGATGGCCTGTGCATGAATATGCATCATCAAGAAAATGTTACAAAAGTAGCATACAGGAAATTGAAGCTGCTTGGCCATGGAAAAAATAATAAAAGACACAAGATTGAGAGGTAGGGAAGCAACAGTAGTGCAGGTTTAGTTGATGGGAAATAAATGGTGGCAGGACCAGGGGTGGATCTAATCAAAAACAATTTAAAAAAGCTGGGTGTAGAGGGGAAGCCACATGGTGAGTAAAGGGAAGTGAAAGGGTAAGCAACACCTGGAGAGAGAGCAAGAGAACACATGAAATTCCATGAAGTGCATAGATTCTGTGCCCAATGGCAAACATAATAGAAAATAAGTGGAGGTAATAACAATAAATCCAAAATCTTTTGTATCATGGACTTGTAACCTAATTATGCACATCAACATTTTTTATTTCTCATAATTTTAAATCATTTACCATCAGGCAGGAAATGCTTTTCCCCAGAAGAGCAATCACCATTTTGCAATCTATCTCAGACAGAGACGCTAGCATTATCCAAGAGTTTGCACCTTATCCCAACTACTACACAGGAGTTTCCCCGACTAAATGAGGATCTGATTCATTTCTTTAGGAATGTATATTGGAAAGCAATTCCACAAAATCTGAAAACACTATGCCTTAGGAGATTACTCCTTTTCGGAATTCCTCCTTCAGATGGCCACCTTCAAATAGGATTCCAGATGAAGCTATGTGTTTTTTTTTTTTTTAAAAAGACAGTTTGGAGAAACAAATGGCCAATAGGAGAGGAAACACAAATTATTGCTTTTGATATGTCACATATTTAAAGAGAAGTGGCAAAACCTCTTGGGAATAACATAATGATCACAATCACATTGTATAACTAGTTAGTGTGCAGTCAGTAATATAGTGTATTTAATAAAATATAATGACAAAATGCAGACCAAAATAGGCACTCCAAACCTTATTTTCATTCATATAACCAATCTTTTATTGATATGTTCCAGCCATAAAAAGATGTGCTTTTATGCAGTCATTATTAAGATAGCCATAAGTCAGACAGCCAACACATATTGTTACAGGTAGGACTACATCAGAGCTGTGAATAATATAAACATATACCTTGATTATTTTTATTAACACATTTTAAAAACAATTAATTTCTTACCTTTAAAAGCTTGTTGACTTGTTCATAATACAATGACCAAACTTGGAGAAAATATGCCAATATTTAAACACCAGAGGCTTCACAAACTGTGTTTTGTAGTACATTTAGTAGTTCTACAATAGTGCAACCAAAGTACCACAAAATGTTGTTTACAAACCAACAAGTGTAAATCTCCACCTCTCCTATCTGTTCGATAGGGAGATCCTCCCACATGTATGTTTAGACTTTAGAAGTAATCGCGGGAGTGACCAGTGGACGGAGCTTGACAAATGGGCATACCCCTTACTATGCCCAGTGGTTTGGGGCGATGTAAGGAGGGCTTTGGAGAGGAATAGGGAGAGTGTTAAGAAGGGACATGCACCTACCCACAAAAGAGTAAGCCCACTGCTAGTGACAAACTGCAAGGAAAGTTTCTACAGCCAAAATGGACTGAAAGCCGGAGAAAGTGCTGCACCACACATGGCCAGCCCTGGGCTGCAACACCCTCCCGTTGAAAATAATGGAGGTTAGGACTTAAAATAAAACACCAGTTAATATTATTGTAGCATTGTTTTATTTTTCTATATTTGAAATATATGTCCACAATTATTTTACACTTATATTTACCCAAAGCAAACTTGTGCTATTTTTTTCAGTTAAACATGTTTTACTTTGCCTATACTTTACCACTGAGAGACTTCACATTCGGGTGAACTACACCCTATAGTAAATAGATATAGGGAAAACTATATGAAAGTTTATAAAATTTTATTGCAAATTAATAAATATATTTGTATGTTAAATATTATTGTTAATTAATGTAATATATTAATTTTAAGTGAAGACAAAAGAAGAAAATGTTACAACACTATTCATTTGATTTAGAATCAAATCTTCAAATTAATTTAATACATTTCAGTTTACAAAAGTTCTTTATATTATAGGCTATATTTTACATATAAAAATCTGTGATCCGCATTATGTATTCGTAATTCAGAAGAGCATTTTTAATTTTTCGGCCCTGGTTACTTGACTAGAGGGGCAATCCACCCTTTGAGGAAAGGGTGGATTGCCCCTCTAGGCAGATCAGCAAGCATTCAACACTTCTGGGAAGCATACAGGCTTTTGAGATGCAACACAGCGGAAAAAGTCGTTTTTGCAACCTCGAGGTATCTAAACTGGCACTGGCAAGTGAGATCAAGGAAGATTGACCAGAGCTAAAATTATTAGCTGTGGCTGAATAAATAGGGGCCTCTACTCTTTTTCAAAAACATTTACAATTTCTACAGAAAGGTTTATTGTAGTACCTCAACATCATACTTGTTTCATAAAGGGAATCTCTTGCCTTTTCTACGTGTTTTTTTGATTACATAAGTTATTGGTTTTCGTTGATATTACTGTATGCTTTATTATTATTTAGGTGTGTCGTGCTTCTATGGTTTTTTATTAACCGAAATAAAGAAAATACTGGACTCGACTCATGACTCAATCTCAACAACTGCACTACAGATCTGGTAGCATTCCAAGATTTAGGATATGATTGGCATCTTACCATGTATTTAGGTTTGCATGAATGCACTCTGGTAGCTACAAGTAGCGATTTAAGATTGCGTCTGTATAAAATGCCACACCTAGCACGGGGAGTCGAACTTGTGCGGACCACGGTAAGTGCCAAATCTGTATAAAGACCACTTGCTGATGTTTGTTTTCTCTATGTATTCTCTAAGCAAGAGGACATAGGTGGTATTATCCGAGGAGTGGCTCATAGATGTTTGGACTTGTGAGTCGTAAAATTTAGGGTGAATCGCTAAGATTTTGTCTATCGCTGGACCAGTTAGATCACGTACATGTGCATATTTGAATCCCAACCTGTATATTGTGTTCTTTTCAGCCGTGTACAAACCTTTGAATGTGGGTATGTCTACCATTTTTTTAGGTCTCGCCTAGCGTTGCAGCGCGAATGCGCTGCCATCGCTTTGCGAGGCATGCAGTATACACTATAGTGTGGAAGCTTCGTAAAAGCTCCGCCCACTCTCCGGCCCATCTTCTTCATTGGCTTAGGTTATAAATGCTGCCTTCTGATTGGTTTTAAGCTTGTTAGTCCCTCCCCATTACAGCCATGTCAGTCATTTGTATCCTTCCATGGCTACTGGCCCCTTTACTGCACAGACTACTTTCTTCCCGTACCTCCCTACACCCCCTCCCGCAGTCCGTGACTTCTTGGGGCCCCCCTACCATGCACTCCCGGTCATGCTCGTGCCTTCTCCCGTTTTCAATGCTTGTTCTCATGGGTTTCTCGTTCGAGATGAACGGCGTCAGCGCGCTCCCTCACCCTACGTCACAAGACTGAAGGCCGCGCGCGGTTTGTGGGGCAGCGTGCTTTCAGTGTAGTTACGCCTGTCAAAAGCAGGTCGAGGGCTTGTGCGCAGCTGCGTGGTGCGCGCCCGCAGTGGCGGGTGCGCGCGGTGTGGCTGTCAGGGCAGGAGCGCGCTGAGGGAGGCTCCATCAGTGTGATCCGGAGTGCGCCCGCAGCAGCTGTCACTATGGTGCTAGAGTCGGTGGTCGCTGACCTGAACCGGTACCTGGGAGATTACGTGCAGTACCTGGACCGGTCCCAGCTCAAGCTTGGGATCTGGGGTGGGGTAAGAGAGGGGCAAGCGCATTATCACTCTATTAGGGTGACCCCGCCACCGTGCGAGGGAGTCCCAGCCAGCTATGACACAGGCAGTGTTTGAGGGTGACAATAGCCACTACCAGTTCATGAGGAAGACACAGGGTAGGCATTGTGAGCCCCCCCTTCAAATATATGAACCAAGAGAAGCCATGATATCCTTAGACCTCCTCTCATGTAAATAACATGAGCACGGGCTTTATTTACAGTTGCAGAGTGACGGGATTGTACACACACACGTGCACAGTAAAACTGTATTGTAGTCGCGAACACTATAACGCGAGTTTAAACAATTACGTGGCCCCCGCTTCCATTGGTTCCGTTTTCATATGCACAATAAGATGAGACTTAATTGATGTGCAAGAGTACACTCGTTTCTGTTCACACTCTGGTAGCATGGCCGCCGGCCGGGGTTCCACTTCCCAATGTACAATTTCAGAGGTTTTTCCTTCACACGATCGGTAACATGACCTTCCGGAACCTCGCATAACCACAATGACACGAACGTCTTCCATTCATTCACAACAACGTTACGGACATCCCCAATAACCTTTATCTGCAACCCGAATGCAGAAAACAAGTAACTTAAAGCTTCCACTCCTATATGCAGGGCGACAAGGAGCGTCCAGTCTTATAGAGTATTCCCGCGCACTCCTCCAGAATTAGGGACTTCAACTCCCATGACATAACCCCAGCCTTCAACTCACACTTGTGTGTAGTTATTTAATTTACAGCGTGCAGATCTACCTAGTACGGTGCACATATAGAGAAAAGAGTACGATAAGAGACTGCGTTAGGAGAAGGAAAGTCATCTTGGGTTTATTTACTATTGACTGGAGGAGGTTGACAGGTTACTTGGGAGGGGCGGTACACTCACAAGTGCAATATGCACTGGCATGCAAGATAATAACCCACAAGTTCCAAGAATTCCCATTACTCGTCGCCCTGAGTTCAGTCGAGCAATTAGGGATATGTGTTTTACTAGGACCTAGGCGTTTTGCTGCTTGTGCAATGTAAAGTTGAGCCATGTGAAAAACTGCAACAGTAACAACTATAATTTTGTCTTAAGTGTTTCTGTGTGTATTTGGAACGTTTCCTAATTGAACTTCAACAAATGTAACACGTAGGTTGCCACTTTTGCCATGCCTTCTCTTCCTTTGTGCCTTATTTTCTCAATCCACTGTCTGTCGTTGTTTATCGTATGTCTTCAAGGAGGAGTCCAACAAGTTATTTACCCTTATATCTCTTGGCTCCCTGGCTCTCCTGGCGGTTCGTCTCAACTGACACCAATTTACCTGGTTTCATTTATTTTCCTAGCCTTTCGTTTAGTAAACGAATGCATTCTTGCGCTGGGCCGAAGTTCCGGATTGCAGTGGTTTGCAAAATGAAAGTCTGGCACTAGAAACATGGGGGCATATTTACAAGCCCCTTGCGCCACTTTTGCGTCACTTTTCCCATGTTAAAAATGACGCAAAAGTGGCGCAAGGGGCTTGTAAATCTGCCCCCTGGTGTACTGCTGACAATTAGTCAACAACGCTACTCGTTTGCTTTCTCGCAAAATTCTGAAGCCAAATTATTATCAATGTAGAAATCCCCGATGTACTCCTAAACCACCTTATGGTAAAGGTTTTTTAAGATTGAAAGTGAATGCGTGGTGTAGCCTATTTATTGAACGTAAGTACATTCATCAGCAGTAAAAACATTATCATTCTAAACTTAAGGCACACGTGGAAATTCACTCTATACTAATATGGCTATAAACAAGCCTGGGCGTAATCATAATGGCAAATAAGTTATTTAAATTAATGATTGGGAAACGTTGGGAAACAAAATGGCAGTCGACAGTTCTGTGTAATGAAACTTAATTATGTCTGTTGCAATGAGCTAGCTGTTCCTAGCGGCTTGTCTGTAGTCAGCCTGCCCGAGGACACCTCCCATTGTCAATAATACCATGTGGTAGATAGCTTTTGTTTACTATGAACCACGTGATTCTGAATAAGACCTGTCTTTGCTGAATATTTCAGGCCACTCCTTCATAAGTTAATGCTCCATGGCCCTGAGACGATTTTAACTGCATCCTGCCTTTATAGATTGTGGATACATGGTCTTGTCCCATAAATAATACTTTGCCCAAATGTCTATCATCCCGAAATATGAGTCATTTGGGACATCCATTTTTGCACTGTGGGGGTTGTAGTCCGGTGTTTTGTTTTAAAGTTGGTGATATAGAATCAGCTATAATACTCTTGAGTTCTAAGCAACCGTCTTGTTGAATTCGTAGGAAATCTCTCCTCTGATTAGCATTTATCAACTTCTCACCCGTCCTTAAATCTCGCTGAAATTGACATAACCAGAATCGTCCATAAAATGGTTTGTTTTCCAGCTCATATTTGTTGTTTCTGTGGTGAAGCTCGATCATGAAAGTCAAGGCCAGAGAGGGTTGGGGTAAATAAACATGCTGAATATTTCTTTTCTCGCTCAGTAAATCTTCATGAATGTACATCAGTGTTCTGAATGAGGTGACCCTTCCTAGGTCCCTTGTGGCCAGATTGCGAGTGAATGCTTCCTTTTTATTGTAAGACTTTCTGTCAAAAGCTTAGCATAATGTCATAATCGAAAGGCAATCTTTCTTTGTGTGATGCTGTCAAGCCATATGAATTAAAGTGCATACCTAGCGGAAGACCCACACAGGTGTCCATTTACATGTTCTACTACTCCATTTATTTTCTACTGCATATTTCAATGGGTGCTTTTATACTTACATGTTTTCTTACTTTTCCATAGATGTTGTTTCATTGCTGCCCCCACTCAAGCTTCACTGCTATTACAATATGTGAACTGTATAACTGTACAAATCCCACACATAAAAAGATAAAACAGGTCTGTGGTTGTTAAATAGCTTTGAGATTTGGCTGTGTTTGGTTTACAGTCACTAGTACAGTGAAGAATGTGTTTGGCATCATTTTGGAATCAGTGAGCTTAAAATTTGTTGGGACCTCTGTGACAATTTGGAATTTACATAAGCGTCAATTCTGGGGCAAAATCACCTGGGACTGGAATACAGCGAGGAGCACATAAATGCATCTGGATGTTTCAGAACAGCATATAGTTTGCCACATAAATAAAATAATTTGGCACAGTACGACCACTTGCTGCCTTAATTATTGTATCCACACTTTGTTACAACCTTCATTTCTAGAAACCCAACTCGATTTCCAGAATAGAACAGCACCATTTTCTCCCTTGGCCCTTTTACCTAAAAAAACTTAACATAGGAGAGTGGCCCTAACTGCCACGGTTCCTGGGCCATATGTCAATGGAATCCTTTGAATCTGCACTGTGAATACTGGAGTTTCATTAGTGATCACTGTTGGTGTTTCACAAGTGTCTGGAAAATAATCACAGTGTATCCTTTGTTATCATGTGTCTTCACTCAATCACTTAATTTTTACATAACAAACAAATAATGCATTTATTATTTTTAGCAGTCACTGACACACTAACCAGCACTAAACAGTATTAATATTGAAGGGTTTTAATCACATTCATAGT
This sequence comes from Calotriton arnoldi, assembly GCA_963921515.1. Taxonomy (NCBI): domain Eukaryota; kingdom Metazoa; phylum Chordata; class Amphibia; order Caudata; family Salamandridae; genus Calotriton; species Calotriton arnoldi. Next base: position 2,755,048 of record CAWUFW010000791.1, read on the forward strand.
GACATGGCCAGTTCCAATAAATTACTGTTCACTCTATTACTGTTTAGAAGTAACAACTTTTTTATAATAGGGAATTTTAATACACTGTACAAGCAATCTTATTACATTTGATCTTCAGCACATCAGGAACATAGGCATTTGTTTCTATTCAAACAATGTTTAGGTCTCGCCTGCATCAGAGCATGCGCTCTCGCTTTCAAGAGATATTGTGTTCAACAAGGGACTTGGTGCCCACCCATTGCCTACCATTCACTGGCTTCATTGTCACTAGCATTTGTTGCCTTTTAATTGGGCAGCTCGAGTCAGCTTCACTTGCTGTTCTTTTGGCTGGAGCACTGACCAAGCACTGATTGCTTCATCTGGATTAGGATTTCTCCACCACTGGTGATTGAAGTACTATTTTTTATTTTCCGTGTTGCTTCTTGACCTTCCACCCTGTTCGTGTTGCTTCTTGCCCCTCCCAACCCACTTGTCCGTGTTGCTTATTTCCCTTCTACCCCCGTTTGTGTTGCTTATTCCCTCTCCAAGCCTCCCTTGTCCATGTTGCTTATTCCTTCCCACCTCCTTATTCGTTGTGCTTCTTTCCCTCCCACCCAGTTCTGTGTTACTTCTTCCCCTCCCACCCTCCAATCCGTGTTGCTTCTTCCCCTCCCACCCTCCAGTCTGTGTTGCTTCTTCCCCTCCCACCCTCCAGTCCCTGTTTCTTCTTCCCCTCCCACCCTCCAGTCTGTGTTGCTTCTTCCCCTCCCACCCTCCAGTCTGTGTTGCTCCTTCCCCTCCCACCCTCCAGTCTATGTTGCTTCTTCCACTCCCACCCTCCAGTCCATGCTGCTTCTTCCCCTCCCACCCTCCAGTCCGTGCTGCTTCTTCCCCTCCCACCCTCCAGTCCATGCTGCTTCTTCCCCTCCCACCCTCCAGTCCATGTTACTTCTTCCCCTCCCACCCCCTTGTCCGCATTGCTTCTTGCCCTCTCACCCACTTGTCCATGTTGCTTCTTGCCCTCCCACCCACATTGCTTCTTGCTCTCCCATGCCCTTGTCCGCCTTGCTTCTTGCCCTCCCACCCCCTTGTCCGTGTTGCTTCTTGCCCTCCCACCCACGTTGCTTCTTGCTCTCCCATGCCCTTGTCCGCGATGCTTCTTGCCCTCCCACCACCATGTCCGTGCTGCTTCTTCCCCTCCCACTCCTTTGTCTGTGTTGCTTCTTTCACTCCCACACCCTTGTCTGCGTTGCTTCTCCCCATTCCACCACCTTGTCTGCTTTGCTTCCTACCCTCCCAACCCCTTGTTTGTGTTGCTTCTTTCACTCCACCACTCCTGTCCATGTTGCTTCTTTCTCTCCCACCCCCTGTCCATGTTGCTACTTTTTCTCCCACCTCCTGTCTGCGTTGCTTCTTTCTCTCCCACCCCGTCTGTGTTACTTCTTCTATCACCTCCTCTTGTCAGTGTTGCTTCTTCTCTTGCCCCTCCTTGTCCATGTTGCTTCTTCTCTTGCCCCTCCTTGTCCATGTTGCTTCTTCTCTCGCCCCTCCTTGTCCGTGTTGCATCTTCTCTCGCCCCTCCTTGTCCGTGTTGCATCTTCTCTCACCCCTCCTTGTCCGTGTTGCATCTTCTCTCGCCCCTCCTTGTCCGTGTCGCATCTTCTCTCGCCCCTCCTTGTCCGTGTCTCATCTTCTCTCGCCCCTCCTTGTCTGTGTTTCATCTTCTCTCGCCCCTCCTTGTCCGTGTTTCATCTTCTCTCACTCGTCCTTGTCCGTGTTGCATCTTCTCTCGCCCCCTTCTTGTCCGTGGTGCTTCATCTCTCGCCCCCTTCTTGTCCGTGGTGCTTCTTCCCCTCACGCCGCCCCTTCTTGTCTGTGTTGCTTCTTCCCCTCACACCGCCCCTTCTTGTCCTTGTTGCTTCTTCCCCTCACGCCACCTCTCCTCTCCGTGTTGCTTCTTCCCCTCACGCCGCCCCTCCTTGTCCGTGTTGCTTATTGCCCTCCGGCCGCCCCTCCTTGTCCGTGTTGCTTCTTGCCCTCCCGCCGCCCCTCCTTGTCCGTGTTGCTTCTTGCCCTCCGGCCGCCCCTCCTTGTCCGTGTTGCTTCTTGCCCTCCGGCTGCCCCTCCTTCTCCGTGTTGCTTCTTGCCCTCCCGCCGACCCTCCTTCTCCGTGTTGCTTCTTGCCCTCCCGCCGCCCCTCCTTGTCCGTGTTGCTTCTTCCCCTCCCACCGCCCCTCTTTGTCCGTGTTGCTTCTTCCCCTCCCGCCGCCCCTTGTCTGTGTTGCTTCTTCCCCTCCCGCTGCCCCTTCTTGTCTGTGTTGCTTCTTCCCCTCCCGCCGCCCCTTCTTGTCTGTGCTGCTTCATGTTGCGAAGGGGAGATTGTTTGATGAATAATTACCCGCTTGTCCCTCCCTCATTGCTCTCCTCTCCCACCAGGCTTCTCACCCTCCCACGCTGCTCTCTTCTCGCTCTACACCTCTCCTACCTCCTCTGCCGCTCTCCTCTCCCTCCAGGCCTCTCATCCCTCCCTGGTTGCTCCCTTCTCCCTCCAGGCCTCTCATCCCTCCCTGGTTGCTCCCTTCTCCCTCCAGGCCTCCTGTCCCACCCTCGTTGCTCCCCTCTCCCTCCAGACCTATTGTCCCTCCCTCATTGCTCCCGTCTTCCTCCAGGCCTCTTGTCCCTCCCCTCTCCCTCCAGGCCTCTCGTCCCTCCCCTCTCCCTCCAGGCTTCTCGTCCCTCCCTCGTTGCTCCCCTCTCCCGCTGCTTAATTTGAGCCACTGGTTGCAGCACCCAGGATAATTTGCTGCATGGATAAATACTTATAAGGTCCCAAAGGCGAGACCGATTGCATTGCAAATGCTTGTTTAGACACCGGACGCCATTTAAAGATGGTGTCTAGCCTTTTTTTCTACATATGATGGCATACATGATGCAATAGAATCTTTTTGGGGTCATATAGGAGGAGCAAAACTCCCTGATGTGAAGGGTAAATGAATTATTCAAATGTGTGTCGGGCAGTTTGGCTCCTTACACCAAGATAATGGTCAAACAACAGCCAAATGATGACTAAATACTATTAAAAATGGTGCTCAGCCTCTCTATGCAGACACCATGTACATATTCCTATTATATGGTAGCACTATATGCTATATCCATGGAATGTTGGTCTGGGCAACATTTTTGTTATGCCGGCCTTTTTAGAGTAAATTTTGCATAATAAAATGTACACTGAATTACCTAGATTAGGCCATTTTGGCACATCTGGTATTTTGGGAAGGAATTTTAGCACAAGATGTACTGTTTGGGTAAGTTTTGAACACAAGCTGAATTTCAGCCATAGATTTTGTGGACGAAACTAGAAATTCAAACCTGAGCGGCATTGCTTTGAATGCAAGTGGCAGTTCTGTTGTAATCTATTACTTGATTAGTGCATCCTCCCTATTGATGTCCTCTGCCTTGCTGCTCAGTCATCGGTGATGTCATCGGAATGTTTGGTGTGTTTGAGTTGGAGAGAGAGTCAGTTGGAATGGATGGGCTGAGCAGCAAGGAGGCTGCTCCTGGTGGGGCCTAATATGTATCTAACTTGTTTCCTGTAACCAACCAACAAGGAAGTAACCTGATGAATAAATCTACTATCCTGTTCTACATCACTTGGCCTACGTACCTTTCTTCCTTGCAACAAGTTCCTTTAATGTGGGCGGTCAACAAGCATTTCAGGTCAATTTTTTACCCAGCAGACCATTTAGAGTCCAAAACTATAAATCAAAATGCAAGCATCAATGTTCTGAACGTGAGTGACTGGAAATTAACTCAAAAATATTTTTTTAAACTGAATTTTTACCCGGTTGGACCATTCAAGAAATTCTTTGAGTGCAAGATGCATTCCAAGTAATTACGTATAATCTTGCGTAATATTAAGGTAATTTTGTGTATTTATGCTACAGCAAATTATGCACATCCTTAATGGAATACCCCTCTTATACAATGTAGTTAATGTGAAGCAGTACAAAATGCTGCTTTACGTTACTTTCAGGCAATTATCTAGGCATAAATGCTCTGGAAAGTAAATCTAAAGTAAACCGAGAGCAAAATAATATGACTAGATATGACTGTAAGAAAGTGTCATCAATTGAGTGCCCACCGAATTTAATGAATGTCTAATATATCATTAAACATGCAGTTTATGAACAAAATATTGAACTAATATTGCAAGACATGATATATGTTATGTAGATTTGTTTAGTGCAGCTAATCACCCGTGAGAGTATCCAGGTGCTGGAGCATGAGCGTGGGCCCGGCAGTGCTCCTAGTTGAATAGCTTGGTCTTCAGTTTCTTGAGAAACTTGAGATGTGAAGTGGTCGTTCTGATGTGTTGAGGGAGTTTGTTTCAGTTTTTCAAAGGGATGAAAGAGAAAGTGCACTCTCCTGTCTTGCTTCTGTGGATGCAGGGGATTTATGTGAGGGAGAGAGAAGTGGAGTGTAGCTGTCTGGAGGGTTGGTAGAGTTGGAGTTGGTCATTGAGGTATGCTGGTCCTGTGTTGTGGAGGGATATGTAGACATGGATGAGCAGTTTGAATTTGCAGCGTTTCTGGATAAGTAGCCAATGTAGCTCAGTGAGGTAGGGAGTGATGTGAGCACTTCTGGGGATATCCAGTATGAGTCTGGAGGCAGGGTTTTGGATGGACTGGAGTCTTTGCATGGGTTGGTTGGAGATGCCAACGTAGAGTGCATTGCCATGGTCTAGTCTGCGGGTAATGAGGGCCCTGCGTTCTCTGTGAGTGAGGAGCCAATTGAAAATCTTGCAAAGCATTCTCAGGATGTCACAGCAGGATGCGATCACAGCATTGACCTGTTTGTTCATCATTAACTTTTCAACAAGGATGACGCTGAGGTTTCTAGCGTGGTCTGTGGGGGTATGTGTGGCACCTAGGTCAAGTAGCCACCAGGAGGAGTCCGAGGCAGGATCTCTGTTTTGCCCATGTTTATGTTGAGGCTGTTCTCTTGCATCCAGCTGGCCAAGTTGGCCATGTTGGACAAGCATGCAGTGAAGTTGGCCCTGATGGTGTTATTTGTGTTGGTGAGGGAGAGGACAAGCTGAGTGTCACTGGTGTAGGAGACAATGTTGATGTTGTGGGTTCTTATGATACAGGAAATAGGTGCCATGTACATGTTGAACGGGGTCGGGCTGAGGGAGGAGGTCTGGGGGACTCCGCAGATGAGTTGCTTGTGTTCAGAGGTGAAAGTAGAGAGCCTGACTCAGTGTGTCCTGCTGGAAAGGAAGGAGGTGATCCTGCTCAGAGCGGGCCTTTGGATTCCTGAGTCCTGGAGTCTGGCACCGAGGGTGCCATGGGAGATGGTGTTGAAGGCCGCTGAGAGGTTTAGCAGGATGAGAGTGGAAGTTTCTGCTCTGTCCATGATGGAATGGATATGGCATGTTGCTGCCAGGAGGGCGGTGTCCATGCTATGGTTGCTGTGGAATCCTGACTGGGTGGAGAACAGGAAGTGATGCTGTATAAGATAGGCAATGGCCTGCTTGTTAATCTCTTTCTCTAGTACTTTGCCTTGGAAGGGAAGGGGTGAGATGGGCTTCTAGTTGCTGAGGTCTTTTGGTTTGGCCAAGGGTTTCTTCAGGATGAGTGTGACCTCTGTGTGTTCCTAGCTGTCTAGAAAGTTTCTGCTGAGGATGGAGGAGTTGATGATGGTGGTGAGGTTGATGCTGATCAGTGTGTGTCCCTGGTTGTACATGTGGTGAGGGCAGGGATCTTTTGGGAACCCTGAAGGGATGGTCTACATTATTCTGGTGGTGTCATCTATGGTGAGGGGGCTCCAGTTCGTTAGGAGGTGGGTGCTCCTGGTGGTGGGGGGGTTTCGTGATGATATCCTCTATGGTTTGTCGGGGTGATAAGTTGGTGTAGAACTTGGGTATTTTGTGTGGAAAAAGTCAGAAAGGTCGTCGCAGAGGGTCTGTGATGGGATAATGGCATTGGAAGCTGCTTTTGGTTGGGGAATTCTTTGACATTATTGAAAAGTTCTTTGTCAGATTTGGAGCAAGAGTCGAGTCTGAGCACAAAGGCCGCTTTCTTGGCTTCTTTGATCTCTGCTTGGTACCTTCAGAGTATGGATTGGTAGGTGTCTCTGGAGGTGTTGTCTCGGCTGGTTTTCCATTTTCTTTCCAGTTGTTTGCAATTGCACTTGAAGTCTCTTAGGTCTTTAATTTTTAATGCAACAGCATGCTTGGGCACGAGTTCTTCTATGTCTGATCTTCATGTGGGCCAAGTTGTTGGCGCAGTCTGAGATGAATTGTTGAAGATGGATAGGTTGTTCTGGAGGTCGCCTGTGAGGCTAGGCTGGTCGGATCTGAGGGTATGGGTCCAGTCTGCACCTGTTATGTTGTTCCAGAAGCAGCTGAGGTTGATGATAGGTTTGGGTTTGCAGGGATGGCATGCGTTGATGTAGAAGTGCATGATGGAGTGGTCAGTTCATGTGAGCAGGGTGAGGTGGCTGAAGGTAATCTTGTTGCTGCCTGTGAAGACTAGTAAGAATAGGGGTCCGGTAGTGCGAGTCGGGATTTGTACTAGCTGCATGGGTCCGATGTTGTTGAGGCTCTCTAGGAGATCGGTGGCATTGCGGTATGTTGGGTCATAGAGATGAATGTTGAGGTCGCCCAAGCAGGAGGAAGTCAAGAGATTTAATGGTGATGGGACTGATGAAGTCGGTGAGGAGGTCGATAAGCAAGGGTAATTTAATAACCAAAAACAGCCCATCCGTTAAATGGTACTCTTTCCACTTCTGATGTTCAGTAGACAACAGACAGATTTTTTTGAATAACCCTCACCCACCAGGGTTTCCCAATGGTGGCATGCTTCATCATTGGTTTCTTCCCGTTCCATTGTGGTACAGGGCATGCTACGACCGATGGGTTCTGTGGGAGCACTTTGATCAAATAATATAAAGGATGAAGAGACAAATAAGTGCGGGGGATTTTTGTGGAGAAACTACCTGGCTTAGTAGGAAAATGAATTTCTTCTTGCCTCTATCCGGCATGAATTTAAAAAAAGGGAAAATGTTTAAAAATCACGCAATTATGTACATGAATTTCTATGGTCTACATATTTCAAGACCTACCCCAAGGCTTTGCTTAAGGACCAAGGAATACTCCAAGATACCACTCCTGTCGAGAAAACTCAAAGTTGAGTGCACTCTGCTTTAGATCAGTTGATAAAAATATACATCTACATACAGTACCCATTTGGTAAAGTTTCTGTAAGATCTGAAAAGATATGTAAAAAAAGATTAGTCTGTCAATACAATGACAATATATTAAAGTGGAACACATCACCATTGTGACACTCGTGATATTTTAGTTTGATGGTGGAAAACATTTTTGGGTGCTACCAAGGTGTTGTATATATTTTACTTTTCACACTATATCATGGAGTGCACACTAACTAGTAATACGCTTTTTATTGTTTAGTTGTAGTTCGAGAAAGTATGAACGGGATTCACAGTTGCGGGTCCTTTGTGGAATAGGTATTGAGTGCATTATTATTAACTATGAACTACTGTTAATATTTTGTGATCATTGACATACCTGCACAGTTGAACAAGAAGGAAGATTATTTCAAGGACTACAGGGATCCTCTAAAGACTTCAAAGAGATCATTCTGTATACTTCAACTCCCAAACTGTAAGGCAGATGGTTGAGCAAGAAAGTATTCGATTTTCTGTCTGGTCTTACATCAGTAGAGTAATATAATGTTTGATGAAGGTCTTTCCTTAAATCCATCACAGACTTTTGTGGTCATATTCGATGTACAGATCTTATACACCAATAATATAGGTGCTGGTTGTATACCTCCAAAAGAGAGCAAGATCTCATGAAGTACCCATCAAATTCCGATTAACACTAGCTAAACATTAGTATCACAAAGATTTTGTTTAAATTCAGTGAAGACATTTATACGCACACCAAAAGGGACCACCATGGCATACTCTTTTGAAATGTAGATTACCATATTATTTGTGGCTCAGTATGATGACAGACAGCTCTACAATATACAACCATTTGGTGATTCCATCTCCATGTGGGCTAGATACATTGATGTTGTTTCTGTGATTTGGAATAACACAGAATAAATCCTAATGGAATTCAAACAATAGCTGAATGGAAGACTCCACAATATTCAATTTAAATTTTGTATGGCAGATGCACTAGTACTTTTTTGGATCTACGAATTAAAAGCCAGGAGGTCCACTTAAATAAATCGCTCTTTACAAAAGATACTTACAGAAACAGCTTCCTTAGAGAATAAGAAGCAATCGCTCCAAAAAAGAAGATGCTTTTCAAAATGTAAATCTTGTGGAGAAACTCAAACAATAGAAAAACGACAACAATGGGAATGCAATAGGTGAATTATCAAGAGGTGTATGAAGAGAGTTTGGTCCACATCTAGGGAAGAATTGTTGAAACTGACTCCATGACGAAATGATCAGAAACTAATGTGTCACCATATAAGGCCAAATGATGAATAGAGTGTGAACAAGCACTTGAAATGAATGCCACTTGTAAGCTGACATAGTGCTCTTAGAAGGTAAACCGAAGTGTGCATTCCAAACTTATAAAAATATTAAAGAGTATGTTGTACACTCATCCACAAAAATTCTGAATCAACCCCAGGCTCTCCAGAGCCTGTTTATTATTCTTCCTGTGAAAAGAGATCACAGATGTGTTAACTGTTCTGTATGTGCAGAAATAATTATAGGGATAGTGACTCAGAATAAGAGTTATGTTGGACCTATCGCACTCTACAGGGTCACCCCCAAACTTTCTGCCTCCACACCTCCTGTTTTCTGAACTTGTTTCTTTGTCTTTTAGGACTCTATGCACTTTATCACTGCTAACCAGTGGTAAAGTGTTTGTGCTCTCTCCTTCAAACATGTTAAAATTGGTTTACCCACAATTGGAACACTTAATTTACTTGTAAGTCCTTAGCAAAGTGATACTACAGGTATCTAGGGCCTGTAAAATAAATGCCACTAGTGAGCCGACAAATGCAAAAACAACAGTTGATGGACAGAATGCAGAACAATGTCATACATTCACCCCAGTACAGAGATCTGGGCCTAAATCCATCGTTTTTTTGCTCACCATGCCATTCCAGTTTGAACCCAGCCATATGCAAATCAGTCTTGACCCTGTGCCTCATGGGAACAGTCCAGCCCGAACTGCCAAGCCAGGTCCTCCCTGGACTGGAAACAAGCATCCTAGGACCGGTTTCGGGGTTTCACCACTCTTCAGCCAGGATAGCTTGATTCCAGTGTCATGGAGAGCACGGGACCCACGTCTGGGCATACCCGTCCCACTCGGGGTGAAAAATGCAAAAACAACAGTTGATGGACAGAATGCAGAACAATGTCATACATTCACCCCAGTACAGAGATCTGGGCCTAAATCCATCGTTTTTTTGCTCACCATGCCATTCCAGTTTGAACCCAGCCATATGCAAATCAGTCTTGACCCTGTGCCTCATGGGAACAGTCCAGCCCGAACTGCCATGCCAGGTCCTCCCTGGACTGGAAACAAGCATCCAAGGACCGGTTTCGGGGTTTCACCCCTCTTCAGCCAGGATAGCTTGATTCCAGTGGCATGGAGAGCACGGGACCCACGTCTGGGCATACCCGTCCCACTCGGGGTGACAAATGCAAAAACAACAGTTGATGGACAGAATGCAGAACAATGGCATACATTCACCCCAGTACAGAGATCTGGGCCTAAATCCATCGTTTTTGCTCACCATGCCATTCCAGTTTGAACCCAGCCATATGCAAATCAGTCTTGACCCTGTGCCTCATGGGAACAGTCCAGCCCGAACTGCCAAGCCAGGTCCTCCCTGGACTGGAAACAAGCATCCTAGGACCGGTTTCGGGGTTTCACCCCTCTTCAGCCAGGATAGCTTGATTCCAGTGGCATGGAGAGCACGGGACCCACGTCTGGGCATACCCGTCCCACTCGGGGTGACAAATGCAAAAACAACAGTTGATGGACATAATGCAGAACAATGTCATACATTCACCCCAGTACAGCGATCTGGGCCTAAATCCATCGTTTTTTTGCTCACCATGCCATTCCAGTTTGAACCCAGCCACATGCAAATCAGTCTTGACCCTGTGCCTCATGGGAACAGTCCAGCCCGAACTGCCAAGCCAGGTCCTCCCTGGACTGGAAACAAGCATCCTAGGACCGGTTTCGGGGTTTCACCCTCTTCAGCCAGGATAGCTTGATTCCAGTGGCATGGAGAGCACAGGACCCACGTCTGGGCATACCCGTCCCACTCGGGGTGACAAATGCAAAAACAACAGTTGATGGACAGAATGCAGAACAATGTCATACATTCACCCCAGTACAGAGATCTGGGCCTAAATCCATCGTTTTTTGCTCGCCATTCCAGTTTGAACCCAGCCATATGCAAATCAGTCTTGACCCTGTGCCTCATGGGAACAGTCCAGCCCGAACTGCCAAGCCAGGTCCTCCCTGGACTGGAAACAAGCATCCTAGGACCGGTTTCGGGTTTCACCCCTCTTCAGCCAGGATAGCTTTATTCCAGTGGCATGGAGAGCACGGGACACACGTCTGGGCATACCCGTCCCACTCGGGGTGACAAATGCAAAAACAACAGTTGATGGACAGAATGCAGAACAATGGCATACATTCACCCCAGTACAGAGATCTGGGCCTAAACCCATCGTTTTTGCTCACCATGCCATTCCAGTTTGAACCCAGCCATATGCAAATCAGTCTTGACCCTGTGCCTCATGGGAACAGTCCAGCCCGAACTGCCAAGCCAGGTCCTCCCTGGACTGGAAACAAGCATCCTAGGACCGGTTTCGGGGTTTCACCCCTCTTCAGCCAGGATAGCTTGATTCCAGTGGCATGGAGAGCACGGGACCCACGTCTGGGCATACCCGTCCCACTCGGGGTGACAAATGCAAAAACAACAGTTGATGGACAGAATGCAGAACAATGTCATACATTCACCCCAGTACAGAGATCTGGGCCTAAATCCATCGTTTTTTTGCTCACCATGCCATTCCAGTTTGAACCCAGCCATATGCAAATCAGTCTTGACCCTGTGCCTCATGGGAACAGTCCAGCCCGAACTGCCAAGCCAGGTCCTTCCTGGACTGGAAACAAGCATCCTAGGACCGGTTTCGGGGTTTCACCCCTCTTCAGCCAGGATAGCTTGATTCCAGTGGCATGGAGAGCACAGGGCCTATAGGTCAGGCATGCCTTCACGCAGTACGCCATGCGCACTGCAGTTCTTCCTGAAATTCTTAACGAGCAGCGGAAGTGGAGCCAGGGCGGCCCGGCAGCAGGAGCGGGAGAGAGGACACCGATTTGCCACGAAGGTAAGTGTCCTCTGCACCGGTGAACTCTGCTCCGCTGTGTAGGCGGAGTTTTGGTAAACTTCGCACTTCAAGCGAAGTGCGGAGTTACTAAATCTCCGCAAACTTCGCTGGTGAAGCGGAGTTCACCGCCCGCCCTTACTTAAAATGCCATAGTTGATGTGGCAAAATATACCTTTTGCCGGCCTAAACCTTCTTTTTTAATACACATAAGCCACCTCTAGAGTAGGCCCTAAACAGCTTATAAGGCAGGGTGCAGTGTATCTAAAACATTGGACAGGTATTTTTAAGTTTTATATGTCCTGGTAGTGAAAAACTCACAAATTTGTTTTCCACTACTATGAAGCCTACCTCTCCCCTAGGATAACAATGGATTACCTTATTACATTTAATAAATAATTACTTTTGTTGGGAGCAGGTGAGAATGTCATGTTTAGTATCCAGGACGTTGTAATTTAAAACCCTCTATAATAATAAGGTCGGATTTTAATTCACAATTCTGAAAATTTAACTTTTAGAAACTTAGCATTTTATTGTCCTAACCATTTGGTGCCTGCAGACTGTATCCTGGATCACATGACTATGTGTAGTTCGCAGTTGGCCTTTGTGTATTCCTCCCAGACAGTATCACAATAGAGATCATGGATGTTGGTAGGATGGGCCATCCTGACTTGATGGGAGGAGTGGAGCTGTCACCTATCACACTTGCAATTCAAAGACACTGCCTTAGCTCACTCATAAAGAACTTCACACTAGCCTATTGTGACTGCAGACAGACTGGGACCAGGTCAGGGGGGCAGGAAACTCTAAACACCTCTGTGTGTGGAAAACTTCAGAAGATTTTCCCATTTTAATGTTAGCACCAGGTATAAAAATGGAACTCTCAGACCGACTCTTCAGATCACTTCTGGACCTGTGGAAGACTCAGAAGAAGGACAGCTCTTCTGTCCTGCTGCTTGAAGGACAGTCCTGCTGCTCTTCTGCAAGAAGGACTGCCCTGTAACCTTAGGAAAGAAGGCTGGGCCTGCTTCTTGAACCCAGAACTACCAGAGTGACTATAAGCGCTAGCTGACTGGACTTCTGTTCTGATCTACATGGACATAGCAAGCTTCAGAGATCTGTTTTGCATCTGCCTAGCCTTCCAGACTCAACTGGACATGCCTGTGCCTTGCTGCTGGCCTCTGCTGTAGTGAGTCTTGATCCCCAAAAGGTGACCACGGGTCCTAGACACTTGTCTGGCAGCACACTGTTCTCCACCTTGTCCAACTGTGAGTTTCCTTAGAACTGACGCAGTGTGACGCAACTCGACTCAGCGCAATACAGCATCTCATATAGCAGGCCTCGCAGCTCCTCATCGGAACTGATGCAGTGTGATGCAACACTCCGTATCAAGGACATACGGTACGATTCTTAGTGGGACAAACCTGGTCCCTGTATCCAGCCCGCACTCCATTCAGTCGGCCTGAACTTGTGACTTTGTCCCAGTTCAGAGCAACCAGATAACTACAGTTGGTGCCTTGTGCTTTTGGGTGCTATGCTTACCTTAAAATGTTGACATTTTATATCTCTGGTTATACTGATTGGATTTTTGTCGTTTTGTTGTCAAATAATTTATTCACTGTTACTTTATTCTAAAATGGTGTGGGATTTTTTTGTCGTGTTTTCACTTTATTACTCTTTGTGTGCTGCATAAATACTTTACACATTGTCTCTAAGTTAGGCCTGACCGCTTTTGTGCCAAGCTACAAGAAGGTTTAGCATTTAGTGACTTTTGTGGTTCAGCCTAACAAGGATTGTGGCTGTTGCTTCAGAAGGGCTAACACTCTCCTCAACCAACAACCCAATTTCTCACAAGTGTATAAATAAAACATGATGTATTCTCTATTTGCAACATCAAGGCCATTGTCTATGCAATATTATGGCCATGTCATTTCATCTATTTGGCCAACAGCCTACAGTGGAGTAAATCCTGCATCATCCAACAAAAGGAAGAATTTGCAGAAAAAGTCTTACAACACCATTAGTAGCACACTTCATTGAAAAAAAGACTTAAGGACCTGTGAAAAATAGAATTATTAATTGGGATGGGTGAATACCTACTACTACGAATAATCACAACCCGTGTCAGGATGTACCCATAAAGTCACAAGGGTAACCTGAGCTCACACCCTTGGTAGTTATGGCACAGAGCAGATAGGCTTAACATAGAGCAATATGTAAAGTATTTATGCATTACCAAAACAGTAATAACATTAAAATACATAACAATAAAAATCACAGACTGAATTAGAAATCGAGGTGTGCGGAATGTTTCATTCCACCCGAGGAATTTGCTGAATCTGGCCACTCTGCATTTCTCCTGTAGCACAAAGTTCTGGCCATAATCCACCAATTGTCCTGTGACGGAATTTTCTCCCGTGAGGCCCCACAAATGAGGGCACAAGTAAATATTTGGCATCCCCTAGCACCATTTTCTAATGCGGACGGCTGTGGGTGGTCACAAACTGTCTCAGTGAGATGGCTGCTTCTTGAGTAGATTTTCTACTCGAGTGGCAGCAAAATCAACTCGAATGGCCACGCACTCTTGCACCCCACATGGTGCAGTTCACACGGCTTTTTCAGGATTGCTTGCACTACTGGTGCTAAATTGCAGTGCGAGCAGCACAACATGCTTATTTCTGCCCATTGGCATACCTCTTCAGAATCTCATAGAGTTTTTAAGTGCCGCCACAGAATTCAGCAGAGTCAAACTCCATGAGTTCTGCCCATCCCTAATTAGAGACCCAGAGTAAAACTTACTAAACAAAATGACTCCAAAATGCCAAAAATAGAATAAGGGGAGCCTGAAATATGACCTTTTAAAGTTTTAAGTAAAAATAGCACCAAAAAGTTCTAAGAGCTTGGGTCAGATGCAAAAAGAAGGTTCATATCCGGCCTAAGATTTAACCTCTTAGTATTATAAGTCCCAACATTTCAGGGCAGCTCTTCTGAGTTATTTCTAAGGCTCCGAGGACCACACAGACATCAAGGGCCAGGACACATTCCAGCAAAGGTCACCAGCAAGATGCAGTCCAGGTTTTGTTGCTACTGGCCACCAAGGCATTGCAGGGAAAGGGGCTCTTGTAGCTTGGTGTCTCCCTGTAGCCACATAGGAGAACAGCAGTGTTACCATTGAAGTCCACCTTCTTTGTCCTGGTTACATAAGAGAGCATGTCCAGAACTTTGGGGGCTCTTTCTGTTCAAAGACAGCAGGTCCAGTCCTCTTCTGATCATCCACAGGTCGAGACAGTGTTCTAAAATGGATACTTGGAGGTGACACATTTATGCTTAGTACCAGCTAGTGGGTGGAGGTGCAGCTGCGACCCGTGCAGGTGAGAGCTGTGGGGCTGGGTGAGGGGGGATTTCGACAGACGATGACGAGGGAAAATTAAATAAATCATTCATTTTCCCTCGTCATTGTCTGTCAAAATCCCCCCCACTCGGCCCCACCGCTCTTACCTGCACGTGCCACAGCTGCGGAGGTGACTCCGGACCACTTCCTACCCAATGGTTTAAAAGTTGCCAGGGCCAACCCTTTTTTTTCATTAGTTTCTGTTTGCTTTACTGTAAAGAGGCCCAAAATGCCATGTGTTAGGGCATATTTTAAAAGGTGAAATTCTCCAGCCATACTAAACTTGGGCTCTGAGGGGTGGGGCTGTATGTGGAAGTGTCAAAGGGAGCTCATCAGTGACCTCCCACACCTAACACCAAAATACAGCTTAACGAAGGTACTGTACCCACAACAAACATAGCGAGAAAGGTCTGGTAGGACAAAAGCAGGGTCCTTCAGCAAAAAGATTGGGGATCCTCAAAAATTGATTTGGCATCCTGCTCTCTCCCTTTCAAATGTGCCCCTAGTGTCACATGTAGCTGAACAGACTTGTAAGCATTTGACAATGTGGTGTCGAGTGATGCCCACAGCATCAACTCTGAATATTCTGAGGCTTTCAGAAGGAGTCATCTCTACTCATTCAGGTCAGCCTATTGCTTGTTCCTGGGAGGCATTTCACACCTCATTCACACCTACTCTAAGCTGAGCCCAGGCAAATTAGCCTCCAGGAACTTCAGGCAGAAAAAGGTAACTTTCTAAAAGATACTTTTCCTTAATATTTATCAAATATGTGACGTCACAATTGAATTGGATTTGAATAACTATTAAAAATAGTTGATTATTTATTTTTCTAGCTAGTCCCATTCCTGAAATGCAATACTAGTACTTAAACATCATTCTGGATTTCTTTAATGAAAAGATAGGCTTGCTACAGTTAAACTAACTTTATTAGCCTTGTCACTGTAGGCACATGGTAATATTAATAGCTTTTAAATATCATGCATCCTACTTTGTATTCAACAAGGCTTACATATGGGTGACTTACTATTATTTAAAAGGAGCTTAAGTTGTTATCTGTCAAAAGGTTATTTTAATAGGTCAAACTGCAGGTTTTTCACTGCAACATTCAGGGTAGGCCTGAAGCCATATTTGCACTGACACGGTAGTGTATGCCACAATAGGGTAAATGTAAATCCGTATTTGTAAAGCGCGAACTACTCACCCTTACGGGTCTCAAGGCGCTGGGGGCCGTTGTGGGAATTAAGTGAACCATTGCCCAGAGTCACATGGTGCTGAGCTGAGCTGCCACCGGAGCCGGGGATCGAACCATGAGCCCTGTGCTCCGAAGTCAGCTGCTCTGGCCGCTGCACCACACCTCTCCACTGTGCCACTGTCCATAAGCAGCATTTAACATCCACACCCTGGGTGCATTTTCTACACAATATACTAGGCGAGTCAAATTTGCCAACTAAGAACAAGCCAAATTAACTGTATTTTATTTTTCAGAGCACATTCCCTGGGTACTAGCCAGCAGTGCCCAATTGTGCAGAGTCTAAAAACCAGCAATAAAGTAGGGTCCAGCAGAAGGTGAAACGGTTTGGGTGACCATGCAGAAAAAGCGAATTTCCTATACCCAACACAACCAGTTCCACTTAAGGAATGCACCTGAGACTATGAAAAGGATATTGCAGAGATGATAACACTATTCAGTCCTCAAACCGAGTGAGACACGAGCAGACAAAAAATGCCACACTCTAATTCATGTTTGTTCTTGTTTAGAATGTGACTCTCGCTATGTTGGCATCATTCTGGGTTGGGAAAGATACACCATTTCAGTTTCCATCAGACGAATGAGCTGAAAGAATATTCAGGACTTCCTCCCATGAAAAGAGCACAAGAATTAAAAGGGTGGAGGTATGGAGGTTTTCTCTATGAAAGAGTCTGTACAAAACTGGCAGAAAGTTACAAAAAACTTAATGAGAAATTAGAAATCAGTTTGAGAATGTGCTAGTTTCTATATGCGCAGTACGGCATATCTTCTTATATATTATCGCACACAACATTACTGGCCAGGACATTATTACATACTGTTGAAACAGAGTTACTGATTGAGGAGGATGAAACCCTACTCAAGCAGCAACCACAGTTCTTATCAGGGTGACAAACCCAAATTAATCTCTGTTAGCCATAAAAGCAGTCAGGTTTAACTTAGAGACAAATTGTAAAGTATTTTTGCAGCACTTCAAACAGTAATAAAGTGAAAACACAACAAAAGAAAAATCCCATGCCAATTTAGAAAAAATGAGTAAAATGTAATCAATTATTTGACACCAAAATCACAAAATTCCAATCAGTAGAACCAAAGATATACAATATTTTTAACATTTCAGGAAAGTAAAACACCTAAAGCACAAAGCACTACTGGCGGTTATCTGGTCGTGCGAGACTGGGTGAAAGTCACAAGTTAATGTTAATTTCTTTGTAAAGCGCGCAAATGCCCTAAGGCGTATTGGCGCTGAGGGTCATGAAGCCTACAGTGTAGTGTGTGCAAAAAGGAAAAATGTTTAACAGGATTAGGAAGGATTAGGTAGTAAAATGCCAAGTTTTCAGGTCTTTTCTGAACCTGAGTAGGTTAGTCTCTGATTTTAAATGGAGAAGGAGGCTATTTCAGATTTTAGCTGTGCCACTAATGAAACTCCTGCCTCCCCAGTTTGTCAGTTTAAACCGGGGGATGCTGCCATTTTTGTTGCGCCAGAACGCAGTCCTCGATGAGGGTGTACCAATAAAGGTTCTGTCTGAAATTGTCAGGGCCCGAAACATATAGGGCCTTGTGGGTGATACAGAGGGCTTTAAAGTTGATGTGCTTTTTGGTGGGCAACCGCTGAGGTTTGTGGGCTTAGGCGGCTGACTGGAACGTAGGAATTCTTAATAGCACCTGTGCAGCTGCATCCTGCAGAGTCTGCAGTTTTCTTAGCAATCTTTTTTGCATGTTGATGTGCATGTCATGCAATTCTTGTAGGCTTGTGGGCACTGTGCAATACCTACAAGTGTAGGCCGATCGCGAAGGAGCACGGACCGGACACAGGAACTAGGTTAGTCCCACTGAAAGAGTTACCTTCAAAGTCTAGCTTAAGAGTTCCCTTCACAGTGGAAGGGGCAGCACAGGCCAGGGAGAGTGTAGCCAATAGTCATCGATGCAGTGTGAAGAGTAGGCCGGGCGTCGTGGACGGTTGCCGCTGTAGCGGGAAGATCCTGTTGGAGCGCGGATTGTCATTGCTGGAGCTATTTTGGCAGTCACCGCAGGCTGCTGATGCTGTTGAGCAAAGTGCAGATCTCATGTTGCCAGGCATCGCTGGTGGTCTCTGTGGCATGAACAGTCGGGTTCACTGGAGTTTCGCATTGGCAGGCGGTGCAGGCTGCAAGACCTTGACACGAACAGACCCATTCACGTCACGAAGAGCCCAAAACTTCAGGATTTCTCCTTTTCTTTGAAGTGGAGCTGCACTGATGCTACACCAAGTGTCCAGGGCCTGAATCCAGCAGAGTCAAGCAGGGATCAGGCAGGTCCAGTTGCAGGTCCAAGCAGTAGGTCAGCTGGGCAGATGCAGTGAGGCCTCTGGAGCATGTTATGTCCCTGTAGCTCAGAACAGGAGATCAGTCAGCTGACCCTTGGAGTCACTTCAGCCTGAGTTGAAGGGTGCAGGCACAGTCTTCATTCTCAAAAAGCAGTGCAGCAAGCAGCAAGGCAGCAGAGACACAGGGCAGCAGAGTGGCAGTACTTCTTGCAGCAATCAGCACAGCAGTCCTTTAGTTCTATAGAATCAACAAATCCAAGAGCGCACTCAAGTGTTGGGTCTGAGGGTTCAATATTTATACTTGGTGACAAAAGAAGTTGCTAGATAATTCCTTTTGAAGTCCTTGAAATGTCCTGCCTCCCCTGTCTTGGGTCCAAGCTGGCTGCATGATCAATACAGTGATGACAATTCCTTTGGGTGAAGGAAGGGCACAGCCTATTCAGTTGCTGTGCCCACCTCTGCCCCCATCTTGCCAGTTGATGGTCCATCCAGGCACACCTAATCCCTCTAATGTATGGCTGTCTGGGAGGAATGAACAAGGTCCAACTGCCAAATACACCCAATCATGTGATCCAGGAACAGGCCACAGGCACTAAATAGGGCAGGAAAACGCCAAGTTTCTAAAACTGGCATTTCAAAAATTGTAACTTAAAATCCAAGTTTACCATTAAAGAGGGTTTTAAATTATAATTCCACAGACACCAATCTTGACATTCCTATCTGCTCCCAATGGAAAGTTACCACTCTTTAAATGTAACAAGAGAACGCAGAGTTATACTATTGGAGAGGTAGGCCTCACACTAGTGAAAAACAAATTTAAAGGTTTTTCACTGCCAGGACATGCAAAGGTAATAAGTACATGTCCAAATTTTAAAATGCATTGCACCCATTCCTATGGGATATTTAGGGTCTACCCTAGGGGTGACTTATCCATATTAAAAGGAAGATTCAGGTGTGGCAAAAGGTTTATCTTGCCAGGTTGAAATGGCTAGTTACAACTGCACACACAGGATGTAATGGCAGGCCAGAGACATGTTTTAAAGGGATATTTATGTGGGTGAAACTATAAGTGCTGCTGGCCCATGTTCGAAGAAGAGAGCACAAGCACTTTAACACTGCTTAGCAGTGGTAAAGTGCACAGATTCCTATAATCCAACAAAAAATGTGTTCAGAAAACAGGAGTTTAAAGGCAAAGACTTTGGGAATGACCCTGCATAAAGGGTCAAGTCCAACACATACATCTTTCTGGATGCCACATGCGTTTTATGGTCTTCAAAGATTTGTAAAGTTTATGGCCTCATTGCTTAAAATATATGTTGAAATCAATGAAAAACTTAGATGCTCTTGATATTGGTCCAAGCCTATGAGATTATTTATGGTTAAACTTTATTTTGTATGGTTTTATAAAGTGGAGAACAGGTCAAAAGGGTGCCATAGGGCTATACTTGTAAGGTTTGTGGACAGTAGAGTGCACACAGTGAAATGAGTCAACCTTAGACAATAAGCTGAGGTACTGTAGCTACAACAAGAAGCAAAGTCTCTTGCCTCTGCCCAGCATGATAGTGGGCTAGGCATAAAAAACAGCCTGTTGCTTTAAAGAGGTATTTATTTTCTTACTTTTATATCTAACTGCTTTTTAAAGCACAAGCTTGTGAAATAATCACTTTGTAGCATGTGACTTAGTACCTGATTTAGAATAGGGGTGAGCATAACTGCCATAAATCTCCAGTGGCGGCCCCTCCACTAGGGCAGAGGAGCGCTGCCCCCCCCTGCCAGCAGCCGCAAATAAAACGATAATAAAACAGGTTTCTAACCTGTTTTATTATCATTTTATTTTAATCCCCCTGGGCCCGCCCCAGGATTCTGACGAGTCTTGGAGGAGGGTCCTGGGGGATGACACTGTGGTGGGGCTAGTGCACTCCCTTGTCCCTTTACTGCGCATGAGGTGTTTGGCCGGCCGTGTCAGGCCGGCCAAACTCCTCATGCGCAGTGAAGCTTTCTCCATCCCCAGCTGCGTTGCTGGGGCTGGAGAAAGCAGGCACAGGCTCCAAGTCTGCCTGGGACTGCAAAGTTGTAGCGTTCAGGCCAATCCAGACACTGCCTTCCTGCAGCGTCATGATTGGCCGCAGTGCAGTCTGGGAGCCTGTCCCAGAAGCAGGAAGAGCGGGATGTAGCGGACGGCGGAGGCGGCGGCGATCAGGTAAGTTTATTTTTTATTTTTATTTTGTCCCCCGAGTATTCCCCCATTACCCCTACCCCCAGCTACCTCCTCCGGCCCGCCCTGCCACTTTGGCAGGGGACTGGCAACGACTGTAAATCTCTCTAGCATAATTACTCGTAATTACAGCAAAATTACTCAGAATTATTACATACTTGTGTGAGAAGAGTAATCCAGCATTTAGTGCGAATTCACAATGCACTCTTGTGACCAAATTGGGCCCGGGCATGCATTTTGTGCTAAGAAAATAGCACTAAATGCTACAGGACACAAACAGCAGCAGCCAGCATCTGCTCGTTCTGTCTAAGGGGCATATTATCAACGGCCAGCGATAATTATCGCTGGCCGTACATAGCGATAGAAATATTATCGCTGACTATCGCTGAATATTATCGCCATGATAACGCTATATTTACAACGCATAGCGCTATGGCGATAATATTTCAGTGATAGCGGTGTTTTCAATGGAACATCACTGGTTTTCCAGCGATGTTCCATTGAAAACAGCGATAACATTGCTGATATGACCCTGTGGTCGTATCAGCATAATCCATCTCCCATTAAAAGTATGCTTTAGTCAGGAATTTAACAGACGTTAAATTCCTGAGTTAAGGCTGAGGTAGCGCGATTTTTTTATTGCTGCACCTCCTTGTTAATATCGCGAAGCTGCATTCACGATATTAACATGTGTTGTTTTCACAGCCACGCCTTCTTTGCATCTCATTAGCGATGCGAGGCGAGGCTGTGAAAAAACAGGCTCTACATCAAGGAAACACGCGTTAGCGTGTCCTTGATGATATTGCGATATAATTATCGCAGCTTTTCGCCCAAAAACGGACGCTAAAGCGGCGATAATTATATCGCCAGCCCTTGCTAATATGCCCCTTAGTTCATTGTTTTGTGCTACTGTGGTAGGAGTTTTTTACGTAAATTACTCTTAATTACTCAAGCTGGTGTAATTGTGTAACTTCTGTAATATCATATCACAAGAGTAATGCCTAATTACTGAAATTACGCCGATTACTTCGGCATAATTAAAATTTCTCTAAAGCATAATTTAGAGTTTGACGGACAGGAACTCCCTCACAAACATGGCACAGCCCATATGCCTTATTAGAAGTGCAGTACAGTGGAGAGGTGTGGTGCAGCGGCCAGGGCAGCTGACTTCGGAGCACAGGGCTCACGGTTCGATCTCCAGCGGCAGCTCAGCTCAGCACCATGTGACTCTGGGCAATAGCTCACTTAGGGGCATATTAGCAACGAGGCGATAAACAATTACCGCCGCTTTTGCGTCCGTTTTCGGACGAAAAGCGGCGATAATTTTATCGCCTAATCAGCAAGGTCACGCTATCGCGTGAATCCTTGCATTATCGCCTCTTTCCCCAACGCCCATCTTTGCATCTCTAATGAGATGCAAAGTGGCGTACCCCGGATGGACTACGTTGTAAATATCGCTGATGTTCACATCGCGATATTTACAAGGCAGCCCACATGATTTTAGCAGAGGTTAGATTTCGGCGAAAACGGCCGTTTTCGCCAAAATCTAACGTCTGCTAAAATCCTATTTTAGCCATCCCTAACATAGGGGGTGGATTCTGCTGATACGACCACAGGGTCGTATCAGCAGGATATCGCCGTTTTGCAGGGAACATCGCTGGAAAACCAGCGATGTTCCCTGCAAACGGCGATAACCTCGCTATCTCTGGAATTTTTATCGCCCTGGAGAAGCGCGTTGTTAATAACGCGCTACCAGGGCGATAAATTCCAGAGATAGCCTGCGATAGGGAATCTGTCGCTAAGCACGGCCAGCGATAATTATCGCTGGCCGTTGATAATATGCCCCTTAATTTCCACGACGGACCCGGAAGGGTGAGTAGTTCGCGCTTTACAAATATGGATTTAGATTTAGATTTAGTATAGCCTAATACGCTTGCAATATGGCGGTTAGAGTATATGTCACCTTTGTGGCGACCCGTCCACCCTACTCTAAATCAGGCCCTATGTCAACAACTGTCATTGGCACAATTATGGCACATTTGAAGACGGGTTTAAAAATGCATTGATGAAAAGAAACCGAAGCCCTGCTAACTTGTACGTTAATTGCTTCTGATAGAAATAATGTGCTTGTAAATGCTTGCTGTTGTGTTAATGTTTCTTCTGGAACTTTTTGTGAAAATTGAATTTACTCTTTTTAAAATATTGAGGTTTGGGTAGCTTACTTGGCAGCTTCTCCTGTGCAACAATATACAATTCACATTCTAGCAACGGTACATTTTAAAGGTTAGAAAGGGGTAACCGGCGAGATTGGCAGACCTAGGCCTGAGCTATTAACAGCCCTGATGACAGCCTTGTCATTTTTACTCTGATGCACCATTCATCATCCCGCAGCAGAAGGGCTTGAGTCATTAATCAGAAGTGAAAAAGTGTCTCCATGCAGTCTGTGGACATCGAGAACACAGGGAAATGCGCTGAGAGGCAGGAGAACAGGCCTCGCCAGGCAGACATGCCGCTGACAGCTCCCCGGGGGCGAGGCAGCGCTTTCCGGGGGAATTTCACAGGGTTACTGTGGTGAGAAAGTCAAATGTGACATTTCGGGCTCGCACAATGAGATTCAGAAGGGAGGGCGGAAACACAAATAGTTGTGCCACATCTATTTTGACTTGAATTCTCCAGGGAAAAGGGCATGCGCTAATTTACTACAGTCCAGGTGTTGCTATCTCAATTTCCATTGCATGTCGATGCTCCTGACAGATGATAGACTGTCGGCACGGGAACTCAGTGCTCCTCAACGCTCCCAAAAACTGCAGTCAGTGCCTCAGAGAGGCAATGTGCATTGCTCGTGTGCAATAACAATACTCTACAATACTTAACCTTGAAACTGACCCATTTAACCGGAAGGGGAAAGGATTTCAATATATGCTCAAAGTAAATAGTCCTCAAATTGATTTCATAGTGTGCAGCTGACCTCTATGTTGGATAAAGTCACATTCAGTTGCCTGATGCTATTGGAGTCCGATCCTTAGAAGACTGTGCAAGTTTATAAATGTATGCTGAAGGGGCGGAACATTCCTCCTCATGGTAATGGATGTAAACCCTGACCTGAGTGCCCCAACTGTACTGATGTCTGGGTCCCTAATGCTGACTTTTGTTTTCATAGGTAAACACAGATCATGCATGTACGTCTTGACATAGGCCCGTATTAAGGATTACGGGTTTGTGGTACCTCGAAGGGAGCCCAAGGTAGTACCCTCATAGTGGTGGAAGGATACTGCCTTTACCAGAAGTTACCATTGCAACATAATGGGGTAACCCAAAAGACCGTAGGACCTGGGTACAGTTTAGCACAATAAACAAAATAGTGCAAACAGGGACTACAAAAGTTATTTTGAAAGCGAAACAAAATCTCACAGGACATGCAATGTTATTGATGGTATGCTGAACCTAATGGGGAATAAAACGAAGAGAACAAAAGAAATGCAACACCAGAGCCAAGAAATATGCAAAATATCGTCTATAATCAAATTTTTGTTGTATATACAAATAATTCAAAGCATGACAATGGTTGCGCCTTCATGTGAAAAAGTGCAAAAAATGGTGCTTGTGCAAAGTGACAAGGGATCAATATTTGCAAATAAAAGAATGGAATATGAATTGCAGTGCATGCAAACAACTGCATACAACCTGTCTTAGCTGAAGCTCTGTATCCTACTCAATATCCTTCTGACAAAGGAATGTTTTAGTCAATCAAATCCCTCCTTAATGGTTCAGTCCAGGCATAGATAATAGGTTGCCGTTGTTTCGAACCAAAAAAAACACACAGTCACTCAAAACCATTCATGTAGGTCTTCATCAGGACAACTAAGGGGGAGATTCACAAGAACGTGTGCTAAACATCTCCAAAAAATGTTAACACAACTTCGCACATCGCAGCCCATCGCAGGAAAATAACCCCCTGTTAACCTAGAATTCACAACACGGCGGTACCATGCGATAGTTCCCCCGAAAACGCGGACAATGTCCGCGATACAACAACCGCGACCGTGATAAAAACACAAACCTCAACGCGAAAAAACATGCGATGGGCCAAAGCGCGATGAGGAAATCAGCGACAAGCAGCGCCAGGCCTGCAATACACACATGGCAGGCAGGAAAAACCAGTATAAAAGTATAAAAAACACACAAACACAAAATCACCAACACCCAAGCACCATGGAGGCATCCGGAGCAGGCGCAGAGGACGAGCACAACCCCACAAGCACCCCGGACGAGCAGCCTGGGACCTCGGGGACAGGGAAGGGCAAGGACAAGAAGAAGAGGAAGACGAAGTTCAGTCCGGAGGGGAATAGGATCCTGGTCACGGAGGTGATGGAACACCATCAACAACTGTTCGTCACCTCCAACGTGTCATTGGGCACAAAAAATGGAATATGGCGGGACATCGTGGACAAGGTAAATGCCATCGGAGAGCACAAGAGGTCAATGGACGAGGTCAAGAGGCGATGGATTGACATCAAGCGCAAGACCAAGGAGAAACTCGCAGCCAACCAGAAGGCAGCAATGCAGACTGGAGGTGGGAGCCCTGCACCACAGCAGGAGCTGGATGACATGAAGGAGCTGGTGTCGACAGTCATCAGTGTGGAGACCATGGCAGGAGTCGGGGGACCAGACACTGCTCGACAGGACACAACACAACCGCAACAGGGTGAGTGACCAGCAGGTACTGGGGGGATGGGGGGAGATGGCCACAATGGCACACATGCACAATCAAGCAGAGCACAGTGCACACCCTCAATCACTCTGGATCATCAATCAATCAATCAATCATGTCATTTATAAAGCGCACTACATACCCGCGAGGGTCTCAAGGCGCTGGGGGAAGAGGGGGTGGTGCTGCTACTGATCGAAGAGCCAGGTCTTGAGGAGTCTTCTGAAGGCCAGTAGGTCTTGGGTCTGTCGGAGGTTGGTGGGGAGGGTGTTCCAGGTCTTGGCGGCGAGGTGGGAGAAGGATCTGCCGCCGGCGGTCGTTTTCCGGATGCGGGGGACTGTGGCGAGGGCGAGGCTGGTCGAGCGGAGCTGGCGGGTGGGGGTGTAGAAGCTGAGTCGTCTGTTGAGGTAGGCTGGTCCGGAGTTGTGGAGTGCTTTGTGTGCGTGGGTGAGGAGCTTGAAGGTTATCCTCTTGTTGACAGGGAGCCAGTGCAGGTCTCTCAGGTGGGGTGTGATGTGGCTGCGTCGGGGGATGTCGAGGATAAGACGTGCAGAGGCGTTCTGGATGCGTTGCAGCCGTCTCAGGAGCTTAGCCGTCGTTCCTGCGTAGAGGGCGTTTCCGTAGTCCAGCCTGCTGGTGACGAGGGCCTGGGTGACTGTTTTTCTTGTTTCGGTGGGGATCCACTTGAAGATCCTGCGGAGCATTCGGAGGATGTTGAAGCAGGATGAGGAAACGGCGTTGACCTGCTTAGTCATGGAGAGGGTGGGGTCGAGGATGACTCCTAGGTTGCGTACGTGGTCGGTGGGTGGCGGGGCTGTTCCCAGTGATGTTGGCCACCAGGAGTCGTCCCAGGCTGAAGGGTTGGAACCAAGGATGAGGACCTCCGTCTTGTCCGAGTTCAGCTTCAGGCGGCTGGTCCTCATCCATTCGGCGACGGCCTTCATTCCTTCGTGGAGGTGGGCTTTGGCGGTGTGAGGGTCTTTGGTGAGGGAGAGGATCAGCTGGGTGTCGTCGGCGTAGGAGATGATGTTGAGGTTGTGCTGTCGGGCGACGTGGGCGAGGGGTGCCATGTAGATGTTGAACAGCGTTGGGCTGAGGGAGGAGCCTTGGGGTACGCCGCAGATGATCTTGGTGGCCTTGGATCGGAAGGGGGCGAGGCGGACGCTTTGTGTTCTGCCGGAAAGGAAGGATGTGGTCCAGTCCAGGGCCTTCTCTTGGATCCCGGCATCGTGAAGGCGTGTTCGTAGTGTGTGGTGGCAGACCGTGTCGAAGGCGGCTGATAGGTCCAGGAGGATGAGGGCTGCTGTTTCTCCGTTGTCTAGCAGGGTCCTGATGTCATCGGTGGCGGTGATGAGGGCGGTTTCGGTGCTGTGGTTGCTGCGGAAGCCGGACTGGGAAGGGTCCAGGATGTTGTTCTCCTCGAGGTAGCGGGTCAGTTGTTTGTTGACGATTTTCTCGGTGACCTTCGCGGGGAACGGGAGCAGAGAGATGGGTCGGAAGTTCTTGAGGTCCTTGGGGTCTGCCTTGGGTTTCTTGAGTAAGGCGGTGATCTCGGCGTGCTTCCAGCTTTCCGGGAAGGTTGCTGTCTCGAAGGAGATGTTGATTATTTTCCGGAGATGGGGCGCGATGGCTGTGCTGGCTTTGTTGAAGATGTGGTGAGGGCACGGGTCTAGCGGTGAACCGGAGTGGATGGTGTTCATGATCTCGCTGGTGTCCTCGTTGTTGATGTTGGTCCAGGAGAGCAGGCGGTTGGTGGTTGTGGGGGCAGTGGTCTCGGTGGTTGCCGGGGCGGTCGTGGTGTTGAAGCTGTCGTGGATGTCGGCGATTTTGCGGTGGAAGAAGGTGGCCAGTGAGTCGCACAGGTCTCGCGACGGCTGGATGTCGTTGGTGTTGGAGCTGGGGTTGGAGAGTTCCTTCACGATGTTGAAGAGCTCTTTGCTGTTGTGTGCGTTGTTGTCTAGGCGGTCTTTGAGTGAGGCCCTTTTGGCGGATCTGATGAGGTGATGGTGACTGCGGGTGGCGCTCTTGTGGGCGGCATAGCTGTCCGCTGTCCGTTCGTGGAGCCAGATCTTCTCCAGTTTTCGGCATGTTCGTTTGGAGGCCTGGAGGTCTTCGGTGAACCAGGTGGCTTTCTTGCTGGTGTGGCTGTTGGGCGGATTCTTGAGCGGGGCGAGGGTGTTGGCGCAGTCGTCGATCCACTGTCTGAGGTTGCGGGCGGCGGGGTCGGAGGGTTCGGCGGGTGGGCTCAGGGCGAGGGTTGTGGTTAGCTGGTCTTCCGTGACTCTGCTCCAGCAGCGGCAAGGCATTTGTTCGGTGCGGTGGTGCGTGGTGGGCTTTCTGTAGGTGAAGTGGATGCAGTGGTGGTCAGTCCAGTGGGGTTCGGAGGTGTGGTTGAAGGAGACGTGTGGGCTTGCGGAAAAGATGGAGTCGAGCGTGTGGCCGGCGGCGTGGGTGGGTGTAGTCACGAGCTGTCTGAGTCCGAGGGTGGCGAGGTTGTCGATCAGGGTGGTGGAGTTGGTGTCCTTGTTGTTCTCGAGGTGGAAGTTCAGGTCCCCGAGGAGGATGTAGTCCGTGGAGGCGATGGCGTGTGTGCTAACGAAGTCAGCGATGGAATCGCTGAACTGGGGTCGGGGTCCGGGGGGTCTGTAGATGAGGGTTCCTCTGAGGGTGGTGTTGGGATCGGTGTGGATCTGGAAGTGCATGTGTTCGGCGGTGCTGAGGGTGTCGTCGGTGTTGGTTGAGACTCTGAGGGTGTTCCTGTGGACGATGGCGATGCCTCCTCCGACTCCGTTGGTGCGGTCCCTGCGGGTGATCTTGTATCCGTCCGGGATGGCAATGGCGATGTCGGGGGCTGAAGCGGGATTCAGCCAGGTCTCCGTCAGGAATGCGACGTCTGGGGAGGTTGAGTCGAGAAGGTCCCAGAGTTCGATGGCGTGTTTGCGGGCGGAGCGGGTGTTGAGGAGGATGCATCTGAGGTAGTTGGGTTCTTTCCTGGGCGGTGGTTTGGTGGGGCGGGTGCTGGCGAAGCTGCAGTTCCAGCAGGTGAAGGGCCCTTGGGTGCGCTTCGGGGTGGCCTCGTAGCAGGCGTGATCTTTTCCGGGGTTGAGTGCGTGGAGGGTGCTGGTGTCGTATCGGCGTCTGTTGATGTGGCGGGCGCGGGGGATGCCCGGACCAGGGGTCTGGCGCTGGGCGCGGTCACGGCGCGGACGGGCGCAGACGGGCTTGCCTTAGGCGCGCCCGCTGCGCACGTCCGCTGTGCGGCCGCACAGCGGCCGCCATATATGGGGAGGTGGGAGGGAGGAGCAGGGAATGGGGCAGCGAATGGGCAGTGAGGGGGCGGGGCCGCAGGGCGCAGCGGCGGGAAACAGGCACAGAAGGGAAAACGAGCACAATCAGGGCATCAAGGGGGCACAGAAAGGAAAAAAACGAGCACAATCAGGGGCAGCAAGGGGGCACAGAAAGGAAAAACTAGCACAATGAGGGGCAGCAAGGGGGCACAGAAAGGAAAAACGAGCACAATCAGGGGCAGCAAGGGGGCACAGAAAGGAAAAAACGAGCACAATCAGGGGCAGCATGGGGGCACAGAAAGGAAAAACGAGCACAATCAGGGGCAGCAAGGGGGCACAGAAAGGAAAAAGCGAGCACAATCAGGGGCAGCAAGGGGGCACAGAAAGGAAAAACGAGCACAATCAGGGGCAGCAAGGGGGCACAGAAAGGAAAAACGAGCACAATCAGGGGCAGCAAGGGGGCACAGAAAGGAAAAACGAGCACAATCAGGGGCAGCAAGGGGGCACAGAAAGGAAAAACGAGCACAATCAGGGGCAGCAAGGGGGCACAGAAAGGAAAAACGAGCACAATCAGGGGCAGCAAGGGGGCACAGAAAGGAAAAACGAGCACAATCAGGGGCAGCAAGGGGGCACAGAAAGGAAAAGCGAGCACAATCAGGGGCAGCAAGGGGGCACAGAAAGGAAAAACGAGCACAATCAGGGGCAGCAAGGGGGCACAGAAAGGAAAAACGAGCACAATCAGGGGCAGCAAGGGGGCACAGAAAGGAAAAAAACTAGCACAATCAGGGGCAGCAAGGGGGGCACAGAAAGGAAAAAACGAGCACAATCAGGGGCAGCAAGGGGGCACAGAAAGGAAAAACTAGCAAAATCAGGGACAGCAGCAGGGAACACAGACGGAGCTCTGTGGTGGGGGAGCGACCTACCAGTCAAGGTCATGGCCCTGATCCACAGACTGTCACAATGTACAATGCCATGCTGTCTGAATGTGAACCTGTACCATGCGGCTACATACATGCGGACACATTGTAATACACCATCTCCCCTTCACATTGCAGGGGCACCGTCAACACCTCCTGCAGAGCAGTCCCAGCCACTCTTCACTGATTACGAGGAGGACACCACCAGCATCGACACCCAAGCCCTCCAAGACATCATTGAACTCATCCGCCAATCACCTCCAGGACCAGGGCAGCCCAGCTGCATTGAGGAGACCCCACCCACTCCACAAACCACCCAGCAGGAGGCACCCACAGCCCCGGCAGTCTCCCAAGACCCCCAGGGACAACACATGGCCTTCCAACGCCGTGTGCTGGAGGGCCAGAGGGAGACGGATGAGCAGGTGCGGGTGGGGTTTGACCTCATGGCTACCAAACTGGACGCCATCCATGGGTGTCTAGGTCCCATCAGGGACCAGCTCCAGTCCCTAATGGACACCGACGGCCCGCTCCATGGTCTCCAACGAGCCATGACTGACATCGCTGGAGTCCTGACTCGGAGACAAGAACACCTGTCCGCTCAGAGAGGCTCCAGCGATCCCAGCCAAGAGCTGGCACTCATGCGGAGGCTCATGGAGGACATGGCGCGGATGGAGGAGGAAAGGATGGCAGCCACCGCTGCACATCAGCGAAATGTAGCTGGGACCTACCATGCCCTGCATGTCCTCATCATGGCAATGCTGCCACAAGGCCTGGCGATGATGAATGCTGCTGCCCCACACCATCCACATCTCCGCCGCCTGGTGTGTCAGTGCCTCCCAGTGCGGCAGGCGTATCCACTCCGGCACCTGATGTGTCACTGCCACACAGTGCGGCCGACAATCCTCCTCCGGCCCCTGATGTGTCAGTGGCACACAGTGCCGCAGCCGGTACTGCAACACCCACAGGTGGGGCAGAGCACACATCCGAGGACGTGGACGTGCTTGGGTTCAGAAGGAGGCACTAGCATTCATGTCCGCCACCTTGCCTGTTTCTGCTTGGTGCCGCACATGGCCCCATGATCTGCCACTGACCCCTGATACACTCTGCTGCACTCACCTTGGACCGTGACATGGACTGCCATATCCTGTTTGATGACCAATGACACGGCGACCAGACTGCGGACTGTAACCTTCCTCTTCACCAGTACTTGTCATCCCCGGATGGACTCTGGATGGCCCTCCACGGGCCCATATTGTGTAGTGTGCTTGGCATGACCCTGTACCGCTCCTGCTGCAAAACTCCACTGGATGTGCAATAAACATCCAGAAACGCACTGCTGTGTCATGTCTTTCATCATTCATGTATGAATGTGTGGATGAATGTAGGGACAGTGAGTTCCCTCACGTCAATGATGCTCATCTAGTGGGATGCCAGTCACAGTGTGCCACATTGCCTATTGTGTTCCGCTTGCCGTAGACACTACACCAGGGACAGACGCAATAGTCACTCCCTTGTCCGGACATTGACTGAACCACGCCCAGAGCCCCCGAGTCATTGTTGCAAGCCCTGCACTGGTCCGGCGTATGCTTACGCTCCGAGGGGGGACCCACATAGCTACATGTCGCAGGCGTACTCGCTGGTGGTATGCAGGTCATTGGTCTAGTTGTCAGCATGTCACGACCACTCCCTGAGGGCAGGTCTGCACACACACCACACCCATCCGGCACAGGCGTCACAGGCCATGTGACACCGCAAATATAAGGGGCCGCCGACGTCACATTCCACACTGCTGGTGGTGACTTTATGACGGACGCTCCACGGTTCTAAATCATAAAGGGCACATGAGTTGTGACGCACAGGGTTTGTCGCACCCGAGGCCTTGCAGCTGTCACAGGCCTACCACCACGTGGCGCTGACTGGGGTTGCACAGAGTTAGTGGCACCGGAAGAGCTGAGCGGGTGTGCAGCCTGCGATGATGACGTGTGCACTGATGTGGTCTCTGCCATTGATGCCTCAGGACTCAGCGACATGTGTGGGACCTGCTGGGCCGCAGGGCCTATCCGCATGATGTGGACCATGCCATGGTGGCGGGACCGGGGCCTGGAGCTTGCACGGGCACATGATGTTCCCACTGGTGGACACACCGTTGGCGGCAGGTGAGCAGTGGGCCTGGGGTGCGCAAGTGCGGACAGCCAGCGCTGGCCGGTGGGAGGGGGTGGGGTGCGGCTGCATGTGTGCGCAGGGACGGACACGCGTTGTTTCCGTGTGCTGTGAGATGGACTCTGCCATGATTGACTCTGGCCTTGATTACAGATTGCAGTCCTGGTGGCTTGCAGTGTATCCCGGCACGTGGTTGGAGACACACCGGTGGTAGCAGGTGAACAGTGGGGCCTGGGTGCGCAGGTGCGGCGGTGTCTCTCTCTCTCTCCTTTACTTCCCTCTCTCTCACTCTCTCTCTCCTTTCCTTCCCTCTCTCTCACTCACTCTCTCTCCTTTCCTTCCCTCTTTCTCACTCTCTCTCTCTCTCTCTCCCTACCTTCCCTCTCTCTCTTTCTCTCTCTGCCTTTCTTTCATTCTCTCTTTCTCTGTATCTCGCTCCTTTGATGTGCGCATGGCACACGTTCTGATTTTGTGCTTTATTTTCCAGGCTGTGACGTCGTGATTGTCCCGGACGGACCCGACAGGAGTCTGCCGCATTGGTGTTTTGTGTAGTGTTTCAATAAAGTTTTTGGTTGTTATTTCAGTGCTGTGTGACTGTTTCTCGTTCTTCTGGCCACACATGTGTGTTATTTTTTGACAATGTGCGTCATCATGCGCTTTTGGTGGCTCTTGTGTCGTGCACGGTATGTGTATGTCCGGGGAGGGGGTCGGGGGGGGTCTGGGGGTGGTGGCGGTGGGTGTTGTGGCCCTCATGGGTATCCGGGCTGCATTATGTTTGTCTCCATGGCATCTGTGAGTCTTCGGGTGTGGCTCTTGGCTGGGCTCCCTTTCATGCTGCAGGTAGTCGTCCTGCTTAGCACCAGCAAAAGGCAGGTGTTAAATCACTGGTGCTAACCCGGCTTATTGGCTGTTTTTGGTTTGCTTTGCAGATCTGGCATTTCGTTGTGAAAGTGGTGTTGTGGTTTTTTCGTGTGTTTTTGCACGGTAACGCCTACTCTGCATCTCATTAGGGTTAGTTGGTGGTGTCCACCGTGGTGTTAAATTTTGGGGCAGTTGTCGCGGGAATACTGGCGATGTCTGCAGTTTGCACCCACTTGTGAATGGGGTGTTAAATTTATCTCCACTTTTGATGGGTTAAGGTGGGGATAAATCGGCGGTAGGTCCTTGTGAATATGCCCCTTAGTGGGCCAACTTGCATGGGGGTGCTATTGGTTAGAAAGTAGGCCTGGGCGGAGTAGGCGGAGTTTCGCTATGTGGAACTCCGCAAAGTGACATGAAAATTCCACTGCATTATGCGGCTTAGTGCTTTGGGTCGCACAGTTCAAGCTGATTTTTAGTGCTAGGTGTTTGTCCTGCACTGCAAAATCAGCACAAACTGCACCACATGTAGCACAAGAGGGTGCTGCTTCTTTCTGCTGCTCGAATAGATGTTCTACTCAAACTGCAGTTTTCTCAATGCGAACAGAAGGTTTCTCAATGCGAGCGGTAGTGACCATTTGTGACACGCTCTCCAGTAGGTGGTCTGGAGTTAGATTTTCCTCGCTCACGCCCGCCAACTTAACATTGGCAAGCACAAGCAAGGCTAAAGCGCCACTCTGTGGAGCGCAGAGTTGGAAAAACTCTGCAAACTCCTTGAACAGAGCTTATTTTCACACCAAGGGCCTATTAGAAATATGTCTGGTGTGTTCACGAAAAAATCACTGCTCTCCTGACGTGCAAAACTCACCTAGGATAGCATAGAAGCTCGTCCCTCAAGTGAGAGAGCAAACACATATATGTAGACAAAGGCCCGTGGGCTACTTGTCTAAGGCTCATAGATCCAATATTTCCAATGATTTGTACTCACCCAGTACAAATTAATTAATGCTTGGGTGCAGCATACAAAGAATGAGGCCCTTCCTCATTAATGAGGGTAGGGCTTAAAGAGAAAAAAACCTATTGTTGACTAAATATAGGCAAATCAAAGTTATGGCATTGAAACAAAAAATATGTGTCCAAACAAGGCTTAATGCAGAGTCCTCACCGTGGTCTCTTGCATTGTTCAAAAGTATAGGGTAGGAGAGCACTTCAAATTATTTGCAGAATGAGCTGTAAACAAAACTGAAAGATATAAGATTACACAGGGGTCCATTTTGTGACACAGAAAATGATTCTAGTAACAAAAATATATTGTAGTGGCATCATTCCCTTCTTACAACTCTTATCCTGAGGAAGAGGAGATAAGGAGAAGCTCTGCAGCATGAACGTGCGCCCTTCCGGAAATCGCGGTCCTCCCAAAATGGAGGATCGCAATGTTGTGGTCTAGTTGCCAATGAGACTGGGATGCTAACGGATATCAGTATTATTTTCATTGAGGAGTGTTGGACTTGACCCTTTTTGCAGGGTCATCCCTGAACTTTTTGCCTTCCTCCTAGCCTTTTTTATGACATGGTGTTGGTGGTTTTAGGACTCTGGGCACTTTAGCACTGCTGTCCAGTGTAAAGTGCGTGTGCTCTCTGTGGTAAACATGGTAAGATTGGTCTACAACTGTTTGACATATTTAATTTACCTGTCAGTCCCTTGTAAAGTGGTATCTCAGATACCCAGGGTCAGTAAATTAAATGCTACTGGTGGGCTTGCAGCGCTGATTGCGCCACCCACCAAAGTAGCCTTTCAAACCTGTCTCAGGCCTCTGCCATTGCAGGGCCTGTGCGCACAGTATTACTGCCGCTGTGACATGACACCTAAAGTGTGTGCCACGTCTGTGACCCCCTTTTACTGCATGTCAGTCACCCCTAAGGTAGGCCTTAGCTAGCCATATGGGCAGGGTGCATTGTAGGTAGAAGGTAGGATATGTACCTTAAGTGTGTGACATGTCCTGGTAGTGACAAACAGCCATTTTGGTTTCTCACTGCTGTGAGGCTGCCCTCCCATAGGAATGCATTGGGTATTCCCTGATAAGTGTTTCAGTGGTAATTCCTGATATG
The DNA here is from genome assembly GCA_963921515.1 of Calotriton arnoldi. NCBI lineage: Eukaryota > Metazoa > Chordata > Amphibia > Caudata > Salamandridae > Calotriton > Calotriton arnoldi. The sequence goes on from CAWUFW010000791.1 coordinate 2,789,628, forward strand.
AGAGGAGCAGCGTGGTCAAGTTTGGTATGTTTGGAATAGTGATAATAAATGCTACGCAATGGTGTGCGCAGATTTATGATCACTATTTTAGAAATGCCACTTTTAGAAGTTGGCATTTCTGTGTGCTATGTGTCTGCCTGCCTGATGTGTATTGCATGTCTGGCTCTGGAGTGACAGGGGCTGGTGAGGTGTGTGGCTCCAGGGAGGGCGGGGTGAGTCAGCGCTAGGCTGAATAGGAGATCTGCATTTGGAGTAGTGGGAGTAGTAGTCCCCTGACCCTGAATAGGTCTGTGCCTGCCTGGGTGAATGTTGGCTCCACCCCCTGTGGTGTGTCTGATGACCGAGCCCCCACCTGACAAAGGGGAAGAGGAGCCCGGAAAACAAAGTGCTCCACTACCCCCCAAAACCAGTTGAGACTGGTTCCCAAAGCTCTGTGCCAAGGGCAGAACAAAGGAAGAATGTAGTATAAATATTGGGGCTGTGACCCCATGTAAGGGTGCTTCCTTGTGACTGGTGCTTGCTGGTACCTGTGCTGGGGCGAAGGACTGCTGGGCAACAGGAGGAACCGCCGTGGGACCCAGCTGCTGCTTCCTGGGGGTCCCTACGTGGTGGCCTGTCTGTGTCTAGCTCTGCCCCTGGTGATTTTGACCTAAGCGTCCTGGAAAGCGCACTCGGCGCAAAGAATGCCCCAGGGTTTGTGAGGCCGGCAGCGCTGCGCTGCGTGAGCATTTTCAAGGGAACCCCGGCGTGGGGATTCCCCCGTGGTGCAGGAAGACAAAGCGGGAGCCTACCCCACATTTTTGATGCCTCTTTAAGCGGGAGCCTACCCCGCATTTCTGTGTTTCTCGGAGCGGGAGCCCACCCCGCATTGTTGATGCCCCTAGAAGCGGGAGCCTACCCCGCATTTCTGATAGAAAGGAGCCGCGAGAACGGAAGTCAGGCATCTTGCCTGATTGTGGGCGGGGCCAGTTCCAGGAAGCTGAGGCGTGGCCGGCCGGCCGGCAAGAAGGAAGTCGCCGGAAACGAGGAAGAAGAGGAAGGCGGGGCCCCTGTATGTCGGTGGGAGCCCCGTGTGTTGTCCTGCTGCCCGGAAGCTGAGGAGAGGCGCTGCAGAACCTACCTCCCAGTGGAAGCCTCCCCAGTGTGGCCGGAGTCCTGCGTGTCAGCGGAGGGGACCGGAGGAGGCAGAAAGCAGCGAAGGAGACCCCGGTGAGTGGGGCCTGTGCCGGGCACTACAGGTGCCAGATCTGCGGCAGCTAGAGGGAGCTGGGAGATCAGACCGGCCGCGAGTGGGCCAGCCAGAGGAGACGAGCCCCAGAGGGGGGCCGAGTGCTTGCACCAGGAGGAGCTTGGTGACTGGGGCTCCTCAGGGCACTGTTGGTACCAGCGCTGATTTCTTTGGGTCACAGCTGCACCGCCTGTGCAACCGTTGGGTGATTTGGTTCAGAAGTCCCGGAGTGGGTCTTCAAAGGCACAGTTAGTGCCAGTGCTTGTTTTCACAGCTGCACCGCAGAAGCGCAGGCAGCTGCAACGACGGGGGCATGTGTATTTGAGTAACAAGGATGGGGTGAGATACACCCCACGCCCCCCAGCGCATTGCGCACAGTGTTTTCGCTGCCAAGGCAGCCAGAGGGCCAATGGAAGGCCCTACCATTTAGAGCCCTGACATTTTGGACAGAGGGCATTTTGAGCCCCAGGAAGGCCAGTTGGCCTGGGGTCATGGTTGGTACATGGGTGTACTAGGAGGGCGCAAGGCCCTAAAGGATTGCGTAATGTGTTTATGCTGAGGGTGATGTATGCACCTGGGGAGTGTTACTACATTGCACTCCTAAATGTGATTTATGCTTATGATGTTTATGCATAATGTGTTTTATGCCTAATGTGATGCAGACATAATGCGTTTATGTTGCTAGTACTAATGCTGAGTACCTTATTTTGCCAGTAGTTACTGGTTGTTTTCTATATTTGCTACTTGTGCTTTGTGATGGTTCTGACAGTGGCCCGATTGGCCCTGTCATGTATATAATCCCCTATAAATTATTACCTGTTGCCAGTTGGCACAGTGTATATGTGTGATTATGATTCTAATGTGTTTTGGATAATACAAAGGCTATTTTTTATATTAACCTTCTGTTTCTTTTGTAGTGTGCCTAGTGTGTTGCTGCTGTGTGTGGGTTGTGCAAACGCTTTACACATTGCCTCTGGGATAAGCCTGACTGCTCGTGCCAAGCTACCAAGGGGGTGAGCAGGGGTTATCTTCAGCGTGTAACTCCCTTGCCCTGACTAGAGTGGTGGTTTCTGCCTGGCTTAGGCGCAAGCCCTAGCCAACCAGAAATCCCATTTCTAACAAGGAGTTTGAATGTTATCCAACAGGTTGAATGTAAACCAGTAAGCCAAAAACAGGGGTTTATTGAATGCTCATTTGCTGCGAGAGAAAACAAGGAAAAAGCAGCTGATGCAAAAATAACAATACTGTACTGATTTTTAGCTAAAACAGTCTTGACATGTCATTAAAATACAGAAATGTAATAATGGGCACGACTTCAAACTCCCTTCAAGCATACATTACAGCTGTTATCAATGATGAGTTGCCCGATTGTGAATATAATTTAAATAAAAACACATTCATGAGGAGACAAGAAACACTCATTAAATACACATACAGCCGTGACTTTAGTGTATTAGTGTATAATAGGCCCCAGTGGTATCTGGCTAAGAGTACGTGACGCCATAATAATATATACAACAATACCAATATGTCTAAAGTATCAAAAGAGTCTCAGCGTGATCAGAGATACTGATCACATGAGAATATGGTTCACCCATCATTCAATGTGGACACTTGTCTAGCTATCTCCTCGAACTCATCAACCCCGCAGTACTGTGTCCAATGTATGTATCCACTTGCACTCACATAGGGTCTGTGTGTTTACAAAACTACCACCCTTAGGGTTAGCAGTGACTTTTTCAATCACCAGCCATTTCAAAATCTCAACTGGGTGTTTAAAGGTGACAAAATGTTCAACCAAAGGCACTCCCTGTATTTTGTATGTTTCAGAATTCATGCCCTCACTTTCTGGCGCCTTTGTCCTACATAGTAATCATCACATGGATACTTGAGTACCTATATCAGATCAGTGCTATTGCAGTTGGTAGGACCTTTTAGTGTGTAGTTGTGTTCTTTGTGTACAAAAGTCTTAGGGGCATATTTACAAGCCCCTTGTGCCACTTTTTGCGCCGCCGTTGCGTCACGCATGTGACGCTGCGGCGACGCAAACCATGCGCCGCGTTGCGCTATATTTACAACGTGACGCATCTAGGGAGATGCGTCACGTAGTAAACCCCTATGCCACATGAAACCTGCGTCAGGTTTCATGTGGGCGTACCGGCGCAGAGGGGGCGTTCCGGCGCAGGAACGCCTCGGAAAAGTGACGTAGTGAAATCTACAAGATTTCACGCAGTCACTTTTCCGACGCTGGTGCGTCAAATCCTTACGCCTGCTTCAAGCAGGCGTAAGGATTGACGCACCATGTTAGGGATAGGGAAGGTTGGAACAGTGCTGGAGTTGCGTCGTGCTTGCGACACAACTTCAGCACTGCGCCAACCTTCCGCCGGCAGATGCATCACGCATCTGCTTATCCTTGCGCCACGATGCGCTGCATTGTAAATGCGGCGCATTCACGTGGCGCAAGGGTAAACTTGCGTGACGCATTTTCCCTGGCGCATCCCTGCTGATATGCAGGGATGCGCCAGGGAACGTAAATATGCCCCTTAGTTTTCATCGTAATTCACATGCTTTGCAACTACCACTTTTGAAATGGGACACAAATTGTGGTAGGTTCCACTGTGTGAAGAGATTAGGTTTAGAAGGTCCACCCAGGAAAGAGCTCACTACGTGGTCTTTAACACTCTTGCCTTTCTTGAAAGCAAACATCGGCAGCCCATTAGTATTGACCTCATATGAAACCAAATTCCAATGTCTGTTTATGATCTTTTTGATATCATTACTTTGTGTGCTAAAAGTCGTCACACAGAGCATCCTCTTGTTGGAAATGTCTACTCTCTGTTCAGGTTCTAGAAGGACCTTCAAGGGCAATACCAGTCCCTCTTTCATGCTTTCTTTAATAGTACTTTGGGATATCCACGTGTCGCAAGATGATCCAATAGGTCATCTGATTCTTTAAAGTAGTCAGTTCTGTGGTAACAATTCCTTCAGATTCAAAGGAATTGGCCATAAGGCAATTATCACGAAGATTCCTAGGATGGTGGCTTAAATATCTCAAAAGAGTATTACTCTCACTCTGTTTTGGGAAAGTGCTGTGTACAGTTTGCCATTTTCGGCTCTGATACCGATGTCAAAAAAGTTAATTTCAAGATTGCTATTCAGTAAGGTGCTTTTAATATCTTGAGTCCTGCCATTGAGCCAAGAATGGAAACTCTGTAGTTCCATCTCACTTCCTGTCCAGATCTTCAGGATGTTGATGTATCATTTTGACAAAGTGACGTTCTGAAAAAATGGATTGTCCTCAGTATATATGTATTTATATCTATCCATGTAAAGAATATGTAGGTCAGGTGCATACCCTGCTCTGATCGCAACACTCTTTGTTTGGAACAAGTAGTCGCCTTGAAAGAAGAAAAAGAAATCATCATTGCTATCTCTAAAAGGTCCACTATCAATTTGGTAGGAACCTGCATAGGCAATAGTCTCCTGTCAAGTACTTTCCGAATTACCTCAAGGTCTGGCCTCTGAGGGATGTTAGTGTATAGGGAGGTAATGTCCATAGTGACCAGAATTTCTTCCAAAGACGTGAATCCATAGTTGTCAATTAACTTAATAGTCTCCATGGTGTCCCTAAGATATGACCTAGTAGCCTCGACCCAGGGTTTAAGAAAAAGGTTGACGTACTTACAGAGGGGTTCGAGAATGGATCCACAACCCAATACTATGGAGCGACCCGGTAGTTTCTCCATGTTCCTGTACGTTTTAGGGAGGGTATAAATGGTGGTCATGAGTGGTTGCTTCTTGTTAATGTAATCATATTCTAACTCAGTCAGAAAGCCTTCCATTCATTAGCCCTTCATCAGTAACCCCCTAATCGAATCAGATATTTCTTTGGTGGGATCTCCTTTCAGTTTTTTATATAGTTAATGACCAGGGCCGGACTGGCCGCAGCGGGCACCGGGTGTTTCCCCGGTGGGCCGCCAGGGTGGGGGCCGATTTTGGGCCACGGGGGCCGTTTTTGTTACAGGTCCATTTTTGCAGCGCAGCTGCAAAATCGGCCCCTGTAACAAAATTGGCCGAAACCGGCCCTGGCAAACAGCTTGGCTACCCCTAACCCCCTGGGGGGCCAGCCGAGCACTTTGCCAGGGCCGGTTTTTGTGTCCCAGTCCGGCCCTGTTAATGACCTCATGCAGTTGGGTTATGAGCTCTAACTTGTAGTCTTCAGTGTTCCTTACTACTATTGCCTCACCCTTGTCTGCTGACTTCATCACTATATTCTTGTTGTTAAGTTAAGCTGCACATGTGAAGGAAGTGGCCCTCTAGGGCCACTCGGGTTTTCTTACAACCACCTGCTATGCCTTCCCAAGAATGAAGAGTCGGTCAGACAGTAGAGAATACAAACTTGCATGTTTATTAGAAATACTCTGCAGAGGAGTCCATCATGACCTGCACCCTAAGATGTCTGCCGAGGGACTGACCCCCCCAACTGTCTACAGTGAATAATAATTCCTCCCAAGGAGCCTCCAACTACGCCCCCAATGGAAAACTACCGGCCTGGGCCCAACATGAACAAAGAGGCACAGTAGGAGCTAACACCTGCCAGATGGGTACATTTTATCAGGAAGCCAAGGCCACGGTGCTGGGTCTCAGCTTCTCCTAACGTGGGAGCAGAAACTACACATTCAGATAGGTATGCGAGGGCAAAATGGTCTATTCATTAGTAAGTCGAGAAACAGCCTTGAATAAAGAGAAAATAATAACGAAATACAGTGTTCTGCCGAGGCAAGCAATGTGAGCAGTGAGGCCTAACTCAAGCACAGTCTAAGCAGCCTAATAGGGATTAGGAAATGCAAAATGGAGTCACACTCGCTAACTGAAGCCTGCACATTACGGGGATAACTCAGTGGGTTGCATAACGTGAATACAAATGGCACCTATTTAGCCACGCACTGCTAACCTAATATAGCATGAGATGAGTGCATTGCAGGAACGGGAATTTCAAACCTAACTGACCCTCCTTTTAGCAGAAGCGGCTAAATGCTTTATTTGGCTAACCGGTAGGGTCTTTACAATTCTAAGGGAGGGGCAAATGCATAGGTACTCATGTGACAATCATGTAACAATGGAGAAGAAAACAACGCACTTAGTATGGAAATCCAACTAATACTCAAAGATGCCCTCATCGATGAGCATTATATCCTGGAGATCCTGCATCATCATGGTAGAAACTTTATGATCATGTCCTGAGAACTTAGGAGAGGGGGTGAGCTTGCTCACACAATAGGTGCAACATGCGGGAAGGCAATTAATACATACGCAACAGGTAAAGATGACACCTGCAATAGCTATTAGGACGAGTAGTATCTTTCAACCCCATGATGTCAATAGACCCCAGAGCCACCCTGTGAGGGACCAGGAACCATTATCCTGGTGGATGTCTGAAGCAAGTCTGTGTAATTTCTGTATTGCAGAATATACAGTAGGGGCACTATCAGGGATGTACACACAGCAGCTGCTGCCGATGACGCGACAGGCTCCACCCCTATCAGCCAAAATGACATCTAAAACCATCCTATTTTGAAGAGAAATGAGCCTCGTAGCCTGAAGCTCGACTGTAATATTAGTCAAGATACCTGCAGTTGTATTAATGACTCCCCCAACTACTCTGGCCAGACGCCTAATATTACGGCAATTGAACATGGGACCCCAGAATGCCCTTCATTATGTCAGTAAATTGCTGCAAGGATGTATCTGTCTGATCAATATCGTCTGGATTGACAACTCTCTTAACTCGGGGTGCTGGGGCACTCCTACGCTGCAAGCGATGAGTTTTGTGGTAGTTGGGAGGGGCTATATAGACTGGGGGAAGGAGGTAAGAAAGGTAGCACCGCCCAGACCATCCCTCAGGGAGTCACACATAGCCACGAGCACCACAAACAAAATAAACATTAGGTGGTGGGATCAAGGGCAGACTTTTGGGCATTCTCAATGTGAAAGTGGTGTTGCATCTACTGTCCCCCACCTCTATGTCTCCCGCCCCTTGAACACAAAAAGGGGCCAGTACGTCTACCACCGCCAGGGGTATGGGCTTATCTTCAGTGACATTGTGGGCTTGGAAGTATTGGTAATATTCAGATATATTGAACTGTGAAAACCTATCTCTATCCATCCCTGTTCTGTTTGCCTTTCTACCCCTATCTGCTGCTCTGAGGCAAGAACTCAAAACACTCGATCGAACCGCCCATCTCCAGGGGAAACACCAGGTGGGGACCTATGTTGAGAGTATACATTTATTGTCAGAGAGCGGGAACTGGTGCCTCTGCGTTCCAAGGAGTCTGTTTGAGAGAATGAGCGAATCAAACTAAGTAAGGTAAACCATCCCTCACAGCTATTAACATAGGATAAAGGCATAGGCAGCAAGTTCTCACTTCGATGCGTGACAGAAGGTAACAAACCACACACCCAACATTTTGTTGCATTATAAACAGCATGCGTTTGATGCAACGTCTGAATAAAAACATTGTCCTTATAGGACTTCCGGTGTTCTTCTTTGTGAGGCCCTAAGGTACCAAAAATATGTTCAGGAGGGGCTGGTGTAGTACTTATCCAAGCATGCACAGGATATTTTTCTTCCAGGAAAAACAGCACCCCAAATACAAATATCAGAGAAAGCAAAATTATTACCACAAACACTATTTTAGTCTTGGGGGACCAAGAGGACCAAACAGGACCATCTGAAGTGGGACGCGGAGCCGCAAAGGGCTGCTCCTCATCAGGGATAGGACGACCAAAAGGATACATTTCGAAAACTTCAAGGGCAACTTATAGGTGTCACAAGGGACAGAAAAATTCACAGACTAGAGCCACTATTGCAACAACAGTACCAGGGGGCACAAATCACCCAGCGTCCTACTAGAGCCTCGCTGGCAGGCTCCTATTGTTCATCAACGACGGTGCTATGAAGCACTCCCACGGAGGAGCTGCGCGATCGCAGCCCTTGCCGAAAAAACAAATCCTTCTTCTTTCAGGATAGGGCAACCTCCCTCCTGGGCAAATACCCTCAACTATCCTGTCCAGTGTCCAGGGCAGTGCACCAGTGTAGTTCACCCTAGTCTAATACAGGCACTCTAAGGAACAGCACCTGCGCCCTAAGCTCAAGTCCTTCCCTAGCACCTAGACTGTTCGGCTGGTGCACCGTCCTTCTTTCGGGGCCTCAAATTGTATTTGGTTATTCCAGGCACTGTTTCATCAACAAAAAGGGGCAGAAACTCCGGATCAGATGGGCATCGAGACTCAGAGTCGGGTGTATTGGAAACAAAGTTATCCGAGGCAGCCCTTATCTCCGGGGGAATTGCCTCAAACAGGGCTGCATCACTCTCTTCGTCCGTCTGCGCCCACCTCAACCGGGCGTCAGAGAAGGGAACAAAGTGTGGCACCCGCTCACACTCCTGATCAGCGATGCCGTCGTTGACCCAGCGGTCATACGGGAGCGGGAGAGGCACCCGCTTCACATGTGATGCATGAATCCAGTGCTTTCTGCCGTCTACCTTGACTGCTGTGCGAGTGACGAGAAGAACGATGAGAGGCCCCTTCCACCTCGGCTCCAAACAGCTCTTTCGTTGAAAGTTTTTAATTAACACGTAGTCTCCGGGCTGCATTCGGTGCCCGGGCCCCTCTGGTACTGGCTGCAACGTGGCATGTATCTGTTGGTGAAGAGAACGAAGATCTTTAGACAACTCGTACAAATAGTCTACAAGCAGGGGGTACTCTATCTCAGAAAAGCGTTTGGGTCTTGGGACGCCCCAGACATTAGCAGGGCGCCCGAAGACCACTTCATACGGTGACAACCCTGTTCTAGAATGCGCTGTCGCTATGGTAGATAATAAAGCCAAGGGTAACGCATCTGGCCATCGCAATCCTGTGCTCTCTTGAATCTTTGCTATTTTCAGCTTGAGATTACCATTGTACTTCTCAACCAGACCTGCTGACTGGGGGTGATTCGCTGCATGAAACTTCTGCTTAATATGCAAACCTGTGCAGACCAATTCAATGACTTTTGAATTGAAGTGACTTCCGTTGTCACTCCAAATCACACGTGTGCAATCCATAGCGCAGGAAGTACTCTTTTAGAAGTGCCTTCGCCATCGCCATGGCTGTATTCTCTTTAGTGGGGTAAGCCTCAATCCATTTACTGAATCCGCAAACCACTACTAGCACATACTTTAAATTGTTGACTCGTTCCATTTCGATGAAGTCCACCTGGAGAACCTCGAAAGGGAAGGAAGGCGGGGCAAAGTTACCAGCGGGTGTAGGAGTACCTTTCCCAGGGTTATGCTTCAAACAAATGATACAATGCTTCACTAGGTGTGTGGCTACCTTAGTGATATTATCATTCTGCCGTACTGGGTCCAGTAGCTTACATATTCCTTTGACACTAATATGCGCTGGGCCATGGGCCATGGTGACAACAGGGAGCACATATGTATTGGGGAGCAACCATCGCTGTTTTCCAGACAAGTCAGTCCAACACCCATCCTTGTCCAAACGACCTGTCCTCTCCTCCCACATGGCCAATTCATCTAGAGCTGCCTCACCCTGATTTTCCCTGACATTTTCCAATGTATCCTCGAACATTCCATTGTCCGGGACCCACCTAGCGGGACCATGCCACCAACATCTTTTTCATCTTTGATCGAGCTGTTTCCTTAGCTGTCTGGTCTGCGAAAGCATTTCCCCTCCCAACATCATCTATAATGGCTTTATGAGCGCTACATTTCACTATTGCTAACTTATTGGGAAGTGTCAGGGCGGACAGCAATCTATGTATCAATGGGCCGTTCTGTATTCGCAGTCCGTGCGCGGTCAAGAACCCTCTCTCTGCCCAGAGGCGCCCAAAATTATGAGCCACCCCAAAGGCGTACTGGCTGTCGGTGTAGATATTAACAGCCAGTCCCTCACTCAACTCGCAAGCCCTGCGGAGGGCAACCAACTATGCAGCTTGGGCCGATTGGTGTGGGATACGGGATGTCTCAACTACAGTGTGTAACATTGTGATAGCATAGGCTGCAGTGGTGGTGCCATCTGGTAACTTGAAACAAGAGCCATCGACATATAGTTCTCCTTGGGGGTCAGATAAGGGAACATCAGTCAGGTCTACCCATCCTTTAGTTTCTTCCTCAGTCCGAAACAAACAATCATGGACATCATTGTCCTTTTCTTCCGAAGGGAGGAGTAGTAACGTGGCTGGGTTCAGAGTAGCACATCGTTTGATGGTAATGTGCGGAGCAAACAAGGTCAATTCATAACCAGTCAGACGCGCACTAGTAAGGTGCTGCGTCTTTGTCTTATTCAATAGCGTGTACACAGCATGAGGTACCATTACTGTGAGATCAGTATCAAGGACGAGTCCTGCCGATTGCCTGATAGAAACCGCCACTGCCGCGGCAGCTCTCAGACAGCTCAGGGGTGCTCTGGCGACATTATCGAGCATGGCAGAGAAATAGGCGCAGGGTCTCTGCTTACCACCGAAACCCTGTGTTAGAACAGAAAGCGCGCAACCGTCCGCCTCATGCACATGGAGTACAAAAGGCTTCTGGTAATCAGGAGTACCAAGCACAGGAGCAGAGCAAAGCGCAACCTTTAATTGTTCAAAAGCTTGCTGACATGCAGGTGTCCAAGGCAGGGGTTCATGCAGATCTTTGGTGGTCAGGTAAAGAAGAGGTTTTGTTAGTAGGGAATAGTTAGGGATCTAATGCCGACAATACGATGTTATCCCGATAAACACGCCTACCTCGCGTTGGGTCTTAGGAACAGGCATATTAGTAATAGCAGCTATGCGCTCAGGTGTTAGTCTGCGACCCTCCTTCGACAGTAGGTGACCTAAATAGGTGACCTCCTGTCGACAATATTGGAATTTCGAAAGTGACACCTTGTGTCCATGATGGGCCAAATGCAACAATAATTTTACAGTGGCTTCTTTGCAACCATCCTCATTGTCCGAAGCCACAAGGAGGTCATCAACGTACTGCACCAGCACATTACCAGGGGGAAGCTCCAAAGAATCCAATTGAGCTTTCAAGGCTTGGCTATAGATACTTGGACTTTCAGTATAGCCTTGTGGAGCACGGCAGAATCTAAAGCTCCGACCGGCTATTGTAAATCCAAACAGATATCTGCTATCTGTATGGATTGGTATGCTAAAGAAAGCATTTTTTAAATCAATTACAGAAAAGAATTTTGCTGATGGGGGATCATTGTCAAGATCGTGGTAATGTCTGGGACCACAGGATATTGGGGAACTACGATCTTATTTACCTCTCTAAGGTAAACGTCAGGGTGGGCGTCTTTTTAAGAATAGGAAGAATAGGGCTATTACACACATTTGCCACAGTCTCTTCAACCACACCAGATTTAATCAAATCCTGTATTATTTGCAATAGGGCCTTGTCACCTGCCTGGGATATCTTGTACTGGGGAATACATGGCAATTTAGCATTGTCTTTAATCTGTATAGATACTGGCGGGATCTGGAGTAACCCCACATCCGTGTCCCCTGTAGCCCATAACGTACGTGGTACATCTTTGAACTCAGCGGGAAGGGGAGCATCCTTTGCAAAGCACTGTTTGGCACGGGTCACCTGCGGTCCAACAGTCATGTAAACATCGTCTGGAGAACAAATTTTTTTTGCATGCAACCTTTTTAAAAAAATCCAGTCCTAACAAATTTTCCTCACAATTGGACGTCAGTAAAAATGGCGAATCAACCAAATGGGGCTAATGACCGGCACGCCTGAGAAACCCACCGAAACATTGTTTTGGCCAGACAGAGCTGCCCCCGGGACCAGTGAACGGGAAACAGAGCTATTCATAGCCCCTGTATCAACTAAAAATGTTTTGGTAGTACCTTGTAAATCAGCGGTGACGTAAGGTCCGTGCTGATCTATAGGCACCGGAACTGGTCCCCTGCCCTGTCCTTGGCTGTCCTAGCTGTGAGACAACCCTGTCACTTCGTCCATGTCATAGTCGTCATGGTAGTACTGTCTTCCTCGGGGGTCGTCAAAATAATTCCCACTCTGCGTACTGTGTGATGTATCCTCTGACTGCATCCCCCCTCTACCTCCTGTGCCTCGTCCGCGTCCCTGAAAACCCCGACCTCTCGGGCCTCACCTTTTTGCAACAACTCCGGACACTTGTTCAGCCAATGTCCCTCCTGCTTACAGTACGCACATTGATTGAGCCCGAGGGGCACGCCTGAAGCACCACCCCTGCCAGACCGGGGCAGCCGTTGGGCCGATCCCGAACCTCTTCCTCATCCTCTTCCCCTCGCAACTTGCTGCATCAATACCCTCATCTTTAAATCCTTTGACTTTTTCTCTACCCTTTCCTTATCCTCATATCTCTCTATGTTCGTAATACTGTGCCATACCCAATATCACAGACGGGGTGATGTCGTCCATGTACTTTCCGAAGCCTGCAACCGTGTTGCAATCTCAAGCCAGTTAGTGACAAATCTGTTAACAAACAACCGAACACCACCCTCCTGTGATAGGTCCTGGCCACTAAAGTCTAAAAACAATCCTTCAAATCTGGTAAAGAAATCCGACACACTTTCATCCTTCTTTTGACGACACGCAGTCAACTTATCCCAGTCCACTCGCTTCGGCGGGATAAGGGAGTGCATGTAAGTGATAATACGCCCCGGTAAAGCTAGGAGCTCCGCTTTCGGCTTGTCGCCAGGATTACGCTCCTTATCCCAAGCCCTGATCTCATCCCACATGCCCCCCAACTCCAATGCAGGATCCTGCGTATGAACCTGCCTCCATATATCCACCGGTACAACCAGACCGAAAAACAACTCTATATCAGCTAGTGTCATCACTGTGGAGGAGGCCGCCTCCATCAACTCCTTATAATATGCAGTAGGGTTTTTCTGGGGGTCCAGCAGCTGGCTCTTTAAGGATAGGACCTCACTCCTCTTCCAAGGAGTATAGATCCACTGCTCCTGAAACCAAGCGTCGACTCGTGGTCTTATTACAGTATCTGTGGAGTCTCGCAATTCTGGTATCTCAGGGTGATAAATGGGATGGACTTCCCTCATGGGATGCTGTGTCCCCGTTGTCGGAACCTTCTGGAGCAATCTGCTTCGGTAACCACTAGTGTCGTTATATTGCTAAAAACCTTATTGGGAGCCATACCTTCAGCATATACCCTGTCCCGTATGTCATAGATGATTTGCGGTGCAACACCTTGAAAACACTGTTCCCACAACCCTATCAGCGTGGCTGACATGTGCTTAAGGGCATGCTGCTGTATAAACGGTTCATAATCTTTCATCAGACTCCACACATCCTCCACACTATAGATCGGGTTCCAAGCCCACTCAGCAGCCTGATTCGCCACCATTTGCTTTTCCTCCTCACCCACAGCAGAACGCACCAACACTTTATCCATTCGGTCTCGCGCTGCTGCCCAGTTCGCTGCAAGTATCCCACGCGCAGGAGTTTCGGCATTCAACAATGTTTGGGGTGTCACACTCACGGGGGAAAGAGCAGACGCAGAGACAGGTACCATCATGTAAGGAGACAGGGTTGTAGGGTTGAAAGGAGGAGTAGCAGTCGATACGGAGCTAATAGATTGGGCGGGGGAGTTAACAGCACCTGGCCCGGTGACTGGTGTGGTTTGAGGAGAAGCAAGTGGGGCCGGGGCTGAGGCGGTAGCGCTAGAAACAGGAGCACTAGAAGGGACGGCACTAGAGGCAGAGGACTGAGATGTCGGGACTGTCGGGTATATCCGTTCAGGGGCATAAGGAGGAGGAGGACGAGAATCCAATAGCTCTTCAACAAAATCATCACCTTCCTCTCTAGTAACATAACATTTGTCTGTCTGTAACCAAAACTTTCTATCTGCGCACTCTATGCCCTTCTCTATCTTCCCTCTTTCATAGGCTACTGCTTTCTGCGTTATAGTTTGCGTCTGTCTCTTCGGAGCCTCTTTCTCCGCCCTCATGCGTCGCTGCTTTGCTTCTTTCTGCCATACTCTTAGAGAATCAAACATCGACTGCCTGCTCTTTTTAGCAAACAATTTATCCTGTAGGAAATTCAATTTTTGCTCACCTGTAAGTGGCCATTGTAACTCAGCATTGTCCCTCGTATATTTATGCCACAATGTGCTAAACATAATAGGGCCAATAAAATGTTTAACGTATACGTCGAAATTTGGTGAACCCTCCGGAGGCGCAGGCTGGCTCTCTTCCAATCGCGCATCAGTAGAACAACATCGACATCCAAAACACCCCAAAACACCCCAATTTGCTTAAACAAGGCATCTTCATATAAGACACATGCGCTGTCCCTAGCAAACAAGAATAGCACCAGCAGTGGTAAATAAAGGAAAGGAACAAAATAACAAATATTATTCACAAACCAAACCAAACGGTCCAGAGATCACTCCCTACAGTCTGGGGACTGTACCAAATTCAAGAAGACAGGCTCCAGCCCCAGACATTTTCAAGCATTAGCCAAATTACTAGTTGGTCTGGCAGATTGTTCGCGAACAGTCCCGGACCTTTTCAAGCGCGAGCCAAATTTCAAGGTGGTCCGGTGGACTGCTCGCAAACACTCTGTGCCTTTTCAAAAGTCCGCAAACTCACCAAGTTCAAGACAAGACGGTCCAGAGACCATACCAAGTACACAGCCCGTCGACTCGTGCCGTTCAAGCAAGGCAGTATGAAAACTGCAGACAAGACAGTCCGGAGACTGTATCAAGACACAGCCTGTAGGCTTGTGCTGTCCAAGAATGGCGCAATTTTTCCAAGAATCAAATCACTCACCTGGTGCACACAGGTCGAGTCAAGTTATTCTCCACTGCCGACTCTTGGGACCAAATGGTCAACTCTAAGGTTTCGCCTTCTCAGGACCCCAGCCGGTGACCACTAGATGAAGAGGCGCCCGATCAGCTGGGCAGGGCAGCTGCGAGAACCAAGCTCGGTCTTATGTGGGGTACCCCGATCTGCCCAACCGACCAAACGCAACCCCCGGCCCTACAACCCGTTTACGGGTGAGTCGGATCACCTTGCGGGGTCCCTGTTCGGGCGCCAACTGAAGGAAGTGGCCCTCTAGGGCCACTCGGGTTTTCTTACAACCACCTGCTATGCCTTCCCAAGAATGAAGAGTCAGTCAGACAGTAGAGAATACAAACGTACATGTTTATTAGAAATACTCTGCAGAGGAGTCCATCATGACCTGCACCCTAAGATGTCTGCCGAGGGACTGACCCCCCAACTGTCTACAGTGAATAATAATTCCTCCCAAGGAGCCTCCAACCACGCCCCCAATGGAAAACTACCGGCCTGGGCCGAACATGAACAAAGAGGCACAGTAGGATGAGCTAACACCTGCCAGATGGGTACATTTTATCAGGAAGCCAAGGCCACGGTGCTGGGTCTCAGCTTCTCCTAACGTGGGAGCAGAAACTACACATTCAGAAAGGTATGCGAGGGTAAAACGGCCTATTCATTAGTAAGTCGAGAAACAGCCTTGAATAAAGAGAAAATAATAACGAAATACAGTGTTCTGCTGAGGCAAGCAATATGAGCAGTGAGGCCTAACACAAGCACAGTCTAAGCAGCCTAATAGGGATTACGAAATGCAAAATGGAGTCACACTCCCTAACTAAAGCCTGCACATTACGGGGATAACTCAGCGGGTTGCATAACGTGCATACAAATGGCATCTATTTAGCCACGCACTGCTAACCTAATATAGCATGAGACGAGTGCATTGCAGGAACGGGAATTTTAAACCTAACACATGCTGTGGTGGCAGCATACCATGCAGTGATCAGTAGCAGTGAACAGGTCCATAGGCGCGCTCATTTAAAGTTCAGCTGCTCTGAGCTTAACTCATTCTCGGCCTACATCAAATTGGTGTGTAGGGCTGTGCAGTTTATGTGTGGTGTACATGTTCTGAGTGTATGTGTGCCTGTGAATGATACAATATAGGGATGCAGTACTGTGCAGTGCATGTATGTTATATGCATGTGCTGGGTGTATCTGTGCCTATGAGTGGTAGAATAAATGATGGATCTACTGATGTGCAGTGTATGTATGCTGTAAGCATGGGCTGGGGGGTATTTGTGCCTGTAAATGGTACAATAAATGACAGACTCTGGGTTCCATTTTGGAATACCTAGGGCTGCATGGTGAAACACGAGAAGAGATAGAGGAATACCCCCGGACTGATTTGTGTATTGCTGCATTCCAGTAAGCTGGGTGGACACACTGCAGAAAGGGAGAGCCAGGCTTCCCCAGTACGCTTCAAAGGGGGCTCTTTGATTCAGAGAGAGATCACAAGGAAGGGCCTGGTTACATCATAGGAAGGAGATGGGGACGATAAGAGAATCAAAAGGAGTGGGGATGAGGCCCTGGGGGAACCTTTTGTGGCACATATCACTGTGGTTGACATGCAGGTGTGAATCTCTAGCCACTCCCATGGCCTGTGATATGGGGCTAACAGATTTGTAGACATCCGTACTGTGACAGACTGCTTTCAGGAGGAAGAGAAAACAGAGGAGTTGGCACTTCAAAAGGAAGCAGACTTCCAACATTAACTAACAAGACTCAGACTCTAACCTTTATTTAGTGTCTGGAAATAGACTATACGAAGGGGAGTTTGAGACCCCAAAAGTTGTCAACTGTCAAGCAGCAGTCAGGCTGTGGGAGGAGGAGAAGCTCTGCAAGACTTCTGCCTGTGACCATGAATTGGGGCGAAGGCTTGCTATTCTCCCAGCTGGGTGAGGCAACATCACCCATAGAATTCTCGACCACCTGTCCTGGAGCACCTGCCTGCTTGCCAAGACCAAAGTGCCCTTTGAGGAAGAGGAGAGCATTGGGAGCAAGGCCCAGTGGGAAATATTGATGAGTTGACCCCCTTAGCAAAGTGTGGACAGATGGCTGCTGCACCGATCAGATCATTACCTGTGTGCAGGGAAAGTGACCCTCGTATGCCAGAGGAGGGCCGCCATGAAGTGAGCCATGATAGTTGCTGCACCGCTTGGGTTATCACCCATGAGCAGTGATAAACCTGCGACTCCTTATGCCAGGAGGGGTCACAGTGAAGAGATTGCCATGCTGAGTGGGCCGTAGCCTATGTGCAGTGGTAAGCCAGTGACCCCGTATGCTGGAGAGTACTGTCAAGAAACCTGCCATGCCTAGTGGGTCAGAGCCTGTGTACAGCGGGGAGACTATGATCCCTTATGCCAGAAGGGGCCACTGAGACTTAGCAAGAAGTGTGATGTGATTAGGTTTGTAATCAGAGGAGAGAGTCCTCCAGAGTGATCCTAGCGGGCGTCCACCATGATGGAGGATAACCGTCAGGACTTCTGCATCCCCACCACCAACTGTGGGAAGAGTCAAACAACTTACCCAGCTTGGAGGAGCAACAAGGAACCTCTGGTCGCTGAGGCTGCACGATTGCATATGAGAAACTTGAGCACAGCTGAACGCAGCACACATGCGTGCACAGAACGGAGACAGCCACTACACTTCCAGCACTCAAGGACACTGGGCGCCTGATCCTGCTGATGCAGGTAAGACTGATTTCGGCCCAGTCATCCCTAGGGGAACTTGCTTCTTTTTTTTGAGTCCTCATTTGTCAATTTTCTTTTTCTTTTTTGGGGATGTCAGCAAAATCTGACCAACTGTGTCGTAAAGTGCCTGGACTCTCCACACAGGAGGGATGTTTAAAACATCCCAGGCTAGGCGTACCACAGTCGAAAAGGGAGCTGACTCCTTTATACAGGTGCAGAAATGTGACCGATACGAGGAAAAAGGGAAGCAAAGCTCCCCCAACCGTGCATCCTGTATTTCATATCAGTAATCATTGGACCAATAGTATTTTCACCAGAAATGAAACGAGGAAAGCAGAAAAAAAGGAGGGAAGAAAAAGGCATGATAAGGGGGAATTACGGAAGATTCAGAGAATTCAGTCAATGACCTACAATTTTAACCCAGTCGTCCCAGAGGTCCCAGAACCTTGTTCTCTTAGCGTGAAAGGTGGCCGATCAAGGGTCGATATTCTTTGTATTGTATCTTAACCATTCTGCCTCTGTAGGGGGACAGGGAAGTATCCACTTAATACACAGCTCCCTACGTGCCAGAAGAATCAATGTAAAAATAAGGGCACTATGAATTTTAAGAAGAGCCCTATAAACCTCCCCTCCCGGCACTACCCCAAAGATTACCAAAGCCAGGCTAGCCTTAAATTCTTGACTCAGGATTACCGAAAGAGTCTTACCCACTTTCTGCCAGAAGGTCTGGACAGAAGGGCACTGCCAGAACATGTGGACATCATTCGCTTTGGCCTCTCCACATTTAGGGCACATCTTCACCCCTAGACTTCCCATCTTAGAAAGTTTCAGTGGCGTCCAATAAGCCTTATGAACAGTAAAAAGATGGTTCTTCTTGAGTGATGCAGACTTCACATATGACCATAAGTGAGACATAGATACTTGCCATAGCAGATCAAGGTCTTGATCTGGCAGTTCGCTCCCCCAGATATCTGTCAGCAAATCCTGTACCTCTCCCGTGGCCTGGATCAACATCCAACACCATTCTGCAACTTCTTTCCGCAGAAGAGGCCATGAGCATATCCTGGTCTCCCAGTATCGGTTCCCCTTTCCGTCTTTTCCCAGAGTAGGGGAACTTGCTTGCCAAATAGTGCTTCTGCACTGGAATACTTTTGACTTTAATAACGAGTCAGAGTGGGCCTTCTGAGATACAGACTACTGGTGGAGCTTAATCTGACTGTCACCTATAGTGAATGGGGGGAATAACCATTACCACTAGGTTGAGAGAAGTGTGACTCAGGGAACCTGCGTTGAAACACCAGAGCCCTGACCTCAGGGGTTTTTGTGTATTGTTTGTGTATGTCGTATTCTATTTTATGGTGGTAGCTGTAAAATAAATACTTTTTTTTCATAGGAGCAAGTATTTCACTGGCAATCAATTATTCCTGCTGGTGCATGTATTTTGATTTGTGAGCCTATGTTCACCCCCTTCAGTCTACCCCCCCAAGAAGACTTCGACTGCTCGACCTATGTTGCCACTGAGAGTCAAGTGCTAAAGAGGTAGTTGGCCCAGTTTCTCAGGATCCATAGTAGGTCAGGCCCTGGGACATCAGGAGAAAAAGGCCTCAACCCCCATGGTTGGGCCCAGTAACCCCTCCTTGCCTCGTGGCCCTCTGAGCAGGGTTCTGACTTATACAATGTTGATGATTTGCAAAAATCGACAAGGGTAGGAGCACTGAAGGCTGTGCAGCATTGTTTGAAATCGATATGCAGTAGTACAAGGGTAATCAGTGCCAAATTGAGAAAAGATCTAGGGCCTGGTTATAAGTGAGTCTGTAAGTTTCGACCTCTGCACAAATCTTAGATTTTTGAACTGTGCATCAGATTCCACACCCCTCTCGATTTTCCCCATGTAAATCTTGAAATGTCAAATCTGATGTGATGTTTTCAATGCTGAACTGGGAAGCGGAAGCAGTAGCAGCGAGAGCAAGCAAGAGCAAGACGGAGACGGAGCAAGTGGAGAGTGGAGTGCGGGCACGGGCACGGCGCCTAGATTTCAATCGCCCCCACTGGTCCTACAGCCCTGTCTGTACCGACTGCCGACTGCCGCAGTTGGCGAGAGGGTTCCTGGAGGCAAGCGCGGCTGCCCCTTAGCAGTCGGCCGCAGTAAGTGCGAGCCCCTGGCGGTATCGCGGAGGCGGTCTGATTAGATCAGGTGCAGCCTGCGGTTCCGCCTCGTGTGCCCCGCTTGCCCCTTTCCCGTATCGGCTCCTCACCACCTGGCTACCTCATTACCTACCGCTGTAGCAGAGATGGTCTTCCCGTCATCCCAACTCTGACAACATTGCCAGCATCGCCACAGGAAGAAGACCAGGCGCGGGTGCAGAATTCCAGGAGTCTCCCTGGCTGC
Organism: Calotriton arnoldi; assembly: GCA_963921515.1. Classification (NCBI taxonomy): domain Eukaryota; kingdom Metazoa; phylum Chordata; class Amphibia; order Caudata; family Salamandridae; genus Calotriton; species Calotriton arnoldi. The sequence continues at coordinate 2,809,826 of CAWUFW010000791.1, forward strand.
TTAGCCCGCCCAGTAACGACTGAACCTTGACGCCCAGGTGAGCACCCCAGGGTTGCTAGGCGGAGGAGGGCCTCAAGGAGGGTTGAGGTCCCCGTGCCCCCCCTCGCTTTCCCCTGTGAACCTTCCAGCAAATCTTCCCGCGACTCTCCCCACTGGGGGGCTCCGGTGGTCCCGGTGCTGCACCCAGGACATTTTGCCAGCAGAAGTACCACATGATCCTCTTGACCTCCATCAGCCAACAACATTTTCCGCCTTTTATTATCAATAGGCCCAACTCGACCTAGTCGGTCGGCCATCAGGCCAGTATCCAGATTTCAGCAGATTTCAGTGGGACCTCCAATCACTTTAAAATTGTAAAACAGTACTGCCTTTTGTCATCCTTAGCATCCAAGAGCATATCAATAGTACATCATCAGGAAGACGGGCGGCTCCCCCTACCAGTAGAACCCCCAAGAACCCCCCAAGAATGAGATCCGGGAGAGTGAGGAAAGCTCCAACAAAGCCCATTAAAAAAAGTATAAAGATGAAGGCTGCCCTCGCGTCCTCGGCCGTAGCTGCAGTGGCCTATACGCAATCACCAACACTAGCAAATTTAAAACCAGGCCCAGACTCGGGACACGAGCCCCAATTTTGGCAACCCTTGACTCAAGCTCAATCTTCTCAAGCCTCCACCTCGCACCATGCTGCACGGGGCGCCGTCTCGGCCCAGGAACATCTGACTTATGAAGTGCCAAAATCGGGTCTTTTAGTACCCACAACCCTCTCGATAAAAAAGACCTCATTGAGGGACTATTTTAGGAATTCAGTAGTAGCAACAGCTCCAAAGCAAAGACCCAGTACCCCTGATACATTGCAGGACCTCTCTTCAATTATTCCAGTGGCAGTCCTGCATCAAATATTGGTTCAGCCAATGATCCACACCGTCGCTGGTGGGTCTGGCAGCTTGTCGCCATCAGGTCCCTCAGCAATGGTAGAATCCCTTTCTATAGAAGTCCTCGATGATAGCTGTGCACTCCAGGCCTCCGATCAGCAACCTTTTGACTTATTGACTGGTCATTCTCCTGCCGCACTGGCCTCTCCCCAAACTACCATCTCTAAAGAGGCCTCTTTGCCAACTTTCCAGTCTGCCCAGAATCCAAGTCAGTTCTCATCTATAGCACTAAAGCCGCCAATCCCAATCCCAATGGACCACCCTACAGGGAGCACCAAAGTCCTGACGTCACAAGTTATGACTCTGCCATGCATCCATATTAGTAATTTTAAAATGTCGTCCCCAGCATGCTCAGTAAGCACAGTTGACCAATGCGATCAAAAGGTCAACCCAGCTGGGGTCAACGACAATAAAAATAACATTTCCTTAGATCTGTCTTTCTTTACCAACGAACCTAAAAGGTCCTTTGCCCAGGAAAAACCTTCATCCCTTGACTTAAACGGTCTTTGGTCACAATTAATTCAAAGTCTCCAAACTACGGCGACAGCACTGACCTATCACTCAGATAAAATGGACCTGCAGGTGGATCTCTTAAACACACTTGTGGTGTATACTGCTGGGATTGACCAAAAACTCGAGGCGCTTAACTTATTGATTACAAACGCCCAATCCCAAGTCCAACTGGTCCAATCAGTATGCTGCTGCTCTCCCATCATTGACTCTTTATCCTCACTACCTCAATTTCTTTCTTCAGTATTAACAGAAATCAAGAAGCTCCCAGCCCCACGGCCACCCTATCCTTTGCCCCAGGTACTTAGCTTGGTTAAAGGGCCAACTCCCGCGAATGTGCAAACCCAACTTCTTTCTCCGCAAATTAAGGCGCAGCAGTCTTTAACGCATTTCCCGACATACCAACACACCACCACAATACTCATCGGTTGTCGAAACGGGAAAAAAAGTCAGAATAAACACACAGCGGAAACTAAACATACTATTACCAGTTACTTCCCAAAGAACAACTCAGAGACATCACGGGAACTGTCCACTACGCCTGGAGCAAATTCGAGCGCGCTACTAGTAGCGCAACCTTTAACGTCTCAAAAAGAATTTTCACAATCGAACAGTTCACTAACAGCAGAGCCACCTCAAGTCCTAAGGCTCCCCTTGCAGCCACCCACTCACATCACACCTGGATTCAACCAATTCCTAATCACAGAGGTGTTAGCAACTGACAAAGGGCTAGCTGGATCCGCAAATCCTCAAAAGTCATTTTCTGACATCAGTGCCTCTTGTCCATTTTCAGCAGGGGTCAATAGATCAGCCCTGCAACGTGCAGTTTAAGTGCCTGACGGTCAGCACCCGCCGACTTCATCTAGTCATCAAAAGTTGGCGGCTGCGTGTAAAACACCTCCCGTCCCATCACCAATCATTAATTGCCGAGAATTGATTTCCCCACTGCCCGTCACACGTACAACCAAGCAGGCACCTGAGGTAATCCCTAAGTTAACCAAGTCGCTAACTTCAGAGGAAGCTTCTCATCTAGCAATTAATAGCTCAAAGACCAAACTGCTGTTAACCCCAGAATATGTCTCCAGAGGCCCTCATGACATTCTAAATCTTGGGAACATTCTTAGACTTTTTAAATCGTTCCCGGACCTAAGTATCTTGCAATCAACAGACATAAATGCCATCGAATTTATATCCAGCAAAGGCACCCAAGCAGGAGAAGCAACCCAAATCACACTAGCGTCCCCAGTTATCCGCGAACTGGTTCAGTCAAAAGCCGACCAATTTAAAAGCTGGGGCATAATAATAACAACGCCCAGCATCCCCAGATATCCATCAATACTAGAAAATACACAGGCTCACGCTTCTAGCACAAGTTCGGCTCCCTTTTCAGTACTAAAGTCAGCAAGAAGTTGTTCGTTAGCCGCTACCCCAGAGCAAACAACTAATCAGCTAGGCACCCAAAGAACAGATTGGTCATGGTTACCAGGAGCTTTATCCCGGAGTCGGAATGATTGAAACATCCCCAATCACGGCCTAACAATATGTTCCTGGAACGTCCACTGATTTGGGTCGAAAAGTCAATCCGCAGCTACCCTCGGCTTTATAAAAAAACACAACATAATTCTTCTCCAGGAAACTTGGGCAGTATCCAGTATTCCTAATGAAGGCTACTTGGAATTTATGTCCCCTGCTTCTAGACAGTGCAAGTTCGGCAGGTCGTGTGGTGGACTTTCGATCTATGCATCAACCAAACTCTCCCAATGCATCAAACAGTTAAAATTTGAAGTAGATTGGGTCGCTGGAATCGTGGTGGGAATCCCAACCTCAGACAGCCAGTTGATCCTTCTCAATGTTTATATTTCTCCGCGCACCATCGATAAAAAATCCAAAATGGATCAATTGACTGACATCGTCTGTAACCTATTAAGCGACCACGGTAGCATACCCAGTATTATGTCAGGAGACTTCAATACCAACCTCTATTGTAATTCTCCAGAGGACATTGGGATCGCTTCCCCTACGGTTCCCCTGCATCTCGCCTTACAATCGATTCCCGCAGAACATAGACCCTCCAAACTGGGGGAGTACACAATCCTCCAGCTTAGCAGAACAGGGTATACCGTATTGAATGGGCGCTTTCCCATGGACACCCCCCTTCGCCTGGACACGAACTGACGGCCGAACTCACTCATTCCTGGACTTTACTCTAGGCAGTAGCGAAATAATTCCCCTGATCGAGAGCTATCACATCGCATCGCATGGTGAGAGCAACCATTGTCCTCAAATCATAACTCTATCCTCTAATATCCCACATCATCAGGAACTTGCTCATACTCTTTTAGGCTGTCACACAGAGAACTTAAGGAGATTGAAATGGTCGGATCGTGCTGCTCTCCCTACGATGGAAAAATGCAGAGCTCTTCTACGCTTACTGCCAGACAAAGATCTCTCTGTTATCAGCGGCTGGGCTAGCTTCGTAAATCAATTACTCAAAGAATTTCCATCTAAGAGGAGCACCCAGCAACATGTAACGCAATCTCGCATCCCATTAGTAACAAAAAAATTAAAAGCTCAAAGAAATCAGGCTCTCTGCCTGTCCAGGAAAAGTCCAGGAAATAAAATTTTATTCAACAACTATAAGCAAGCACAAATAGCCTTCAAGTCTTCTATATACAGGGATAAACAAGCAGCCTCCAACCTGTACTGGCTGAAACTCGTCCACAAAAGCAAGAATCCCAACGCAAAGCAATTTTGGTCTCTCGTAAACAGGGGCTTACAAGGTGGAAGCGGCCACGGTAGCGCAAACATCAGCGCAGACGAATGGAGCCAGTTTTTATCATCTCATTTCAGTGATTGCACTAACAGGGATGACCATCCCAATCTTCTTCCACCTGCCGACCCCGTGACACCACCCCTGGAAGCCAAGAGCCTAGGCCCGTCCGGCCTCAATACGGCAGTCAACAACTTTACTGAAGAATTAACAAACAAGGGCCACGAGAAGAGCGACGACCTAAAGATGGAGATCCCAACGACATCAGAAGCACTAAAAAACAAGATTTCATGCTCAATTAGGAAAGCCAGGGCCGATGGAGCTCCAGGGCCTAATGGTCTTCCCCAGGCCATGTTCAAATCAGATGTTGAACTGTGGTCAGACCACTTGGCCCCTCTGTTTCTTCACTGCAGGCTAAATAACGCCATCCCGGAGTCTTGGAAAGGCGCTATCATCCACCCAATCTAAAAAAGTGGGAAGAGAAACTATCCTAATAATTACAGAATGATAGCTCTCCTCGACGTCGAGTCCAAATATTACGCCAGCATTTTATTGGAAGAGCTGTTGGCCTGGGCCGATACAACAAAGCGCCTCCCTTTTAGCCAGACAGGCTTCGTGGCCAACTACGGAACAACAAATAATTTACTCACCCTAACCGTCTTGATAGAGAAAGCGGCAGCCCAACACCCAACTTCACTGCTGCTTTGTCGATTTTAAAGCGGCCTTTGACCGGGTGCCACGGGGCATGTGGTGGCAAAAACTAGAGCTCTGGGGCATACCCCCGGCCCTTTTAAAAGCTTTAATTCAACTTCACTCGGAAACTTGGATTAGAATTAAGTTGGGAGAAGACTTCCATGTTTCCAGGAAGATCAAGACCAAAAGCGGTGTTAAACAAGGCTGCGTGCTGGCCCCACTCCTTTTTAATTTGTTTATTTCGGATTTATCCCCAATACTTGACAGTGTCAACCGCCAACTGCATCAGCAACCTGCTGTATGCCGATGACCTTGTGTTATTAAGTCACACAAAAGTAGGCCTACAGAGGCTACTGGTCGAGCTGCTACCCTATACTACAAGAAACCTCTTTGAGCTGAATTTGTCTAAAACTAAAACAATTTCTTTTGGGAAGCAAAAGCGGCCGCGTGGAGGGTGGCTTTTTAACAACGAAAGGCTCGAATCAGTGCCCCATTATAAATACTTGGGAATTTTCCTTGACACCAGATGTTCAATCTCAAAGCAGAAAGATGCATTAAGGGCCAAAGCTCTGTCACTTGAGGCCGCCTCCGCGAAACTGTCGAAACAACTACTTGGCCCGAGTCTAACCCCTATGCTGAAGGTGATGAAGACGAAGATAACTAATTCCCTGTCGTACGGGCACGAGATCATGAAGGGTACAATAAGTACTTTATTAAATAAACTAACTATCAAAATGTTTAAACTTGCTTTTTGCCTGCCAAAATCAGCTTCGCCAGCCCAAGTTAGACTCGAACTAGGCTTATTAAACCACCATGGCGTCGAGGCAGGCGCGTTTATAAAGCTTTGTAATAGATTGCGCAATGCCCGGGAGGGCAGCCTGGAGGCCAGACTTTGGAACAAAATATTGAACAGCTATTTCAGCCATAAACATCGACACCACCTGGATCACTGCCTGCAACTACTTGGTGTCAAGGAATACTGGGGAACAAATCCCTCCCAGCCGGCACTAAAGGCAGTCATCAAGAGGAGCGTCCGGCTGTGGTCTTTCCATTCCGATAGGGCAACACTGTCAAGAAAGAAACATGCCTGGGCAGTAATTTCTGATTTTAAACCTGGGGTCGAATCATCTTATTTATCAAGCACGTTTGCACTTTATTGGAAACTAAAGTTTATCGCCCTGAGAATGGGAGAATGGCTTTTCTTAAAGAACCTGCCCGAATGGCGACGCTCCGGCACTAGTATTAAATGCAGGAAGTGTGGCTATCACTCCGAAGCTATGGAGCACATAGTTTGTGTATGCCCCGCTATGCTCACTGACAGACGGTCTTTGTTGCGGGAAGAATGGAACAGGCTCAGAGTACGATCATGTCGCCAAGCCATAATCGCCGCCTTGAACCCAGACAATGCGAAGCTGAACATTCGCTTCACCAAATTTGTTAACAAAGCGTCAAAAATGTTGGGAGATATCAGTGCCGCAAATCTCCCTCAATCCGGCAGTGTTGCAATCCCTCTCCAGGCTCAACCAATGAATCCTTGACTGCTTACTACTGTTGATTGGAACACTGCCTTTTTGCTTAATATTAATAGTTTACAGGTCTTCAGATGGCTTTATGAAAATATCAGTTCTGCCGTTTTTTATATATAAAATTTAAATAAAAAAAAAATGAGGGGGAGAAGCCTTGACTGACCCGACACCCCAGACTTTGATTGCCACGGGTAACTAATTAATGTTAGGGCATTTTAATTACATCCCCTTATTTTTTAGATAGTCCCAGTATTAACCTGAGTCTTTTACAGCTTTGTTCTTTGTATATGAGAATCGTATGAGTTTTTTAATTTCAAACAAAAAATTTTAATGGTTTTAAGTAATCAAACAGTAAAGTATTATTATATCACTGTGATGTACTGGGTGAAAAATGCCTAGACTGCTGGGAGATGTGGCTTAGTGGCTGTGGCTGCTGTCTTTCGAACTGGGGCAACAGGTTTGATTCTTGTGATTCTAGGAAAATCAATAATCTTCCAGTGCCTAAAATGTTTTTAGTAGTCTGGTTCTCGTGTAAAGCGCTTTAATTCTATTGGGCCAAGATTACACTATGTAATACTGAAAAAGGAAATAAAATGGTAACTTAATTCCAATATGTTCAGAACACACTGCTTATGCATTTAATTCCCCATTTTTCTTTGCAATACTGGGAAACTGAGTTTCACAGGAATCTGTAAATACCACTTTTTGGCCTATCAGTGTTTATTGGGTGCCAGTAACTACTCCACCTCATTCCTACCTGCTCCTAATCTGGGCCCATAGTCAACCTTGTGAGGTCTGAATCAAATGGGTATCCAAGTGAACAGTACATTTCGAAGGAGAGAAAGGACTGGGATGAAAAGCAATGACAGTCACAATTTCCATCTTTTTGGTGCGTTAGTTAAAGCATGATTGTGAGATTGATATGTGGCTAAAAAGAAAACTTGTGATGAAGAGTGAACAGTTACTGATTGATCAAAGCAACCAAAGATAATCTTTTTACGATAGGCAAAGAATATTCACCATAGAAGACATGTACAGAAAGAACAGCTGATCTTTAGAGTACAGGTGCATGGAAATGGCTCAGTTGGCAACCATGAATCTCAGCAGCTTCACTCAAAATCAAGAGATGCTGAAAAAAGAAATCAAAGAGCCCATGGAGGGGGGTCTGCGTGGCCCTCTCCATTATACTATAAAAGCCCCGGGGAGGTGGTGGTCCCGGGGCCTAAAAGAGCCTCAGGATGGGGGCCCTGTATGCTCTTCTCCTTTTTATAATCCTGCTTGCCCCCGGGACTTGGCCCACCCAGGGGCTAAACAATAGAGAAGGACAGGAGCCCTCCCTTTTTTTTTTTTTTTTCAGCGAGAGACACGGATCCAGCACAACTCCCACTGAAAAATCAAAAAAGATTAGCTTTTTTGTCCTGCGGAATGACATGGGGAGCTCAGGGGCAGTTAGGGGTTGAGGGTATTCCTACCCTGCCCCCTTTTATTTTTTTTAATGTTTTTTCATGGACTTAGCTGAAGCTGAGTCCCAAGATGGCTGCAAACACTTCCTGGTTGAAGTGTTGGCAGCCAATTATATTTGAGCATGGGGACAGTCGGATCCTAGGAGGATCCACATCCCTATATATCTTAATTTGAATTTCTTTTAATACCTCAAAAACTACTGAACGGATTTACAACAATTCACAACATGTCGCTTTCTGAACCAACAGCGACCTTTCTGCCAAATTTGGTGTCATTCCATTCGGGCACTAGTCGTGTCTAAAATCCCTGTAGGATTTGCAAGGGGGAAAAGGTGTTTTGGGACCTCCCTTTGTTCTCGGCCCCCACTCGACGGATCACCCCAAAACTTTCAAGACAGCAGCTGGAGTGTGCATTGTACTAATTTAAAATTTCGCTAGGATTTTGCAAACAGCCCCAAAGGTATTGGCAAAAGAAAAACGATCTTCCTATGGAAGCAACCTAACTACAACTACCTACTGGCGACCGCCAGTAGGGTATATACATACATATAGTAGAGTTTTTAATTACAAATTCAAACATGTGTGTTACGTGTGTTTATTTATATATATATATATATATATATATATATATATATATGCACATATATATATATATGTGCATTAATAAGTGGAATAAATGTAGAAATATCTTTGCAACCCTAATTGTGAGCACAATTGTGCCCTCTGATGCAAAAAGGAAATGTTATTTATGAGCGTGGTAACAATCTCTTAATGTTAGTGTGTGCCACTCACCTCCTGCCAGCCTAACCCACCTCCATCCAGGCATCAGAGAGTGCTTACAGTTTTATGTGCCCAATGTCTTTCTTCTGAAAGAAGTGGGCATGCGTGATAGTAATATGCCAGGGTTTATCATCTATACACTTTGCTGAGTGCACAGTTATTGAAATTTACTTCACACAGCTCAGGGTAGCAAGACAATCTGATGTGCTGAGTCAAAGGAAGAGGGTAGGAATGTGACATTTATTAATTTATCAAGACATGTTGCAGTCCTGCTCTCGCACTACGCATGTGCATTCAAGTGCTGCCTACTTACCAATGCAGGCCCCTGTGCACCATGGTGCAAGGGTGCCACATACATTGCATGGCACCTTCGATTGTTTGTGCAGGAAGAGGACATCTCCCTTCATAAAAACAATACTTATAGGCTAGGTCAACATATATAACAAATCTTTGATAAATCTGGGCCCTGGGCTGGGGGTAGTGGTGCATGGTGGCAGTGTGACAGGGAGGGTGTTGCATGGCAGGAGTAGAGTGGACGTCAAATGAATGATGCTCTTTGAATTCTGTTCCAGCATGAGCTAGCCAGGTGCTTGTCGCTTGCTTTGGGCTGATTTAAGAAGTGATGCCAACTTCTGTCCTGTCACTATCAAGATAGTAGTATATCAGGCAGGATGTTAGTATTCTTTTCTGTGCCTTTATGTAGCTCACACAATCCCATTCTCTCTGATGTGTAATATGCATTGGCCCGTCACCTGGAGTGGAGAAGCAAAGATCATTCGTTGCAATGCATGAGTACCTCAAAATGTAATTTTAGGTTTAGGAAACTAGGAATAGGAAATATGATTTAGAAGGTATTCTGCTGTGCCTGTCAAACAATTTTTTTAGAGAGTGCCACTAATCTTTTTTTAATCTTCTTTATTTCTCAAATCAGCATCCTAGGGCAAGAGGACATAACAGGGTGAAGAGGCTGCCACCACCAGGCCGATGGGGGGAGGGGGGTGGACGTTGAACTACCACCACCAGCACAGCAGCCACGGCAGATGGTTCTGCTGGCCCAGTAAGTCCTATTTATAATTATTTCTTACTATTACCTCTCCCCACTGGTAAAATTATTTGGCCTGTGCTCTATAAAACCTACTCCCCTATCTAATGTTTGTTATCCCTGCATTATCCTGCTTTTCTATATTTCATGTTTCTGCAGCTGACTTTAACCTTTCTGTAACTGTCTTCTGCTCTCTTTTTTAGTAATCTTTCCCTCACCCCTCTATTATATGTGTTGTGGTACTGTGAGACTAAGAGAATAGATTTTTGGTACCATGAAGAAGATTATAGGCCCAAGTAAACTATTATTTACCAGACATGTTGGTTGAGAAGGCTTTCTTGATCAAACAGTCAAAAAGAGATAGTGGCAATGGCCATGGGCCCCCCAGTTCAGCATGGCAGGAAAGGAATGAAATCCGACTACCAACCAATACCACAAACCTCGCAAAGTGATAGTTTCGATAGAAGATACTGCTAAAATAGGTAATAGGTAAAACATGCTGCAGTGTAGCAGACCAGCTAGCATGCCAGTATTAATGTTGCACATATAATATCAAGTGCACTAATAATTTCCAGCCTATATGCCTTACTCAATAATGAGAGGTAATTTACACACAAAGTGTCTGTTTAGTTTCCTTTAAATTAAAATTATTTTTTGATTATGGTGATATTCTGGTTTACTTCTTTGCAGTCAATGCTATTGTTATATGATGCATGTGTGGGGAAAATTTGGCGCTGTGACTAATCACATCAAAAATTCCAGTGGCCCTCGGGGACCAGCAATGTTCCACTACTGTGCCACTATAAACAAGTGTTTTCGCTGAGCATTACAATTTGTGTTTTTCATTTTTTTTCTTTCTTGATATAGCTTCTCTTGCTACTGGAGGCCACCCATCCCGGCAGGAGATGGCCACCCAGCTGCGGTGCCAGAGGATTGAGGCCTTTGTGGTTGTATACTACTGGCTAGAGGCCTTGAAGGAGGAGGAGGCACGTGCCTCCAGTTCTTCCTGCCAGCCTGGCCCACGTCCATCCAGGCCACACCAACGCGAGCATCACCAGCAGTCAGGGTCCACTGCTGCCCAGCGGAACACCCCCTCTCCTCATTGTCGACATCAAGGACAGGCCGCCTCCTCGACCGCGCCCTACATGAGCTGGCACTGCTTCAGCATGGCCAGCAGAACCTGGCCTTGGAAGTGGCCCACTTACATGCCCTTATGTATGCCCCCTGAGCCTGCTTCTAAATTGATATTTTTGTGGATAGAGATGGTGGAAATTGGGAAGTGAAGTTAGGGAAAGGCTCGTTCATGAAGGGACACTTGGGGGTATGTGTTTGGAGAGAGGGGTGGGCACATTGTTGGTGGAGAGGGTGAGTTTCCTTTGTATCACTCACAATCTGTCTTTTGTCTTTGTACAGCTTTTTAGTGCAGCATTGTGTTTTTTATCGACAAAAAGCTATCCTCTGAAATAGTCACCTACTCTACATCAACTTTTCCCTCTAGAATTTCCCTACATGAAGTCCCTTGCCATATATTTATTTGCTAGGTTACTTTACTTACGTCCTCTTCAAGCAGTGCAGTATACCACACAACCAGAGTGGGAACAACAGACTAGGTCTGTTTGAATTATTGTTGCACAAAGAACCAAGGCAGAGCTGCCAAATTGCGAATGCACATCCACCCACTTCGTCCGTCGGAAAGTAATTTACAGTTACTTAGTATATTTTGGTGCTCTCCAAGCATTAAGCCTCCCTCCGCCTTAAGGAGACCAAACTGACACCCCAAGGAGACAAAATCCCCTTTGAAGTCCCCAAATATGTTACACAAATGCTGAGGCACATCCAAAGTCAGTCCAAGTCTGTAGAGTAGGCATTAACCATCATCATGAAAAAAAGGAAGTCCACAGGATGATCTTTATTTCCTTCTATGTGTCCTTTATTTCTTGCCAGAATCCGTTACATAAGCAACAGGCAGCCGAAACGTGTTTCGTCCGAAAGGACTTTCTCAAGGCTGCAAACAATTATGAATATACATTAAAACCATTATAATATGAAAATACCAATTATAAAAGTTAAAAACTAGCATTGGCACAAAGGCCCACAGTATTAGACTTTTGTCCATTAGCTACCAAACAACCCAAACTAGTGCCGTAAAAATGGAGATAAAGAATATCTTGCATCAACAAGTCAGAAAAATGATGTTGCAAGTACCCTAAGACTGTATTCTCCAAAAATAGAAGTGCTGTATTCCCAGTGTAGGCGTGTCTCCACTAGAGATGTGAAAAGGCATATGTGCATATGTGCCTCCTATAGCATAACAAATCCATAGGAGTCCATAACCCACAAAGAATCCACCACCAACACCGTGATCAACGTAAAAATATAAGGTGCCATTCTCCATACCATGCGATACCAAAGGGGATGATGGACGGAGCTCTTGAGCTAATCAAACACTCACCCCCAGTCAACTGATCTGGGTTTAATCCATCATCATTCTTTAGCTCACTCCACCACCCCAGTTCAGACATGGTCATATGCAAATCAGTCTGACCCTGTGCCTCATGGGAACAGTCCAGCCCGAACTGCCAAGCCATGTCTTCCCTGGACCGGAAACAAGCATCCTGGGACCGGTTTCTGGCTATTCAGCCGTCATCAGCCAGGCTAGCTTGAATCCAGTGGCAAAGTGAGCAAGGGACCCTCGTCTGGGCATACCCTGCCAACTTAGGGCGAACAAAGCGATACCAAAGGGGATGATGGACGGAGCGCTTGAGCTAATCAAACACTCACCCCCAGTCAACTGATCTGGGTTTAATCCATCATCATTCTTTAGCTCACTCCACCACCCCAGTTCAGACATGGTCATATGCAAATCAGTCTGACCCTGTGCCTCATGGGAACAGTCCAGCCTGAACTGCCAAGCCATGTCTTGTGGAGTGGAGAAGTGTGGCTCAATGGTTAGAGCGGCAGACCCTGATGCAGAGATCTGGCCCGGGACCAGGGTTCAATTCCCGCCTCGGCGGGTCTTGGGCTCAATTTCCTCGGACCTGATAATTCTCGCCTCGGTGCCTATTCTAAACATGGGTCCCACTCTGCAACTCTGGGCAATAGCTTGCTTAATCTCCACAACGGCCCCAACAGCGCTGGGATGCCTGGCTTCACCCTGGGGGTGCCCAGTAGTGGACATTTCACAGGGAAAAGCCAGGAAGGGTTCCACAGCGGTATGCGTACAGCGCCTGGACACCCCTTTGGGGGTATGGGTGCGCTTTACAAGTACAAATTTCAATTTCAATGTCTTCCCTGGACCGGAAACAAGCATCCTGGGACCGGTTTCTGGCTATTCAGCCGTCATCAGCCAGGCTAGCTTGAATCCAGTGGCAAAGTGAGCAAGGGACCCACGTCTGGGCATACCCTGCCAACTTAGGGCAAACAAAGCGATACCAAAGGGGATGATGGACCCTTTGGTATAGCTTTGTTCGCCCTAAGTTGGCAGGGTATGCCCAGACGTGGGTCCCTTGCTCACTTTGCCACTGGATTCAAGATAGCCTGGCTGATGAGGGTTTTGAACCCGAAACCGGTCCCAGGATGCTTGTTTCCGGTCCAGGGAAGACATGGCTTGGCAGTTCGGGCTGGACTGTTCCCATGACGCACAGGGTCAGACTGATTTGCATATGGCCATGTCTGAACTGGGGTGGTGGAGTGAGCGAAAGAATGATGATGGATTAAACCCAGATCAGTTGACTGGGGGTGAGTGTTTGATTTGCTCTAACGCTCCGTCCATCATCCCCTTTGGTATCGCATTCTCCATACCATGACATGCTGGTAGAGTGTAGTAACAAACTACATCTTACCTAGCAAAGAATTGTAAGGCAAGTCGTAGCTCCAAGATAGATACATTTCAAAAAACGATCGTAGATATAAGAGTGGTTCGGAACCTAGTAAATATGCAGACGTAAGACACAAAGTGAGCATGATCGGTCTGCTGTGTTGGCAGGTCAATAGTGCTTAATAAAAACAAACCAAAACACTCCAATGTCACTCCCTAATTGTCCCATTGGTCAAGGACTACCAGTAGCCACTCGCTGTGAAAGACATGTTGGGGACTTAGAGTGTACAAAACATGACGAGTCCCATTATGGAATCACCCGAGGGCTAGCCATAAATGCTAATCATGGACTGGCCGTGCATGGTGGCAATAAGCCACAGTCTCTAACCCACAAGGGGTGTATTAATGATATATGAGAACCTAGTAATCATACGCAACACTGATCCATAAAGGTGATGGAGGCTCCAATAAAGTTTTTTAGGAAAAGCCAATGCAGGCTATTACTAGCAACTAGTGCAACTGTCAAATGTGAGTTAAATGCAATTTGCATACAACAGGAACTCCGACCATGATACGCAAATATATATACACATAACGTGCTTACTCTGTACGTTATCATTGCTCTGCTCCTACATATGCGAGCCATTGCAAGTACTGAGGAAAATTCAATCTTCCCACGCGATAATTCAAGCACAAGTAACATCTCAGAATGGATATGCATCATTGGAGGGGGAGTCTGCATGCATTATAAAATGCGACAGAAATGAGCCTGTGTCTAAAAACGATAAGACATTTGCGAAAGAAATAAACACAGAAACAAATACCGAAACGTACCGCACACGAGACTTCTTTATATAGCCAAAAAATTACCTGTAGCAATGGGAATCGGTGCGTGGCCGCTCCCGCTACTGCAGTTCCACAATGGCAGGCCTTGATAAGCCTGCAAACCGTAATAAATATAAATCAGCACTAGATCTCACACATCCCACACAAGCTGCATGATGTCACAAAACATGGACACGAGCTTCCTTAATCCAAATACCTGCAATCCTGGCAGCTCGGTTCGCGTCCTGCTAAGATGCGGCGAGGCACCTCCACACGACCCGCGTTTTGAATAGAATACGCGTGGTCATAAAAATAGAAAGAGGGGCGGGAGACTTGCGTCCCTCGAGTTGGGCGCCATCTTAGAATGGTGAAAATACTGTAGGACCGCTTTAAAAATAGTTCAAATCGTGAAATTCGGAAATGGTACATAGTGGAGAAAAGTTCACGTCCCTCGACATGGGCGCCATATTTGATTGGCGCAAGTAAGGTAATCAACTTAAGTAACGTGAAGAAAAAAAAAACGTGATTCTAAAAAAGGCACAGGGGGCCTGATAGCCAAAGCATTGAAAAATAACTAAGTTTCAGGTTTGAGCAATGTATGTCCCACTGATTCCAAAAGAATCAGTGGAGCATACCTGTCAATCCACTCCGGCTCCCCAACAGACCCTTTTCCACACCACATCTTCAACAAAGCCGGCAGCTCCATTGCACCCCACCTGCGCAACGTCATCAACCTCTCCTTCGAGACCGCGACCTTCCCAGAGAGCTGGAAACACGCCGAGATCAACGCCCTACTCAAAAAACCCAAGGCGGACCCGAGCGACCTCAAGAACTTCCGGCCCATCTCCCTGCTTCCATTCCCAGCTAAGGTCATCGAGAAGATCGTCAACAGACAGCTCACCCGCTACCTCGAAGATAACAGCATCCTGGACCCCTCCCAGTCAGGATTCCGCAGCAACCACAGCACCGAGACCGCCCTCATCGCCGCCACAGACGACATCAGGATCCTGCTGGACAACAGCGAGACGGCGGCCCTCATCCTCCTGGACCTCTCCGCCGCCTTCGACACTGTCTGCCACCGCACACTATGCACACGCCTCCACGACTCAGGGATCCGAGACAAGGCCCTGGATTGGACCACCTCCTTCCTTTCCGGCAGAACCCAGAGCGTCCGCCTCCCCCCATTCCGATCCGAAGCCTCCGAGATCATCTGCGGCGTACCCCAGGGATCTTCCCTCAGCCCGACACTGTTCAACATCTACAGGGCTCCACTCGCACGCATCGCCCGACAGCACGACCTCAACATAATCTCCTACGTCGACGACACTCAACTGATCCTCTCCCTCACCAAGGACCCCCTCACTGCCAAATCCAACCTCCACGAAGGAATGAAAGCCGTCGCCGACTGGATGAAGTGCAGCCGACTTAAGCTGAACACAGACAAGATGGAGATCCTCATCCTTGGCTCCAACCCATCAGCCTGGGACGACTCCTGGTGGCCCTCGTCACTAGGGGCACCCCCTGACACCAACCGACCACGCACGCAACCTGGGAGTCATCCTCGACTCAACGCTCACCATGACCAAGTAAGTCAACGCAGTCTCCTCCTCCTGCTTCAACACCCTCCGCATGTTCCGCAAGATCTACAGGTGGATCCCGACAGACACGAGAAGAACAGTCACCCAGGCCCTCGTCAGCAGCAGACTCGACTACGGAAACGCCCTCTACGCAGGAGCCCCGACCAAGCTCATCAAACGACTGCAAAGAATCCAAAACGCCTCTGCACGCCTGATCCTCGACATTCCACGCCACAGCCACATCACCCCCCACCTGAAAAACCTGCACTGGCTCCCCGTCGACAAGAGAATCTCCTTCAAACTCCTGATCCACGCACACTAGGCACTCCACAAAACCGGCCCAGCCTACCTCAACAGTCGACTCTCCTTCTACGGTCCCAACCGTCAGCTCCGCTCCGCCGACCTCTCCCTGGCCACCGTCCGCGCATCCGGAGAACCACCACCGGAGGAAGATCCTTCTCTCACCGCGCCACCAAGATCTGGAACACCCTTCCCCTCAACCTACGACAGACCCAAGACCTGCTGACCTTCAGGAGACGACTCAAGACCTGGCTATTCGACCAGTAGCGGCAACGCCCCCCCTCCTCTCCCTCAGCGCCTTGAGACCCTCGCGGGTAAGTAGTGCGCTTTACAAATCTTGTGATTGATTGATTGATAAGAGGCATACTATGAAAGATGTTATGGGATCGGTTAGTGAATAGTGTCACAATCTCTAATTTAGAAACACAAAGTTGGGGTAGAAATTCATATACTTCCAAGACACCCAGTGAATACAAAACAGTGTATTCTAATCTCCAAGGATCACAGACGCGAACAGTGAACATATATTTTCTACGTACGTGCTCCGCTGTATAGCGTGTAATGGTGTGCAAACCGTCTGCCAATTCGTGTCCAAACCTATGGATTAAAGGTTTTATGCTGTTTATAGAATTCTACAAACAACTACCTTTGTGTTTCCGTTACACAATAAAGATGATTCCTGTATTCTGATTTCCAAGATGGAAAAATGGGGTTGAGCATGGCTGTATTGCATCACAAGACAGATCCCGTAGCAATCTAGAAAAGAAAGAGGTAAACTACATACATTTCTCAAATATTTAATGTTGTTTAGAGGTGGGAGTCATAGTCCATATAAATCTCTGTATGAAACATTAGACGGAGGGACCCCATATTTTATACAACTTGCATATATACATTTCTTGGAGCATTTAACAATGTAAGTTAATAGGAATCACATCAAACACAAAGCAAACGTCTTTCATGAGCCCCTCTATCCAGGGTCCATACATGTAACATGATTAGATGATAAATGATGTGTGAATGTGTACCTCAAGGCTTACAGTATGTAATTCCTGTCAAAACTGGTTCTTACTTCACCTAAAAAGATACTAATCAATCTTAGGGCATTCTACACAGCAAGCATTGGCAAAAACCTGATTAAGTACAGATATCTACTGCAATCAGTCACACCTCCTAGCTATAGGAAAGTGTGAAGTTCCCTATCTAAATTCAGGCCTATATCCACTGCCCTCAGTCTGATGAGCCATCTGCTTTCCAATTGTCTAAGGTGTAAAGTTCTATCCCCACCTCTATTAGAAATCTTTAATATTTCAATTCCATGAAAGGCAATGTTCATTTTTCCCTCAGCTGTATGCACGCTATTATAGTGTGTGGCCAATGGGTATTCAGTGTTTCTATTTTTGATAGCCCGCACATGCTCTTGGATCCGTTCTTTCAATGGTCGTATAGTGCTGCCTACGTAGATCAAACCACAACAGCACACAATACAGTATACCACGTTTCGAGTTTCAATTAATGAAATCATTAATTCTATACACCTTTTGCGTGTTATATTGAAACTCAGTCAATTTGTTTTTCGCTAGGCAGCACACATTGCATTGCCCACATCTATAAAAGCCATACAGCAGTGCTGGTAACCAAGTATTGACTGGGTTAGGTCTTAGGTAGCTGTGACACAAGGTTTGTCTGAGTGTTTTCCCCCGACTATGTATGACATTTGGCTTTTCTGTGATGGCCTTGCACAGTGTGGCATCCATCTTCAGAATATGCCAATGCTTGGTCAAAATCTTATAAAGATCCAAGCTAGCTGCACTGTAAGGAACCACTAAGGCAGGCTTCTCTTTCCAATCCTTGGTACCGGTCTTCCCCGAATTTTGTCTGTCATATAAAAGATCTGTGCGTTTTACTTTGCTAATCCTGTTTTTTGCTTTTGCTAGAGTCTGTCCAGAATAGCCTATTGGTAAACCTCTTTTCTAGGTTCTTAAGTTCTAACTTAAAATCAGTGTATGTACTGCAATTGCGCCTTATCCTAATCATTTCCCCGAACGGGATAGATCTAATCTGTGTTTGTGGATGGGCACTTGACGCATGCAGTACTGAATTACATGCAGTTTTTTTGCGAAATAGTTTGGACCTAATATGTTGCTCCGCCACATACAAGGTGGTATCTAGGTAGTTAATACTCTTGTCACTTGACTGACGTGTGAAATGTACGTTGAAGATGTTATCATTTAGGAAGTTTATAAAATCTTCCAAGATTCTTGCTGTGCCTGACCAGAACAAGAGCACATCGTCTATGTACCTTGTCCATAGAATGATGTGTTCAGTATATACTGCTGGACACGGCGTTCAAACATGGACCTTCTCATAGAAGCCCATGTAGAGGTTCGCGAAGGATGGAGAAAATTTCGTTACTTAAGTTGATTTACCTTACTTGCGCCAATCAAATATGGCGCCCATGTCGAGGGATGTGAACTTTTCTCCACTATGTACCATTTACGAATTTCACGATTTGAACTCTTTCTAAAGCGGTCCTACAGTATTTTCACCATTCTAAGATGGCGCCCAACTCGAGGGACGCGAGTCTCCCGCCCCTCTTTCTATTTTTATGACCACGCGTATTCTATTCAAAACGCGGTTCGTGTAGAGGTGCCTCGCCGCATCTGAGCAGGACGCGAACCGAGCCACCAGGATTGCAGGTATTTGGATTAAGGAAGCTCGTGTCCATGTTTTGTGACATCATGCAGCTTGTGTGGGATGTGTGAGATCTAGTGCTGATTTATACTTATTAACGGTTTGCAGGCTTATCAAGGCCTGCCATTGTGGAACTGCAGTAGCGGGAGCGGCCACGCACTGATTCCCATTGCTACAGCTATTTTTTGGCTATATAAATAAGTCTCGTGTGCGGTACGTTTCGGTATTTTTTTCTGTGTTTATTTCTTTTGCAAATGTCTTATCATTTTTAGACACAGGCTCATTTCTGTCGCATTTTATAATGCATGCAGACTCCCCCTCCAATGATGCATATCCATTCTGGGAAGTTACTTGTGCTTGAATTATCGCGTGGGAAGACTGAATTTTCCACAGTACTTGCAATGGCTCGCATATGTAGGAGCAGAGCAATGATAACGTACAGAGTAAGCACGTTATGTGTATATATATTTGCGTATCATGGTCGGAGTTCCTGTTGTTTGAGAATTGCATTTAACTCACATTTGACAGTTGCATTAGTTGCTAGTAATAGCCGGCATTGACTTTTCCTAAATAATTTTATTGGAACCTCCATCACCTTTATGGATCAGTGTTGCGTATGATTACTAGGTTCTCATATATCATTAAGACACCCCTTGTGGGTTAGAGACTGTGGCTTATTGCCACCATGCACGGCCAGTCCATGATTAGCATTTATGGCTAGCCCTCGGGTGATTCCATAATTGGACTCGTCATGTTTTGTACACTCTAAGTCCCCAACATGTCTTTCACAGCGAGTGGCTACTGGTAGTCCTTGACCAATGGGAGAATTAGGGAGTGACCTTGGAGTGTTTTTGTTTGTCTTTATTAAGCACTATTGACCTGCCAACACAGCAGACCGATCATGCTCACTTTGTGTCTTATGTCTGCATATTTACTAGGTTCCGAACCACTCTTATATCTACGATCGTTTTTTGAAACTTATCTATCTTGGTGCTACGACTTGCCTTACAATCTTTGCTAGGTAAGATGTAGTTTGTTACTACACTCTACCAGCATGTCATGGTATGGAGAATGGCACCTTATATTTTTACGTTGAACACGGTGTTGGTGGTGGATTCTTTGTGGGTTATGGACTCCTATGGATTTGTTATGCTATAGGAGGCACATATGCACGTATGCTTTTTCACATCTCTAGTGGAGACACGCTTACACTGGAAATACAGCACTTCTATTTTTGGAGAATACAGTCTTAGGGTACTTGCAACAGCATTTTTCTGACTTGTTGATGCAAGATATTCTTTATCTCCATTTTTTACGGCGCTAGTTTGGGTTGTTTGGTAGCTAATGGACAAAAGTCTAATACTGTGGGCCTTTGTGCCAATGCTAGTTTTTAACTTTTATAATTGGTATTTTCATATTATATTGGTTTAAATGTATATTCATAATTGTTTGCAGCCTTGAGAAAGTCCTTTCAGACGAAACACGTGTCGGCTGCCTGTTGCTTATGTAACGGATTCTGGCAAGAAATAAAGGACACATAGAAGGAAATAAAGATCATCCTGTGGACTTCCTTTTTTTCATGATGATAGTTAATGCCTACTCTACAGACTTGGACTGACTTTGGATGTGCCTCTGCACTGTTTGAATTATTGCTTGATGAGGTTTTGCCACTTTTGCAGCACCCTGCCACTTTTCAAGGTGTATACTAGTTAGTTAATAATACCCTTGTCCTACCCTCTGTAACTATTGACCACTAGTGTGGAATGCCTATACCTGCAACATAGACAACAATCTTAATCTTCCTTATCTATCTCTGCTTGCTGAAAAAAACAACTTCAGTATAAGTTCGTTACTAGTTCACTTCTTAGTTCTCTTACCTGAATAGTTGAAGCGATGACTGCTACCTCTCCTAATCTTTCAAAACCTTATTGCAGGTTTTCCAAAAGGACCTTCGTAATGGTAGTGGTAGTAGTTGGCTAGCACTAACAGGGAAGATATCACAAGCGAGGGCCCACTCCCACCTTTTCTAAAGAAAGTGAACTCCAACTATTGCATTATTTAGAAGGATTATCCATTACAGGCAACTAGACTGAAAAAAAACAAAGAGTTAGTGGGTTATTATCATAACTTATCAAAGACTGATACCAGACCACCACCATGCCAAAAAACTAATATTACAAAAACTAGCAGTAATAACTTCTAAGCAATCTGGAGAGCTAGAATTTAATTTATTAAACAATGAAAACTAAACTTACAAAATCCTAATGTCAGGTTAAGCATTTTAAGCAACACAAGACTGAGTCAGAAAGATAAAGGGGCATATTCTCAAGAAAGTGTGATAACTACCGCAAAATTATTTTAACACAACTCTTCACTTCGCAGTCTATCGCGGGAAAACAACTCCGTGTTAACGTGGAATTCACAACACGGCGGCCCCATGCGATAGTCCAACGATAACGCGTCAAATGAACGTGTTAAAACTAATGCGACGCAGAAAAAAGGCGAAACACGAACGTGAAAATAGTAGCGATGAGTCCAATCACGATACAAAAATCAGAGATAACCAGTGAGAGGCCTGCAATTCCCACGCGTCATGTGGGAAAATGCACAATAAAAGCAGATTAAAAAACGGTGAGATGACAATGTACGAGCACAACCCCACATCCGTGACGTAGAACAAATGAGCATCGTCCCGCATCAAATAGGCAGCTCCCCACAGTCACAATGTACATTGACATGCAGTCTGCATGTAAACTGCGCAAATGCTGAAACATGCATGTAACACACAGTGAAACCGCATCTCCCCCTCACATTGCAGAGGGACAAGCAACCCCTCCTGCACACAGACGTGTCATGACCATGATCAATCAATTATGAAAGCGTGGACGAATGTAGGGGCAGTGACTCTCGCTTACGTACATGTTGCCCATGTTGTGGGACCTGAGTCACAGGGGGCATCCCTGCATCATGGTGGTACATATCTGACCTCAAAAGAAGCCCTGTTGTCACCTGCAGGACACAAATGGCAGCCAAAATGGAATGAATCTGGACACATGTGAAACGCCGAAGAGTGGGATTCCCTACTAACTGCGACACACAGAACTGGCAGTTCGAATACGTGACACCCTAAACAGCCTCTCTGCACAGAGGTGACACACCCACTATACATGAACACATCACAAAATTGTCAGCAATACATGTCGCACTCACACTTGTCTGAGTGATGTGCCTGTACAGATGAGAGACATGCACTCAGGGATAGTGTTCTTCGAATGCATTTATTTGCACATGCTGTGCCTGTGGTCATTTTGTACTGTCCCATTACTGCCATGGACTGCCAAAATGTGACGTGCTCATGTGAAGAAATTGTCAGTGATGGTGTTCCTACGGGCTATTCCTGCTGCGGCTGCAGTGGGGTGTGGTCCACCTGCCTCATCTCCAGCATCATCGTCCGGTGCATCTGGCACTTGTATCCATGGTGCCTTGCTGCGTACACATATGTTGTGCAACACACAACATGCAACGATCATCTTGCACATGATGTCTGGGCTGTACAGGAGCCTTCCACCTGTGACGTCCAGGCACCTGAAACGTGACATCAACACGCCAAATGTGCGTTCCACGATGCCCCTGGTACGTTTGTGGGCTGCATTGTACTGCCTCTGGGCCTGTGTGTTCGGGGCTCGGAGGGGTGTCATCATCCAAGCGCAGAGTGCATATCCTTGGTCACCTGTGACAGTGCAGAGAGACATGAGTCAATAGTTGGTTCGGCATGATGTGTTGGCAGGCTCACTGGTTCATTGGTGTGTGATATGTGTGACTTTGTGATTCCTGCATGACATGTACTGCTTGTTGCAAATGAGCGGCATCAATGTGTATTACGTAGCCTCAATGCCACTCCTCCCTCCCCCCGAGCATGTTCACTAGAGTGCGCAGCGCAGTTGCATCACTTGCACCCCTATGGCACACTATTGTCATGCCTGTCTGCGCATGTCCACAAGCCTGACAACGACACAGTGATGTCGTGCGCTGAAGGTGGACGGACACGTGTGTGTAGGCCAATGGTAAGGACAGGGCGGACACAGATGTAGAGTTCATGCCTGGCTGAACTCGCCATGCGGTCGAGGGTAGACCTTTGGCTTATGCTGCGGAAATAGCAACACACACAACAGTTGGCATGTCTGATCCCTGACCCGAGCGGGCCTGCGCACCCTCCTTTTACCCCTCGGCCGAGCCCGTACTCCGGGTGCATGCTACATGGCAACATTGAATATTGTGTGACGTGTGGCGCCGACACTACACCTGAGACACACGCATTAGTTACTTCCCTGGCAAGGCCTAAACTTAACCACGCCCAGAGCCAAGTGCTGAATGACCACACCCCTACGCCGTACTGCCGTACACAGGTCCACTCCCTCACGCTCACAGGGGGTCCGACACAGCTACATGTCCCAGGTCTACCCCACTGCCTGAGGTGACAAGGTTGCGCCCACTGTACACAGCACAACGTAATGTGGTATGGCCCGGAGCCCTCATGCATACGTAATGACCACACGGACACACTGAGATTATCCGTGGAACTGGCTCCGGGCACGTGCGCCCGGCACCTTTTATTGCCAGGTTCACACGTCCAGTGACGCCTGTGCTGGATGGATGTTGGGTAGTGTAAGCCACCCCTCAGGGGTTGGTTGGTACTGGCAACAACTACAACAGTGATCAGACAATCAGAAGTTCAAAGTACAAACAGCAAGGTTCCATGACTTGAGCTGCACAGAGTTGGTGGCCCCGGATGCACAGCGGCCGGCACAGGCATACCGCCACGGGACGGTGACTTGCGATGCACTGAGGTAGGGCCACGAGAGCTGAGCGGGCCCACGTTGATGTCCAAGGAGAGTGTCGCAGAGTGTTACGGGGGACAGTGGAAGGTGTCCATCCAGGGCATGATGCAGAGGGCAGAAACAGGCAATATGGAGGAGTTGAATGCTACAGTCTCCTTTTTCCCACGATCTCAGTATCAGCTACATGATGATGAAGACAACCCCCAGGCCATAGACTCAGACGTCACCAGAGTTCAACCAGAGAGTGTCCATGACTCCCGTGGCACAGAGTCAGTGGCACCAGAGCCGGAAGGGGATGCAGTCTGCGATGAGGCCGGTACAATGATATGAAGTCTGCAATGAACAAAACAAGACTCAGTTCCAATTGTGTGTCCTACTCGACCAAAGTGGGTGCCGGAGGAAGCGGTCAGCGCGGGGCAACCGCTGTGCAGCCAGCTCCTCCTGGATCTCTAACGCACGCGGCGCTGAAATGGCATGTGGAGAAGATTCCTGGTTGACGGAGGTGGAGGCACCAGAGCTGAGTGGGTGTTTAGCCAGCGACGATGCTGTGTCCTGCCTGTTACAGACTGTATTGGATTGGTGTGAGGCCTGCTGGACCGCAGTGTAGGCCAGAGGCAGCGGTCAGCAAGGGCCCACAGACACGTATGGTCGGAATGCTATGCACAGAGTTGGTGGCACCACATCGAAGGGAGTATACTGATTTAAACTCTGCATTAACATGTGTACTCTGCCATTGTGTAATCAAGACTCAGTTCCAAATGTGTGACCTACTTGTCCGCTGTGTATGCCGGTGGAGTACGTCAATGACAAAGGAGTACTGTGAGCCTTGCCCGCAGAGGCCGTGATGGTCTGAGGAGGCTGCTAAGGTCAAGGGCCTCTGGCTTGGTGCGAGCACCGGCACGTGGTGGGCCCTCTTGGAGACATGCCGGTGTCGGCAGGTGAGCAGTGAGGCCTGGATGTGCAGGGGCGGACGGGACTGGTTCAGGGACCAGCGGCCCGGGCTGCGGCAGGCGCACAGGATCATGGCCACACCACTCACGGCGATGGCGTCGGCCTCGTGGCGGGGTGGGAGGCGCCGCCCTGGCAGACACGTTGGGCATTCCGGAAGAGAACAACGCCCAGAGCTACGTGCTTTTTATTCACACCCCTACGCTGGCCTGGCCTACGCCAGGCCAGCCCACTCCGCACACGCTTAAAGGGGGGGGACGTCACAAGCTATATTTCCGAGACCTTTCCCACTGGCTGGGGTGACATGGTTGCGTCCACTGTCCACAACACTACCACCACCAGCAGTATATGTCGACATGGATATGTCTGTGGTCTGCATACTGCAGTCTGTCCAGCACTTCCATGCCACACTTGGCATTGTGTGCATTCTCATTTATGGGTCACTTGCCTCCTTCGCACATGCCTAGTTCCCACCTCTCCCCACATACTGCTATTGTGTGGCTGAGGTGCCATGCCGTTGATGGCTCATGTACATGGCTAGCCCAGGTTTCCGCAGTACGTTGTGCTGTCGTGTATGGTGGGTGGGCATGTTGTATGTGTGTTTATAACGTGTACATTCCCAGGGTTGTGAGTTGCATGATTGTGGACTTGAGGTGTGTGGTGTGTTCATTTGGTACTTACCAACGAGCACTGCATTTCCGTAGGTGCCATCCTGGAAGCGCCGATTGATAATGGACTGTCGGAAGATGTATGAATCATGCACACTGCCTGGGTAGTTGGCGACGACATTGGTGAAGAGTCCCCGGTGGTCCACTATTGCCTGCACATTGATGGAATGCGTGTGCTTTTTGTTGCGGTAATTGTGTGCAGTGTCGGCAGGGGGCACAAGTAAGACATGTGTGCAGTCAATTTCCCCCAACACGTGCGGGAAGCCTGCTATGGTGTAGAAGCCTTGCTTGGTCTCCAGCTGTTCCTGCGCAGTGTGGGGGAAGTATAGGTACTGGGGTACCAAGCTGATGATGGTATCCAGGACAGGTTTGAGGAACTTGGATAGGGCTGACTGTGAGACTCCTCCGACTCTGGCGATTGTTGGTTGGAATGTCCAAGAGGCCAACAGGTGCAGCACGGCCAGCAGCTTTGTCTGAGGTGGGATGTTGGTTGTCCGCTGTGTTGGTACCGTCAGCCTGTGGGCAATGATGGTCAGGAGGCGGAGGATGGTTGACCTTTTGAGTCTGTAGTGGGCAATGACATTCTCTGGTGTCAAGTCTGTGAGGCTGGTGCGTTTCCTGAAGGTCCGCTGTCTTTGTCTGCGCTGCCTCCGTGGTGGTCCTGGGGGGAGGCGGGGGGATCCGAGGGGGGGGTGGCGGACCTGGGTATGGTTGCGGTGGGTGTTGTGGCCCTGTTGGGGCTCCGAGCTGCATGATGAGTAGCTCCATGGCATCTGTTGTTCTTCAGGTGTGGTTGTGGGCTGGGCTCCCTTTTCTGGTGCAGGTTGTCGTCCGACTTTGCACCAGGTCAGAGCAGGTGTTAATTTCCTGCTGCTAACGCGCCGCATCGCCTGTTTTGTGTTCTCATCGCCGATATGGCTGGTCGTTGGGAATGTTGCGTTGTGGTGTTGTCGCAGATTTTTGCTCGGGAACGCCTACTCTGCATCTCATTAGCAATAGTTGCCGGGCTCATCTGTGGCGATATTTTTTGCGACTGCTATCGCAGGTAAACTGGTGATATCGGCTGTTTGCACCAGCTTGTGAATGGGGCGATAATTGTATCGCGACTTTGGCTGCGATAATGTGCCATTAACTCGGCGATAGATCCTTGAGAATATGCCCCAAAGTATGTTACACTTTTGGTGGCTGGCAGCTCCTGGAGCGAAACTTCACCTGAGTTGATGAGCAGTATTGGTGGTGGGGCCCCAAGGGTAGGGTCCTATCCGATGGGGATACTACTTTATTCGGATGATTTTATTCTACTAAATTTGACATCAAAAGGACTACAGAAACAGCTCAACCTTTTGTCAACATGTGCTGAGTCCCATTATTTGAAAGTTATAGTAAATAAAAGTAGGATTATGAAGTTTCACTCCAGGAGCTGCCAGCCAACTGCAAAATATAGTTAGCATTTGGGCAGTGTACCTCTAGAAATTGGTAAATCTTATCCCTATTTAGGAAAATCTTATCAGCAAATGTAACAAAGAAAGAGCATATTGCAAATTTGCTGACTAAGGCATTGCATCATGCTAATGCACTAAGGGCCAAATGTACGACTATTTTTTGCGGTTGCAAACGGGAGATCGGACTATTTGTGACCACAAAAAAGGGTCCTGGCATGTACAAATGCTATTTTGCGAGTCTGTGACTCGCAAAATATCGTTTGCAACTCTCGCTATTAGGAAGGGGCGTCCCTTCCTAATAGCGAGTCACAATGGAATGTACCATTGTTTTGCAACCGCATTTGCGGCTGCAAAACACTTGCAGTTTACCACCTACTTCAAGTAGGTGGTAAGCAACTCGCAAATGGGAAGGGTCCCTAGGGGACCCCTTCCCCTTTGTGAGTGTGTGAGAAAATATTTTTTAAGAGCAGACAGTGGTCCCAGGGACCACTGCCTACTCTAAAAAAATGAAACAGAAACGCTTCATTTTTATTTTTGAAATGCATTCCATTTTCCTTTAAGGAAAATGGGCTGCATTTAAAAAAAAACTGCTGTATTAAAAATTCAGTCACAGACATGGTGCTCTGCTGATCCCAGCAGGCCACCATACATGTGAGTGCTAGCCATTCCTAATGAGGTCGCAAAGAGCACCTGCCTCATGAATATTAATGAGGCAGGCAATTTGCGACCCCATTAGGAATCGCTAACAGTGTCTGAGACACTGTTGTAAATTGCATTTTGCGAGTCAAAGCGACGCAATTTGTGAGTCGCAAAATGGAAGGGTCGTACATCTGGCCCTTAGAGCACTTTAAGGAGCAATGTGTCGAAGACATTTTAATCATCTATTAACTATATCTAAGATGAAAATCTTGCCAACACTGTTATAAGATGTAGAAATGATAAAAGTAGACCACTTCATGCACTTTATGCACAGAGCCGGGGTAAAGATCTTGAATTCTATTTGCAATTTAAATACATTGGCGCCAATTGAGGCATTACGCATTGAAATCGGTCTCATAAGCACCTTTATAAGGTGATTGGCAGCCATAATACGATGGGGTAACCGTTTCTTTCATTCGAAGGAGAATACCCTTAGGAAGTTTATAGGCAAAGAATGTTTTGATCCTAAGGAGGGATTGCACACTGATGAAAAATCTTTCACACGCACTTAAGCAGTTTTGTCTAAGTCTGGAGGATCTGAAAAATATGAGCTATTTTAAACTTAAAAGTTACTTGAAAGCATCCATGAAAATTAGCTCTATGGAACATGACATCCGTTATTGTGGGGGAATAAAGAGGCTGGATGGAATAATATGGTCTTGCACAGCTTTGGCGCCGCAACCCTACTTAGGTTGGAATTTAGTACATAGGGTTTGTCGATGTATGCTATTGTTTAGGCTGAATTGTCTTCCTTTAAAAAGTGTTACAGATGCTTGGCCACGAAAAAGATGGGATGACAAGTTGTGTAATTTATGAAAGAGTGATGTGCAAACTTTAGATCACATTTTATTTGTCTGTCCTGTCCTAAAACTCCTAAGATGTAACTTTTTAAAACCTTGTTTTATAATGTATGGTATTAATTCAGCTAGAGCAGCTACTCAGATGCTTTATTGCCCAGTAAAATAATTAATGTGCTGCAAAATTGTTAGGTTTTTTAAATGTTTTTTAAAATTGTAGTAATCTTTGACTTTTGTATGTCACCTTATTGTTGATCTGATTGTAGATCTAAATCTTTAATAAAATCTTGTGTTAGTTTACTCTTGCAATGTAAGTTTACGATGAGCAACTTTTCCATCAATAACTTTATGAGTAATAACCTTGCGAGTAGTAAGTAATCCCTATCACTTTAAAAGGAGTTACTATTACTGCTAGTTAGTTACTAATAAAGTTACGTACTACTCGTAAAGTTGCTGGTAGCTAAACTGCAGGAGTGACCTTCCACCAAAAGTGTAACTTTACCTTTGTAAATCAGGCCACATCGTGCACACTAGAACAACCTATCGTGGGACAGACATTGTACAACTAAGAGTCTGCACCATGAAGATGTTGTTGCCCCTTTATTGCCATGGTAGGCAAGTGGGGCTGGCGTGGGCTATTGTATTGAACAGGAAAAAGATCCTGCAGTGAGTTGGTGTCGCTTTCACCACATTTGCCCCACGAATTGTGTGATCCATTTAAAGTGCAAATGTGTAAGTTCCACCTCAATATATCACACAACCTGGGGGAAGATGGTTAACGGTTTGATGACTGGATGGGAATGTGGAGTTGGGGAAAGGTGTGACAAAGACAAACACAATAACAGAATCATCAGATTGATAAGCAGCACATCATCATCAAATATGTTGTGGGAGGAAATGAAGGAATGACAAAGTTCAATTAATAAATGCATTACAAACAGTCCTTCAGCCGAGAGTACCTAGTTATTATATAATTGTTCTGTCACCTAGGTTTGAAAAATACAAACTAGTGAGGACCCACACAGTTCTAATAATTGTGGTTGGTAAGAAAAAACAAGATGCTGTATATTAATGCCAAAATGGTCAGCGCATCTGCATTCTTCTTCTCGGAATGCCCGTCTTGGGTGCATGGCTTAACCGGTCCCGTAAGATAAGCAGGAGTGTTATGAAGCTTTTGTGCAGAAAAAAGAGAAGGCCTGTGGATTGCAAAACAGTAAATGTCGATAGTGTAGATTCAAGCAGAAGGTAAGCTTCATGGTGGATGAGGACCAAGAGGGCAGAGCAAGAGCATAGTCTGGTGCAGTCATGACTTGTGAGATTAAGTGAGAAGTGAGAAAAAGTTTACAACCAATCCCAGACAAGTAGCTGCATGTTTCTGGCTGATCAATCTCACAGCTGTCATAACATTTAGCAGAGTGATTCCATCATGTAACATTTCGCACGTTACAGTCCCCCACCACCGACCACAACCAGTTAGAGGAGTTTGACATTTGAGCCAGCACACTACTCTGCATTTCCCAAATCAATGCACCTCTCTCTACTCCACAGGGCTGAGTAGGCCACTTTGAGTCATGTTGCTTTCCCTTTGAAGTAGACAGGCATTGTTCATAACTTCCTTCTTCTGGATGTTGAGATAGTCCCACCCTGAGTCCGACTCCTGACTCTGAGTCCCGGCCCAAATGAGATTGAGAGAGCTACACCTGTAGTGCTGTTGATGAACAAGAGGAGAAAAATAATTTGATCATTTTGTGGAGTTTTGTTAACTAAACTGACTGGTCTGATCTCTGAAGAACCTGAAAATAAGCACAGCAAGGAGTGGATCATGTAAGTAAATCTAGCTAAGTGTCAAAGGGACAATCATTTTCAGGCAGAATCACCCAGTGGGCCCCAAACATTGCAAATCAAAATCAAGTTTACAAATTAGTTGAACAACACTCTCAATGTTTGCCACCACATGAATCAGCATCACTCACACTCACTCAATAGATTACTCATTGGTGCAATAGTTACATGTCCCAAGCATGGTGGTACACATTTGTCCAACACATCTAACAGGGCAGCCTTCAAGACCTCCCTCAACCTCTACCACCGCCTGCTGAGGGCAACAAAGAAGGCAGCCCTTGACGCATGCATCGAAACCATTGCAACAACACCAAAGAACTTTTCAACATCATTAAGGAATTCTTTAACCCAGCTATCAGCGAAAACAACATCACACCCTCACAGGAGCTGTGCAACAACCTCGCCCACTTCTTCCACAACAAGATTGCAACCATATACAGAAACTTCGAACCCCAACCCACACCTACGGACTTCCTCAACAGATATGCCACCACTGTAACTGACACAAACCACACACTGTCCACCTGGAACATCCTCTTCATCCAGGACACTATCTCCACCATGAAATACATCCATTCGGGAGCTTCCACAGACCCATGCCGGCACCACATCTTCAACTTCAGAAACCAAAGGATTGGCAGGAACTCACCACACTGCTCAACACCACTATCACCACCGCAACATTTTCCGACACCTGGAAACAACGCTGAAGTCAGACCACTACTTAAAAAACCCTCCGCCAACTCCAATGAACCTCAAAAACTTATACCCAATTTCCCTACTCCCATTCCCAGAGAAGGTATGAAAAAGATCATCAACAATCAACTCATGACACACCTCCCAATCTGGCTTCCGCAGCCATCACAGCACCAAAACCGCCCTGATCAAAGGCACCAATGACATCTGAACCCTCCTCGACCGAGGGGAAACAGCTGCTTTGATCCACCACATCAGCATACAAGTGGACGTGCTCAGAAGGATCACCTTCTTCCTCAACAGAAGAACTCAGAGGTTGCACCTCCCATCTTTCACCTCTGAACCCAAGGAGATTACATGTGGTGTCCCCTAGGGCTCATCCCTCAGCCCCATGCTCATCAGTGCATATATGACCCCGCTGGCCAACATCGCTAGATCCCACAGTCTCAAAATAATGTCCTAAAAAGACGACACCCAACTCATCCTCTCACTCACCGACAACTCCACCACCACCAGAACCAACTTCCATAGATGCATGATAAAGTCACTGAATGGATAAAGAACAACTGCCTGCAGTTGAACATAGACTAGCTGGAAGTACTGATCTTTGGCAACAGCAACAACACATGGAAAGATTCCTGGTGACCATCAGACCTATGACCTGCACCCACTCCCACTAACCATGCCAGAAACCTCAAAATCATCATTGACAACATGCTCACCATGAAATCACATATCAACACCGTCTCATCCGCCTGCTTCCTCACTCTGCGCATGCTACATAAGATCTTTAAGTGGCTACCCCTACACACGAGACGCACCGTGACACAAGCCCTCCTCACTAGCTGACTGGACTACGGCAATGGCCTATACATAGGAATTGCCGCACATCTTCTAAAGAGACTTCAGACCATACAGAACGGCCTTCCTCATTGAACCCACATCACACCCCACCTCAGGAAACTCCGCTGGCTCCCCGTACAGAAGGGATGGCAATTCAAGCTGCTGAACCATTCACATAAAGCTCTACACAACCAAGGTCCTGCCTACATTATCCATTGCCTGAACTTCCCCCAACCATTGAAAAGTCTACGCTCCACCTCCCTTTCACTTGCCCATACTCCTTGCATCTACTGCAGCATAGGTGGAGGATAATCCTTCTCCCACATTGCAGCAAAGACCTGGAACAGCCTCCCCACACACCTCTGGACCATCACCCCACTTCCAGAATTCCGAATGGCCCTCAAGACCTGGCTGCTCGAATAAACCTCTGGGGCCTGCAAGTGCCTGCATACCCTTTTGGATGATTAGCCATGGTTGATAAATCCTGATTGATTGTTTGGTCTATTGTATCTTCTCTTTCCCATGGAAGCAACAAACAATGGCAGTCCTGTAATTTAATGATCTTTACTGGAGCAGCCCAGCTAGGAATAAAAAAAGAAGAATAGGGATGGGAGGAATTGTCTTCCTGTCCTTTAAGCAAATGTGGAGGCTTCTTCTGTGCACAGTGGTCCAACTCCAATTCAGTCCATACATGTGAATAAATGGTGTGGCTGCATAAGTCAGACATCAAATATATGAATGTTCCTATGCTCATCTAGCTTTAGCCATTTTTGTTTGAAAAGCTGTTCAATGTTAATGTGAAAGTTCTATTGTGGCCTACTCAGTCAGGGAAGTAGAGTTCATCTTCAGACTCAGGGGGGTTACCCAGAAGCTGGTCAGTAAACGCACTTAAGTGTGGCCGGTCACCCTCCTCCTCCTCCGGTGCTGTTTAAGGAACAGTGTAATCTTGTGGTATGAAGTATTGGTTCATTTTAATCAGGGTCAATCTCTCCAAAGTTTGTGGCAAGAGACTGGTCCTTCTGACTGTGACAACTGCACCAGTTGCACTGAACACATGTTCAGTAGACATTCTGGCTACCGGACAAGCCAGATACTTTATAGCCAGCCTGCTGAGCTCTGGCCATTGTCACATCTTTCCATACCAGTAGACCAATGGGTTTTGATCCAGGAAGATCTCTTTTGGGTCATCCAGATAGTCTTGGACCGTCTTCTGAATGGTCATTGGTGCTGCCACTTGCACGACCTCTGTTACCTTTCCCTCTGCACTTGGCTTAAGGCCTGTCATTTGAAACCAAGCCATTGCAAAGGTCGGGTCTGATTATTCTTTTTCTAGAGTAGTTGCTGGTGGTGTTGCTGGTGTAGCTGGTATTGGCTGCTGTGCAACAACAGCCCTGTTCTCTCTGGAGGTGGAAGGCTGCACGCCAGAACTTCTGCCTGGGACTCTAACTTCCAGCCGTTCGCTACAAGGTGTCTTGCTTGGTCAACATTTCACGTCTTGTATTTTGAAACATCCTATTCTGAAAAAGGAATGAAAGTGGCCAGTATTTCTTGTACCATGGATCAAGTATTGTTGCACAGATGTACTCTATGGAGGACACAGTCTCTCTTTACAGCTGTGTATTAACGGCCAAGTGAATGATTAAGCTCTGAACCAACTCATATGCATCTTTGTTCACACCGGCAAACCTTTCCAACACCTTTTTTAACGGGTCTTGTAGCAAATGCAACAGTGAGATTCCTTGGCTCAGCATACTGTCCTCCTTGCTGTCTTCCAATGTGAAAACCTCAAAAGGAAGTAGCATTTGTGTCTGTCACAATTGGAATCATTCTTACCGGTTTTGGTGTGTTGGGATGGTTCCCAACCTCGGTTCTTGAAGGCTTTGGTCTGTCTGAGGTATGGGCGACCCTTTCTGGCAGCCACGGTGCTGCGGACCATGAAAAGCCAGGGCAGAATGTGTCTTCCAGAAGGTATCCCAAGAAGAAAAAACCCCATAGGGAAGAACCGCTGAAGCAGGTGGAAACTCCAGTAATGGAACGGATGGGGACGACCAAGAAACAAAGGCAGAACACCAGCAAGGAGAGCAGAAGGCTTCAAGGAAACCAAACTGGAAAAGGATGTGCCAACAGGAAACAAAAGTGAGCCAACAGGAAGAAAAAGTACACCAAACAGGAGCAAAAGGCGCCAACAGGAGTGAGGACACACCAACAGGAGCATGGAGTGTTGTAACACAATGAAATGAAGGATTCAGCCCCTTTTGTACCCATAGACAGGAAGTGACGTGACAGGATTTAAGCAGTTGCCATCTTGGATAGGGAAAAAAATGCAAAGAATAGGAAAGGTCACCATCTTAGAATGGTAAAACTAAAACCTTCCCAAGGCCATCTGGGAAACAGGACTATGGACTCATGGGAAGCAGAAGGTAACAAGATGATCTCAAGAAAAGAAATAGAAATCAGGAATTTAGTTTGAACATATGGCCAATGCAAAAAGGTAAGTGAAATATACCCAATAGATTATAATACTTGAAGCCACAGTTCCAAGACTGGAGCCGCGGCATTCCTAATGTGCTAAATTATGCCTCAACGAGCCCCGCACCACGATGCCAGTACCATAATAGCAGGCCGCTGTGCAGCATCCGAGAGGAGGGAGGCATTGCGGGGGCTGTCGCGGGCTGCATTGCGTCCCGCAGCGATGAAACGGGCAGTGTCGCAGGCCAAACCATGGCCCGCTGTGCAACAGTGTCAGGCATTTAATTAGCCCCCATTTGTTCACTCCATGGTCTTGCTCTTCCCAGTTGCATCCCCTCCTCTTTGAAGGACATAGTCGGTGGTAGGTCTGTTCTGCCAAAGCAGACATTGCAACATGTAGTAGGCCGAGTTCCAACGTGTTGGCAGCTCCTGTATGAGGGCTTTGACCGGTACTCTATTAGCAAGCTGAATGACCCTCCACTGCTTGACTGAAAGGAGTGCAGATTCATCTGCAGGTGGCCAGTATGTCTTCTTTCTTGAGAAAGTCCTGCACAATCAAGTTGATGCAAAGCGCCAACCACAGGACCCTGAAATATTCAACATCTGCCATGGACTTGACTCTGTTACTGCCATTGCCCGTGACAACAAATCCAATTCTGAGACCTTTGCATCAAAGCCATTCAAACACCTTACTAATAAAGTCTTCTAAGATGTTTTCAGCTGTATGGGATTTCTCCATGGCAAACATTGCTACTGTTGCATGCCGCCGAACGCCCTTAAAAGTTTCTTCAGCACTGAGACCTGCAGATAGCTGTTGCCTAACCCCCACAAAAGAGATCCAGTCTGCAGTGATACACATGTAATAGGTTGCTTAACAACTGGTCAACATGTCGGTCGACAGGTGGATAGCGTGTACAGCACTCTGCTGCATAGCTTGGCCAGCCAATTGCAGTACATCATGATGGTTCACTGGACCAGCAACTCTGGGAAAATAGGTCCAGCTGGGCACCTTCTATTTCAGGCAGATGGCCACCACAAATTCTAAAACTCCCACTCCTTGCACAAAAGAAAAAGGGATGAGGACCAGTGCTAACATTGTATCCAGCTTTCCCATTGTACAAACGTCGCATTCGGGGGTTGCGTCTGTAGGGCCCCTCCTGCCAAAACACACCCGTAATTTTACCTTGGATTTTTTTCTTTTGTGCGGCCACTGACACAGGTGACTTCCATAGAGAACCAGAAGGTGGTAGACTCAATGTGTGTCTTGGGGGAATCCCTGTATGCTGTGGTGTCTGCACCTGAGTCTTGTGCCATTTGGAGGTTGCTAATGCGAGTGATGCTGGCACACTGCAGGGGACAGGGCTGCTTTGTGTGAAGCTGTCATCATTTTCTTCCTCGTCACCTCCTTCTATCACCGTGATTGGAGCTGCTGCCCCTCTGTGATCACCACCAGCAACTACCTTTTTAAGGTGCTGCTCCCACCGGATTGTGGGATACTTTGTCATATTTGACTATTGGCTTCCAGTACCATAGTGTGAACCTGGCTTACCTCTACGAACACTTACATGGCAAATGGAGCATAAAATGTTATCCTCCTGCTTGCTAATCGTAAAAAAGTCCCAAACTGGGGAGGAGAACTTTTTTTTGTGTGCCACTGCCAATGCCTGAAGAACTGGAGGTAGGTGGGTATGTTGTTTGTCTCTCTGCAGTGCGCACTTCGACTGAGGTAGTGGTGGTGCAGGTCTCAGTGGGGGCTTTACAACTATGGTTGTTGGTGGTGGTGGTGGTACCAGTGCCACAAGCCCCTGAGCAGGCTGAATAGGAAGGTTATCTCAGTGCCCTCTGAGCTTCCCTCCATGCTGACAATCACTGCCTCATCCTTATCACTGTCACTTTCCATAATTCTAAGGCTTTCAGGAACTTTCCTTTTCCCTTGTCTCTTGTGGCGAGTTTTGGACTCAGCCAGGGTCCAATCCATGTCCAGATCATCAGAAAGGGGGCTTGGAGAAGATGGTGGAGTAACATTTATTTTTTTCTGCAGATCGTGAAGCCAATGGTTCAAGAGCTACATCTTGGTCTGCAGGAAGCTCAACCTCCTGTTCTGCTCCTACTCCAAGAAGAACTGTTGCTGGCTGTGGCTCATGTTGTCCACATTGCTCAGATTCCTGCCATGATCGTGTACTTTGTGGCTGAGAAAAATCCAATTCAGTATCACTGCTTGTCACCATGACTGCAGTTGTTGCCTCGCTGAGAGACATGGGCTTGGGTTTAGGTTGGGGTGGTGCAGGAGTGCTGCTCCAAGCTTTTTGCTGCCCAAAGATGGGTGCGGCAGGCACACCACCTTTCTTGAAAAAGGTGGAGGCCGGCACACCATTGGTAGCAATCTCCTTCTTCTCCTCACTGGCCACTTTCTTGGCAAGAACACCTTTTTTACAGCCATCTTCAAACTCAGTTGGCACTTAGATGCACAAGTGAAAGCAGAGGAGGACACAGGTGTTGGCACTTTGTACCAGCCTTCTGTCTGGCAGTGCTGTGGGTGATGTCTCTTGTAGGCCTAAAAGCAAACAAACAAGAAAAACATTCAGTGAAACATCCCATTTTTACAGTTTGAATCAGATTCAAATAGACAATATAATTTTGTGAGGTTATCTCAAATAATTAACAATAGTGTATCCATTGCAATCAAAAACCATAACTCTACGGCCTATGAGACACCTGTCACGGTGGCATAGGGTGCAGGGAAAAATTGAATAATCGTTAAAAAAATGAATGCTGGTGTACACCAATGGCAGGTAGGGTGTGCAGGGGAAAATGGAATAATCCATAAAAAATTAATGCTGATGTGCGCCTAAGGCAGTCAGGGGGTAGAGGGGATATTAGAATAATCCTTAAAAACTGAGGGGCAGATTTACAATTCCTGGCGCATCCCTGCAAATCAGCAGGGATGCGCCAGGAAACTTACGACACGCATCCCCATCCTTGCGCCACCACTGATGCGCCGCATTGTAAATGCGGCGCATCATGGCGCAAGGAAATGCAGATGCGTGTCGCATCTGCCGTCGTAACTTTGGCGCAGTGCTGGAGTTGTGTTGCGGGCGCGACGCAACTCCAGCACTGTGCCGACCCGGCCTATCTTGCACATGGTGCGTCACACCTTATGCCTGCTTCATGCAGGCGCAAGGTTTAGATGCACCGGGGTCGGAAAAGTGACTGAGTGAAATCTAGTAGATTTCACTCAGCCACTTTTGCGAGGCGTTCCTGCGCTGGAACGCCCCCCCCCCTGCTCCGGAACGCCCACATGAAACCTGACGCAGGTTTCATGTGGCGCAGGGCTTTACAACGTGACGCATCTCCCTAGATGCGTCACGTTGTAAATACCCCGCAGCATGGCGCTGGCTTTACGCCACCGTTGCGTCACAGAAGTGACGCAACGGCGGCGCTAAAGTGGCGCAAGGGGCTTGTAAATCTGCCCCCAGATGTTGGTGTGTGCCTATGACAGGAAAGGGGTAGAGGGAAAAATGTAATGATCCTTTGAAAATGAATACTGGTGTGCACCTATGGGCTAAAAGACCTATGGCAGGCTGGCAGGCAGTGCAGGGAAAAATGGAATAATCCTTAAAAAAATAATGCTGGTGTGTGCCTATGGCCTCAGAGCCCTACGGCAGGCAGAGGGTGCAGGGAAAATCAAATAATGTAAAAAAGGTCATTGCTGGTGTATCGCTAGGGACTATGAGAAACCCTTTGAAAGGCAAGGAGGTGGAGAGAAAAATTAAAAAAATGCATTAAATATTATATAAACACTGTACGTACATACATACTAAAATAATTCTCAAACACATTTAATTGATATCAGGGAAACAAAGTTGAAAAATGAAAAAAAAAAAAGGCAGAGCCTACTTCTATCAATGTCCCTAGAAAATGGCTTTTCAAACTGGAAAAAAAGGATTTAACACACTGGCTTGCTCCAAAAAATGGCCACCGGCAACATGTTCAAACAAGAAGGCATGGACAACAAAGAACAAATGCAGACCTATGGCAAAAGCACATTCGATAGCTACACAAAATGGCAGATGGTCACATGTTCAAATAAAAAACAAGAAGGCATGGGCAACAAAGAACACATGCAGGCCTATGGCAAATGCTCACTGGCTGGCTACAAAAAATGGCCACCAGCCACATGTTCAAACAACAACAAGAAAAAAGGCATGGACTACAAGCAACACATGCGGGCCTATGGACACTGACTACCCAAAATGGCCACCAGCCACATGGTATGGAGTACAAATACAAAATGGTGGCCTATGACAAACACACACACACACACTGGCCAGACAAAAAAATGACCACTTGGCCTGCAAACAAAGGAGGCATGGTAAACAAAGAACAGAACAATACTAATAATCCAGCAATCCCAATAATAAAAAATTAGTCAGCTATAAAAAAAATTCCAACAACACACATTCTCCCAAGGCAAAAAAATATTACCCTCCCAAAATACACTTTTTGCAGAAAAAAGTGAAATACACAAAAAAACATTTTGCATTTAATCTAATGCCATCCCTAAATCTTAGATGTTTTAAAACAATATATACCACAGAATCAGATGTTTCTTATGCCCAATTCCTAGTAATGGCTGGATGACCCGTGAGCGGTCTAGGCCACTTGGTAAAATAAATCAATAGTGTAAATTTCACAAACATGGAGAAAAAGTACAATCAATATCCCAAGCACACTTCAAAGTATAGTACAATTTATGTAAAAAGTTCAGTGCACACAAGTTTCTTCTGTGTTCTTTATTTCTCAACATCTCATGCCCAGCTAACACGTGTTTCGTCGTATGGGGGACTCCCCAAGACATCTTCAGGGCTATAAGATACATCGTGGTTGTAGTGTGCAAACTTCCTACAACATTGTAGTGCACCAGTGCATTTGGTGCTTTGTGTCAAAATTGATATTTATTATAACAATTATTATGTGACTTGAGTGGAACCCGAATAATTTTTTTATGATCATTCCATACATCCTTATACAGTATATCACTCTTCTACTCCCGTGCTTACATATGCATCGTTTCTCATTTATATTAATAAGCTGTCTCACTTAAAACGTGGGACGTGGTGCAAACCTGAGAAATGCGTTGAAGTGTACTGATTATCCCCACCATAGTGCTGGGTTTGAAAATTCCAAAATAACCAAACACGCTGTGTGCCCCAAGGTAGAATTATATGCAAAGCACATACCTGTCTTCCTGTCTTTAATAACTGTATATGATCATCTAAAAGACAATTGTTCGAATCAATAT
The DNA here is from genome assembly GCA_963921515.1 of Calotriton arnoldi. NCBI lineage: Eukaryota > Metazoa > Chordata > Amphibia > Caudata > Salamandridae > Calotriton > Calotriton arnoldi. The sequence goes on from CAWUFW010000791.1 coordinate 2,849,298, forward strand.
CTCTCCCTCTATAAACAGGACACTATATTCTTCTATTATGTCACAAAACACATTTATGTCATTCCTACCTGGTGACCGGTTCTAATTCCGCCCCGGTGTTCACCTCCAATATTTCACAAATGCACCAATCTGAGGTTCCAAAATTATAGATCACAGTCATTCTTATTGTACAGACCACTTTAAAAACCTGCTATCCTTGTTACAGCAAAAACACTCACAGGTATTATTATCGCAGTTTCCAAACTCTTATCTCCTCACATGCTTCCATATTTTTGGTCCATCGACCATTTCCCTGTTATGTTCGTAAGTATTCAGCTCCTGGAATTAAAACGCCATCCGTTATTAACTCATCCTATTGCGCTCTGCTCCATTATATGCGTCTGAACGCCAACCCAACGCTAGACCTACCTCGTAAGTGAGTACACTCCCCAATCCGCAAGTCCCAGTAAGCATGCTAAGTTTTGTCTTGAGAGCACTGCTTATAACTGTTTCCGGGGTATTCCAATCGGTCCACCGATCGGTATACAACTAGACATGGTACCGCGTTCAATTCAAATGGCGGTCGCCATCTTAGATGGGAAGAAGTCTCTCTTTGTCGTCTTTTGTGCCTTGCCCTCCTCGCAGTTCATAAACAGTTACAAACCAATCGAGTCACTGTTATATCAGAATCGAATTAACATCCAAAATATCGAATCATGATCAAAACAATTATTAAAGAAATTATATTCGCTGAGTCACCGCTTCAAATAAACACCATCTAGTTAAACTCTCTCCATCTTTTATCCCAAATCAATTTTGTAAATTGTAATTCCCCTGTGCTTTGCTTCAAGTAAATGTTAATATTGTCTATAATATTTATTTACCAATTAAAAAGCGAGATGTATTATGATAATTTTATAATTAATATGACTTCTTCAAGTCAGATGGCATCACGTCACACTTTCAATCTAATATTCAACCATTGTTATGTTCAACCTATATAAATTGCCCAACAGGTTAACATTTGTCAATCATTAATGGGGACAAACATGTCTCACTGTTCTCACCTAGTTACACATCACTAACCCTATTCATTTGTACATCACATTTTTGCTGTAGTACTTTTTCTTAATCCACAGGCTATTTGTGCAAATCCACTCGACTGTAATGTGTATCCGGCCGTGTGTTCTAATCCCTAAGAAATACAGCAGTTCCTGATCGGTGTTCAGAACACCCTCAACGGCCTGAAGACGCATTATCCAAGTGGCCTCCTTGCGTCTCAATTGCAGTTCCCTGATACCCCCTCTGGGGTCCAATTCCATGTGGTTTATACCGAAAAAAGTAAAGCTTTTGTGTTGTCCCTGTGCCTCACACTTCATTACATGTGTCGCCATCGGGAATCTCACATCCTGTTGTTTTAATGCTCTCAAATGTACGCTTATTCTCTCCTTAAGTGTTCTTATTGTGCTGCCCGCATATATGCATTCACATTCAATGATGTATACTACAATTGAGTGTTCTACCCCGTCTGTTTGTAATGCTGGGTCTCTCTAAGGTGAACTCTTCTAGTATTGTATCAGTCCGTAGGATATCCCACTGCTTGTGCATGCTTTTAATTAGTACCTTTAATATCCCATTGAAATCTGTGATTAGCCTTACTTTCTCTGTTTCATGTGTCCGGTTGCGTTTATCCTTTAGTGTGTCCTGTGTTTTAACTTTCAGAGTCTTACGTTCAGCTGTCCTAATAGTCTGGGCATCAAACTCTCTGGCAGTGAAGCGTGATCTCATATTCTCCATACTTTTTTTAAAATCACCATTGTCACTGAAATTTCTTCTTGCCCTGGTCAATTCACCATAGGGAATGGCCTAGATCTGGTGTCTAGGGTGTGCACTGCTTGCATTCAATATTGCATTGCATGCGGAAGGTTTCTGATAGAGTCTGCTTTGTATCTCGATACTGATCTCGAAATTCTGCACTCCAGAGCGGCTAAACTAACCCAGAGCATCCATAGCTCCATTCTGGACCTTATGAACCTCCTTCACCTTGCCGAACTCTCCCTTGCTAAACTCAAGCCACCTCAATCCTCCCCCCCACAGATCGCCGAGCCTCCCAAGCACCCACTTCCGCTACCTTTGAGACATCTTCGCCCGCGCAAACACCCTTGCCACCTTTCAGAGGAGGAATCCCGAGCTCTTGCTCTCTCTTACAACTCTACCACTGCCACCTCTAATCCACTAGACCTCACGGGAAACAAAATCCTAGCCATCCTCCAAGACCACAACTCTGTCCAAGCCATCCCTCGTCCACTAGATAGGAGCCCTGAACACCCCATCAGCACGGTCACCATCAACCCCAACAGTCCAGCTACCTTCCATAACAGAAGTGTGGTTAAAAGCAACCTTGCGCCTGTATTCCTGTCCATCCAGACCCCTGACACTCCCCCAGACCCCCCCCCCCCTATCTGGTCTCTTAATCAATTACCGATCGGCAGTTAAGCATGCCGCGGATATTGCTGACCTCATCCTGAACAAAAATTTAGACCTAGCTATACTAACAGAATCTTGGCTCAATGAATACTCTTCCCCTTGCCTGGACTTATTAGTCCCTCCCAACTACAGCATTGCTAGACTGGACAGACATTCTAGCAGGAAAGGAGGAGGCATCGCCTGCATCTACCGATCCTCCCTCCTTGTCACGGAACTCTTGGCGGACACCACTGACTCCTGCGAATACCTCGCACTCTCCATTTGCAGCAACTCATTACATCTTTGCAACTTGCACATCTTTTACCACCCCCAGGTTCGAACGACTCTTTCACCGATCACCTCTTGGAAATCATCACAACTAAGATTTCCTCCAATGCCAAAGAGATTTTCCTTGGTGATTTCAACCTGCACTGGAATGACCCTAAAGATCACTACGTCAACGCCATCAAAGACCTCCTAACCGATCAAGCCCTGACTCAAGCCTGCTCTATGCCAACTCACTCAAAAGGGGCCACCCTTGACTAGATCATTTCTAAGGAATCCTCAGTCAAGCTTATCTCCATAGACCCATGTGACTGGTCTGACCACCACACCATCTCCTTCGTTGTACCTGGGACCCACAAGACAAAGACACCGCAACCGGTGATTCCCAAACGCTGGATCAGAGACACTAAGAACCTTGACCGTATGAAACTGGAGGCTCGCTGCAAATCTGACCTCCCCCCCCTCGCACATAACTACGGTCAGTGACCTCAATGAACATTACTCGGCGTCTATATCAAACATTCTGGACGACCTTGCCCCTCTAAAACTAAAAAGAACACAAATCAAAGACAGAAACCCCTGGTTCACTGGTTGCCTCAACTTGGAGAGGAGATCCCTACGGCAATCTGAAAGAATCTGGAGACAGCACCCCTCTGCTACGCATCTAAAACTTGTCCGCCAGGCGAGAAACTCCTACAACAAGCATATCCTCAATTCAAAAAAAGAATACTTCAGATCGGAATTGGGGAATGCCAAGAATAGACCCCGCAAGCTCTTTGAACTGGTCAAACACCAATCAAATAAACTGGCTAAAACACCGAAAGAAACTCCCAAGTCTCTAATATCGTCGGAGGAATTCTCCTCTTTCTTCGCTGACAAAATCACGCCATTAGGAATTGAACTCAGTACCACCACTTACTCTCAACCCCTTCCGGACCTGCCCCCCTTTTCCGCACTACCCCCACTGGCCTCACCTAAAAACCAAGCACGCTGGATCGACTTCGAATACTATGACGAAGACTCCATCTCTAAAATCCTCTCTACCTTAAACCCAAATAACCACTTTAATGACCCGCTACCATCCAACTGCCTCGCTGCTGCCTCCCAATCCCTTGTTCCTTGCTGGACTGCAATAATCAACGCCTCTCTCCAGCAGGGATCGATTCCGGACCCCTTGAAAGCCGGCCAAGTCCTTCCTATTTTAAAAAAACCATCGCTGGATCCAGCCTCCCCCGACAATTTCAGACCTATCTCCAATATCCCTCTGTTAGCCAAAGTATTAGAGAAGTGTGTACAACAGCAACTAAGTCAGCACATCAACAACTTCCACCTACTTGATGACTTCCAATCTGGATTCAGACCGGGGCACAGCACTGAAACTACTATGCTCCACATCGTGGACGACGCCCTCAAGCCCTAGACCAAGGCAAAACCTGCCTTCTAATCCTCTTAGATCTATCCTCCGCCTTCGATACCGTGAACCATGCAAAACTACTTGAACGCCTCAAACTCAGGATGGGTTTGGATGGCGTTGTCCTAGAATGGTTCAGGTCCTTCCTCCACAACCGATCTCAGAGATTCCTCATTAACGGCAACCTATCAGCTCCCACCCCGGTCACGGTTGGAGTCCCCCAAGGTTCAACCCTGTCCCCCACCCTCTTTAATCTTTACTTAGAGCCACTCACCGAAGTTCTTCGTACCGCCAACATCTCCTACCATATGTACGCGAACGACACCCAAATATACATCAATATTTTATCGCTCGAGGAGATCCTCTCCCTGGACGAGACCCTGAAACTGACTGTCCAATGGCTAGCCTCTAACCAACTCAAACTCAACGCAAAGAAAACTGAATTTCTCCTAATCTCCCCATCAAAAGCCAACCCGGAGATTCAGTTGTGGATCAAGGCCATCACAGCCTTAAACTGCCCGCCGACCATTGTGGACTCTGCCAAATCTCTGGGCATAATCCTCGACTGTAACCTGAACATGCGAGACCACATTAACTCGATGGCTAAATCAGCCAGATTCCACCTGAGCTACCTGTGGAAGCTGAAACCTTTCATCGATGCTCCTGACTTAAAAATGGCAGTCCAAGCACTAGTCATCTCTAGACTGGAATATGGATGTTCCACCCTCATGGGATTACCCAAGATCTCCTTGGCACCTCTAAAAGCCTGCCTCAACGCGGCCGCCAGACTACTCACCAGCACCAGGAAATTCGACCACATCTCTCCACATATGAAAGCGCTGAACTGGCTCCCTCTAGAGGCCAGAATACAGCTGAAACTGGCATGCATTACACACAAGGCTCTGTACACAAACTCCCCTGCTTATCTGGCACAGAAACTAGTGGTATCTGGAGGAAGCAGGAACTCCCGGTCCGCTAGAAACCTCTTGCTCCAACCTGCCCGTTTTCAGAAAAAAAGAACCTACAATAGGGCTTTCTCCGGGGCAGCACCAAGAATTTGGAACTCTTTCCCACCCGCCATCAGAAGAATCCCTTCTCTAGCACGTTTCAAGAAGGAGGCCAAAACTTTCCTCATGGGTAAATTCCTCGTCTAAGGCCTGCCCTCAACCACCAAAATGTGCCCGACGATTCTAAGGCTATCGCTTCTTCCTCAGATCACCAATTCACCCCGCCGAGAAAATGTGGGGCCTTTGTTTTTACTGATTCTAACTATAACTGTAACCATAAACTTGTATCCCCTTTTTCCCCCATGTTCACGCACCCCCGCCCCTTGTCAACCGTTTTGTATATTTTTGTATATTTCTGTACTTTAGACTTTTTGTTTGTTCACCTCTGTATACCGTGTAAAGCGCTCTGATACCCTCACGGGTCAAGTTCGCGCTCTATAAAACACTAAAATAAATAAATAAATAGTATCTGGTTATCCTTGATGTATAGTTCTACATCTAATAAGACAACTGTATTCCTACTATACTAGTACGTAAATTTGATGTCCATGTCATTAGTATTCAAGTAATCACAAACTTACTTCAGTTTCTCCATCGATCCTGACCAAATCATAATACAATCATCAATAAAGCGTCCCCAATATAATATCGAGTCACATCAATTTGTACCCCTTGGACCCCAGATCCACTCATCCTCCAGCCACCCCATTAAGAGATTGGGGTAGGAAGGTGAAAATCTGGAGCAAATGGCCACTTCTTGTACCTGTTTGTACCAGTCTTCCCCGAACAGGAACATATTGTTATTCAAAATCAGATCTATCATTATCACTAGCATCTCAGTATGTTCCCCATGTATGACCGGTCTAGTGTTTAGATAGTGTTTAATGGCTTCTATTCCCTTAGTCCGATCTGATGCTAGTGTATAGTGACGTGACATCTAGTGTGGTAAGAATCATTCCTTCCTCCCACACTACATCTCCTAAGAGACTGAGAATATGTTTGGTATCTTTGATATAAGACGGGCGATTATGAACAAGTGGTTGCAGGAATATGTCAACATATTGTGATAGCCTTTCGGTGGGGCCCCCAATACTAGATTTGATGGGTCTGCCTGGTGTAAAGGGCATGTTTTTGTGTATTATGGGTAAGGTGCATATGCAGGGGTATCTTGGTTTTACCACTTTTAGATAAACATATTCATCCTTTTCAATCAAACATCTTTCATGCCATGATTTCAAATATCCGTTTATTTTATCCGTAAGCTGCCATATAGGATTCCCTCTCAGGTTTTCCTAGCATGTTGGGTTACTCAATTGTGTCAGAATTTCATGTTCATATTCATTCGCATTCGTGACCACAATATTGCCTCCCTTGTCCGCTTCTCAGATCATGATATCTCTGTCTTGTCTCAATTGTCCCAAAGCTACCCCCTCACCTTTGGACAGGTTGTCATTGCCCCTGTGCTTTCGTACCAACTGTCTCTCAATATGTTTGTTCAAATCCACTGTTACCAATTTGTGGAATATATCTATTGTATTACCACTGGTTAGTATCAGAGTCCATTTGGATTTGTTCTTTAGCCCACTAGAGATTGTTAGATCCGTATTAATATTCAGATCCTCCAATAACCGTGTCATGTTGGTAGGCTCATATTCTAAATCAGTAATGGATAGTAGCAATTCTGTGTCATCTACATCCTGTACGTTCAATGTATTAGGCACACAGTCCGCTGATTTGCTAATCTGTGTTTTATTCAACGCTGGATTACGTTTAAAAAATTACTTCAATTTCAGACTTCTCACAAACTTAAACAGATCAATTTTAAGTTTACAGCTATGAGTTGATTTACCCGCTTCTCGAGTAAAAAAATCTATTTGAGAAGCAGCCTTTACCACTTGCTACAGTCGGTGTTCCAAAATGGCGCCAGAAGGCTTAGTAGTGACCAGAAATCGTGCCAGGGGCCGGCAAATCTCGCTTGAAGCGTGTGTTGATGGAGCCTCGCGTCGTTCCCATGAACATCGTGCTGCTCGAGAGGCAGAATGATTCCGCCACCCGCCGATTGGCAGAATTTGGCAGGAACTCCGTGTTACAAGCGTAACATGGAGTTACCAAGTTCTGCCAATTATAATTCTTCCCGGGCCTAGCTAAAACTTTTTCAGGTTCATCTGGGCAGTATTAGAGGTGTGCAGAAGTTAACACTGTACATCAAAGGTAGTGAGGTGGGAAGGTTTGAAAGTACTGTACTGTCTTTGCAATCAGCATTTGTAAGTTATCATGAGCAGAAAAATTGATTTTCCTGTTACCTGAACTGGAAGTTGCAAGCTGTTACAAACTGAACTATGTGCATTGTAGGAATGTGCATGTTATGCTTTTGGTGGCAGCAAGGCAATTTGAATTCGGTTTGCTTGAAAACCCTTCGGTGACGAGTTTTCTGAGTGAAGCTGAATAATAACAAATTTGATTTTTATGGAACCATTCTTTTTATTAGAGCGATCCAAGGTAATAGTCACACAGCTTTATGCCTACAACCAATGGCCGTCAGCGTATGATAAGAAGTGAGTTTCTACACAGCTTTACGCCTAGAACCCAGAGGCTGGCAGCAAAGTTTGGATCATTTTATACGAAAACAGAACAGTATTATCTCAAAGACAAAAATTCTAAATGAAAACACTTCCCCCCTTCCCCCACCCCAAAACCCCACACTAGTCATCTCCCTACTTAGGCCACGTAAAGCACGTAGGATGATTGGAATACATGGAATTGCTCGGTTTCATCTATGGGGTTGGTGTAGGTTTTTACGCATCCGCAGGGAGCAATCGCAGAATTTGCAAATATTTGGGGCATGTAATCTCACGCATTTCTTTAGAAAGGATTTGGCAGAAAGGGGCCCATAGCTCAGCGTATGTCTCTCCCTTGTGATCTGCCACTAAGGACCTGCGTTCCATAGGGAGTATTAGACAGAGTTCCTGTAGCCAGGCACGGAGCTCTGGGACACTCGGGGTACCCCACTGGGCCAGAATTACCTGTTGCGCTGCTAGTAGTACCAATGCAATCTGTCTGCCTCTTAGAAATTGTAGGGGAAGGTCAGAGGTTTCGATAAGCCCAATATGGTGTACACTGGAAAGTGAGGGAGTGAGGTATCAAAAGCTTTATCTATATCATCCAGAACACCTTCCCAGTTGCGCGTCAGTTTGGGACAATGCGAGAGTAGGTGTACAAGTGAACCCCCTAGTCTGCACTCCCTCGAACATTTTTCAGAGCGGTCTTTATCCCAGCTATGTATGCAGGCTGATGTGAGATACCAATACGACATCACCTTATAAGCCGATTCGCTCCCCGCTATATTATGTACTGTGTGATGTGCTCTGTAATGTATATCTGCCCATTCCTTATCAAAGAGTGCCCTTCCTAGTTCTTCCTCCCATCGGAGCATCCCTTTGGTTCGACCCCCCGCTATCCCGGTGGAAAGCATTGAATATAACTCTGAGATGAGGCGTTTGTCATCTTTTTTACACACCAGCCACTTTTCAAAAACTGTGAGAGGGCGGGATGCCGCTAATTGATAATTGGAAGATGTGACCGAATTATGTACTTTAAGGTAGTGGAATGCGTCAGATTGTGGAAGATCATAGTCCTGCCTTAGTTGCTCAAATGGGTTTAGGCCATTAGGATCACACAGGGAACTGACCCGTTTACATCCCTGTTCCCTCCATCTTTGAAATACATCTGAGTCACGGCCCAGGGGAAGTCTGGGTTGTCTACTATTTGGGCATAGGGGATGGGAAAGTGGTCAATCCTTTCTTGCAGGCTACTGCATCCCAAACTTTTAACGTCGAAGAGGTGACTGGGGAAGAATACAGTCCCCACGCCCTGTGTTTACTTGGAAGCTAAACTTGCCGCCAGATGTTCGCCCCTGCCACCATTTAATCCATAAAGGACCAGTGTTTTTCGGAGAGGGGGCGATTCCACTCTACAATATAACGAAGATGTGCTGCTTGAAAATATCTATGGATTATTGAAAGCCCAACTCCGCCTTCTCACCTGGGTTGTGTTAATTGGGCAAACAATAGCTGAGGTTTCCCCCCCAAACTAATTTATTGATTGCTAGTTGTAGCTTGTGAAGACCCTTCGGGGGTGGGGCCATAGGTATTGTTTGGAAGATGTATAGGATGCGTAGTAATACTGTCATCTTGACTGCGGCAATCTTCCGAAACCATGCCAACTTAAGTCGCGCCCAGCTATCTAACGCTTTTGTCATCTGGTCTAGTAGTGTCGCATAGTTCAGAGCAATGGTTTTCTGTATAGTTCGGGCAAGTTGAATGCCCAGGTATAGAATGGATTGTTCTGCCCATTGAAGTGGGAGTTTATTTTGGAGGCTCTTTTCAAGGGTCCGAGGCACAGAGAGTTTCAAGATTTGCGACTTACTCAGATTGACTTTAAAGCCCGTGATTTCTCCGAAGCTATTCAACTCGGCTACTAAGGCTGGTAATGTGGTCTGTGGGTTGGTTAGCGACATTATGACATCGTCAGCATAAAGGCTTAATCCGTGGATCATCCCTTAATCTTTGTGCAAGCGGCTCCAAATAAAGAGCAAACAAGAGGGGGGATAAGGGACATCCAAGCCTCGTGCCGCTGGCAATCAGGAACGCTACAGATGACGCCCTGTTCACCTTGAAAAAAGCTCTTGGGGCCCGGTAGATACAACTAACCCATTTTATGAATTGTTCGCCAAACCCAAAGTGACGCAATGTGTCAAAGAGATATGTCCATCGCACCCTGTCAAAAGCTTTCCTCAGCATCAATTGACAGGAACAGTTATTCCCTGTCTAGAGGGGATGAAGCATGCTTGATCCGGATCTACCAAGCCTGCAATCAGTGAATTTAAAGCGGCTGCCAGGATGTTAGCGAAATTTTTTGCGTCACTACTAGTGAGATGGATCTATACGACCCACAGTCAGTGGGGTCTTTGGAGGGCTTTAGAATTACCTAGATCGAGGCTTCAGTCATTGAGTCAGTTACCGAGCCCGTGTCGAGGAAGGAATTGAACAGCCGAGTCAGGAGAGGTGCTAACTCCTGGAAAAAAGCCTTGTAAAATTGGGCAGGGAAACCATCTGGGCCCGGGGCCTTTTGTACTTTTAGGCAGGCGATTGCAGTAATTACCTCCTCGATACGTATTGGTTGGTCTAATTGATCTGCTATGGTTTATGGGAGGCAAGAGAACGGACAATTCTCAGAATAGAAAGACTGGTAAAAGGTCTTAAAGGTGTCAACAATCTGCAAATCTATATGTACCTCCTCTCCCGTGGGTCGCCTAACCGAAGCTATTGTTGCTGCCGTCATTTTAGCTCTAAGCCTCTGTGCTAACATCTTACCACATTTGTGGCTACTCAGATAAGATTTGTGTCGAAGATGGAGAAGTGCGTATTCTGCCTTGTCCAAGTCTAGGCGCTACAAAAGGAGCCTTTTCTTTTCAAGCTCTCTCCATATTCTCGGAGCTCCGGTTAGTTTGTGGATAGATTCTATCTCAGTTACCTCGCGCTCTAAAGTTTGGCGCTTCTCCCGGCAGATCTTATTTTCTGCTGTCGTTATTGCAATAAATTTCCCCCTCATTACCAATTTTAATGTTTCCCAAACAGCAGCCAAGGAGGTGTTTCCTACATCATTTGTCTGCAGGTGTTCCATCAGCCTCGCCTTCATATCGGTCAAAACCATCGGTGCTTGCAGGAGGCTTTCCCGCAGCCGCCATCTGGCAAGATTCTGCTGGCACATATTTGCTTGAATCGTGCATGGTCCGAAAGGGATCTAGGTTCAATGGATGAATCTATCAGTCTAGGCACAAGCGCTGCTGAGGCTAAAAAGTGATCTAAGCATGCGTACGTTTTGTGGGCCGCTGAGTAAAACGTATAATCATGGACCCCTGGATGTTGGTTGTGCCAATCGTCCTGAAAGCCGTTTTCTGCCAACCATCTCTTACCTTCCGCTGAGAAGGCCCCAGTTGGCGCCGTTCGTTGGCATGAACGATCAAGTGCAGTGTCCATCACCAAGTTGAGATTCCCTCCCATCAGGAGACGTCAGTACCTCCATTAGGGCCTTAAGGATAAAGTGCCCTTGTTGAGTGTTGGGGATGTAAATGTTTGCTAGTGTAACATATGTATTCCCCCATTGGATTCTAACTGCAAGCAAACGCCCTTTTACCTCTGCTATTGTAGAGATGACGTTACCAGGGAAATTTGCTCTCAGTAATATTGCAACGCCATTCTTTTTAGCGAGGCCTGAGGACCAAAGTTGTTGGGGGAAGCAACGTGACCGCATGCGTGCTGTATCCCTCGATAGGAGATGTGTCTCCTGCAGTAAGCATATGTCCCCTCCCGAGTTCTCCAGCAATGAGAGGATCGCTGTGCATTTTATAGGGTGATTAAGGCCTCTAGCATTAAGGCTTACGATCCTCAGATCTCTACCTATAGTGTGTTAGTAGAGGTGGGGATATACTCATTATGCTAAATAGATATTGAGCTGCATGTCGGGGGACACAGAACTAACGCCCCGGCCAGCGGTTGACTAGAGGATCTTTCAGAGACTGGTGTGTGCAAAAAGAAAAAGAGAAAATCTTTGCCCAAAATTAAAATCAAATCCCAAAAATTCCCAACTGAAATAAGGGATAGTGACAACAGTTCATCAAAATAGGGTAGCCCATCGACTGTTCTTTCTTCGTCCTGGCTGTTGCCATGATAATTTCTGGTTACTACAGGTCTCTTCCGGTCTGTAGAAGGAATTCAGTATAGCAGTGTACTCTCTGACTTTCTTTGCTGTAAATGGCCGTTTCTAACGTGAATGTGTTCTAGCGGGTTCTCTACTTAGCACTGCTTGACCACGTTTTATCGTTTGCTGCCTCGGAGTTTGCAAGCTCCTGTGTTGGTTCGTCGATTTTCCCCACTATATAATGTCAAGCGGCCTTCAGCTGCGGGGTGCTTGCCCACAGGTAGCAAGTGGGTGGGGCACTGTTGTGCTTTAGCCAAGGGGTATTTCTACCTCAGACCCGACCGAGCTTCAAGAGAGGACATCACCAGCTGCCATTGATGGGGAATTAGGAGGGGTAGAGGGGGAGGCCCATTCTCTCCTTTACTTATTTCTGGCAGCATTATCCACTTGATATGCTGTCCTTCTGTTAGCGCTACTATTGAGGGGTCAGAAGGGTGCACACTAGACCTCCAGCCCACGTGTGCTAGTCTTTTGCTGCTTTTCTGTCTTTAACAGCTTTGGTGGGGGCCACCCGTGAAATCTGCTCCTCAGCGGGCACCCTTACGTAAGCCTCTGTGGTTCAATCCTCCCCCCTCGGTGAGCCTTGTTCCACCTTTAAAGCCCTCTTCCGCTGGTCTTTGGAGGCGATAAATCGCTGGGCCTCACCAGCTTTTGATAGGGCCGCTGTCGCAGTCGCTATTTCTCCAAGGCCTTGTGCTCTACTCTGGGGCCCACTGTTAGAGCACATTGCATTAGTTTTACGTTTGGCTCAGAGAGGCTCGGGAAAAGTCAGGGCACCCCCATGTACTCAATCGCCCAGTATTTATTAGCTCATGTGTGTGTACAGATGGTCAAGCCCGGGAGGGTGAGGCTGTTGCGCTCAGCAGAGCAAAGGGCATGCTGCTTATCACACCATCGTGCCCCGGGGGGGGGGAGCCTTCGTACCGTGCTTCACATGCTATCACTCACCGAGGTGGCGTCTTCGTTACGGTGATCCGCCGCCTACGCCGCTCCAGTCGCTTCACCCCCCAGGCCACGCTTATCATTGGGTGGGGATTCTCAACCCGGACGGAGCCACGTGGTCTTCCAGGATCGCTACCAGGCCATTCGGGGTGGAACAGGAGAGCGGTGCCCCAACGGTGTCTTGTGGAGATTGAAGCTCCGGAGACCGGCCGACCTCGCTACTGCACTGGGCTGGGTTCGTGGTCTTGACTCTCTGCCTCTCCTTGGCTCTGTAGCGTCCAGGCCTTACTTCCTCCGTCACCATTAGCTAGGGGCATCAGAACCCCTATGCACTGCAGTTTTTGGGCTCATTCGGCACCGCCGGTGTTTCAGTGTCAGATCAGCTGGTCATTTACCGGGGGATGATTTGTGGGAAGGTGCTAACACGAAGCTATTGATCAGCGGAGGTGGAGGGACACAAAGGCACGTCCTATCTGACCACCATCTTTGGTACGCCTCACAAATTCGATTTTTAGAGCATATGCCTCAAGCTATTAGGTCCTAGAATAGTGAGTGTTATCATCAGGCCAATCTATGATGCAAATTTTATCAACCTCAGAATGAGGCAGCTCAGTGTGAACATATAACCTGCAGAGAGACATTGAATACTGTGAAATAGAATCAAGTTTTTTTTCTTTTTACATTACATTGTTCAGTGTGAACATATAGCCTGCAGGGAGACATCTTGAATACTGTGCAATAGTCTCTAGTTTTCTTTTTATATATATATATTTCATTGTTCTATATTCTGTGCGTGCAATCACCCAAATGAGTCTGCATAGGCTCTCCACTGAGTTACACAGGTAGCAGTTGAGCTCATGCAGACACTCCACTGGGCTTATGCAGGCACCCAAATCAGCTCTCTCAGGAACCAGCTGAGTTCATTCAGGTACTCAAATCAGCTCTCTCAGATGCTGGATGAGTTCATGCTAGCCCTCCACTGAGCTCATATTGGCACCCAACTGTTAATGTAGGCATTTGATTGAGATTCTGCAGACACCAAGTGGAGTGCTTGCAGAAGGCCTCTGCAGCTATTGGATGGATAACACTGACCTACCACAGTAACAAAAAACATATTCTGAACTCACCCACCTGACCTACAGAAATTCAACCTAATGTGGCTCTTTAGTCTATCAATTGAGCTACTGAAAACACAAAACAGAGCCTCTACAGGCACTAATGAGGTTTGATGTAACTCTGCTGAGCAATTTTAGGCACCACACTGAACTACTGTAGGGAACTCGCAGAAATCCTGCACTCACCCGACTGTGTGATCGAGTGAGCGTATGAATGTATGATGCGCCTGGTAGAATGAGTATATGAGGGCTCACCAGTACCAAATGAGATTCTTCAGTGACATATTAGTGAGCATTCTTGTATAAATTATTTGTGGCATGCCAGCAACTCCGCATAACTGAAGCCCATACATGGAATAATAGCAGCCCATCCTTCACGCATATAGGATATTCTTGGTATAATTCTGGTTGTGACTTGATTATGAAGAAAACCATTGCCTTCTGATTGGTTTCCTGGATATTTCATGATGTTAATTGGACATGAAAGTCAGAATATCTTCATGTGTGTCAGTAGTGGATTTTGATGAAAATGACAAGCTGATATTTAGTGGCCAAATATACATTTTCTAAAAATGGATATCAGGTATTTTGAAACACAATTATAGGGATTTTCTTGAAAAAGACAAGCTTCTGTTTGGGGGAATTGTACTTATTGACCCAAAATGTTTTTTTAATCTCAAGGTGAAAGATTTACATTTTCAGAATGGCAAAATGACAGCATTTCTGAAACATATTTATAGTTGATATGAATATGGTAACAATGCATATTGAAATGACTTTGGGAGACTTTGCTTATATTGGTTTCTTGGACCCGAAAGGGCATTTTCACATATGGTTGCTACTTCATGGCTTGCATGAAGACATTCATCATTAATATGTTTTTGATATTATCACTCTTGTTGTCTAAACACTGAGTGGTGAGTTTGATGTAACTAGTCGGATGTCTGAGTCTATGAGGTCTATGTATGAGAGCGGTACCATTGCTGTATGAGTCTCGAAAATGTGTTTAGCTCTCCTTTCTGCATCTTATGATTGTAAATCTACTTAGAGGGGATTGGGTGGAAATTTGAAGTGAAAATAGTTGATAAAAACATTTTGAAACATGTTAGGCCACATAACCTTATATAACTTTATTTTCTGAGCTATCTGTAATACAGCTCTTTAGCCAACTTTTAGGCATTAAAATGTTGAAAATGTGACCGTGTTTTGTGATCATATTTCGATGTACCCTTTAGAGGGTGAGTTCTAATATACTAACAGAAGGCAAGGCGTGACTGGCACATGACAAATGTATTTGAATATTTCATCAGTGTCTTTTCAAAACCTCTAAATTTCAAACTAATTTATGTGAAGATTGAGCTCCAAACAGAACTATTTGTCCCTATTTTTAACAAAATGTTTACAGTGGAGAACCCTTGCAGTAGGTTGTGCTCTCTTGCTTTGTGTGCTTGGATGTTAAAACTTGAAGAAGGTATTTGCGCCTTACCACTTTTAAAGTTCACCAGCCGCCACTGATTGCCATAATACTCACTGGCACTGAAAGAAACTAATTTGTGTGTTGATGTGCCCCTTGTGAAAGGGCAGCAAGCCATAACTCATAGTGAAGTTAGCCAATGGCTGATGTTAGCTGACGCATTGCCCCTTGATGCATGCTAGATTGGGTGTATGAACAATGTGAATGACAGAAACACAGACTAAGGGATAAAGACTTGCTGAAAACCCATACAGGTAACTATGTTAGACACATAGGGCCAGATTTGTCAACATTTGGCGCAACACAACAAGACAACTTGCTGTGCTGCATCAAGTGGAGAGAGCAGGAATGCTCATTAATTGCTAACATATGGTGCATTCCTGCTGTCTCTCTGCGCTTGTCCATTTGTGACAGTCAAATGCCAATGCAGGCACCCTCACTCCCATGGTGCAAGCATTATGCATCACAGGCTGGAATGTTTGTGTCCCTTCCTGCACAAAAACAATCCTCAGAGGCATTTTCCTCTTTCTATGCATGCTGCAAAAACATGTAGGAAGAGAAAAAAGCAAGGGGAACTGATCATATTTCTCCACATTATGCCTCTTGTAGGATGGCGTAACATTTTGAGACATTCCCAGGTTTATTAGTCTTAGTAAAAAAGAAAAAAGGAAGAAAAGAAAGAAAGAGAAAGATGAAAAGGAAACAAAGAAAGAAAGAAGGAAAGGAAGGAAGAGAAGAAAGAAAGAAAAAAGTAAGAAATGAGGAAAGAATGATTGAAAGAAAGAAAGAAACATAAAACGAAGAGGAAGACAAGAAAGAAAGAAAAGGGAAAGAAAGAAAGAGGAAGACAAATAAGAAAAAGGGTAGACAGAAAGAGGAAAGAAAAAGTGAGGAACGAAAGAAAGAAGGCAAGAAGAATTAAAGGAGGAAGGAAAGAAAGAAAGAAAGATAGAAAAAAAGAAAGGAAGATGACAAAGAAAGACAGAAAGAGGAAGAAAAGAAAGAAACAAACAAAGAAAGAAACAAACAAACAAAGAAAGAAAGAAAGGCAAAAAGGCAAGAAAGAAAAATGAAATTAAAGAAAAGAAGGTAAGAATGAATGGAAAAAGGATGAAAAGAAAGAAAGAACGGAAGGCATGAAAGAAAGAGGAAGGCAGAAAGAGGAAAGGAGAAAGTGAATAATGAAAGAAAGAAGGCAGAAAGAAAAAAGAAGACTTGAAACAAAGAGGAAGACAAGAAAGAAAGAAAAGGGAAGAAAGGAAGAAGAAGACAAATTAGACAAAGGAAAAACAGAAAGAGGAAAGAAAAATGTGAGGAACGAAATAAAGAAGAAAAGAAGAATTGAAGAGGAAGGAAAGAAAGAAAAGAAGAAAAGAAAGAAACAGCAAGAAAGAGAAATACAAGAAAGGAGAAGAAAAGAAAGAAGAACAGACGAAGAGGATTCGGGAGAGGATGTGGTCTAATGGCTAGGGCGGTGGACCTCAAATCTGGGGAACCAGGTTTGAGTCTCGGCAACGACGCTCAACATCCTGTGATTCTGGGCAAATCACTTAATCTGCCTGTGCCTAACAAAAATGAATGTGTCCTTATGTAACGCGACTGGTGCTCATGTAAAGCGCTCTCATACCCGACACCTTTGGGTCAAGTTCGCGCTATATAACACTCAGAGAAAAAAAAGACAAAAGGAAGAAAAAAAGAAAGAGAAAGAAAAAAGAAAGAAAAAGTTAAAGAAAGGAAGAAAGAACAAATAGAAAGAGGATAAAAAAAGAAAAAGAAAAAAGAGGAAGACATGAAAGAAAGAGGAAGACATTAAAGAAAGAGGAAGACAAGAAAGAAAGAGGAAGCCAATAAAGGAAAAGGGAAGACAGAAGGAGGAAAGGAGAAAGTGAGGAATGAAATAAAGAAGAGAGAAAGAAAAAGAAAAAAAGAGAGAAAGGAAGGAAGAATGAAAGAATGAAAGAATGAAAGAAAAAAATGAAAGAAGAAATAGAGAAAGAAAGAGAAAGGAAAAAAGATTAAGGAAAAATTACGAAAGAAAGAAAGATAGAAAGAATGAAAGAAATAAAGAAAAAATAGGTAAGAAAAAGAAGGAAAGAAAGAACAAAGGAGAGAAAGAAAGAAAGAAAGAAAGAAGAGGAAGACAAGAAACAAAGCAAGAGGGAAGAAAGAATAAAAAAAAGGAAGAAAGAAAGAAAGAAAGAGGAAGTTGCGAAAGATAGAGGAAGGAAAAAAGAAAGTAAGTAGAAAGAAAGAATGTGGGAAGAAAAAAAGGACAGAAAGGAGGAAAGAAAGAAAGAAAAGAGGAACAAAACAAACAAAGAAAGAAAGACAAAGGAAGGGAGAAGAAAAGGAGGAAAGAAGAAGACATGAAAGAAAGAGGAAGGCAAGAAAGAAAGAAAAAGGGAAGAATAAAAGAGGAAGGCAAGAAATTAATAATGGACAAGAGAAAAGAAAAAGTGAGGAATGAAAGAAAGAAGAAAAGAGGGGAAAAAGATAGAACAAAAGAAAGAAAAATACATGAAAGAAGGAGGAAGCCATTAAGGAAAGTGGAAGACAAGAAAGAAAGAGGAAGCCAAGAAAGAAAAATAGAATACAGAAAGAGAAAAGTAAAAGGTGAGAAATGAAAGAAAGAATTTAAAAAAAACTAAGAAAAAAGGATGATGAAAGAAAGAAGTTGGAAAATAGAACGAAAAGGAAGAAAGAGGATAAAAAAAGAAAGAGGAAACAGAAAGAAAGCAGAAGCAAAACATTAGGAAAGAAAGAAGAAAGAAAGAAAGAAAGATATAACTAAAGAAAGATAGAAAGAAAGAAAAAGAAAGAAAGATAAGGAGGGAAGAAAAAAGAAAGAATGAAAGAAAGAAAGAAAGAAAGAAAGAGAGGGAAGAAAAAAAGAGGTAAGAAAGAAAAAGGAAAGAAAGTAAGAAAGAAAAAGGAAAATGAGAAAGAAAGAAAGAAAGAAAGACAGAAAGAAAGAAAGAAAGAAAGAAGAAATAGCCAAGAAAGAAAGAGGAAAGAAAGATAGCAAGGAAAGAAAGAAATAGGTAGTCAGGAAAGAAAGCAAAATAAAGATGAACGAAGGAAAGGAAGAAAGAAAGAAAGGAAAAGGAAAGAATGAGGAAGTCGGGAAAAAAAGCGAAAGCAAGAGGAAGGAAAGAAGGAAAGTAAAGAGAAACAAACAAAGAAAAGAGAAACAAAACAAAGAAGGAAAAAAAGACAAAGAAAGAAAGGGGAACACCCCCCGAATTACCCCTAGGGACCTCGATACCATGGACTCCTGCCACTGTCCCCGCACGTCCATCCGTTAGTCCACATATGCAAGTATGTGCACCCTTTTAGCCTGCCTAGACCCCGGCAGGGGCCCTTCCTGCATGCCGCTCCCGCAAGCCTAGACCCGCAGCACAAAGTCTAGAGCCCAGGACACTACGCTCCTCGCTGCTCCTCCCTACACATAACCCATCCACCTACCCTTCACTTCATCGTTCCCACTTTATATCCTATGACCCCTCCAAGCGTGCCCTAGAACCGCAAGACCCCCTCTTCCTGCCCGGCCAATATTCATCTGCAGGAACCCCTACAGCGTGCCTGGTCCTCCCTACCCACCTGCTCCAATAAACCCTTCCTATTTGAGTCCTCCCCATTCCTCTTTCCTACCCTTTTCTCCCCCACCCTCGCAACATCCTTCCTCCACTCCCCTACCCTTTCCCCTGCGTCCCTGCCCCGCTCCCTCCTCTTGATCACTGTTTTACTCCCCCTGCCACTTTTTACTCCCTCCTTCCTCTACCTTCTGTCGGCTTGCAGACCACCATGACCGGTGCCACCTCCTACATCCTGGTGGGCCACCTTATACCCCCCTGACTGCCACCCATTCTCCACTCTTGCCCCCCCACACTATCGCTTTTACCGTCGGGGTACCTCAGGATCCACATGGCTGCATCCACATTGAGTGCCCACCAACCCCAGCGTGTCCTTTCCTGGAACGTCCATGGCCTCAAGCATTACATTAAAAGGAAAAAAGTACTTGCATACCTACAGGCTAAAAGAGCGGATGTGGCCAACCTACAGGAGACACACCTAGATGACCTAGAAGCCGACAAACTGCGTCCCAACTGGGTGGGCAGAGTAATACACAGCAGCACCTCGGGCCTCCACTGCCGCAAACAATCCACAGCAAACATGCGGAGTAGTGATACTCATCCACAAATCGCTGCCTATCACGATGGTGAGGACATGGTCGGACCCGGATGGCAGATATGCATTTGCAAAGCTAAAGGTGGGAGATAGGTCTCTATGTGTGGGTTCGGTATATGCACTGACGGGGACTAAAGGTGCCTTCCTCCTCCAGCTAAATTGCCTACTGGTGAAGATCAGTGCTTCCAGGTACAGCAACGACGGGGACTGGAACCTTGCCTGAGATGCAGTTTTCGACAGGACTGGCCCCCTAGATAAGGAAAACAATGCAGATAGAGCCTTGTTGGGAGATATTACATCTGACCATGGCCTCGTGGATCATTGGCGTCTCTGCCACCCGATGAACAAGGAATATACCTTCCTCTCATTGGTGCATGCCATGCAATCCAGGTTGGACTACTTTCTCATCTTGCATCCGGTAGTGGCACTTGTTGGCGAATCCCGTATCCTAGAATCAGGTCTATCTGACCATTCTCCAATCCTTTTATCCTTGGATGTGGGGCTGACCTTCCCATGGCGCCTGAATGTACAAAGATATCGCTCCCCCCAGGGTAAGGCCCAACTCTGGGCCCATGTCTCTGAATATATGACGAATAACAAGCAATCAGTGGACACCCACACGGTGCTCTGAGCAGCCGCAAATGCAACCCTCTGTGGCCAGCTGATGCGGGACACCGCTGTGGCCAATAAACAAGCCTCTCTATTCGTCCCACCCCACTGTACCCAATCGCCACCGCCTGGAACAGGCCCGGATGGCCCTCAACAGTCTCTACTTCTAAAGCTGAGTATGCCCTACAGAGCATGAAAGGAGACACTATAAGCAGAGAGAGAAAGCAGTCTGCATGCTAGTGGCCCAGCTCCGGCAGCAGCCATAGCCATAATGGCTATCAGATTGGCATCAGGGGAGATACTCACACAACCCCAGGCCATTGTTAATGAGTTTGCGTAGTTCTACAGCACACTCTATACGCCGGAGGTACCAGCGGGAGAGGAATGGATCGCCGCCTTCCTTGGGAATGTCGACCTCCCACGTTTAACGTCAAAGGCCGCAAATTCCTATCGGGGGACATTAGTAAGTAGGAGATTGCGGTGGCCAGTTCTCAGTTACCCTATCACAAAGCCCCGGGAGAGGATGGCTTCCTGGCGGAATTCTACAGATGGGCAGGGGAGGAGGTGATCGACTCCCTACATGCGGCCTTCCAGGAGGCAGAGCAAACTGCCTCTTTGGGATCTCTCTCTAACAGGGCGGTGATCGCGGTCGTCCCCAAACCAGGAAGAGACCCACTGTTGTGTGGCAGCTACCGGCCAATATCTCTCCTAAACTGAGACAATAAAATCCTCCCGAGCATACTGGCATCGTGTTTAAAAGAGGTCTTCCCTCCCTCATCCACAATTCACAGGTTGGCTTCGTACCGGACAGTACCTCCAGGAACCACCTAGGCACCCTAGCACATGCTCACTGGACTGCCAGTGGCTCTCTCCCTAGATGCCAAAAAGGAATTCAATTGCATTGAGTGGGGGTACCTCTTTGCCACCATGAAACGGTTTGAACTGGGAGATCAGTTAATTTCTAAGGTATAGCTGTTGTACGACTGTCAACAGCCCAGATCAACTGCGGAGGGTTCATCTCCGACTCATTCCAGATTCGGAGGGGCACACGCCAGGGCTGCCCTCTCTCTCTACACTCCTATTTCTATTGGCAATGGAGCCTCTGGCCTCCATAATCCACCACTCCCTGCTCATAACTGTCATCCCCATCGCGGGCGGCCTCTCCAAGATATAACTTTATGCTGATGATATTCTGCTCACTCTACGAAATCTTGGCAGCTCCCTCCCAGCCCTACTGGAAATTAAAGACAACTTCCCATCCATGTCCGGCTACAAGGTAAACTGGGACAAGAGCGAAGCCCTCCCGCTGTCACATTGCACCAAAATAGTGGTGATCCACGGATTCCCGTTCTGCTGGAAAGCCTCTCGGCTTACCTGGGCATATTGGTCTACAGGGGCCTAACCGAGATGGTGACAGGCAGCCTGACCCCCCTTATCGCCCAGATGAAACAGGACTTTGAAAAATGGTAGCTGCTGGGTTTTTCTATGTGGGGCAGGAAGCAGTTGCCGCACTTCACATACACACTCGGCATGCTCCCCATCACGGTACCATTGACCACGCTACGTCTCATTGACTCCCAGGCACAAGCCTTTTTGTGGGGATCCACTTGGCCCTGACTAACTGCAGCCAAACTGATGGCACGTCACTCCGGCAGCAGCCTGGGATTACCTTCGGTGGAACACTACTCTTTGGCCTTACACCTTTCTCAACTCGCCTATTTATTGCCGGGTACCCCCCCCCAATGGGCTAGCACCGAACGTTCACTTCTCACCCACGACGATGGAATCGGCCTTCTCTATGAGGCCCGCGGACCCCAATCTTTGCAATCCCATTCAGTGCTGCAAGCCATGTCCAAGGCCTGCCTCTTCGGAGTGGACCACCGACTACATAACATGGTGCCAATATGGGGCAATGACAGCCTCCGTATCGACAGCCGGACCATTTGCTGGCCGCGGTGGGTTGAGGTGGGTATTCATACATTGGACCAGGTACTGCTAGGCAGGGACTTGAAATCTTTTAACCACCTGAGGGAGGAATTTAGCCTCTACCCCAGACAGACCTGGCACTACCTACAACTACAGCATTGCCTGCGGTACTGCCTAGGCCCTTGTCCATGGTCTTTGTCATCTTCGTCAGTGGTGGGATACCTACACACATGGGGCTGACAACGGGGTGTGATGTCGGGGCTTTGCAGCACAATCAAGAACCACCTCTTTTCACAACCCCTCTCCCACAGCCTACACATCTAATGGCAGAACCATCTTCAGATCACCATTGAGGAAGAGAACTGGCTTGAAGTCCTAGGAGCCCTTGACAAAGGTGCCCAGGAAGACCGATTGAAATTCTGCTTGTTCAAGATGCTCCATGAGTGGTACTGGACACCACAAAAACTGCAAAGGGCGGGTCTCCTACCTCACTCAAACTGCTGGAGGTGTGCGGCCACCCAGTGCGACCTTACCCACATCCTATGTGACTGCCCTTCAATCCAATCTTTCTGGACCTACGTAGGTGGACACCCTGGAGATGTCCATGCCCCTTCAGCCCCCTTCTCCCCGTTATCCTCTTACATGATCTTAGAGGCTCACTTGAGCTATCACGACTGCAATGCCGCCTCCTGCTCACGGCACTGTATTCAGCCAAAGTCTGCATTCTCTGCCATTGGCGCTCACCCATACCTCCCTCTCAGGAAGTCTGGTGGCAATGATACAGACAGCATCCTATGAACGCATCATCTATGGCATGCAAGACCTAACTGAGGTGTTAAACCCAGACATGGACACCTTTCCTTCAGGATGCTTCCTAGTGCTGATCACACCAACACTAATTCTCCCCTCCCCCTTCCCATCCCCCCTTACGCCTCAACTGAGTACAGCAGATAGCCTATCACCCGGTGCAGTAATATGGGTCCCCCCGGGTTACATCTCCGGTTCCACACCTGCCTTAACCCCCCCACCTACCACCCCCCACCCTGTCCTGTAGTTCCTATAAAGCCTATATAGGATCTGCGCGTTCAGACAGCATACACTGTAGGATTGGTGTCGGACTGATTCTGAACACCCCCACCAGGTATGTTGGCCTTTTGTGCCAGCTAGCTCACAGTGCCACTAAAATCTCCTCTTACCAAGGAGAGAATAGTTCTTGGCAGGATTAGAAGCACTATGAAAGTAAACGGATGGTAAAGCTCTACCATCTTGCAGTAATCATGAATACATACAAGTACATAAAATACATGATAATAAAAAGATGCGTACTCCTACGATGTCTCGCTAACTAGATGTACCTAAGTGTACCTAGCATGTGTGTACCTAGCATGTGTGTAGGTATTAAGCTAAGAATCCCTCTAGGATAAAGTCAACCTCATTACCTGAAGTGAGAGACTGTGGGACCCCATCTTGGTCTCGAGTTGGACACCCCGCAAAGGATGTTAGACCACTGCGAGCTGGAGTGTCTGCATGCAGGAACCTCAGCGTCTCTGGTCAGGGTGTCTGCCGGGAAGCCCTGATCTCCTCTGGCTATCTTAGCAAGATGTGATGTATATATACCCATAGGTCTCCCCAGGGGTCCTACCTCGCTGTATTACTGTGTCGGACTAAGGATGACGTTGGGCATTAACTTTAAACATAGATATTATACAGGAGATGGTAGTCCTGCTGTGCTTCCAAGAATCCTCATGCATAATGTATGAGATTTCGAACTAGGGAAAACCCGCGTTCCGAATGCAGTGTCGTATCTAGGTAAAAGGTCAGTCCCTGTAAACCGTTATAAGTGTAATGTAGGGAAGAATATAGGTGAAGGGTTATGAAGTTACCTGGGCCTATATTATGGTACCTATATGGAATATAACACCCACTCCTCTTCCGAATGGACAACATAGTCAAGTTCTCCATGTTCTACTAGGTTGACTAGACACTGGTACGCTAATAGTTTACAAAAAAAAACATTAGTTTTCGGTTTAAAAATAATAAAAAGTTCTAAGAAATCTTTAAAAAAGTTTAAAAAGGAAATTGTCACTCAAGCCATAGCACCAATGTGTCCGTAGGTATAGTTTGAACTACTGCAAGCATTTGAAAGCCATGCATGCTGAAAAGAATGTGAATTTTGTTATGGAGTTCCAATTTTCAGTTTGTTTTTCAAAAAGTCGAATTTCTCCCAGCACATGACGGGCCAAATGAGTCAAATGTTTGTGTCCTGGCTGGTAGACGCAATATTATGGTTGCCTGCTTCCGCAGATGACGGTCCCTGTAACACCTTGCAGATTATGTCAATTGAGCACAGATGATTTTCCGTGCTGTCCACAGCCGACGCTGGGGAAGCCTGTGCGCTGTCCAAGGCCTGGGTGTCAGAGGAGGAACCGGTGTCCATACCAACAGGAGCCATGACTACCTGTGGAGGCTCTAGGAATGCCGCCATCAACATTGGAATACGCTGGGGACACTGCAGAACATGGGCCGTTATTGGGTCCAGTAAAGCATCAACGTCCGGTTGCGCACATGATGGGAGTGTCAGACAGAGATCCAACACACATTCTTTTCCGCAAAACAGGCATCGGAGGACAGGTAAGATGCAGTCCATCCAGACTGGTCTATATGACAAGAACCAAGATGCGCTTAGTTCTCTCAGGCGAGGTGTGCCCAGATGTTGTACCATGCGATCACGGTATTTTCCCTCCAGGGGTACTGTTTCCATCTCCTTGGTGACTGGGACGTCCATTGCGTAGCAGAAAAATTACGTCCAGGATACCTGCTATTAGAAACAGGATCAGCGGAAGTCCTCCAAAAATGCTTCCAAATACGGAGTGTATAAAGTTTGGTATAACTCCAAGGACCGTCTGAAAGGTGCTTAATAGTCCTGAACCTATGGTCTTAAATAGGTGGACAATGCCTGTCGTATCAGACATGTTAAAGATACGATTTACCATTTCTGCGAAATGGAAGGGGCAATTTGTACGTATGAGCGCCTGTATCTCTGCTGAAGTCCTTGCAATCTGGAGATCAAAAGTCTCTCAAGAGGAGGTTAAGGGTACAGACTTCTGTTTCATTCTGCTCAAAGCATCAAACCGTATTAATGAAACATTTAGTGAAGGCCATAACGGCGCATCCCTGACTGTATGTGTTGGCGGAAACAATACTTGCATACAGCAAGTAACCCTGGAGTTCACGGTTACCAGATATGCGATGCCCGGAAGCATCCCACAGCAACCTTGATCGTTCAGCATCAAGTAACTCCCATTCGAAAGTAGCCCAAACACTGGAGTGAACACGGCAGCTGGGGTACCCCTCAAGTGACAGGACAAATTCGCTACTGAACCGTTACACGCCCCATGCAGCATTATATCCTGACATATGAGTGATCCACTTGAAGTGTTCTCACAGTTCCTACCACTTAAAAACACTTCTCTATCCCCACTCCGGCATCGAAATCTGTATGGTAATTCCCAAGATTCCTTGATGAATTCCCTACCCATTTCTTCATATCTGCCTGCCTGCTTTTGTTCAAGGCAATATTGAAATTGAAAAGTAGTGACCGGTAGAGTTATGTGGCCATGGATTAACCATTCTGTGGACGGTGATTCTGCCACTGTAAAGGCTAATCTTTCCAGTTTTTCAATACGCTGCATTGTATATTTTGCACCCCTTTGTGCCATCTACTGTTGATGAAACGCCAAGGCACATAGCCTGTGCGCAAAGATTGCAGCGTCCAGCTTAACAATATAATAGAACGTAATTGCGATTGCCCGTGCTGTAACATGGACAAATCCTGTTCCAATATATATATTGCAGAAGATACAATGTTGCCCAGTGAATATATCCTGGAGGTTAGTGTAGTTAAACCATTGTCAACCACTGCTAGAGCTTTCTCTAGGTTTATACGATCTATTTCGCGTAATCTTTCTGCGGCCTCTTGTTGTGATATTTTCCAAATTTCATTATAGACAGCATAATAGAAACTTTTGTGACGTGGCTTTGTAGGACCTAATAAAAAATCCCGTAGATCCACATCCTTCGTAAGTAAGGATAACTGTTGATTCACCTGTGACAGTGTCAAGGTTCTTAGCCAATCGAGGCATAACTTCCCAACACTGTATAATGTCACTACCCCTGGATGTTCTCTCTGTACATAGCGTGGATCTGGCCTGTTGATCTTAAACCCTTTGGTTTTACCCATGAATCTTTCCTGACACCTATTGGTGTCTGTGGGCCAAACCAAACATCCCTTCCAATCGGGGTCTGATCTATTGTATTGCATGATCTCATTTAACGTAATTCCTTCTTGTGATGTTATGTTGCCCTCGGTGTGTGATGGTGTGGGCATCCGAGGTGTATTCAAGTCTTTGTTCTTGGCTATTCCAAGACAGGAAGTTTGTTGCACAGTTTCATTCAAAAACATGATTTGCTGAGGAATGAGGCATGCTCGAAATTGTGCTTCAGTTCCCTGGACCTGCCAGTCTCTAGTACACCAGACAGATTTTAAGTCTATGCCCCTCCCTGCGGGGGTAATTCCCCCATGGTGCGGGGGGGCGGGGTTGAGCGCGGCGCCGCGGTGCTCGTGATGAGACCAGCTCGTCATGAGTCACGGTGGAGCTGTGCTCATGACGAGCTGGTCTCATCACGACCCCTCCCACTGATTAATTCACCCGCACAGGCGGGGAATTAATCACGCGTGGGCGGAGTGGCGCCGTTATGACGAGACCAGCTCGTCATGAGCACAGCTCCACCGTGACTCATGACGAGCTGGTCTCGTCACGAGCACCGAAGGTGCTATTGTGTCCTTCCATAAGTCAACCCTGTTCAGACAGCTGGGCAATAAAGGAAGCAGAATAAATTTGTTTGGTGTTTGTCAACATATTTTTCTGTGCTGATGTTGGTGCAATATAATATGTAAGGCTGGGTCTGACGTGTTAAACCCTGAAAAATATGGACATTTCTGTGCAAATGTCTTTGAACTGCCTTTCGACGGTGTAGGACAGTGTTCCTATTGCTGGTATGTAAAAACATTTCTGGGATTAGCAGATTTATGCAAAAAATGATGACCATAATGTTGATAGCAATACATTGTTTTAAAATCTGATATGTCTTCCAACATTTCACTACAGGAAAAAGTTGCAGATTTTTCTAAATCAGACAACATATTATTCACAGTTTCATTATCCCAATCATCGGAAAATGTACTGGAGGTAATGATATCACTCAATGATATTTTAAATAAATGTGGAATTTTTAAAAGTTCACTCGGACCAAATATATTGTAATTAACCTTGTCCCATACTATACCATCAGGTATAGGAACTGCTGTAATGTTCACCGATGACAAGTCTCTTTGTTCACGATGTGATGATAGGTGAGGTTTCAGAATTAGATTAACTTTTTGTGCTGCAGAGCTTTTTTGAAGGTAAGTTCCATTTATAAGCATGCTAAAAACAACTACTAAGCCTATCCAGAAAAGAAAGAAAAGTATCCTGGTAATTACCCAGAGTTCTACCCAAGGTGATACCAGGTAAGTTTTTCTAAGAAAGTTCAGAAAGTCTTTAATTTGGTGGTTGCGTGTTTTTTCGGCTGGCATTGTTTCAGGTTCACTTGGATCCAATGAAAAGGCATCAAAGTCAATGAAATAGCCAGATGCAGTTCTATCAATTTTCGGTATTTCCGCAGGTCTTGTGAACACTGTAGTTTGCTCTTGTTGAGGCATGTTGAAGTAGATACCTGTGTTTGGTCGAGTTGAAATTTGTCTTTCATTTTGATTTTGATTCTGATTAATAACTTCAGTTTCGAGAGGACCAAGTTCCATAGCATTATTGCATAGTCCATCATTCCGTGCAGGGGACTCTTCAAATGTGATGAGTTTTTTTTTAGAGTTTTATATAGCGCGAACTAGACCCGAGAAATGGGGTATCAGAGCGCTTTACATGAGCACCAGTTGCGTTACATGAGGACACATGTTTTGTATGCTGGTGTAATGATCATATGATTGGTCGAAATAAACTATCTATCTCACATACATTTTTGTTAGGCATGGGGAGATTAAGTGATTTGCCCAGAATCACAGGATGTTGAGCAACGTTGCCGAGACCCGAACCCGGTTCCCCAGCTTCGAGGTCGAGCGCTCTAGGCGTAAGGCTACATCCTCTCCACAAGGCCTCCAAGGGGTCCCTGTCTACTCACCTTGGGTGGTTCCTTGGGGTCCCAGCGATTCTACGTG
This sequence comes from Calotriton arnoldi, assembly GCA_963921515.1. NCBI lineage: Eukaryota > Metazoa > Chordata > Amphibia > Caudata > Salamandridae > Calotriton > Calotriton arnoldi. The sequence continues at coordinate 2,877,730 of CAWUFW010000791.1, forward strand.
CTCCAGACCTTGTCTTGATCTCAGTTGTGACTGTTATACCACTGTTTTAGTATATGGTTTGGTCTCACCCTGGAGCCCACTGTGTTTTGTGCTACTTACAACTGTTCTATTGATCTCGTATTGTGTGCTTTGTGTTCTATCCTCGTGTATAGGATAGTAGAGAGTGTTATATTAATAAATACATATTTTTATATAACTACTGTGTGGTTTTCCTTCATTTAGTCCTTCAGGAGGTGATATTCTGGTAAAACAAGCTGCTTTACATTCCTTCAAGATTAAGCCTGAAGGCTGCTCTCCACAGCTACCACTAGGATAGCTTTCGAAAGGTTATCTTTGACCTCATACATCATAAGGGTTGTTTGGACTAGTACAGGGTGCCCACTTTAACTAGTGGACAGCATATACCAGGCCAACTTCTCACATTTTTTTGTTTGAACTATCTTGTATGGTAACGAGAGGAGGGCGTCATTTACTCAGGAGTCCACAAGGCCTACTATCCAGTAATGGCCACAATGTGTGGTTTGATTAAGTCGATTGAGACAAATATTTTCTCCTTTTTTCCGGCAAGAGGCGGTAGAAGTACAGTTCTTGATCCTTCAATGGCCAGGACTGGTACAGGCTTTCTGTAAGATGGCCCAAATTCTTTTCTGTCCGCAATTTTCTCTCTGACCAGATCCCCAATTTTAGGGACCCAGACTGGTCTTGCCGTAACTGACTTGACTTCCCCAGTGGCGGTCCGCTTTACCTGGACATTGCTTTGTAGTGCCCTGGATTCATTCAGATCCTGTAAAACAGCCAAACGTTAATGGATGTCAAAATGTTTATCATCCGCCACTGTGCCTTCACAATTGAGATCAGGTACCCACATTCTAGTCCCAAATAGGACCTCATAAGGAGTGACACCCCCTAGAGAACTTCTTGGCATGGTATTCAATGCTTGTTGCACTCCATACAAATGTTTTACCCAACTTTCACCCGAGCTTAATACTCTAGCTGTTAAAGACTGCTTTAAGTCCCGGTTTTTCCTTTCCACTACCAAATTTCCCTCGAGATGGTACGGAGAAGAGTACCGCAATGCTACACCCAAACCTCCCATGGCTTCCTTGTAAGCCATAGAGCTAAACGCGGGGCCACAGTCAGAATGTAATGTGCCAATTGCTTATGTCCCTATAAAGACTCACAAATATTTTATAACAGTTCGAGCGTCAGCCGAGCGCTAGGGCCACACCCATAGGAATCTAGAGCAGGAATCCACTGCAACCGTGATTTATTTATTTATTTGAAAAGTTTTATCAAGCGCGAACAAGACCCTTACAGGTAACAGAGTGCTGTACAGATGTGGTGAAGGCACAGATAAAACACAATTGTACAAATGGTGTAGATAAATCCACACACTGTCAAATGGGGGGTAAACAATAAAGATCAGAAGATGGGGAGTTGGCCCGACCAGTACCTAATCAGAATTGCCCTAGAGCAAGATACCAATTAACAGGCAAGAATACAGTAAGTCGAAACAACAGTGTAAAATAAGAATCGATTGCCCTAGAGCAAGATACCAATTATCAGGCAAGAATACAATAAATCGAAACAACGGTGTTGAATAGGAATCAAACATGTAGACAGGGCATAAGAACAAGTTGATGCTGTTAGTGTTCACTCAAGAATAGCCGTTTGACATGTTTCTTGAAAGATGCAGTGGAAGGATTGGATCTGATCTCGGAAGGCAGATTGTTCCAAATTCTTGGAGCAAGTCCGGTGAAGGCACGATTGTAAGATTTCTTTCTTTTTGAATTTGGAAGGTTTCAAAAGTAGGGTAGACATACTACTTAGGTTCTGACATGAGCCCGATAGTTCAAGCTTATTAGCCAAGTGAGCCGGGGTGTTGTAGTGTATGACTTTATGCGTCAAGCAAGCTATCTTGAAGCATATCCTATCTTCGATAGAGAGCCAATTTAGTTGCAAAAGGTCGGGGGAGATGTGGTCATGCTTTCTGGAGCCAGTGATGAGCCTGGCCGATGCATTAAGAATAGCTCTGAGTGGGGCCAAGCTAGCTTTGGCTAGCCCAGCAAGGGTCACCAAGCCATATTCCAGTCGAGAGATAACCAAGGATTGCACAGCAGGCCTGATGTCTTTGGGGGGAAGGAAAGGCTTGATTTTCTTAAGGGTGTTGAGTTGAAAGTTGGCTCCACTGGTAGTTGCACTGATGTGCGCTTGCATGTTTAGGTATTTGTCCATGGTGGTGCCTAATGATTTAGCAGAGTCCACCACATGAGTGGTGCAATTAAGAGCAGTGAGTTGTTTAAGGCAGTCCAGGGTAGGTGCCGAGTGGTTGGGGGAGTAATCAGAAGGAATTCAGTTTTGAGAGTATTTAACAAAAGATGGTTCTGGGCTAACCATTATTGAGTTTGTGAGAGAGCATCATTTAGCATTTTTATGTCCTCTTGAGAGGAGACCTTCAAGTAAAGTTGCGTGTCACCCGCATACATGTGGTACTGAATGTTAGAGTGGTTCAGAATGATGGTAAGTGGTTCAATAAAGAGGTTGAAAAGAGTGGGTGAGAGTGCGGAACCTTGCGGAACTCCAATCGTAACAGGGTTACTGGTTGCAAGGGAGTGGTTAACTTTGATTCTTTGTGTACAGTTAAGTAAGAAGAAGGCAAACCAATTTAGGACCGGGCCAGTGAGACCCATCCTATGTTGCAGAAGAGCAATCAAGTTTTCATGTTTGATGGTATCAAATGCTGAGGACAGGTCCAGAAGGATCAGGAAACAAGGGACATTTTGATCAAGGGATCTCAAGGCGTCATCAACAATGTGCGTTAGTGCTGTTTCAGTACTGTGTCCTGCTCTGAAACCCGACTGGTAGGGGTCAAGGAGTTGAAATTTCTCTATGTGGTTACATAATTGTAAGTGGAAACATTTCTCGAGCAATTTAGCTAGAGTCATGATGCTGGTGATAGGACGGAAGTTGTTAGGATCAGATAAATCAGAGTTGGGCTTCTTAGGGATGGGCGTGACTTGGCCCGTCTTGAGGCATTCAGGTATCCTACCCTGTAAGAGAGATTCATGAATGATCCGGGACCACAGGGGGAGAATGGCCGAATTGAGATCCTTGAAAAACGTAGCAGGAAGTGGGTCGCTGAAATGGTTGGAAGGTTTAAGGGACGCCATGTTGTGGAGCAGCTCTGTGACATCTGGAAGGAGAAAGGAATTCCAAGAGGCGTCGTTTTTGAGGGAACAACCAATGGGTAAGGACAATGCCGAAGGTTCCGCCAACTCAGCTGATGATGTGGTGAGGTTAAGAGGCCGCAAAATGGGAGAGACAGGTGTCAGCTCCATTTCGATTTTCCTTGATTTTTCAGAGAAGTGCTCTGAGAAATCCTCACCACTAAGAAGCCAAGCCAAGGGAGTCGAGATAGTGTTGCAGGAGTGGTTAGCTTATTGCTTGATGATTTCAAAGAGCTTCCTCTGTCTATTCATAGCGCCATCCAGCTGAGCCCTGAAGTGGTCTGTTTTAGCGAAGCGGATGTGTTTGTTGTACATACTTTTCGCCTTCCTTAGCTGAAAGAGGCTTGTGGTGGAAGGTGTGTTTCTCCAAAGTCTCTCTTAGAGTCTGAGCTTGCGTCTCTCATCATTCAGGGCACCATTAAACCAAGGTTTGGATTGTTTGACTGGAATCCTTTTGAGTTGCTTCGGTGCCATAGTATCAAAAATGTTGGCCATAGTGTTAATGTAGTGATCAGAAAGCTCGTCAAGGTTGGTCATGTTAGGAGGGGGCTGACGCCTATCTTTGGTGATGGATGCTAGAACATTGGTGTTTGATGTCTCTCATATTGCGAGTCAGTTGTTTAGCTTTAAGAGGCTGGCCCTGTCTGCACGTGACCTTTTCCAAGATGTGGAAAGAAATTTGATGATGATCCGAGTCACAGGGTAGGATGTCACCCAGTTGTAGGCTATTGTCTTTAGCAATGATAAGGTCGAGAGTCGCGCCCTTGTTGTGGGTAGGTCCCTTACAGAACTGTGAGAAGTTAAGATTGGAGAGGAAAGCCTTAAAGGAGCAGACTAAGGGATCATTAGTGTCATTCCAGTGGAGGTTAAAGTCTCTGAGGAATATATGGCAGAGTTGGTTTGAACACGAGCTAATGACCTACATTATTTGCTCTATGAAGATCAGATTATCACCCGGAGGATGATAAATCGAGTGAAGCACATAGGCCATCTTGTCCTTATTCCAAATTTCGATGAGTAGATGCTCACAAGAAGACAGCAAAGCACATGCACATGATATACCTATAAGCCCCATCCGTTTGGAAGGGGCCGCAGTGGTCCAAATAAACACACGCGAGTGGTTTGTCTGATATTAGTAATGGTGTCTGTGCTGGACGTGTTACGGTGGAGCCTTTCATCTGCTGACAGATGTCGCATTTCAAGACATAGTCCTTTGTCTGCTTTGTTCATCCTGGCCACCAATAGCGTTGCTTCAGTAAGGAAACAGTCGCCGTGACTCCTGCGTTTGCAGAACCTATACCCTCGTGTGCTGCTAGAATTAAACCTAACCTGCGATCCATATTTGGTATTACTCTATCCCCCATTCCAGGAATCTGAGCAAATGGAACGTTATTTGCATCTAACTTGTAGGAGTACTTGAGTGGAAATCTTTTCGATAGTGCCGTTTTATTGCGTGTAGCAATAATTGCAACCATAATCTCACCGTCTATTCTCATTTTTGAACGGGTTATTGCAACTACGGAAGCCATGCGTACAGCTCCCTTTGCGGCTTCATCAGCCAATGAATTCCCTTCAACGTGAACGCCATCACGTTGATGACTCAGTGTGTGTATCACGTGAGCCCTTGGTAGTTTGTTTTTCAACTCAACTACCTGTTCCCATAGCATTTTGTGCTTAATTGTGCCACCTTTTGTATCTTTGAAACCATTTTGTCCCCAGTGGTGTAAGTTTTCATTGTATGACTGTACACAGTAAAAGGAATCACACATGATTAGTGTGTGGAATTCTTTATCCGTATTTACCAGTGCCAGTAACAGAGCTTTTAATTCTGCCAGCTGTGCGTGCAGTCTCCTAGAGACTGGGTTTTTGTACAACTCGGATGAAACTTTCCATCCTGCATGCGACCTTTAACGATTGCGCATGCGGCGCTGTATTGCTGTTTACTCCCAATGGCCGGCTGAGCAGATCCGTCAGTGTAAATTATATATTCATACTGATCTAGAGGCAATATTTCATTAGGGAGAGGATATTCTTGTTCGTATTGCAGGAATGCTTGTGTTTTTAGTCTTGGGTCGTACCTGTATTCTACATCTGTTGCAGTAAGAGAATTAGCCCATGGTATCCATCTCGGATGTAAGGCTATTGCGTTCGGGATGCTAGCCTTTGTAGACACCTCTAAGGCCGGCACTGGGGTTACGACAATTATTCGCTTTCCTTGAGCCAGTGCTCTTTCTCTCACTACAGCAGTCTGTACTGCTGTAAGAATCTTTTCTGTTGATGCAAAGCGCATCTCAGCATTTGTGTACAAATGTGATTTGTACGCTATTGGTACCGTTTCACCTTCATTATAAGTTAGGTAGGTGTATCCTGATTGACCCGCAACTATACGGATCACTAAGTTGCATACATTTACGCGTGTCTGTAAGTGTTTTGAAGCTATCATATCAGCTTGTAGGGAACGCAGGATATCTGTGTGTACCTGTGTCCATTGTCTAACTGAAAAGTCAGGTTTTATTAAATCGTAGAAAGGTTTAACTCTTTCTGCGTAATCAAAAATGTATGTTCTGCCAAAGTTAAGGAATCCCAGTATTGATTGTAAATTTTTTAATGATTTCGGAGGTTGCAGCAGTGCACATTTTTCTAAAAACTTAGCTTTCATTGGAAAGCTCATATCCCAGAAAAAGGACATTGAGGTGGGCTATCTTTGATTTCTTAAAATTAAATTTGTAGCCCTCAGCTACAAATCCCAATATTATGGTATTTACTCTGTTCAAGTGTTCATCCAGGTCATCATCCATTAGATAAATATCATCCACGTAGGACAATGCCTCTTCATCCAGATTTTGAAGTAATTCAGTTACTCTGGCAGAAAATAACCCCGGGCTGTTCTTATACCCCTGGGGGAGTCTACAAAAATGTCGCTGGGAGCCTAACGCGGAGAATGCAGTTAAATACCTTCTTTCAGGCGCTATATTTCCGCCAAAAAAATCCATTTGAGTTATCTAGTGCCGTGTTGTATTTTTTCCGCACAATGTTATTCATTAGTGCGGCAGTGTGTACATTTTGTACTGCAAATGTCTTTGTGCAAGTGTTTAGATGTCTATAATCTAACACTAGACGATATGAGTTGTCAGGTTTCATTACGGGAAACAGAGGATTATTCATTTGAGAGGTGCAAGTTTCAATCACCCCTTGGTGTTCCAGTTGATCTAAGATCTCCCTGACCTGTTTTTAAGCTTCTTGCTTTATTGGATACTGCCTCTGTGGAGTCAAAGTATTTTTTAATGGAATTATGTGGTGGGTTGAATCTTCATCCCATCCAACATGGTTTTTATATAATGCCGGGGCTAGGGCTACTGCCTCTCCCGTGCATATGTATATTTTAGATACTTGGGAACAGGGTCGGAAAAGGCTGGTAATATTACTGTTTCTCCCCTAGGGCAGTCCATGACCAATGCTGGTGGCCAATCTTGTTCAGCTAATAGAATGTCATAACCAAACGTCAGGTTCTCCCAAAAGAGACCTCTAACTTTCCTGGGTTTGTCCCCCTTCATTTGGAGTGTTATTTCATATAACTTATGTGGAACACTTACCCTAGTATCAGGTGTTTCTAACGTGATATAATCATTCAAGTCTGCTGTCACCAGAAATTCCATCAGGTTCTGGCGAGCTATTGTAACTTCTGCTCCACTGTCTAGCATCGTCAGAGCCCATTCCCCGTTCAGCAGTTGAGTCCTCAGAATTCTGGGCATGTCTAATCTTCAGACTTGCAACCTTTTTCTTTTTATTTAACTGAGGTTTTGGTTTGGCTGTATCTTCTTTTTTGGAAGTATAGTCTTGAGCGTGCTGCTAGTCTCTGGACTTTGTACGCTCTTCTTGTCTGTCTGACCGTCCTTCCCTCTCGGAGTATTTCGTCGAACCCTGAAAGAAACGAGAGGAACATGTATCAGTATCCTAATACCTGTCAGGTTTCCTAATATTGTCCCTATTCCTAAGGTTATACCTCCTTTCTGCGGACTCCTGTGGAGGAGATCTACCTCTGGATTGAGATCTGTTTTCTTTATTTTTCTGTTTTTTTGTTAATGTCCCACTTCTTTTTCGAAGAAGCAAGTGCCTGCTTAACAGTGTCCTTCTCGGGACTACCCATCAGTTGGGGTTTTAATGCTTTCCCACCCAAACTGTCTCTGCCCAATTCTGCATACGCGGTCTCAATTATTTTTGGTAATTCATGTTCCTGTTGTAAAGGACTGAAGTCCCTTAGGCATTGACGGATTGCCACTGATGCTGCTTCCCCTTTAACATTTCCTAATATTATGGCTGATACCTGGGTTTAATTACCTAGTAATTTCATCCCTAAGTTCAGAGCCGGTTCTGCTACGTACTCATTTTGTATTTGTCCTAATACATCTGGTATCACTGTTAATGATGGGATATCATGTGTTCCGGTATGTATGGTGGCAAAAACTGTACCCCAAGAGGTACAATCCTCTATCTGTGGTGTGATCCCCATGGGCAAACAGATTGTCAGCATTCTTTGTGTTTCTTACGGGCTAGTATTCGGGTATGCTGCTCCTAGCTGTGTTATTTTTTGAGCTACCCAGAATGGCATTTGTTCACGTTTTGCGGGCATTTTACCCATTACTGCGTGTAAAGTTTGTGGTGTGATTTTAGTTGCTGTATTTTGACCTGTATTTGTGTTTGTTGTAAACGTTGGCGGCTGGACCGTAAGTGTCCTCATGACGAACTGTGTCATGTTTCTGTAACGTTTTATCAGTTCTTTGTGAAGTATAAGAAAGTCTCCTTCTGGCATTGTTTCAATGTCAGGATGTGGTGTGTAGGCTGCTAGTACTGGCCATGTCGCTCCTTCTCTTCCGAGCGGACCGAGTCTTACTTTATTTCTTGTATGGGGGAGGGCGCCTATAATCCAGTATAAATATTCCTGGTAAGTTAGTGGAACTTCAATGTCCTCATAGGGACAATATTTGTTCGGTATACCACTTTCTGTGTAGAAGTAAAAGGTTTTTGTTCTTGCATTTGCAACTGGGAATGTAACCCATGAATAGAATACCTCTGTTTTAAATGATTTGTGTGCCTCAATCACGAAAGCTACTGGTCCACCCCTGGATGTTAGACAGTGTGCACCTAGTTTTAGGGTAACAGCATTTCTAACATTGTCTGCAATGGAAATTGCATCTGCGTCTTCTTCGTCTCCTGAGAGATTTAGTTCTTGCGTAACTCTAACCACGTCCTCGGTCATTGTTTAAAAAAAAAGAAAAAAGAGAAGAACTTTTCAAGGGAACTAAGATAAGGTGTTTTGCACAATTTAGAAACAAAGTGTCCTTCAAGCCTCATTAACCAAAGGCCAATAAATAGGATTTTTGCCTACTCAGCTGTGGCGGTGTTTGTGCCCACCCACTCTAGACATCTCTGGGGAGTTGTGAGTAGGGGTCTCTGAGACCAGCACGACTGAACTACTCAGATTCTACTGTTAAATAAGTACCCAACCAACGTTGGCGTCGCCATGTCGTGTAGTTCCTATAAAACCTATACAGGATCTGCACGTTCGGACAGCATACACTGTAGGATTGGTGTTGGACTGATTCTGAACACCCCCACCGGGTATGTTGGCCTTTTGTACCAGCTAGCTCACAGTGCCACTAAAATCTACTCTTACCAAGGAGAGAATAGTTCTTGGCAACCATCGAACATGACAACCCTGATCCCTTAGGACCGTGGAAACAATATACTACTTTTCGCTCAGTCACTCGTGCTTACTTAGTCTGTCTTAGAGAGGTACACAGAATAAACAGGTTGGGCGTTTTCAATAAGTATTTATTGAACAGTTGTTATTCTGGTGTAAAATAGATGAGCTGCAACAACCATTAGACAGTAGCAGATATATAGGATTAGAAGCACTATGAAAGTAAACGGATGGTAAAGCTCTACCATCTTGCAGTAATCATGAATACATACAAGTACATAAAATACATGATAATTAAAAGATGCGTACTCCTACGATGTCTCCCTCACTAGATGTACCTAAGTGTACCTAGCATGTGTGTAGGTGTTAAGCCAAGAATTCCTCTAGGATAAAGTCAACCCCATTACCTGAAGTGAGAGACTGTGGGACCCCGTCTTGGTCTCGAGTTGGACACCCCGCGAAGGATGTTAGACCACTGTGAGCTAGAGTGTCTGCATGCAGGAACCTCAGCGTCTCTGGTCAGTGTGTCTGCCCGGAAGCCCTGATCTCCTCTGGCTATCTTAGCAAGATGTGATGTATATATACCCATAGGTCTCGCCAGGGGTCCTACCTCGCTGTATTACTGTGTCGGACTAAGGATAACGTCGGGCATGAACTTTATACATAGATATTATACAGGAGATGGTAGTCCTGCTGTGCTTCCAAGAATCCTCATGCATAATGTATGAGATTTCGAACTAGGGAAAACCCGCGTTCTGAATGCAGTGTCGTATCTAGGTAAAAGGTCAGTCCCTGTAAACCGTTATAAGTGTAATGAAGGGAAGAATATAGGTGAAGGGTTATGAAGTTACCTGGGCCTATATTATGGTACCTATATGGAATATAACAACCCTTTCCGCTCTTCTTCATATCTGCCCTCCCTTCTCACCTGGCCTCTCTCTCCCCCTCTGTGTATCCTTCCCCTCACCCCCACCTCTCCATCTTCCCTTCAATTTCTTCCTTCCCCTTTACCACCTCCCCTTTCCCTCCCCGTTTCCGGGCACACAGACAAATGGATCTCACCCCCAATAGCAGAGGCCACTAATGCGTACATCTGCACCATGGGTGCACCACCACCCTAGGGTCATAGGAAGCCCTCTCCATCTCCACCCCTTCATTCCTTCTCGCTCCCTGCACCTGTTTCGCTACCCCTCTCCTTTCCCCCTCCAGTTGTGGCTCTTTTCTCCATGGCTCGGGAATTGCAGTCTACTCCACCTTGTGACACAGACAACGGACAAAGTAAAAAGAATGAAAGAAAAAAAGGAAAGAATGAAAGAAAAGAAAGAAAGACAAGAAAAAAGCAAGAGGAAAGAAAGAAAGCAACAAAAGAATGAAGAGGAAGTCGGGAAAGAAAGCAAAAGAAAGAGGAAGGAGAGAAAGAAATAAAGAAAGAGGAATACAAGAAAGATAACTAAGGAAAAAGAGAAGTAAAAGAAAGAAAGAAAGAAAGAAAGAAAGAGGTTGTTGGCAAAGAAAGCAAAAGAAAAAAAAGCAAAGGAAAAAAGAAAGAAAGAAAGAAAGAAAGTGGGAAGGAAAAAGAAAGAAACAAATAATAAAGAAAGATAGAAAAGAGGAACAAAAGATAGAAAGAAAGACAAAGGAAAGGAAGAAAGAAATGGGAAGACAAGAAAGAAATAAAAAGGGGAAGAATAGAAAGAGGAAGGCAAGAAACAAAAAGGGACAAAAGAAAGAGTAAAAAGCGAGGAATGAAAGGAAGAAGAAAAGAGAGAAAAAGATGGAAAGAAAGAAGCACAGAAATAAAAAAGGAAAGATGGAGAGAAAGTAGGAAATAAGGACAAAAAGAAGGAATGACAGACAGGGTTGCAGAGAGAGAGTGACCTCGTGGTTATATTCAGGTATCCTGTGAGATGTTGGTATGGTGTGAAAAAGCAGCAGTCAGATAAACAAAGGCCACTTCAAAAGCAATTTACAAAAGCATTGGCAAGGGACAGGAACTGATAAAGCTGGAATGTGCCTATCCTCTCATCTGGTAGAAAGCCTCCTGCTATCAGATCTACAACAAAAGGCAACACTAAAGTAATAATAAAATAAAAACACAAATATTGGTACTGAAGGTAACTACCTTATGTACGGAGGTGCTCCTTGTGAAAGGGCTAAATGCAGTCACTCAAAGTGAAGTTATCCAGTGGCTGAAGTAAGCTGACCTATTGCCCCAACTTGTATGGTGTAGTGGGCAGACGTAAAATGTGAATGACACAAGAAGAGACCAATGGATAAAGAGAAGTGCTTAAAAGCCTCTTCATTTATTTTAAATATTTTTACAAATTTTTCATTACAGCAAGAACACACTAAAGAGAAAGAAAACAATAGAACAACACAATTGGCAGGCATTGCACGTGGAGACGATATCATTAACAAGAGGATGGGCCAGCAGTGCCAGAGCCATTACTGCCAATAGAGAGCTACAGAAGCCCATAGCAGGATACTGTCAGTCCACAAAACCCAAACACCATCCACCATCACAGTCACCCAGGCGCCCATATACTCCCATATGTACTACGGCACATTCAAACATTCCATGCTGTAACTGTCAGAGAAACCATACGCCTTCCACAGCAGACATCCCGCTTATGGCATGACCAAAGAGGCAGCAGTGGGCAAACAGACTTCCTAGATTGAATTGTCCAAAGTAATCTGACCCTCACGGCTCAATCTAGGACAGGCCATGAAGGCAGGATCAGCACCTTCCGCACTCTTCTGGCCTCTTTCCTGTGAAGTGCCTCCCTTTCACACTCCGCCCATCTCGCCAACTCTAACCCCCATCTATAGATATGTGGACCTTGAGTCGATTTCTAGCTCATTGTTATCTGTCTATGTGCAAGAGTCAGGGCCAAGTGCAGAAATATATCCGTAGCCTTCCAGGCCACAGCGCGGTCTTGAAGTCCCAATAGGCACAGCTGAAGGATAAGCACAAATTCCCGACCAGTGGCACCAAAAATCACCTAGAGCACCAACGTCCATCGACAATAAGTGGCAAGACCACACCACATGTAAACAGCCAGAATCCTCAGCAGCACATTGAGGGCAAGCCGACGCCACTACAACGAACATGGGTCCTCATTTACGAGGTTTAGGCGCAGGGCAGTGAAGCAAGGAATCTTGCTGCTCTGCGTAAAAAAAAGGGCAGGAATGCACATCTATGAGATACAGCGCATTTCTATCTTTTCCCCTGCACTGGCGCAAAATGGGCTGACATGCGCCAACACAGGCACCCTTGCATCATGGTCAAGGGTGCCTGCATTGTAGGGGTGATTGCTTTTGTGCAGGAAGGACACCTTCCTGCAGGAAAACAATCATTAATGGGGTTTTGCTCATTCTATGTGTGCTGCAAAATGCAACACCCATAGAAAGATGAAAAAAAGAGGAGAAATAAAAGTATTTCTTGTTGCGCCACCCTTTCCCCTCCCCTGCGGTGGCATAAGTTTTGGCACTGCCTCAGATTTACGATTCCTTGTAAATATGGTGCCGTGGCAAAAGGCCATTGGTGTTTGCTGGGAACGCTCCCAGCAGAAACCCATTGCATGACCCTTTAATGCAGAAAACTGCATCAAAGGTAGCGATATTTACAAGGCCAGGTTAAGCCACGCAAAATGGCTTAGCACAGCCTTGTAAATATGGAGCACCGCAGGGTCACAAAAAGTGACATTCCGGTGGCAGAGGGGCCTTGTAAATATGCCCCATTGTGTGTATGTGCCAAGGAGTAAAGTGAAATGAAATGAAATGAAAGACACATTTGTAGAGCACATGGCTACCCGGGAGCATCCCAGCGCTGGGACTGAGTACTGCAGAAGACAGAGGAACTATGCGGGCTGAGGGAACAAGAGGGTCTTAAGTTGTTTGCGGAAGGACCCGTGGTTTTGAACTAGGCGGAGCTGGAGTGGAAGCGAGTTCCAAAGTTTAGAGACTTTATAGGAGAAAAGCCGTCCACCATTCCTGGCCTTCCTAATCTTTGGCACTTCAGCTAGGTGGAGATTGTCGGATCGCAGATTGCGCTTGGCTTTGTAAGGCGGATCATGGCTGAGTTGATGGAAGGGCCGATCCCCTGCATAGATTTATGTGCTAGGCAAAGTGTCTTAAATCTAAAGTAGGCCCAATGTAGGTAATAAAATTGGATACGTTTAAATCAAGCATTCCGAGACACCTACGAGGTGCATTCCAGAATCCTCCTCCAAGCCTGATCAGTCAGCTGTGACCCAATGTCCATGTCTTAAATGTGTGCAGAGCTCTGCCAGATCTAATCAGTTCCTCTGCAGGAGAGTCCTATACAGCAGGGTGACTGATTTCATCTGACCTGTGATAATAAAAAGAAGGTAGAGGCAATCGTGCTCCAGTGGCTCTGCCACTCCCAAGCTCCACCACTCGTGTATCCTATGCACCAGGCGCCGTGCAACAAAACCTGCCCCACTGGGAGGTAATAAGACTCCTGAAGGATCAAGAAGGAACATAATTCACCACCTACGAAAAGATCAACCAACACCAAGACCAGACTAGCCCCCTCATCGCTCCCAGCATTGAGCCACCAAGAGCGGGAGTTTGCGATGTATGGTGTTATGGTATGCGTCCTCATAAAGGTCCTGGCCCATACATACCATGCTCTTCGAATTAGCACATTCAGGTTCCACACTAGAGGGAGGGGAAGGCCCTAACAAAATTCTGATCAATAACTCCTTCGTTGGGGAACCCCTCTCCAAGGTACCCACTGCATCGTACAGATAGGACCGCCTGCGAACCACCCATTGTAACTGCCCTGCTAAATAGTATAATTCCAGATAGGGGGCTGCCAAACCACTCTCCAACGCTGGTAGGCATAGCTTCCAGAGCTCCATGCAGCGTCGCGATGTGCCCCAGTATAAGGACAACAAGATACCATTGAGTCACAGAAAGACCTTTCAGGGCAGCTCGAGTGGAAGAGCTGCGAACAAATAGAGGAGACGGGGCAAGGCAACCATATTGGACACAGCAACCCTGCTACTCACCGCATACTAGCAACATTATCCAAAATGCCACCAACTGCTGAATATCAACAAGTGCACGGCCATAGTTGCCATCGAACAACAAATACGGCGACTGTTAGATGGAAACCCGGGGCCGTAAAGAGGAGATTCACGCTCCACCACCTCTGCCCGGAGTGGATACATGACTTACTGCAGTTAACCTCATGTCCCGAATGACAGCCAAATTCTGTCAGCGCTGTCACTGCCTAAGCCCATGCCAAACATGCTAGCATATATGAAATCCCACCGGAGCGAGTCAAAGCCCTTTGTAATGTCCACCGAAAACAACAATGCCCTCGGAGGTAAACTCTCACGCTGGTCCAAAGCAAGAAGTAGCTGGTAAAAATATTAGGCATAGTGCCCATCTGATCAACATGAACCAGAGTGCACATATGAGGAAGCTAGTGTGTGGCCAACACCTTACTCAGGATTTTATAGTCCATATTAAGCATAGAGAGTGGGTGCTAAGAATCAAGGAAGAGTGGATCCTCAGCTTTCTTTGGAAAATACACAATAGCAGCCTCGCGCAAGGAAGGAGACCTCATTGACTAGAGTCATTAAAAAGGGCCACATGTCTGGAGATGATACCTGGGAATACGCTACGTAGAATTCTATAGGGAGCCCATCTATCCTTTATTGCACTCTGAACATCCTGGACAACTGGTCTGTCACCTTCGAACTGGTGAAACCGGTAGAGATTCTGTGATATAACTCAGCATGTCCATATCACTACACCTGGTTTCTACTGAGTATAGTAGCGAAAAAATGCCTCGATGATCTCATTCTGAGTGAAAACCTCCCACTCTGAGTAGTCATGCACTTGAAGGATGGTATGCCCCCGGGTCTCAGCCTGAAGGAGCCACACAAGCATCCTCCCCGACTTATCCCTGTCAGAATGGGCCCTGTCCATATAGCCTTATAGTCAAAACACCACATGCGGTCAACCATCTCAAATAATTTCTCCTTTTCCTCTAGAATTCTGCGTCTCCCATCTGCTGTTCCCTCCAATTCACGTTGAAAACCATCAACAACTAGCTCCTGATGCTAAATATCAGTATGCAGATGGGATTGTACCCCCACTTTAATAAAGAGATACAATAAACCCTAAGCGCCACCTTCATGGTTTCCCATTCAACTCCCACTATTGACGCTGAGCCCGCATTTTCCAGCCAGAAATTTGTGATGTGCTCACCCAGTAAAACCCAGAAAGCCGGATCCTCCAGCATGGCCGGGCCTAGGCACCAGGTAGGGACTGTGTTTCTAGTGGAGGACTGTTAGAAATGGGTGTCTCTAGTTGGCAAGAGTTTGCACCTTTGTCCAAGTAGGGACCCTTCTTTCTAGTCATGGTAAAGGGGATACACTTCTAAAATAACCCCTGCTCACCCCCTTGGTAGCTTTGCACGAGCAGACAGGCTTATCTCAGAGGCAGTATGTAAAGCATTTGTGAACACACACAGTAATAAAGTGAAAACACTACAAATGGACACCACACCAGTTTAGAAAAATAAGTAATCTTTATCTAAAGCAAAACGAGACCAAAACAACAAAAATCCACAATACAGTAATAAAAATATGAATTTCAAATGGTAGAAATAGTTCTGTTCAAAGCAAATTGCCGATGCAACACTTTTCACACAAAGTACCTTGGATGCGTTGCGCACACAAACAAAAAGGGTCACAGGGAAGGTGATGCATCGGTTCCTTATGTGCAGAGAAGGTGATGCGTCGGTTCCTTAAGGCTGTGCAGGGGACGTGATGCATCGGTTCCTTACTGGAGAGGAAGTGATGCATCGGTTTCTTACTGCGTGGGCAGGTGATGCATTGGTTTCTTACTGCGTCCCCCAACGATGTGACAGACCTGGTGCCTCGATGTGATGCGTGATGATCCGGGACAATGCACTGGTTCTTGCAGCAGCACTACAGGGCTTGCGTTGGAATCGGTGCAGTGATCTCGGACGTCAGGGATCGGTGCACTCGATGCGGCATGCGGCGATTTCTCGAGCCGTGGCAGGCGCTGCA
The DNA here is from genome assembly GCA_963921515.1 of Calotriton arnoldi. Classification (NCBI taxonomy): domain Eukaryota; kingdom Metazoa; phylum Chordata; class Amphibia; order Caudata; family Salamandridae; genus Calotriton; species Calotriton arnoldi. The sequence goes on from CAWUFW010000791.1 coordinate 2,893,731, forward strand.
TCGGTTTCTTCAGCGATGCGTCGGAAACAGGGATGGCTGCGTTGCGCTTCTCATCATTGCGTTACTTTTCCAACTCCCAACAGCCAGAACAACCTCCAGAGGTCCAGAACAGCTACTGCACCTCTTGGCAGGTCAGAACTCCCAGCAAGGAAGTTCAGACGAGCTGGGAGTGAAGTCTTTGTGTCCCTGAGACTTCAAAACCGGAGGCAAGCTCTTCTTCAAGCCCTTGGAGATCTTCCTCAATCAGGGGACACAGCACACAGCAAAGTCCTTTCCCTTTCCTTGGCAGAAAGTAGCCACTGCAGGCCAACCCAAGACAGCACACAGCAAAGGGGCAATACTTCTTCTCAGTTTCTCCAGCTCTTCTTCTTGGCAAAGGTGCCTCTTGATTCCCAGAAGTGATCTAAAAGTCTGGGGTCTAGGCCCTCTTTTTATAATGCAAAATCCTTTGTTCTCTGTGGCAGAGAAGCTCTTTGCCCAGCCAAAACCAGTTCTGTCCTCTCTGGTGCAGCTTCCTGGCAGGAGGTGGAGACAGCATTGTCTGAGGCAGACCAGGTCCATCCAGGTGTGAAAGAAATCTCCTCCCCTCCTCTGAATGCAGCCCAGGTCTATTTAGCCCAGCCCTGACTCACCCTGGAAAGGCAGGACACACCTCAACCCCCCAAGTGGCTGTCTGAACATAATGCACATCCCCAGCCCCTGTCACTCCAAAGCCAGACAGTCAATACACAACCTAGCAGAGGCACACCGGATGGTTAGGCAAGGAAATACCTACTTTCTAAAAGTGGTATTTTCAAACCCAGTAAAAATCACCCTCAGTAAAAGATGCATCTTAACATTCTGAGTTCAGGCATATCAAACTTTATTTTCCTATCTTGTTCCCATGGGCAGTTATGCTTATAAGAGGTTATAAGCAAACTCCCCATTCTATCCTGTGGGACAGATAGCCTTTCAATAGTGAAAACTGAACAGCAGCGGCAAAGTGCCCAAACCATATAGACCAGCAAAAACGAAGTCCAACACACAGCAACATAACAGGAGGCAAAGGCAAAAATACAGGGGAAACCCACGCTAATGATGCCAGGTCTAACTTGGTCCCCACCAGCTGAAATGTGGAGAGAACTACCCACCCTCTTGGGAGTTCTCTTCACTAAGGCGGAAAAATCCGGACAGACCATCAGCATTGGCGTGTTCTGTACAAGGGCGGTATTCCACAGTGAAGTCCATCCCCTGTAGGGAAATAGACCACCTCAACAACTTTGGGTTCTCACCCCTCAGCTGCATCAACCATCTGAAGGGCCTGTGGTCGGTCTGAACCCGGAAGTGAGTCCTAAACAAGTAGGGCCTCAGCTTCTTCAGTGCTCAGACCACAGCAAAAGCCTCACGCTCAATTGCCCTCCACCTCTGTTAATGAAGGCCACAGGTTTGTCTTGGCTCTCCTCATTTAGCTGTGAGAGCAGAGCCCCCACACCATGCTCTGAAGCATCTGCCTGCAACATGAATTCCTGTGAGAAGTTGGGTGCCTTTAGCATGGGCGCCGTGCACATGGCAGATTTCAGGGCATCAAAAGCTTTTTGGCAGGCGTCAGTCCAGTTCAGCTTCCTGGGCTGCTTCCTGGAAGTCAGCTCCGTCAAGGGGGCAACAATGGTGCCATACCCCTTGACAAATCTCCTGTAATATCCGGTGAGGCCTAAAAAGGCTTTCATCTCTGTATTGGTCTTGGGGGGTCCCCAAGCCAGAATGGTGTCAATCTTCGGCTGTAGGGGCACCACCTGGTATCCTAAGTACACCTCTGAACCCTGCCCGATCTGGCACTTACTTGCTTTGATCGTGAGGCCTACCCTCTGCAGAGCCTTCAACACTTTCCAGAGTTGGTGCAGATGTTCCTCCCAAGTGGCACTGAACACTGCAATGTCATTCAGGTAGGCGGCACTGAAATCCTCCAGTCCAGCCAACACCTGGTTTACCAACCTCTGAAAGATGGCAGGGGCATTCTTCAATCCAAAGCGCATCATCCGGAATTGGAAGTGCCCCTCTGGGGTTGAAATGCAGACCTCTACTTGGCCCCATTGGTTAAGGCAATCTGCCAGTGCCCAGACGTTAAGTCAAACGTACTGAGGTACTTGGCAGCTCCTAGCTGATCTATGAGCTCATCAGCTCTGGGGATGGGGTGTGCATCAGTCCTGGTAACTGAATTGAGCCCTCGGTAGTCCAAACAGAACCGGAGTTCTGGCGTGGCACCTGGTGCGGCAGCTTTTGGGACCAAGACCACTGGGCTGCCCAAGGGCTGTTTGAGGGCTCAATCACCCCTAGTGCTAACATCTTGGAGACCTCCTCCTTGATGCAAGCCTTGACCCTGTCAGTCACTCTGTAAATGTTGTGCTTCACAGGAGGACTGTCCCCAGTGTCCACATCATGGACACATCACTGAGTGACACCAGGGGTCAGGGAGAACAGAGCAGCAAACTGTCACAACAGTTGGCTGCAGTCACTCTGCTGTTCAAGAGTCAGGGTGGGGGAGAGGATTACATTGTCCACTGACCCATCATGTTCCTTAGCAGACAGGAGTTCAGGAAGAGGCTCAGTCTCCTCCTCTACTCCAGCATCTGTTGCCAGGAACATGCTCACTTCGGACCTCTCCAAGTGGGGCTTAAGGTGGTTCACATGCAGGACCCGCAAAGGGTTCCTTGAAGACTGCAAATCCTCCAGGTAGGTGACTTTACTCTTGCACTCCACTACCTCAAATGGCCCAGTCCACTTATCTTGGCGCACACAAGGCTCAACAGGGGCCATGACCCACACTTTTTGACCAGGCTGAAACTCAATCAGAGTGGCATTCTGATCATACCACCGTTTCATCTCTTCCTGGCTGGCTTCCATATTTGCCTGAGCAAATGGCCTGAAGCGCTTAGTCTGGTTCCTGAAGGCCAGCATGTAGCTATATACATCCTTGGGAGGTTTACTGGGATGCCCATACAGGAGCTCAAAGGGACTGAACCCTAAGGACTTCTGCGGTACCTCCCTGTAAGCAAACAACAGGCATGGTAAGAGGACGTCCAACTTACGCCTCATGGGTTCACCAAGACCCATAATCATGCCCTTCAGGGTCCGGTTGAATTGCTCAACCAGCCCATTACCTTGGGGGTGGTAAGGAGTGGTGAACTTGTAGGTAACACCGCACTCCTGCCACAGGGACTTTATATACTTGGATATGAAGTTGGTATCCTGGTCAGACACCACCTCTATGGGTAACCCCACATGGGAGAAGATCCCCATTAACTCTCGACCCACCATGGGGGCCATCACAGTCCAGAGAGGGATGGCCTCAGGTACCGGGTGGCATGGTCCACCAAGACCAGGATGCACCTGTTGCCCATGGCTGTCTTGGGATCCAAGGCCCCACAATGTCAATACCCACCCTCTCAAAGAGGGTGCTGACTACAGGGAAAGGTTGGCGAGGAGCCTTGCACTTCCTCCCACTCTTACCACTTGCCTGGCAAGTCTGGCAAGACCTACAATGTGTGTCAGAGTTCTTATGCATTTGGGGCCTGTAAAAGTGGGTGACAAGCCTTTCAAAGGTCTTTTCTTGCCCCAAATGCCCTGCCAAAGGCACATCATGAGCCAGCACCAGTAGGAAGGCTCTGAAGCGCTGGGGTACCACCAGAACACAGGCTGACCCAGGCTCAGTAACCTTAGGCTCAATAAACAGGAGACCATTCTCCCAGTAAATCCAATGTGATCCAGACTGATCACCTGCAGCCTGGTTTGCAGCCTGCTGCCACAAACCAACAAGAGAAGGGCATTTCTGCTGCTCCTGGCAGAATTCCTCCCTGGAGGGGCACCCCGCCTGCTGCCAATGGGTCAGCTCCGGCAGGTCACCCAGTTCAGCCACTTGCTCCCCTGTAGGTTCCAGAGAATCTCCCTCAAGGGTTGCTTCCTCCTGGACCGTGGGAACCTCAGGCCGGTTTCCTGTGCCCCCTGCCTCTTCTCTTTCTGGCAGGCAGCTGGGCCACTGTTTCAGGCTCCAGGTCCTTTTGATCGCCCTTACCGGCTGCCATAGACTGAGTGGTCACACACGCCCCCTCTGGCAGACCCAACCTCCTCAAATGAGACTTCACCTTCTCCCAAGGGGAACTCTCTAAGGGGCATATTATCAACGAGGCGATAAACAATTATCGCCGCTTTTGCGTCCGTTTTCGGACGAAAAGCGGCGATAATTTTATCGCCTAATCAGCAAGGTCACGCTATCGCGTGAATCCTTGCATTATCGCCCTTTCCCCCAACGCCCATCTTTGCATCTCTAATGACATGCAAAGTGGGCGTACCCCGGATAGACTACATTGCAAATATCGCTGATGTTCACATCGCGATATTTACAAGGCAGCCCACATGATTTTAGCAGAGGTTAGATTTCGGCGAAAACGGCCGTTTTCGCCAAAATCTAACGTCTGCTAAAATCCTGACTTAGCCATCCCTAACATAGGGGTGGATTCTGCTGATACGACCACAGGGTCGTATCAGCAGGTTATCGCCGTTTGCAGGAACATCGCTGGAAAACCAGCGATGTTCCCTGCAAAACGGCGATAACCTCGCTATCTCTGGAATTTTTATCGCCCTGGAGAAGCGTGTTGTTAATAACGCGCTACCAGGGCGATAAATTCCAGAGATAGCCTGCGATAGGGAATCTGTCGCTAAGCACGGCCAGCGATAATTATCGCTGGCCGTTGATAATATGCCCCTAAATCGTTGCCTAACAGACAGTCAACAGGCATGGCTGGCCTCACAGCTACTTTCAAGGTACCTGAGACCTCCCCCCACTCAAAGGGAACCTGTGCCACTTTGCAGAGGCACTCCGAGTTGTCAGCTGCAACTACTGGGTAGAATGTGTTGGGGACCACCTGCTCCTCAGACACTAGCCGACAACTGACAGCTGTCACACTGGCTCCAGTGTCTCTCAGAGCTTCCACACTATGGCCATTGACTGCCTGTATTTTTTTAGTGTTATCAGGAAGATGATCTCTTGGGACCATCTCACTGTCTCCTAAAGAGACCAGGGTCAGTTCTGCTGGCCCCCACCCCTCTAGGGAACCCGATTCCTCCCCCAAGGCTACACTAGCCAACTCACAGGGCGGAGCACCTGTGGGTGCAGTAGTGGCTTTCTTGGGACACCTAAGATCCCCTATGAAGTGGCCCACCTGACCACAAGCATAACAGGCCTGGGGCGCTTCTGGGCAGGTTTACCTCCCGGGACCCATGGCTTCTTCTCATTGCGGGGCTGGGAACCTTTCCCTTGGTTCCCTTGGGTATTACTTTGGGGCCCTTTTTGGAGCTCCTTCTGTTTACCCTTGTCCCCCCCAGTCTTCTGCTGGGGACCCTGCCCACCCTTGGCGGAGTCTCCCACATGACCTTTTTGGACGCTGGTACTGACCCTGCAGTCCGCCTCCACAGCAAGCTTCCTGGGGTTAGTCAGCCTACTGTCAATCAAATGCTGGCGTAGCTCTGGAAAACAATTATCTGACAAATGCTCCCATGCAACCAAATCATAAATCCCCTGAAAATCATTCACCTGGCTACCCTTCACCCATCCATCCAGTGCTCTGCAAAAATAGGAGACATTCTCCACCCAAGTGCTTTACTCCAGCTTTCTACAGGCCCTCAACCTCTGCCTGTACAGCTCTGGGGTCAGACCATACCTCCTTACTAAGGCTTCCTTCATGGGGCATAAGACATCTGATCCTCAGTGGGTAATGCTAGCAAAGTGTCCCTCCCTTCAGTGACAAAGCAGCTCCATAACCCCGCTCCCCAGTCTCTCTCAGGGATTCTGTAGGACCTCATTGCTACCTCATATGCTTTGAACCACTGACCAATGTCCTCATGCTTCATAAAATCCTTAATAACCTCCTTGGGGATGTATACCCTCCCTTCACCAGGTACTGATGGTGCGCTGCCACCAGGGGGATTGGATTCTATACTTTTTGCTTTTAGATCCAGTTCCCTAAAACCTCTTTCATGCTCTAAGAGCATCTGTTTCTCTTCCATGGCTAATTTCTCCCTCTGAAATGCCAACTCCTTATCCTCCTTCCACAGCCTGTGATTTGTGAGCTCCAATTCATGCATCCTGTTTTTCTCCCTGTCCTCCAGGTCTTCTGCTGGAGACAGCCCCTTTGAAGATACACTGGTGCCCCCCCGGGAAGGTAACCTCCCCCCAGGCAGACCCAATGGCCTATCCTGCTGTTCATCCAAATCCTCCACCTCCTCCACAGGCAGGTTGGTCGTCATGCTCTCTGGCATCCCTTGACTCCAACCAGGCCCTCAGCACCCTTTGGAATTCCTCCTTTCTGGAAAGGCCTCTTACAGAGATTTTAAACTTTTTGCAGATAGCTTTCAATTGTGGCACAGTGTAGGTTTCAACTCTATCCTCTTCAAACTCAATATCCACAGATGCAAGCGATGCTGGCTTTGTCATGATGAAGATTGGCAGTTCTCAGTTGCAAGAAGAAAAAATAGTCCCAAAGAAAAAGTTCCACCAATTGTTTGTGGTTGCGTGATGGTCTGCTTTCTACTAGTAGTGTACACCAATCACCGTATGTAAGACACAAATGCAAGTCCAGATCCTCACCTCTGACCACCAATGTTAGAACTGGGGGTCTCTAGTTGGCAAGGGTTTGCGCCTTTGTCCAAGTAGGGACTCTTCTTCCTAGTCAGGGTAAGGGGGATACACTTCTAAAATAACCCCTGCTCAGCCCCTTGGTAACTTGGCACGAGCAGAGAGGCTTCTCTCAGAGTTATTGTGTAAAGCATTTGTGGACACATACAGTAATAAAGTGAAACACTACAAATGGACACCACACCAGTTTAGAAAAACAAGTAATCTTTATCTAAACCAAAACAAGACCAAAATGACAAAATCCACAATAAAGTAATAAAAATATGACTCTCAAATGGTAGAAATAGTTCTGTTCAATGCGAATTGCTGATGCAACACTTTTCACACAAAGTACATTAGATGCGTCTCACACACAAACAAAAAGGGTTGCAGTGAAGGTGATGCGTCAGTTCCTTACACGCAGGGAAGGTGATGCGTCGGTTTCTTGCTTCGGTGAGGTGATGTGTTGGTTCCTTACTGCTGCGCAGGGGAGGTGATGCGTCGGTTTCTTACCGGAGAGGAGGTGATGCGCCGGTTTCTTACTGCGTGGGGAGGTGATGCATCGGTTTCTTACTGCTTCCCCCAGCGATACGACAGACCTGGCACCACGATGCGTTATGATCCGGGACGATGCGTTGGTCCTTGCAGCTGCACAGCATGGTTTGCATTGGAATCGGTGCAGTGATCTCGGACTGCGGAGATCATTGCACTCGATGTGGCGTGCGGCGATTTCTTGAGCCGCGGCAGGCACTGCACCGGTTTCTTTGGTGATGCATTTGAACAGGTACAGATGCGTAGAGCTTTTCGTCATTGTGTTACTTTTTCAACTCCCAACAGGCAGAACAACCTCCAGAGGCCCAGAACATCTACAGGCACATCTTGGCAGGTCAGAACCTCCCAGCAAGGAAGTTCAGGGGAGCTGGGGGTGAAGTCTTTGTGTCCATGAGACTTCAGAACAGGAGGCAAGCTCTTCTTAAAAGCCCTTGGAGATCTTCCTCAAGCAGTTGACACAGCACACAGAAAAGTCCTTTCCCTTTCCTTTGCAGAAAGTTGCCACTGCAGGCCACCCCAGACAGCACACAGCAAAGGGGCAGTACTTCTCCTCAGTTTCTCCAGCTCTTCTCCTTGGCAAAGGTTCCTCTTGATTCCCAGAAGTTATCTAAAAGTCTGGGGTCTGGGCCCCTCTTTTTATAATACAAAATCCTTTGTTCTCTGTGGCGGAGAAGCTCTTTGCTCAGCCAAAATCAGTTCTGTCCTCTCTGGAGCAGCTTCCTGGCAGGAGGTGGAGACAGCATAGTCTAAGGCAGACCAGGCCCATTCAAGTGTGAAAGAAATCTCCTCCCCTTACTCTGAATGCTGCCCAGGTCTATTCAGCCCAGCCCTGACTCACCCTGGAAAGACAGGACACACCTCAACCCCCCAAGTGGCTGTCTGAACAGAATGCACATCCCTAGCCCCTGTCACTCCAAAGCCAGACAGTCAATACACAACCTAGCAGAGGCTCACTGGATGGTTGGGCAAGAAAATACCTACTTCCTAAAAGTGGTATTTTCAAATCCAGAATGTAAAAATCACCCTCACTAAAAGATGCTTCTTAACATTTTGAGTTCAGGCATATCAAACTTTATTTTCCCATCTTGTTCCCATGAGCAGTTATGCTTATAAGAGGTTATAAGCAAACCCCCCCTTTTCTATCCTATGGGACAGATAACCTTTAAATAGTGAAAAACGTAATTGGCAGTATATCACTATCAGAACAAGCCGCACACATCAGGGCGCGTCCTACCTTTCACATACACTGCACCTTGCCCATTGGGGTACCTTGGGCCTCCCTTAGGGGTTACTAACATGTAAGAAAAGGGAAGGTTAGGGCCTGGCACGTGAGTGCACTTGCCAGGTCGACATGGCAGTACCAAACTGCACACAGACACTGAAGTGGCAGGTCTGAGTTACATTTACTGGCTGCTTATGTGGGTGGCACAATCAGTGCTGCAGGCCCACTAGCAGCATTTGATTTACAGGCCCTGGGCACACACAGTGCACTGTACTAGGGACTTACCAGTAAATCAAATATGCCAATCATGGAATCACCAATCCATAACAACAATTTACTGGGAACACTTGCACTTTGCCACTGAACTGCAGTGGCAAAGTGCCCAAAGCATCTACACCAGCACAAATGAAGTCCAACATACAGCAACATACACAGGAGGCAAAGGCAAAAATACTGGGGAAACCCACGACAATGATGCCAGGTCTAACAAGGACCATTGAAAGGTATATAGCACGGGGAAGTGATCAGAGTATGTCTTCGTTAGGTACCCAGTTCCCGCCACCCTGCCATACAGCGCCCGACAGGTTCAAAACCAGTCAATCCGGACCTTAAGATCGTGCAAACCGAAACAGTAGGAGTCCCCCTCAACAATCCTCCAGTAGGGCACCATGAGCTATAAGAGAGGAGCCAACCCAACAGGAATGCCAACTGATCAACATTTGGTGCGTAAATATTCAATAACACCACATACTTACCATCCAATCGACCCAATACCAATACATAGCAACCCTCCGCGTCCACGACTGCCCTATGCATCTGTAAAGGGACCCCAGGCCTGATCCAAATAAGGGTTGACTCCACCAACTCCCCTGGAGGGCCCTGCTTTCAGAATCTATGAGACGCATCTCTTGCAAAATTCAATTTCAACCCCCCTCCATTTCAAATAAGCTAGGACATTATAATGCTTAGTAGGGGGAGGAAAGACCCCTCATGTTCCACTTGATCACTCTAACCTGCACCCCCTAAGTTGGTAAACTGCCAATTGAGGGTTGCAGGAACCCTGCTCAGACCCAATACCACTGGCACCATCCGCCTCACACTACACCAAGAAAAGAAGTGCCACTGCATCACACATTCCAGCTCCAAAAAAACAAACAGAAAAAACAAATAATAATAAAAAACAAATGAACCCCCACCCCTCAGGACTGAGACATACAATCATCCGCTCCAACGACCCCAGCACAAAATGCTCACTAACGAGCCAAACAGAGGCCAACTGGCCTACAAGTTCCGTAATGGAGAAAGGCTGCCAGAGAGGGGGGCCGCCAGCGAAGGAAGAGGAAAGCAGCACAGTGGTGATATAACCACAATATTAGTGTATGTGCATAGCAAGCCCCCCATCCAACTTCCTCCAGTCTCTCTCATATCCGGATTACATCCAGCAGAAAGAAGCCACACAATCTGTTCACCGACACAACAACAGGAACAAATAATAATGGGCAGCAAAGTGAAATAATAGCACATTGCTAAAACAGAGAGTATTAAACAATATCGTACAGTGACCCCGGGTTAACTGCCGCAAATGTGTTCTGAAGCCCTGGAATGAGTTGCTGCTGGGTGAGAAAGAGCATGGAGTATATCAAATCCAGGTCATACAACTTCCGCAAAAAACAATGTCCTCTGAGTCTGGACCTAGACAGTGAAATAAGGGTACAACAACACTTTTGCATTTTCCACAGCAAACCGACCATGCACGCATGCCTGTTGCAGGAGGTGTTCCCTATCATGAAAATGCAAGAGGCTCGCCACCACCGGACGTGGAGGGGCACCAGGGCGAGGCAGCTGAGCTAGCACTCTATATGCATGCCCTAGAGCAAATAATTTGGAAAGCCCCTCTGGGGCCATCACGTCCTGCAGCCAGTCCTCCAAATAAGACAGCAGGGAGTACCCTTTATGGACCCTCTTCAACAGTTTCCGTGAATCCTCACAGATAAGGCACAATTCCACTGATAGCGAGTCTATTTTGCCTTCAAAGTGTTTAGCAGAAGAGTCAATGGCAGCCAAAGCGCCTTGAACTTACCATCCTTGTAAGCCTTATCCTCTTTCCCAGGACCCTGCTTGATCCCCTCTTGGGGGCACTAGTGGCTGTATCCTCCTTGATTTGTTGTGCTCATTGTGTGCACCCCATGATGGTCCCAGGAAGACAGAAGCGAACACAAAGTAACAGTACAGCACTGTATGACAGGTTATGCGAGGCCCGGGTAGGCGACTCTCAGGAAGGACCTGGGACTCACCAACCATGCACGTGCCCAAAGTTGCAAGGAAGTTTGCAGGGCAACAGTGTGGGCAACCCAGATACATGCGGGACCCAACAAAAGTCCAGATTGGTAACCCATCCAGGAGCTGATATGTGGAGTAGTGCAAGCAATCACCTCGGGCAGCAGTGCAACATCCACAGCGACCCCCATGGAGAAATAGCAGTTTGTCACAGGAAAAGGCTGTGACCAATGATAGGGCCAAGTACCAGGGGCACAATGTCCAACAACACAAGGGAGGCCAGCAGCACAAAAAGGCACTCACCCCAGTATCCAGGGCCCCCTCCCAGGGGAGGTACAGTCCAACATATTGCCTTAATCCCTCAGGTGCAAAGTTAGGAAATCCAAGCTGGTGACAATGGAGGGTGGGCGATCGCAAAGATCACAGTGAGGCTGCCACCCTAAGCACGTCCAGAGCACTGTCACAGGCCTAGGGCAAAGCATACCGGTTCCAGGGGTAACCTCTGAGTCAAAACGGGAGGACCCGTTTGTCCGGAGACCCCCAGGTTGGCAGCAGTGGTAATCAGCACACACCACAGTAAATCTTTCCCCAAGCGCCAGGGATAGCAATTCCAAATCAGGAAGGTGCCTAAGGGCACTGCTGCCACATTCGGAGAGAGGTCACACTCCTGGGCAGGGCCGCTCGGTCCTGGCCTTCACATGTGGCGTGAGTAACCCCTCCCAGGGGCGAGTTCCCCCCCACCTCTTTGCGCCCTGCCCCCCAAACTGCGTCTCCCTTTCCCATTAATCATTCCAGTGACAACATGATATGGTGCATAGAATGGCCACAGTTTATTAAACATGATTTGTACATCTCACAACTTTTGGTTGGTCATTCATAAACATCAATGTTATTTTACATTGTGCATTTTCCTCTAGCATTTGTTGTCGCTCCTTTTTGACAGCACTATCCTTGTTCGAGGTGCCCCCTTAAGCAAGACCTCTGTGTTTGCAGTTCCAGGCTTCCCTTGCTACCTAGTTTGTGAGCGTCCGTTAGGACCGGCCCGGGCTGCAAGTGCTGTTCTGCTTGTTCTGGACCCTTGCTGGCCACTCGCCTGCTCCTCAGTGCCCCTGCCGTGTGGCATCCCAAGGACCCTGTGCGAGCATTTAATCTACTCTGTCTGTGGCTGTGTGCTGTCCTTCGCTAACTCAGTGTCCCTGACGTGAGGCATTCCAAGGACCCTGTGTGAGCAGCTCACCTACCTAACGTAATTTCCCCCTTTTGGATATTTTTCTGGGTTTCTTCCGCCATGCTGCTTACGGTTCCCCGATCGGAGTCAGCTCCCCCTTTCTGCTTCGCTTGCCCTGCTCAAGAGAAACCCAGCTGCTCCAGGGCTCCTACAATATTAAGTATGAACATGTCCATCCCCACCCCTGTCAGGTACACCCCATCCTCCAAGTGGTAACCCGGGGACCTCAAGTTAATGAAGCCATGCCTCACAAAACCCCAGCTATTGGCCCTGCACAATTTTGCCATGGTAATGTTCAATTTGCATCTGGATTTTTCGACTGCTGGTCTAAGCCCCCCTCCATGCCTTGCACACTATTATTTCAGACCATATTACCTCCGCCGGGCGGATTAACCTGGCCAGTGATGCAAGGTCCATAATCATTCTTTCCAAGAGGCCTCTACTCCCTATGGCTGCCAGGTCATTGCCCTCAGATGAACCACTACCACGTCCGGCCGGTTGCCTTGACGAAGCACCCTTTGCACCATGGGGAGTAGCTGGTCCCATTTCATCCCTGATTGCCCCAGCCAGGTCACCTCCGTGTTGTGGAGCCAGATCCCCTTCAACTTGCGCTGTGCCGCCACCCACTGCTGTGCCTGGGTTATGTAAGAATTCAATACCAAAGGGGATGATGGAATGAGCATTAGAGGAAATCAAACACTCACCCCCAGTCAACTGATCTGGGTTTAATCCATCATCATTCTTTAGCTCACTCCACCACCCCAGTTCAGACATGGCCATATGCAAATCAGTCTGACCCTGTGCCTCATGGGAACAGTCCAGCCCGAACTGCCAAGCCATGTCTTCCCTGGACCGGAAACAAGCAACCTGGGACCGGTTTCGGGTTCAAAACCCTCATCAGCCAGGCTATCTTGAATCCAGTGGCAAAGTGAGCAAGGGCCCCATGTCTGGGCATACCCTGCCAACTTAGGGCGAACAAAGCGATACCAAAGGGGATGATGGACGGAGCGTTAGAGGAAATCAAACACTCACCCCCAGTCAACTGATCTGGGTTTAATCCATCATCATTCTTTAGCTCACTCCACCACCCCAGTTCAGACATGGCCATATGCAAATCAGTCTGACCCTGTGCCTCATGGGAACAGTCCAGCCCGAACTGCCAAGCCATGTCTTCCCTGGACCGGAAACAAGCATCCTCGGACCGGTTTCGGGTTCAAAACCCTCATCAGCCAGGCTATCTTGAATCCAGTGGCAAAGTGAGCAAGGGACCCACGTCTGGGCATACCCTGCCAACTTAGGGCGAACAAAGCGATACCAAAGCCAGAAACTGGTCCCAGGATGCTTGTTTCCGGTCCAGGGAAGACATGGCTTGGCAGTTCGGGATGGACTGTTCCCATGAGGCACAGGGTCAGACTGATTTGCATATGGCCATGTCTGAACTGGGGTGGCGGAGTGAGCTAAAGAATGATGATGGATTAAACCCAGATCAGTTGACTGGGGGTGAGTGCTTGCAATGTTCAACACTCCGTCCATCATCCCCTTTGGTTTTGCTATGTTCGCCCTAAGTTGGCAGGGTATGCCCAGACGTGGGTCCCTTGCTCACTTTGCCACTGGATTCAAGATAGCCTGGCTGATGATGGCTGTAAGCCAGAAACCGGTCCCAAGATGCTTGTTTCCGGTCCAGGGAAGACATGGCTTGGCAGTTCGGGCTGGGCTGTTCCCATGAGGCACAGGGTCAGACTGATTTGCATATGGCCATGTCTGAACTGGGGTGGTGGAGTGAGCTAAAGAATGATGATGGATTAAACCCAGATCAGTTGACTGGGGGTGAGTGCTTGCAATGTTCAACACTCCGTCCATCATCCCCTTTGGTTTTGTTATGTAAGAATGCCCCACGATACATACTTTTTTGTGACCCTCCAAAGGACCTAGATGGTGCAGGGTAAAAGACCAAAGCTCAGAAAACTGAGGGGCGTATGTATCGTTTGAAGGCGCTCGATGCCCAACGCCCCACTGCCTTGATTTGCTCTGCACCAAACCCTAGGTCCACTGCCGTGGTTGCCGCCCCTATGCAGAATGAGTGTGACCTGAATTCCCCTGATGGGAAATTCGCCTTTTCCAAGGACCTCCGCATCACCACTATGAACTGGAACCAGCTGAGGAATGACCAGTCCCTATGTGTAAACAGCGGCCCCTGTGCAGGCCCTCCCTGCAGCATATAGTCTTGGGCAAGGCACACTGGGCAGCAGGATTTGTCTTTGATACATTCAGTCCTAGTGTACTTCCCTTTGCCTGCCTGATCCATTTTTGACCGGCGTAAATGGACAACCATGTGCCCTGCTCCCATCTTTATGTCTCCTTTGCGTATGCATATCGTCCCCGGGTTCCCCTTCACAGGGGCCACTAGCCACTGACCCTGTATGCCCCGAAGAACGCAAGCATGAAGGCTGCCTTGAATAATTTCATCTCCTGATCTCCGTTGCATACCTCTTCTAATGCGCAGATTGCTTTTTTTAGGACAGCAAAATCAATGGGCCTCCTCCTATCTCCTGTTTTGGGCAGCAATCTGCCCCAGCCTTTCATGGCCATTCTGCAGAAAAAGGATCCTGTGGGATCCTTCCCTGTTACTAGTTTGCTTTAGAAGGCCACTGTGCTCAGGTGTGTCTGTGCTCAGGATTTGGTTTTCCCGTTCTGGAATGCCCTTTCTATAAATGTGGTCACCTCATCTTGCCCTACCCTTTGCACCCCCTCGGTGCCTGTCACAGCGGAAAAGGTCATCCAGCAATTACTATAACGGTTCTCGGTCTTGAGGGCTAGTGCGTTGTCCAACAAAGTTCTTACTCCGATTCCACCAATTCCCATAGTTCCCCTGGCACTGGTGTCATGACTTGGTCCGCCTCCGATGCGAGCTCCCTGAACCTGCCCCACTGGAAACGAGAAATGAAGTCAGCTATTGAGTTGTCTAATCCTGCAATGTGTCTTGCCCTAATTGCTATGTTCGCTGTCAGCCGGCAAACGACTAGCTTACGCAATAGTTTGACCACCGCCGGGCATTTTGCTGTACCTAAGTTGATTGCTTGTACCACCGCATGGTTATCTTACCATAGGATTATCTGTCTATTAGCCAGCTTGTGGCCCCATATGGTAAATGCTACTACAATGGGGAATAGTTCCAACAAGGTGATGTTGCCAGTTGTCCCATTCTTTCTTATACCAGCTGGCTGGCCATGCTGCTGCTGTCCATGCCGACCCCAGGATGGCACCAAAACCGGATCCACCTGCCGCATCTGTGTAGAGCTCTAGTTGGTCAGCCCAAACCCACGGTTCCCGCCATATAAGGGTACCGTTCAATTTGGCCAGGAAATCGTCCCATTGCCCCAGGTCCTCCCTCACTCCTTGCATAAGGCGAACCCTGTGGTGTTTCTGCGACAAACCCTTAATCAACTAGGGCAGGCGCCTGGTAAAGGGGCGCCCCGCTGGGACTACTTTGGTGGTGAAGTTCAGTTTACCCAGCAGCTGCTGTATCTCGCCCAGCATTGCCTTTTTTTGTTGCCACAGCTGCCGTATGATTTGGCGTACCTCTGCTACCTTCTCTGGTAGCACTTTGCAAGTCCCGGCCAGTGAGTCTAGTTCTATCCTAAGGAAGGACAGTCTGATGGTCGAGCCCTCGGTTTTGTCCAGCACTAGCGGGACTCCCAACTCATTCGTCAGGTCCACGAACAGGCGGAGGAGGTCCGCACATTCCTTTGTCTCTCCCTTTCCAATGAACAGGAAGTCATCCAAGTAGTGGACCCGTCCCCCTGTGGGGTGGTGCGTCCCCAGTTCCCATTCCAGAAAACTACTAAAGGACTCAAATGAGCGCAGGATATGGATCAGCCCATGGCAGGCATTTGTCATAATAATATTCCCGTCTAGTTGAAAACCGAGGAGGTGGCAACTGTCTGGGTGCACTGGCAACAAACGGAATGCTGACTCTGTATCTGTTTTAGCAAACAAAGTCCCCCTACCCGCCTGTTTGATTAGGTCTATTGCATCGTCTAGGGAGGCGTAAGCTACTGAGAAGCTACCCTGTTTCAACCAGTCATTGATGGAGTCCCGTGGGGGTGAGACAGGCGATGTATTAGCCTGAATTTGCCTACTTCCTTCTTAGGTACCACGTCCAGTGGTGGCAATATCATGTTTGGTAGTGGGGGGGCATGAAAGGGCTCACCACTCTACCTAGCTGGACCTCCTTGTCCACCTTCTGTCTAGCCACCTCAGGGTTGGCCGGTATTGATTTTAAGTTGCGGCTATCCCGCGGGGCCACCGTCCTTTGTAGAGGATGGGAAAACCAGCCATGAACCCTTCTGCCAATTGCTGTTTGTCTGCCTTCTCGGGTAGTTATTTAACAATGCTAACAGTCTACTCGTGCTTATGGGAGTGGGCAGTGGTTGTCCCTTGACCAACCCTTCCCCCCCTTGCGTTCACCTGCCCTGGTCGTTACTTTTTTGAGTTGCCCTTGTCTCTGATGGTACCTGTCCCTTGTGACTGTCTGCATTGCATGGCAGGATCGTTCCCCCCACAGGTTCTGCAGCTGTGTTTAAACCTGCATGCGCCCCCCCACTTACATTCATCCTTATCATATTTCCAACACAATGCCACTAGGGTTTTTCCTGTTTTACCGCCTGACTGGCCCTTCCCCATGAAAATCTGTTCTTGCCCCTCCTATTTCCCTCTGAAACCTGAGGGACAAAAATTGGATACCCGCGTGCCTAGGCCTTCCCTGGCTGCCACCATATGGGTAGTGAAGCCCTCCATGTCCTGGCAGTCCCATTTCATAACTGGCCACGCCTGCATCTTCTCTCTGAACCCTTCATCGTACCTTAACCATGCCTCACCCTGATACTTCTATTGTGCTTCATGCACTTTCTGTTTGTATAATATCAGTGCTGCTGCACTCTGGAGGAATTTCTCTATGAACACACATGCCAGGGTCCTGAAGGCCCTTAGCCAGTTTTCTATGTTTTTCTCTACTCTGGGCTTGTGTCTGTCCCTTCTGTCCTCATCTTTTTTACCCTGCGCTGTGAGGTCTAAGCCTGCTTGGCACACTTCCAGCAAAGAGAATACATCTATATATTCTTTACGCCAGATCCTCTCTTTTACTGTCAGCGGGATAAGTTTTGCTAACCCTAGAAGTTTTGTGGTGGTGGGCGGGTCGCCCGGGGAAGGGCGTATGTATTCGCTTGCTAGCCTCCCCCCGGGGTCCTGGCCCTCCCCTCTCCCGGTCTTGGCTGGGTGGTCTCCTGCTGGCATTGCCGTGCCACCCTGTTTATCTGGCGGGACCCCTTCTAACCCTGTGCCCTCCTTGTCCTGCCTGCCTCGTGGAGTTTCCTGGCTAACACCTCCGTTCCCCCTCTGGCTCCCTTTATGTCCTGTCCTTTGCTCAGGCCCCTGGTCCTCACCGTTGTGCTCTGCAGTAGCCTGAGGTCCCCCCTATATGGGTATCCATGCCCAGGCCATTGCCACCAAGGCATCCATGGAGCTTGGTATGGCTGCATTTGGTCCCATGCTTCACCCTGGAAATCTTGTTGGCCCCCCCCTTGGGTTTGCTGGCCAGGGGGGTTGAAGTGGCTGTGGCCCATGCATCGCGTAATTGCTTACCCCTAGCTGTGTGCCATAATTCACGATTTGCCCGGGCCCTCCCTTACTTGTATCAGAGTGCCCTTGCCCTTTTTCACACCGCCCACCCTTTGCGCTCAGCTGTCCGCCATCAAGCTTGGCCTGCTACGTGCTTCCTGAGGGGCCACCGTGTCAGCTACAGACCCTTCATCGCCGCTTCTGTCCACTTCGGTGTCCGAGTCGGTCACCACCTCTGGTGATGTTGCTGTCCTGCTCCTGCCCCTATCTCCTTCCTTGGTACTGGCGCCTCCTGTGCTCCTTCCTGGAGTCGCTGGGGGTGCTGTGGTGTTTTCCTTAGCCCCCTCTTGCCTGGCTTAGATGGAGCCTCCGTGTTGGCTGCAAGCCCTGTCTTGCCTGGCTGCAAGGGGGGTGCTGGTGCCGGTGCCTGTGCCGGTTCGGAACTCTTCCTGGTTGGCCCTTCTGCTATGTGATTGTCCATCCATGCCTTCCCCTTCAGGGCCACCAAAGCCCTTGCTTTCCTTAGTTGCTCTTCCAAATCCCCGTCCAGCTCCGGCCCAAACTTTTCCGGGCCATCTCAGGTCTATCTTGGGGGCCCTGTTGCTTGCAGTTACCTCCCTGTAGCATGCTGGCATTTTCTTATCCCTTAAGGACGCCGCACATTTCCCTCCCCACCATGTCTCTTGTATAGTTTCTGCTCCGGGGAGAAGGGGCTGCAGTTGTAAAGGCGAAATGTCCCTGCGTGGCTCTTCCTTCCTTGGTCCCTTAAAAGCGGTAAATTTACTTGCAGCCAGTGTCCAATCCACTGCCGTGCAAAAACACAGTTTCTTTATTCAACCCCCTAGCCTCACCACTGCCTCCTTCCAGGTCCTGCCGAGTGTGGGTCTCGCTTCGTTCCCACGCACCGCTTGAGGAATCCTCGCCGTGCCCTCTTGCCTCAAGGTTATTCCTTTTTTGGTTTTCCAGAAATAGCCTCTGGCACTTTAATTGTTGTGCCACTCCGTAAGGGCAGCAGGCTCGCTCCTGCTTCACTTAGAGAGGCCCCGCCTCCCTTCGATCCCTGCTGGTGGCAGACTTCTCCGGTCTCAGGGGAGGCTGGAACACTGCTCTGTTGGTCCGCTTCTGCCGCCGGCTGCCCAAACCGCTTTCTCCTGATTCCTGCTGGTGGCAGACCTTTCCAGTCCCCGGGAAGGTCGGCCTTGCTCCGCTGCTCCGCTCGCAACATCTTCACGCCGCCGATGTGGCGACTGGTTTCAGGCGGTTGCAGCGGGTCCTCGCCCTGCAGTGTCCTGCTGGTCCCGATGATCCTGGAGTTGTTCTTCAGGGGCTGCCGACTTCGGCTGCTCCCAAGGCTGCTCCTCCTCGACCGTTCTCAGCAGGCTCCTCATGGTGACATCGAAGGTTCCGGCACCAGGTGCTCCAATTCCGATTCCTATCAGGGGGGTTCATGTGCCTAACCGGGAACCTGCACCTCTTTTTGAGCTCCCCGGCCACTTGCCACTCCACTTCAAGATTGGGTGGCTGGCGGTTGTCTTAAGGGCGTCCAATCTGGTGTGCCCCTTTTTCGCGGCTTGCTGGGAGGGTTCTTGCCTCCGGGAGGTGTTTGGCACGGGCCCCCATCGGACCGGCTTCGCCTCCCGGCCCGTGTTTCAATCCAGGGGACCCAATTCCCCAGGGCCCCCCCTGTGCGGTCAGCAAGTCCGGGGCTCTGCCGACACAGAGCGCTATAGCGGGCGTTGCAAACAAAGCGGCCCGCCATCTTAAAATGAGGGTGATGTTCCAGTGTTGGGAGCCGTTGTCTCCCTCCTACCCCAACCCCACACCCTATCTGGTGACCGGAGGCTCAGTGGGGTCACCACTCGTCCAGGAACTCCACCGCAATAGTGATGGGAGCGGGCGTGGCAGGTTAGAGAGGCTAGGGGATAGCAGGCATTGAGAAGTTCAAGCCGTCCTGGTCATCAGGCCATGGCAGTTGGCTCCGCCCCCTAAAAAGCCCCTTTATGTAAGTATTTTATACATATAACTTTTGTAAATTTCACAGGTCTTGGCTAACTTCAGACCTAAGACAACAGAATGAAAAATCACATTTAACAGAACCTTCTCTATAGCTACTGCAGAAGTGAATTACCTTTCTTGAACTGAATTGATGACCAACTATCACATGCCAACAACCACTTATGTCTGCTTGGAATTAAAGGGGATTGCAGAGAACAGCTAGAAGTTGGTTATGAAAAGCTCACCTCAGTTGCCTTCCCTACTGAAAGTTTAGAGCGCTACTAAAGCATAACTGTTCAACCAGAGGCCTTTATTGGGTGTTACCAATCACCTGTGCTATGAGGGAGTCTTATACAGAGACGACAGAAGGCTCTGGAAGTGTACTTGCTGTGCTCGTTGTTCGAGGTTGAAGTTGGGGAACCGGAGAGAGATTATTCCCAAAAGGGAAAGCTTTAACATGTTTGAATTATGCCTGCATGGGCTGTTAGGATGTTTTAGTGCCAGACATCTTTCTTCCAGAACATAACCTACATGATGCTGTAGTATGACAAGTCACTTCAAGAAATCCACAAATCCACTCATATTTTGCCCTGATGGGGGAGTTTGCCTCCTGAAAGTGTGAAGTACTGTAAAGTCAGAAATTAGAATGACAGATGAAGTTGCTGTGCCAGTTCCAGAAGTCCAAGCTGACTGGTGTGCTACTGGGAATACTGGATTCTTGCACTAGGTGTCAGGAGGTTCCAACAACTGTGATTCATCTGTGACCAGCCAGAAAGGAAAAACATTGAAAGCAACTTAATAGTTATTTTCTTACATGAAAAAATATCAACATTGTCAACATTGATGACCGGTAAAGAGGTACGACATGAGAACTGGGAGCCCAGAAATACTGTAGGAACACAGCACAGCATGGTCTGGAAGGATAATCTTGAAGATAAAGATAGTCTGAAAAATAGGAAACCGAGATCTCTATTTGTAACTCTTTCTGAGTAGCTGAGTGCTTCATAAATGCTCTTTCATTCATTCATTCAAATACTGGAATGGAACAACTACCAATGCCCGTCTGATCATTGGTCTCTCACTTGAGGTGTCTAAGTTCTGGTCCGACCTCAGTAGGGCACTTCAAGATGTTGAACTATTTTTCAATTTTTATGCTGACCTTCAAAGCAGCCACCTTTTGAGTTTTGGCATCATGAGATGAACACTTGTTGCCATACATGAAGTGATCTGAAGGTCACAAGTCTAAATCTTGGTACAATCGATGCACCCTTTCATTCTTCTGAAGTTTAGTAAACTGTGTACTATTGAATTGGGTTACAGTAATGCCTATCATCTACTGCAATTGGAAATCACAGAGTGCAATGTGAAGTACCATATACACAAACAAGATTCTATAAGTTAATTTATTTCACAGGAACATTTTTCTTTTTACTAAACCGTTGAAGTCTGTTGGAAATTGCCATCTTTTGCATGGTATTCCCCATACTTTTGCCTTCTTTTGCTGAACCTTTTTTGCTGGCCAGAGAACTCTGTACACTTTAGCCCTGTTAACCAGTGGAACACTGACTGTGCTCTCCTCTCTAAATATGTTAGACTTGGCATACCCCTAATTGGCATATTTAAATTACGTGTAAGTCTCTAGTAGATGGTACCAAATGTACCCGGGCTCTGTAAAGTAAATGCTACTAGTGGGCTGCATCACTCATTCTGCTGCCCACTAAAGTAACTTTGTAAAACATGTCTCAGGCCTGCCACTGCAGCCTGTAGTTCAATTTTAAACCTGTCATTTCGATCTGGAAAAACAAACTTTTGCCAGGCCTAAACCTCCTTTAACCCGTTTGCTGCTTCGAACGTTCCACGCCAGTGCGGATCGTTCTATTAAACGGGCGGGGCCGCGTCGGCCAACGGACGTGCGCAGCACTACCGAGGTAGTGCTCGCGACGGCCGTTGGCCGACAGCATCAGCAAACGGGTTAACAATACTTGTAAGTAACACCTAAGTTACGCCCTTAATGCCCATTCCGTAGGGTGCATTTTTTCTAATTTTACCTATACTTTACCATAGGGAGACTTCACAGTCAGAGCAGAGATGCCAATATGGTAAAGTGTAGGGAGAACTAAAATGTTTATTAAACTTAAAATAAATATCACTAATATTTTATATTAAATATTACAGTAAATGCATTTGATGTGTATACTTTAAATGTAGAACAAAATTTAAAGAATGCTACAACACTATTACATAAATTTTTAATTAAAACATAAATTCATGGAAATATATTAAATTAATTGAAAAATATTTTTCAGAATTTCAAATTAAAACAACATTTCGACCTAAAGAAAAAATTAATATTTAATATGCCAAAGTCAAAGTCAAATCGAGCTTTATTCGGCACATACAAAAATGTCCATAAAAGCATACTATGATATCAATAAAAACAGATTTATATACAATTATTTCAATGTAAGATGAAAAATACATTTTATGTACAAAAAGTTTCAGAAGATAATGCTTATTTAATTTTTAAAACAAATCTACTAACAAGTAAAATCTAATCCATTTTATAATTCAACAAGTCAACCAGCAAATAAAAAACTAATCAATTTCATAATTCAATTTTTCCAAATAAACAAGGTCCTTCCTTTGTTTGATAGCCAAAGATATAAAACAAGTTACCGCATTACAAATTAATACATTCTCCAATTTTCGAATATAATTAAAAGCATGAGCATAGTCCTGGGCACACGCAGTGAGGGTATTGGTAATGTGATACGCAGTATAGAAGCGTTATTCAAAAGCAACGGTCAACATCAGTATTTATCCAAATAGAAGTTATTTATTTCAACACCTGTGTTGAATATAGTACATCAGCTTAGTAAACCAGCCGACACGTGTTTCGTCACCGGGAACAGTCCCGTGACTCATCAGGGCTGGGAAGGATACAAAGAATAAAAGTAAATAATAAATACGGAAAAACTGATAAACAAAATGGGGCCTAGTCTGTGCCAGACGAGTAATTCGAATGGAGCGGGATCACCCGAAGTGACTATTGGGAACATGAACAGCTAAATGTGACCCATGTAGTCATAAGTGACATTCGTGTAGGTGCCGCTGCCCATGGGACACGGGCGAAAGCGCGGGAAAACATCTCAGCATATTGTGACCGGTGTGATGGTGCCGCTCTCATGTGAAACATCAAACATGAGGAAAGCGCGGAAAAACTGTAACATTATATAAGTGTTCAGTGCTAGACAAAGCATTAAGTAGTAGTTGGAGCTAAAGGTGAAGAAAAGAAAATGTAAGCAATAAGAAGGCCTGATATGATGAGGAAAGAAAACGGGTGAAGGATCTGCACTAAGAAACTGCTAGACAAGTACTGAAGAGAGGAGGAGAAGGAAAGGAGGGGACTCAAGAATCAGTAGGAAGAGGATCAGAAGACGTGACATGGAAATGAGGGAAAGAGAAATAAGGTGAGCGGGTGGGTGAAGAGTCCGAAGAAGGGGGAAGCTACTGGAAGGGTTCTGATGATAGACGGAGAGAAAACTCAAGACGAGATTGGAAGGTGTGGGTGGTGGTGAAGGTGACAGGGGAAAAGGAACAAGTTGAAGGCTTACCAAAGAACAAGAAAGGTAACGACGACCCGTGGGGGTAGAGTCGAAACCGAGAGTAATGATGACGTAGCCCGGTAGAGGGGGAGGCGAGGTGTTGGAAACAAGGGTGCAGCGAGGAAGGAAACTGCTGGGAGAAGGAAGGAATAAGCATGACACAACTGGCACAATGGTAATAACTGGTGGGCTAAAGCAAGGGTAGAGTATGAGAGTCTTACCGAGTGGGGTCTCCCTGGGCTGTCGCACGTACGACGAAGAGGCGGGTACGCCTCGGCCGTAGTAAGAGGCAGAATCTAGAATAACGTGGAAGGCTGTCCAGTGGCCGGCTCGTTGGGAGGTGCACTATGCCAGGTAGGCGGGGTGCGAGGGTATGGCTGGGGAAAAGAACGGGGAGGGGACGTATGAGGAACACGATACAAAGGTGAGGAGAAAGGTGAATGAAGGAGAAGAAAGGAAAAACTTACCCCGGGTTCGGGAATAGGAGAGGACTCAATAGGTGTGCATGGCAGGGTATTGGAACGCCTATTGGGAAACAGAGGAAGGGGACACTGCTGTGGTAAGCAATACGGAGAGTACAGGGGTTGAGGAGCTGGGAGGAACCGCCACGACTCTTACCTGGGGTCCGGATCGGAGAACAGCGAGGGCGCACTGGAGCCGTGAAATGAGTGAGACAGGAAGGTGGGAGGGGAGCTATAACGGGAATAGAGGTGAAAGGCTAGAGCGGGAACAATGGGAGATCCGACCTGGCGGTGGCCATGTTGGAAAACTCGGGGAAAGGGCGGAAGTAATGCGCATGAGCGGGGGACGAGACACTATCTGTAAGGCACCCGCTGCCTCGAAAAACTAGCATGGGAATTAGGGCGAAAGACGAAGAGTACAGTCAGAGGTACGTGACAGAGTACAGACAAATCTCAAAGGCAGTCAATTATGAACAGATAAGACACTGAAAGGATAATGTATGTTACAAAGACAGTGGGGACATGTGAAAGGATATAAAGAGGGGAGATCCTGATCCCAAGTATAACGTATGTAATGTCAAGAAAAGACATATCTCGAAGGCAGTCAATTACGAACAGTTATGACAATGAAAGATTAATGTGTATATCATACTTACATTAGGTACATGTGAAACGATATAAAGAGGAGAGAACCTTAGACTGAGTATCAAGATCGTTGGGTTAAAAAGGACAGACATGAGAAGTGCGGTAATGCAGATCAACTATATCAAAACCTGAATCGTAGGAAGCTTAGTGAGTGGGGAGATGTAGACATAACACGGAAGTATGGTTGAGGGAGAAAAACTCAGGGGGTTAAACATGCAGGCAATGATAGGCACACATTATGAGATACTGAGCAGACGATGCCACATGAGTAGTATGGAGAGTAGACATACCAACATCTACTGATTATATGGGAAGAAAACAGATGTCATGACAAAATAATGGCACAAATTAAAGATTCAAGAGAGCAAATTTTGTCATAATGATCATTCACCCAGGAAGTAATGTAACTCGTGATCAGTGTTCAGTCCATGTTGTACTGTTCGCAGACGCATGATCCAAGTTGCTTCCAGGCGTCTGAATCTGAGTTCTCTGTGGATCGCCATGGGATATCTGGTGTCTAGATTGTTGAGAGCTCTGACATGTTCTCCAATACGGTCTTTGAGTGGTCTGATGGTGCTTCCAATGTACCAAAGTTTGCAGGTGCATTCAAGTATATAGACCACAAATTTTGTATTGCAGTTGATGTTATGTTGAATTTGATACTGATTTTTGTTCACGGCCGTGAAATTTCTGATTCCATGCTGGGCTAGTTTGCAGACACCGCAGTGACCACACTTGAAGAAACCGAGATTATGAGTCGTTAGCCAAATGGGCCTGGTGTTAGGGCCAGGGATGCTGGGGCTGAGTCTGGTTTTCAGGGTCCTACCTCTCCTGTATGTGATTTGTGGTTTAGGTGGTACAATCCCTATAAGTGTGTTATCTGCAAGTAGTACATTCCAATGTTTGTTTAGGCTCTTCTTCATAGCTAACCCCATGTCGCTGTAGTCAGTGATAAGGCGAACAGGTTGGTCTTGATCAGTGATTTTCCGTCTAGTGTGTAAGGTGTCTTCTCTTTTAATGTTCCTGATTCTTTTCTCTGCAGAGCTGATGGTACGGGCACTATAACCTCTGTTTCTGAATCTTTGTTTCATATTAGTAAGGCACTTTTGAAATTCTGGTTCCTCACTGCAGTTTCTTCTGGCTCTCATGAATTCTCCGTACGGAATTGCCTTTATTTGGTGTGGGGGATGTGAGCTGTCTGCATGCAAGATGGCATTGCATGATGTTTCTTTTCTATATAGGCGACTTTCTATGGTGTTGGACTTGATGTAGATTTCCACATCAAGAAATGTGATGTTTGTGGCACTGGAATTACCTGTGAATTTCATGTTCATGTCGTTACGGTTAAGGTGAGCACAGAATTTGTCGAGTTCAAGTTGTGACCCTGACCAAAGGAGTAAGCAGTCATCTATGTAGCGGCCCCAGTATATTATGGAGTCAATCCATTGTGCCCCTTCTGTGCCCCAAATCCATTTAGATTCCAGGACACCCATGTACAGATTCGCAAACATGGGTGAAAATTTAGAGCCCATAGCCACTCCTTTGTTCTGTTTATACCATGTACCGTCATAGATGAAGAAGTTGTTGTTTAATATGATGTCCATCATAGCAACTAGCATCTGGGTATGTTGCCATAAGTTGGCTGGTCTATTGTTAAGTATGCTGGTGACAGCCTTGAGCCCTAGAGTAGGTTCGATGGTGGTATACAGAGAGACTACATCCAGGGTGGCCAGGATCATTTCCGGATGCCATTGGACATCTGCTAAGATACTGAGAATGTGTTTGGTGTCCTGGATGTATGATGGCTGATTCATAACCAGAGTACCAAGAAAGAGGTCAACATATTGTGCTATTCTCTCAGTGGGTCCACCAATGCCTGACACAATAGGTCTTCCCGGGGGAAGGGAGTCGTCTTGTGTATCTTGGGCACGGTGTATAGACAGGGGAACGTCGGTCTGTGGACTCTTAGATATAATAGTTCTTGGTCATCAATGAGACCTTGCGCGTGCCATTGAGATAGGTGTTTGTTGATAGTGGTGACAAGGGGGCTATTGGGTTGTAGGGAAGCTGCTCATAGCAGGAAATGTCACCTAGTTGGGATATGATTTCGGCATGATAGTCTGATCTATTCATAATGACTACATTGCCCCCTTTGTCCGCTTCTTTAATTATGATATTTCTGTCGGACGTGAGTTGTTTGAGAGCTACTCTTTCTTCTCTGCAGAGATTGTCTTTAATCCTATGTCTGGTCTTTGCTGTTCTGGTTTCGTGTCTGTCCATATCATTTAACACTAAGTTATAGAATGTGTCAACTGCATTGCCCCCTGGGAGCATGGGTGTCCACTTGGATTTGGGTTTAAAACCACTGTGCAGGCTGAGATCATCTTCTATATCTAATTCTTGTAGGAGATTCTCCATGTTGGTGGGTATATCGTCCAGGTCAGTGAGTGAGAGCAAAAGGTGAGTGGCCTCGATGTCGCTTATGCTCTGTGCTCCTGACGTATTGTCTGAGCAAATCTTACTGCCTCTTCTTAAGGTGGGCGGAATACCATAAAAGTGTTTTTTGATTTTAATGCCCCTGATAAACTTGAACAGGTCAACTTTGTGTCTGCAGGTGTCTCCCTGTTCGTGCGGGTTAAAGCTCAGGCCTTTGCTAAGCAAAGATATCATGCTATTATTGAGGTTCTGGGAGGAGAGATTGACGACTTGTATACCTAAATTATCTGGATCTACTTGTCCTTCTCGTTCCCGGATCTTAGTTTCTTTTTGTAATCTTCTGTGTCCTGCCCTTTTGCCCCTGCGGGTCTTCTGTCTTGTGTTGTATTTCTTTGTAGCGTTCTGTTCTCTCTCCTTATGGCCTGTACCTCCTTTAAAAAAGAAGATGTAGTTGGAGGTATTTTGTTAGAATTGCTGCCCTGGTTTTCTCCCTCACTATCGCTAGTGGCGATAGTGTTTAGTGATGTGGAGCTGGATGAGAGTGAGATAGTTTCTGTTCTGATGTGTCTCTCGCCCTGTCCTGTGGTGTTGACAAGTTTATCGTATTTCCTGGCAAAGGTATAAACTCGTCCTTCTCTGTAATCAGCTTCGTCCCTTTTCAGTTGACGTGTTTTTCTATCTTTTATTTCGTTTTGGTGTTTTATAAGAATGTCATTTAAGATGACGTAGTTTTTACTTGTGGCTTCTTCTAAGTTTAAATCTGCTATTTCTTTCTCGAGATTGGTGATCTCGATTTGTAATTTGGCTACTTTTCTTTCCGCGTTCTCAATCAGAATGTTAATAAGGGTGTTTGAGTTAGAGTTCAAAGTTTCTTCCCATTTACCTAAAAGGTCATCGTCTAAGTCGTCAAATGTAGGGAAAATCTGTGAACGGAGTCCCCTAGGAACTCTGTTCAGTCTCAGGTATTGTTTGAGTGTGGCACTATCCCACCACCTAGAGTTTTCTGTTTTTTTGAGTCTTTCTAGTTTCAGAAATTTCTCTCTTAGACCTTCTCTGCTTGTGGGGTGATTGCTTGTTGATGCAGAGGTATTGGTGATCCCTTTAGATAGATTCTCAAATAGCTCTGACGCGACCTTGTCTCTATCCATACTCTAAACTAAGAGACTGAGTGTACTAAAGTTAGACGCTGCGGCTGCCTTTCCTGAGACGTGAAATGGAGGTAAGGATGGGGGTTTTTATGTTTAGTCAGGAAATGGCGCTCAGGCAATTGCGTGTGCTATTAATGAACCTTTGGTAATGCGGTGCTGCCAGATCAGGGGAATAACCCGATAACCCCTGGGGAATCTGTGGGTCATGAGATCCACAAATTATAACATGAGCATAGTCCTGGGCACACGCAGTGAGGGTATTGGTAATGTGATACGCAGTATAGAAGCGTTATTCAAAAGCAACGGTCAACATCAGTATTTATCCAAATAGAAGTTATTTATTTCAACAACTGTGTTGAATATAGTACATCAGCTTAGTAAACCAGCCGACACGTGTTTCGTCACCGGGAACAGTCCCGTGACTCATCAGGGCTGGGAAGGATACAAAGAATAAAAGTAAATAATAAATACGGAAAAACTGATAAACAAAATGGGGCCTAGTCTGTGCCAGACGAGTAATTCGAATGGAGCGGGATCACCCGAAGTGACTATTGGGAACATGAACAGCTAAATGTGACCCATGTAGTCATAAGTGACATTCGTGTAGGTGCCGCTGCCCATGGGACACGGGCGAAAGCGCGGGAAAACATCTCAGCATATTGTGACCGGTGTGATGGTGCCGCTCTCATGTGAAACATCAAACATGAGGAAAGCGCGGAAAAACTGTAACATTATATAAGTGTTCAGTGCTAGACAAAGCATTAAGTAGTAGTTGGAGCTAAAGGTGAAGAAAGGAAAATGTAAGCAATAAGAAGGCCTGATATGAAGAGGAAAGAAAACGGGTAAAGGATCTGCACTAAGAAACTGCTAGACAAGTACTGAAGAGAGGAGGAGGAGGAAAGGAGGGGACTCAAGAATCAGTGGGAAGAGGATCAGAAGACGTGACATGGAAATGAGGGAAAGAGAAATAAGGTGAGCGGGTGGGTGAAGAGTCCGAAGAAGGGGGAAGCTACTGGAAGGGTTCTGATGATAGACGGAGAGAAAACTCAAGACGAGATTGGAAGGTGTGGGTGGTGGTGAAGGTGACAGGGGAAAAGAAACAAGTTGAAGGCTTACCAAAGAACAAGAAAGGTAACGACGACCCGTGGGGGTAGAGTCGAAACCGAGAGTAATGATGACGTAGCCCGGTAGAGGGGGAGGCGAGGTGTTGGAAACAAGGGTGCAGCGAGGAAGGAAACTGCTGGGAGAAGGAAGGAATAAGCATGACACAACTGGCACAATGGTAATAACTGGTGGGCTAAAGCAAGGGTAGAGTATGAGAGTCTTACCGAGTGGGGTCTCCCTGGGCTGTCGCACGTACGACGAAGAGGCGGGTACGCCTCGGCCGTAGTAAGAGGCAGAATCTAGAATAACGTGGAAGGCTGTCCAGTGGCCGGCTCGTTGGGAGGTGCACTATGCCAGGTAGGCGGGGTGCGAGGGTTAGGCTGGGGAAAAGAACGGGGAGGGGACGTATGAGGAACACGATACAAAGGCGAGGAGAAAGGTGAATGAAGGAGAAGAAAAGAAAAACTTACCCCGGGTTCGGGAATAGGAGAGGACTCAATAGGTGTGCATGGCAGGGTATTGGAACGCCTATTGGGAAACAAAGGAAGGGGACACTGCTGTGGTAAGCAATATCGGAGAGTACAGGGGTTGAGGAGCTGGGAGGAACCGCCACGACTCTTACCTGGGGTCCGGATCGGAGAACAGCGAGGGCGCACTGGAGCCGTGAAATGAGTGAGACAGGAAGGTGGGAGGGGAGCTATAACGGGAATAGAGGTGAAAGGCTAGAGCGGGAACAATGGGAGATCCGACCTGGCGGTGGCCATGTTGGAAAACTCGGGGAAAGGGCGGAAGTAATGCGCATGAGCGGGGGACGAGACACTATCTGTAAGGCACCCGCTGCCTCGAAAAACTAGCATGGGAATTAGGGCGAAAGACGAAGAGTACAGTCAGAGGTACGTGACAGAGTACAGACAAATCTCAAAGGCAGTCAATTATGAACAGATAAGACACTGAAAGGATAATGTATGTTACAAAGACAGTGGGGACATGTGAAAGGATATAAAGAGGGGAGATCCTGACCCCGAGTATTACGTATGTAATGTCAAGAAAAGACATATCTCGAAGGCAGTCAATTACGAACAGTTATGACAATGAAAGATTAATGTGTATATCATACTTACATTAGGTACATGTGAAACGATATAAAGAGGAGAGAACCTTAGACTGAGTATCAAGATCGTTGGGTTAAAAAGGACAGACATGAGAAGTGCGGTAATGCAGATCAACTATATCAAAACCTGAATCGTAGGAAGCTTAGTCAGTGGGGAGATGTAGAAATAACACGGAAGTATGGTTAAGGGAGAAAAACTCAGGGGGTTAAACATGCAGGCAATGATAGGCACACATTATGAGATACTGAGCAGACGATGCCACATGAGTAGTATGGAGAGTAGACATACCAACATCTACTGATTATATGGGAAGAAAACAGATGTCATGACAAAATAATGGCACAAATTAAAGATTCAAGAGAGCAAATTTTGTCATAATAATCATTCACCCAGGAAGTAATGTAACTCGTGATCAGTGTTCAGTCCATGTTGTACTGTTCGCAGACGCATGATCCAAGTTGCTTCCAGGCGTCTGAGTCTGAGTTCTCTGTTGCCACCTCTTACATTGGTGGCTGCCATGTCAAATCCAAAAAGGAAATCCGTTTTTTAGGGCCCTGGTTGGGACAAGTGGCAGCATGGATCGCCATGGGATATCTGGTGTCTAGATTGTTGAGAGCTCTGACATGTTCTCCAATACGGTCTTTGAGTGGTCTGATGGTGCTTCCAATGTACCAAAGTTTGCAGGTGCATTCAAGTATATAGACCACAAATTTTGTATTGCAGTTGATGTTATGTTGAATTTGATACTGATTTTTGTTCACGGCCGTGAAATTTCTGATTCCATGCTGGGCTAGTTTGCAGACACCGCAGTGACCACACTTGAAGAAACCGAGATTATGAGTCGTTAGCCAAATGGGCCTGGTGTTAGGGCCAGGGATGCTGGGGCTGAGTCTGGTTTTCAGGGTCCTACCTCTTCTGTATGTGATTTGTGGTTTAGGTGGTACAATCCCTATAAGTGTGTTATCTGCAAGTAGTACATTCCAATGTTTGTTTAGGCTCTTCTTCATAGCTAACCCCATGTCGCTGTAGTCAGTGATAAGGCGAACAGGTTGGTCTTGATCAGTGATTGTCCGTCTAGTGTGTAAGGTGTCTTCTCTTTTAATGTTCCTGATTCTTTTCTCTGCAGAGCTGATGGTACGGGCACTATAACCTCTGTTTCTGAATCTTTGTTTCATATTAGTAAGGCACTTTTGAAATTCTGGTTCCTCACTGCAGTTTCTCCTGGCTCTCATGAATTCTCCGTACGGAATTGCCTTTATTTGGTGTGGGGGATGTGAGCTGTCTGCATGCAAGATGGCATTGCATGATGTTTCTTTTCTATATAGGCGACTTTCTATGGTGTTGGACTTGATGTAGATTTCCACATCAAGAAATGTGATGTTTGTGGCACTGGAATTACCTGTGAATTTCATGTTCATGTCGTTACGGTTAAGGTGAGCACAGAATTTGTCGAGTTCAAGTTGTGACCCTGACCAAAGGAGTAAGCAGTCATCTATGTAGCGGCCCCAGTATATTATGGAGTCAATCCATTGTGCCCCTTCTGTGCCCCAAATCCATTTAGATTCCAGGACACCCATGTACAGATTCGCAAACGAGGGTGAAAATTTAGAGCCCATAGCCACTCCTTTGTTCTGTTTATACCATGTACCGTCATAGATGAAGAAGTTGTTGTTTAATATGATGTCCATCATAGCAACTAGCATCTGGGTATGTTGCCATAAGTTGGCTGGTCTATTGTTAAGTATGCTGGTGACAGCCTTGAGCCCTAGAGTAGGTTCGATGGTGGTATACAGAGAGACTACATCCAGGGTGGCCAGGATCATTTCCGGATGCCATTGGACATCTGCTAAGATACTGAGAATGTGTTTGGTGTCCTGGATGTATGATGGCTGATTCATAACCAGAGTACCAAGAAAGAGGTCAACATATTGTGCTATTCTCTCAGTGGGTCCACCAATGCCTGACACAATAGGTCTTCCCGGGGGAAGGGAGTCGTCTTGTGTATCTTGGGCACGGTGTATAGACAGGGGAACGTCGGTCTGTGGACTCTTAGATATAATAGTTCTTGGTCATCAATGAGACCTTGCGCGTGCCATTGAGATAGGTGTTT
This sequence comes from Calotriton arnoldi, assembly GCA_963921515.1. Lineage (NCBI taxonomy): Eukaryota > Metazoa > Chordata > Amphibia > Caudata > Salamandridae > Calotriton > Calotriton arnoldi. The sequence goes on from CAWUFW010000791.1 coordinate 2,925,888, forward strand.
GTTGATAGTGGTGACAAGGGGGCTATTGGGTTGTAGGGAAGCTGCTCATAGCAGGAAATGTCACCTAGTTGGGATATGATTTCGGCATGATAGTCTGATCTATTCATAATGACTACATTGCCCCCTTTGTCCGCTTCTTTAATTATGATATTTCTGTCGGACGTGAGTTGTTTGAGAGCTACTCTTTCTTCTCTGCAGAGATTGTCTTTAATCCTATGTCTGGTCTTTGCTGTTCTGGTTTCGTGTCTGTCCATATCATTTAACACTAAGTTATAGAATGTGTCAACTGCATTGCCCCCTGGGAGCATGGGTGTCCACTTGGATTTGGGTTTAAAACCACTGTGCAGGCTGAGATCATCTTCTATATCTAATTCTTGTAGGAGATTCTCCATGTTGGTGGGTATATCGTCCAGGTCAGTGAGTGAGAGCAAAAGGTGAGTGGCCTCGATGTCGCTTATGCTCTGTGCTCCTGACGTATTGTCTGAGCAAATCTTACTGCCTCTTCTTAAGGTGGGCGGAATACCATAAAAGTGTTTTTTGATTTTAATGCCCCTGATAAACTTGAACAGGTCAACTTTGTGTCTGCAGGTGTCTCCCTGTTCGTGCGGGTTAAAGCTCAGGCCTTTGCTAAGCAAAGATATCATGCTATTATTGAGGTTCTGGGAGGAGAGATTGACGACTTGTATACCTAAATTATCTGGATCTACTTGTCCTTCTCGTTCCCGGATCTTAGTTTCTTTTTGTAATCTTCTGTGTCCTGCCCTTTTGCCCCTGCGGGTTCTTCTGTCTTGTGTTGTATTTCTTTGTAGCGTTCTGTTCTCTCTCCTTATGGCCTGTACCTCCTTTAAAAAAGAAGATGTAGTTGGAGGTATTTTGTTAGAATTGCTGCCCTGGTTTTCTCCCTCACTATCGCTAGTGGCGATAGTGTTTAGTGATGTGGAGCTGGATGAGAGTGAGATAGTTTCTGTTCTGATGTGTCTCTCGCCCTGTCCTGTGGTGTTGACAAGTTTATCGTATTTCCTGGCAAAGGTATAAACTCGTCCTTCTCTGTAATCAGCTTCGTCCCTTTTCAGTTGACGTGTTTTTCTATCTTTTATTTCGTTTTGGTGTTTTATAAGAATGTCATTTAAGATGACGTAGTTTTTACTTGTGGCTTCTTCTAAGTTTAAATCTGCTATTTCTTTCTCGAGATTGGTGATCTCGATTTGTAATTTGGCTACTTTTCTTTCCGCGTTCTCAATCAGAATGTTAATAAGGGTGTTTGAGTTAGAGTTCAAAGTTTCTTCCCATTTACCTAAAAGGTCATCGTCTAAGTCGTCAAATGTAGGGAAAATCTGTGAACGGAGTCCCCTAGGAACTCTGTTCAGTCTCAGGTATTGTTTGAGTGTGGCACTATCCCACCACCTAGAGTTTTCTGTTTTTTTGAGTCTTTCTAGTTTCAGAAATTTCTCTCTTAGACCTTCTCTGCTTGTGGGGTGATTGCTTGTTGATGCAGAGGTATTGGTGATCCCTTTAGATAGATTCTCAAATAGCTCTGACGCGACCTTGTCTCTATCCATACTCTAAACTAAGAGACTGAGTGTACTAAAGTTAGACGCTGCGGCTGCCTTTCCTGAGACGTGAAATGGAGGTAAGGATGGGGGTTTTTATGTTTAGTCAGGAAATGGCGCTCAGGCAATTGCGTGTGCTATTAATGAACCTTTGGTAATGCGGTGCTGCCAGATCAGGGGAATAACCCGATAACCCCTGGGGAATCTGTGGGTCATGAGATCCACAAATTATAACATGAGCATAGTCCTGGGCACACGCAGTGAGGGTATTGGTAATGTGATACGCAGTATAGAAGCGTTATTCAAAAGCAACGGTCAACATCAGTATTTATCCAAATAGAAGTTATTTATTTCAACACACTGTGTTGAATATAGTACATCAGCTTAGTAAACCAGCCGACACGTGTTTCGTCACCGGGAACAGTCCCGTGACTCATCAGGGCTGGGAAGGATACAAAGAATAAAAGTAAATAATAAATACGGAAAAACTGATAAACAAAATGGGGCCTAGTCTGTGCCAGACGAGTAATTCGAATGGAGCGGGATCACCCGAAGTGACTATTGGGAACATGAACAGCTAAATGTGACCCATGTAGTCATAAGTGACATTCGTGTAGGTGCCGCTGCCCATGGGACACGGGCGAAAGCGCGGGAAAACATCTCAGCATATTGTGACCGGTGTGATGGTGCCGCTCTCATGTGAAACATCAAACATGAGGAAAGCGCGGAAAAACTGTAACATTATATAAGTGTTCAGTGCTAGACAAAGCATTAAGTAGTAGTTGGAGCTAAAGGTGAAGAAAGGAAAATGTAAGCAATAAGAAGGCCTGATATGAAGAGGAAAGAAAACGGGTAAAGGATCTGCACTAAGAAACTGCTAGACAAGTACTGAAGAGAGGAGGAGGAGGAAAGGAGGGGACTCAAGAATCAGTGGGAAGAGGATCAGAAGACGTGACATGGAAATGAGGGAAAGAGAAATAAGGTGAGCGGGTGGGTGAAGAGTCCGAAGAAGGGGGAAGCTACTGGAAGGGTTCTGATGATAGACGGAGAGAAAACTCAAGACGAGATTGGAAGGTGTGGGTGGTGGTGAAGGTGACAGGGGAAAAGGAACAAGTTGAAGGCTTACCAAAGAACAAGAAAGGTAACGACGACCCGTGGGGGTAGAGTCGAAACCGAGAGTAATGATGACGTAGCCCGGTAGAGGGGGAGGCGAGGTGTTGGAAACAAGGGTGCAGCGAGGAAGGAAACTGCTGGGAGAAGGAAGGAATAAGCATGACACAACTGGCACAATGGTAATAACTGGTGGGCTAAAGCAAGGGTAGAGTATGAGAGTCTTACCGAGTGGGGTCTCCCTGGGCTGTCGCACGTACGACGAAGAGGCGGGTACGCCTCGGCCGTAGTAAGAGGCAGAATCTAGAATAACGTGGAAGGCTGTCCAGTGGCCGGCTCGTTGGGAGGTGCACTATGCCAGGTAGGCGGGGTGCGAGGGTATAGGCTGGGGAAAAGAACGGGGAGGGGACGTATGAGGAACACGATACAAAGGCGAGGAGAAAGGTGAATGAAGGAGAAGAAAGGAAAAACTTACCCCGGGTTCGGGAATAGGAGAGGACTCAATAGGTGTGCATGGCAGGGTATTGGAACGCCTATTGGGAAACAGAGGAAGGGGACACTGCTGTGGTAAGCAATATCGGAGAGTACAGGGGTTGAGGAGCTGGGAGGAACCGCCACGACTCTTACCTGGGGTCCGGATCGGAGAACAGCGAGGGCGCACTGGAGCCGTGAAATGAGTGAGACAGGAAGGTGGGAGGGGAGCTATAACGGGAATAGAGGTGAAAGGCTAGAGCGGGAACAATGGGAGATCCGACCTGGCGGTGGCCATGTTGGAAAACTCGGGGAAAGGGCGGAAGTAATGCGCATGAGCGGGGGACGAGACACTATCTGTAAGGCACCCGCTGCCTCGAAAAACTAGCATGGGAATTAGGGCGAAAGACGAAGAGTACAGTCAGAGGTACGTGACAGAGTACAGACAAATCTCAAAGGCAGTCAATTATGAACAGATAAGACACTGAAAGGATAATGTATGTTACAAAGACAGTGGGGACATGTGAAAGGATATAAAGAGGGGAGATCCTGACCCCGAGTATTACGTATGTAATGTCAAGAAAAGACATATCTCGAAGGCAGTCAATTACGAACAGTTATGACAATGAAAGATTAATGTGTATATCATACTTACATTAGGTACATGTGAAACGATATAAAGAGGAGAGAACCTTAGACTGAGTATCAAGATCGTTGGGTTAAAAAGGACAGACATGAGAAGTGCGGTAATGCAGATCAACTATATCAAAACCTGAATCGTAGGAAGCTTAGTGAGTGGGGAGATGTAGAAATAACACGGAAGTATGGTTGAGGGAGAAAAACTCAGGGGGTTAAACATGCAGGCAATGATAGGCACACATTATGAGATACTGAGCAGACGATGCCACATGAGTAGTATGGAGAGTAGACATACCAACATCTACTGATTATATGGGAAGAAAACAGATGTCATGACAAAATAATGGCACAAATTAAAGATTCAAGAGAGCAAATTTTGTCATAATAATCATTCACCCAGGAAGTAATGTAACTCGTGATCAGTGTTCAGTCCATGTTGTACTGTTCGCAGACGCATGATCCAAGTTGCTTCCAGGCGTCTGAGTCTGAGTTCTCTGTTGCCACCTCTTACATTGGTGGCTGCCATGTCAAATCCAAAAAAGGAAATCCGTTTTTTAGGGCCCTGGTTGGGACAAGTGGCAGCATGGATCGCCATGGGATATCTGGTGTCTAGATTGTTGAGAGCTCTGACATGTTCTCCAATACGGTCTTTGAGTGGTCTGATGGTGCTTCCAATGTACCAAAGTTTGCAGGTGCATTCAAGTATATAGACCACAAATTTTGTATTGCAGTTGATGTTATGTTGAATTTGATACTGATTTTTGTTCACGGCCGTGAAATTTCTGATTCCATGCTGGGCTAGTTTGCAGACACCGCAGTGACCACACTTGAAGAAACCGAGATTATGAGTCGTTAGCCAAATGGGCCTGGTGTTAGGGCCAGGGATGCTGGGGCTGAGTCTGGTTTTCAGGGTCCTACCTCTTCTGTATGTGATTTGTGGTTTAGGTGGTACAATCCCTATAAGTGTGTTATCTGCAAGTAGTACATTCCAATGTTTGTTTAGGCTCTTCTTCATAGCTAACCCCATGTCGCTGTAGTCAGTGATAAGGCGAACAGGTTGGTCTTGATCAGTGATTGTCCGTCTAGTGTGTAAGGTGTCTTCTCTTTTAATGTTCCTGATTCTTTTCTCTGCAGAGCTGATGGTACGGGCACTATAACCTCTGTTTCTGAATCTTTGTTTCATATTAGTAAGGCACTTTTGAAATTCTGGTTCCTCACTGCAGTTTCTCCTGGCTCTCATGAATTCTCCGTACGGAATTGCCTTTATTTGGTGTGGGGGATGTGAGCTGTCTGCATGCAAGATGGCATTGCATGATGTTTCTTTTCTATATAGGCGACTTTCTATGGTGTTGGACTTGATGTAGATTTCCACATCAAGAAATGTGATGTTTGTGGCACTGGAATTACCTGTGAATTTCATGTTCATGTCGTTACGGTTAAGGTGAGCACAGAATTTGTCGAGTTCAAGTTGTGACCCTGACCAAAGGAGTAAGCAGTCATCTATGTAGCGGCCCCAGTATATTATGGAGTCAATCCATTGTGCCCCTTCTGTGCCCCAAATCCATTTAGATTCCAGGACACCCATGTACAGATTCGCAAACGAGGGTGAAAATTTAGAGCCCATAGCCACTCCTTTGTTCTGTTTATACCATGTACCGTCATAGATGAAGAAGTTGTTGTTTAATATGATGTCCATCATAGCAACTAGCATCTGGGTATGTTGCCATAAGTTGGCTGGTCTATTGTTAAGTATGCTGGTGACAGCCTTGAGCCCTAGAGTAGGTTCGATGGTGGTATACAGAGAGACTACATCCAGGGTGGCCAGGATCATTTCCGGATGCCATTGGACATCTGCTAAGATACTGAGAATGTGTTTGGTGTCCTGGATGTATGATGGCTGATTCATAACCAGAGTACCAAGAAAGAGGTCAACATATTGTGCTATTCTCTCAGTGGGTCCACCAATGCCTGACACAATAGGTCTTCCCGGGGGAAGGGAGTCGTCTTGTGTATCTTGGGCACGGTGTATAGACAGGGGAACGTCGGTCTGTGGACTCTTAGATATAATAGTTCTTGGTCATCAATGAGACCTTGCGCGTGCCATTGAGATAGGTGTTTGTTGATAGTGGTGACAAGGGGGGCTATTGGGTTGTAGGGAAGCTGCTCATAGCAGGAAATGTCACCTAGTTGGGATATGATTTCGGCATGATAGTCTGATCTATTCATAATGACTACATTGCCCCCTTTGTCCGCTTCTTTAATTATGATATTTCTGTCGGACGTGAGTTGTTTGAGAGCTACTCTTTCTTCTCTGCAGAGATTGTCTTTAATCCTATGTCTGGTCTTTGCTGTTCTGGTTTCGTGTCTGTCCATATCATTTAACACTAAGTTATAGAATGTGTCAACTGCATTGCCCCCTGGGAGCATGGGTGTCCACTTGGATTTGGGTTTAAAACCACTGTGCAGGCTGAGATCATCTTCTATATCTAATTCTTGTAGGAGATTCTCCATGTTGGTGGGTATATCGTCCAGGTCAGTGAGTGAGAGCAAAAGGTGAGTGGCCTCGATGTCGCTTATGCTCTGTGCTCCTGACGTATTGTCTGAGCAAATCTTACTGCCTCTTCTTAAGGTGGGCGGAATACCATAAAAGTGTTTTTTGATTTTAATGCCCCTGATAAACTTGAACAGGTCAACTTTGTGTCTGCAGGTGTCTCCCTGTTCGTGCGGGTTAAAGCTCAGGCCTTTGCTAAGCAAAGATATCATGCTATTATTGAGGTTCTGGGAGGAGAGATTGACGACTTGTATACCTAAATTATCTGGATCTACTTGTCCTTCTCGTTCCCGGATCTTAGTTTCTTTTTGTAATCTTCTGTGTCCTGCCCTTTTGCCCCTGCGGGTTCTTCTGTCTTGTGTTGTATTTCTTTGTAGCGTTCTGTTCTCTCTCCTTATGGCCTGTACCTCCTTTAAAAAGAAGATGTAGTTGGAGGTATTTTGTTAGAATTGCTGCCCTGGTTTTCTCCCTCACTATCGCTAGTGGCGATAGTGTTTAGTGATGTGGAGCTGGATGAGAGTGAGATAGTTTCTGTTCTGATGTGTCTCTCGCCCTGTCCTGTGGTGTTGACAAGTTTATCGTATTTCCTGGCAAAGGTATAAACTCGTCCTTCTCTGTAATCAGCTTCGTCCCTTTTCAGTTGACGTGTTTTTCTATCTTTTATTTCGTTTTGGTGTTTTATAAGAATGTCATTTAAGATGACGTAGTTTTTACTTGTGGCTTCTTCTAAGTTTAAATCTGCTATTTCTTTCTCGAGATTGGTGATCTCGATTTGTAATTTGGCTACTTTTCTTTCCGCGTTCTCAATCAGAATGTTAATAAGGGTGTTTGAGTTAGAGTTCAAAGTTTCTTCCCATTTACCTAAAAGGTCATCGTCTAAGTCGTCAAATGTAGGGAAAATCTGTGAACGGAGTCCCCTAGGAACTCTGTTCAGTCTCAGGTATTGTTTGAGTGTGGCACTATCCCACCACCTAGAGTTTTCTGTTTTTTTGAGTCTTTCTAGTTTCAGAAATTTCTCTCTTAGACCTTCTCTGCTTGTGGGGTGATTGCTTGTTGATGCAGAGGTATTGGTGATCCCTTTAGATAGATTCTCAAATAGCTCTGACGCGACCTTGTCTCTATCCATACTCTAAACTAAGAGACTGAGTGTACTAAAGTTAGACGCTGCGGCTGCCTTTCCTGAGACGTGAAATGGAGGTAAGGATGGGGGTTTTTATGTTTAGTCAGGAAATGGCGCTCAGGCAATTGCGTGTGCTATTAATGAACCTTTGGTAATGCGGTGCTGCCAGATCAGGGGAATAACCCGATAACCCTGGGGAATCTGTGGGTCATGAGATCCACAAATTATAACATGAGCATAGTCCTGGGCACACGCAGTGAGGGTATTGGTAATGTGATACGCAGTATAGAAGCGTTATTCAAAAGCAACGGTCAACATCAGTATTTATCCAAATAGAAGTTATTTATTTCAACACCTGTGTTGAATATAGTACATCAGCTTAGTAAACCAGCCGACACGTGTTTCGTCACCGGGAACAGTCCCGTGACTCATCAGGGCTGGGAAGGATACAAAGAATAAAAGTAAATAATAAATACGGAAAAACTGATAAACAAAATGGGGCCTAGTCTGTGCCAGACGAGTAATTCGAATGGAGCGGGATCACCCGAAGTGACTATTGGGAACATGAACAGCTAAATGTGACCCATGTAGTCATAAGTGACATTCGTGTAGGTGCCGCTGCCCATGGGACACGGGCGAAAGCGCGGGAAAACATCTCAGCATATTGTGACCGGTGTGATGGTGCCGCTCTCATGTGAAACATCAAACATGAGGAAAGCGCGGAAAAACTGTAACATTATATAAGTGTTCAGTGCTAGACAAAGCATTAAGTAGTAGTTGGAGCTAAAGGTGAAGAAAGGAAAATGTAAGCAATAAGAAGGCCTGATATGATGAGGAAAGAAAACGGGTGAAGGATCTGCACTAAGAAACTGCTAGACAAGTACTGAAGAGAGGAGGAGAAGGAAAGGAGGGGACTCAAGAATCAGTAGGAAGAGGATCAGAAGACGTGACATGGAAATGAGGGAAAGAGAAATAAGGTGAGCGGGTGGGTGAAGAGTCCGAAGAAGGGGGAAGCTACTGGAAGGGTTCTGATGATAGACGGAGAGAAAACTCAAGACGAGATTGGAAGGTGTGGGTGGTGGTGAAGGTGACAGGGGAAAAGGAACAAGTTGAAGGCTTACCAAAGAACAAGAAAGGTAACGACGACCCGTGGGGGTAGAGTCGAAACCGAGAGTAATGATGACGTAGCCCGGTAGAGGGGGAGGCGAGGTGTTGGAAACAAGGGTGCAGCGAGGAAGGAAACTGCTGGGAGAAGGAAGGAATAAGCATGACACAACTGGCACAATGGTAATAACTGGTGGGCTAAAGCAAGGGTAGAGTATGAGAGTCTTACCGAGTGGGGTCTCCATGGGCTGTCGCACGTACGACGAAGAGGCGGGTACGCCTCGGCCGTAGTAAGAGGCAGAATCTAGAATAACGTGTCCCATGGGCAGCGGCACCTACACGAATGTCACTTATGACTACATGGGTCACATTTAGCTGTTCATGTTCCCAATAGTCACTGATGAGTCACGGGACTGTTCCCGGTGACGAAACACGTGTCGGCTGGTTTACTAAGCTGATGTACTATATTCAACACAGGTGTTGAAATAAATAACTTCTATTTGGATAAATACTGATGTTGACCGTTGCTTTTGAATAACGCTTCTATACTGCGTATCACATTACCAATACCCTCACTGCGTGTGCCCAGGACTATGCTCATGTTATAATTTGTGGATCTCATGACCCACAGATTCCCCAGGGGTTATCGGGTTATTCCCCTGATCTGGCAGCACCGCATTACCAAAGGTTCATTAATAGCACACGCAATTGCCTGAGCGCCATTTCCTGACTAAACATAAAAACCCCCATCCTTACCATAATTAAAAGCAGCTTTAAAGGAGTACAGACTATTTGTTTTAAAAACGGGTCGTAAATGTTTTTTCCTAATTTCATTATAAAATTTTACAAAAAAGTAAAAAGTGAAGGGTACTCTGTGGAGACCTGCCATCACACGGACATTTTGGTAAATTGGCGCACCACTTGGCCCTTTGGGAAATGCTAAAAGATAATGAAGAGTATTCAGCCGTAATCTAGTTAAATAAAATCTATGTTGTATATTAGTTATAAAAATAAGATATGGCTGAATACCCGTTAATATTGGCCCTTCAAGATAAAAAGATACACAAGGTTTGTTACTCGCAACAACTTCCCTTAATGAGGTCCTAACGTTTAGAAGCCTCAATTTTAATTCCTTTTTACTCAAATTCTGTATGTCCTCGGGATTTTTTAGGTTTGCATCCAACTTACATTAATTTAAGAGACTACAAATATAACTTAACCATGTTATTTTCTTGTGATAATCTTGGGTCAGACAATCCAATATAATGTCCCTCGTAAAATGTGTCTCTTCCCGAGTCCAAATGCGGTGCCACAAAATAAGGGTAGCTGTACTGATCAAATCGAGAATATAAGGAGTATTAGTCTCCCTATGTATTATAAAAGTGGCAGTGGAAACTGGTACAGCTAATAGTCTTCTTAAAAAGTTGTTTTCCAGGATTTGTAGCTGAGAAGTGTCTGCCACACCCCACAGGGCTCCCCCGTAACAGCTCCCTGTGATGCACTTTGCCCCATATAATTTAAGAATTTCCCGCACTGGTTTTTTACCGATTTTTTTGAGAAAATCTAAAGATGGCCTCAACCGATTTTACAAATTTCAGTTTACATAGGTTTATATGTGCGCTCCACGTACCCTTGCTATTAAAAAGAATCCCCAAATATGAAAAAGAAAGGGTCCTCTCTATCCTTATACCATCAATGTAATGTGTTTTATTCTTAATATTCCGTATCCCACAGGACATAACTAGAGTTTTACTCATATTAATTTTTAAATGCTTTTCCATCATATAGCTAGAAAAGTTATCCATCAATAATTATAGGCCGTTTGCTGTCCTGGAGATTAAGACAGCATCATCGGCATACAATAATAATGGGGTGACCCGCTTGCCAACCTTTGGAGCATCAGCATTCAAGTTCTGTAATAACGAGTCAACCCCATTTATATATAACGAAAATAAAAGGGGTGCAAGAGTACAACCCTGTCTTATCCCACATGTGATGCTAAAGTGCTTAGTGCATTCTCCGTTTTCCCCAAAGCGTATTCTCGAGGACAAATGTACATATATTTGCGATAAAAAACTAATAATGTCCTGTGGGGCGCCCATCCCTTCAAGCGTCTGCCATAATTTTGAGTGATTTACCAAATCAAAGGCGCTTGACAAATCAACAAAACAGAGGTGAAGAACGCCATCCCGTGCAAGTGTATATTTTCCTATCAACAACTCAAGATTCAAACATTGCTCGATTGTTCCAATGCCCCTTCTGAAGCCATACTGTACTACAGATAATATATTTTTTTCCTTTACCCAGTATTCCAGTCTAGCCAGCATTATTCTACCCATTACCTTAGATGTTGAATCGAGTAAAGATATTGGGCGATAGCAGCTCGCGCTGCTTCTATCGCCCTTTTTGAATATAGGGACTATCACACTCTCAGCCCAAGTTGCTGGTATCACCCCATTAAGTGTAGCATTAAAAAGTTTATATAGGATGGGCACCCAAAAATCCATGTTATATTTAAAAACATCAATTGGGACCCCATCCGGGCCTGCCGCTTTCCCACTAGCGCTATTCAAAAGAGCTGATCTAATCTCCTCATAACTAATACTTTCCGGTTTGATATTATTTAATCGAATGATGCTATTATTCTCAGCTATAGTGATGGACTGACGTGTGACATTAAAAATGGCTTCAAAGTGGGCTAACCATTCTTCCGGAGTCACTACTACATCAACTTTAACGGACTGAACATCTTTAAAAAGTGGCTGATCCATAGTTTTCCAAAAAAGTATCGAATCTCTCGTTTCAGCAGCTTTAATCAAGTTATGAATGAAATGAAATGAATGAAATGAAATTCGTACTTGTAAAGCGGACTTATACCCCCAAAGGGGTGTCCTGGCGCTGTACGCATACCGCTGTGGGACCCTTCCTGGCTTTTCCCTGTGAAATGTCCACTCCTGGGCACCCCCAGGGTGAAGCCAGGCATCCCAGCGCTGCTGGGGCCGTTGTGGAGATTAAGCAAGCTATTGCCCAGAGTTGCAGAGTGGGACCCATGATTAGAATAGGCACCGAGGCGAGAATTATCAGGTCCGAGGAAATTGAGCCCAAGACCCGCCGAGGCGGGAATTGAACCCTGGTCCCGGGCCAGATCTCTGCATCAGGGTCTGCCGCTCTAACCATTGAGCCACACTTCTCCACTATCCCACGCATTATCTCTAATCTCCATTTTTCTTTGGATTAATGCTTGCTTATATAATTTCCGGAAGGAACTAATGTCTTCCCTATTCCGGGGGATAGCTTTTAGAGCTTCTTTTAAATCCCTATTTAATCGCGAACATTGCTGGTTAAACCATCTTGGGCAATATACCCTATTTGTCCTAGGCTTGCGTTTCAAATTTTCCGCTATTGCAACCGAGATATTTTGGAGGGCCATAACTATATCAATACTAGTAGAGGAATTATCTAAAACAGTTGTGATATACTGGTTATTTTGTTTAATTATCTTTTCCGAAAAGACGATTGAGTCAACTCCTGCCCATTTAATAGAAATCCCATTTTCACCCTGTGTCTTCACCTCAGCAGCAAAAATACTTGGTTCATCTACTTTAAAAAGTGGAGATTTTAATATTAATGATACAGGGTGATGGTCACTTAGTAGGCTGGGGCATACATTACATTTATAAACAAGAGGCCTACAATTTCTTGAGATTATAAAGTGGTCAATACATGAGGATGACCTAGCTCCTTCAAATGTATAGATAATACCCCTTCCCTCTTGCATATTCTTTTTTGCATCCATCTCCATAATTTCCAGATTATACTTGAACATAACACAATTTATAATTTCCCATAGTTGTTATGTGGGAAATGTGAAGGGTTATCTCCCAGTTCATCCTCGTATCCGCATTGGATCCCTGGTATAAATTTACAAAGTTCAGTATTAAAATCCCCTGCCCAAATTAAAAATAATCAGACCCTGCACTTCCTTAAAAAATTAGCTAGCTCGCTATCTAATAATGTGATGATCTCGTGCCTTGAGCTATTGAAAATATTGTTATAAAAATTGATCACTATTATATCTTGATTCCCTCCAACTGAAAGGAGTAAAAACTGAAAATGTTGTGAATTATTATATATTCTTTTACAGTCAAAAGTGAGGATACTGATATTAATAATGCCAAGCCACCACTCGCTCTCCCTGCCTTTGAAGGGATCCCATTAGTACAGATCGTTTTAAATCCATTAATAAAAAAAAAAATTGTAAGCCAGGTTTCTTGTATTAATATTAAGTCACACTTTTGTATAGTTTTAATCCAAGAAATATCACACAATTTACTCCTAACCCCTGCAACAATCCATGTCATAATATGCAATAATTCCTGCGATGAATGGCTAGGGGAATTACATTCGGCCACAATAGTAGGCGGGGTGATTTCGTTCCTGGATATTTGTATATCAGATTCTGCGAAGGATTCACTATCAGTATTGCTAATTATATTAACAGTACCTTCACGCGGTTGATCCAGATCCATGTGAACCATTTCCTTCATACTATTGACATGGGCTCTTACATCATGACCATCCTGTACAGCCATTTTTGTCAATACTGTATTACGTTCCAGTCAATCCACCTCACTACACCTACTTAGTGGTTTAAACCTATTTGCCATATTCGGAATCGTATAATGTGTTTGATTACTGGTACTGATGCTAACCTGGGCTCTACTAGAGGATGGAGCCGTTCTAAAACCATAAAAATATCCCAGGGGTAATGCAACGACATTTCCTTCAGTGTCAGTAAAATGTCGATCCTGGTTACCTATGGCCTCTTCCAGTAATAAACCTACCACATAGGGTCTTCGAAAATTTACAACTACACAATCCCCATCGCAGGTTTTAATAGTTTTACCCACCCAGCTAACTCTCCTTACCATAATCACTTCATGTGATAAACACCCAAGACTACAAGTCGTATTCCTAGAGAACCATTGAATCACCCTATTTTTCAAAGAGTCCCAAGTTTCAATAGTATTTCCAGTCAATTTAGGTACGTTTTTTAATACAATCACATATGGAGTGGCTTGTGGGGGTAGACTTAAAGTGACGTCCCGTTTCCTCCCCTGGTGGACTTGACCTCCATTCTTCTTATTACCATTCCCTATCGATCCCCCAGAATTTTGTATAGATAAAACTGGTACTTCCTTTCCATGGACATTACTAGGTAGGAAAGCACCAACCCTTTGTGGGTTATTCGTGCTGGTCAAATTAGTTGCACCAACATGTGTATCGCTTCTGTCAATTAAATCTACAGTTTGTGGCGTATTTGATGCAGTTGACGACTGAAGAGCAGTAACCATTTCCAATAGCTTTGCAATGTCCTTTTGCACTGATTTTATTTCGATCATGACACGCCTCTCAATGGTATCAATTTTCCCATGCAATTTTTTAAGTTGTATATTTATGGCATTATTATCGATCAGTGATTCTACAGGCTTGACTCCTTGTCCATTGTCTGGTAATTTTTTTGATTTCCCCTTTTTTGTGCAACTCTTTGTGGGCTAGGCCTCCTTGATGTTAGGCTTTGTTTGCATTTTTTTGCTGGTGGTGAGTCAGAATCTGGTAATTCTGAAACGTTAACAATATCAAGAGGGGTAGTTGACATGCAAGGCCCTAATTTAGTCGATTGATCAGGTTTAGTATTGTTGGGGATATCATGTACGATGCTGCTATATCACAGCTCCTGGGGGATGATGTCGAGATTAGAAATATCACTTTCCCCGTGCACTTCCACCACAGACTTAGCCCCCTTTTGAACGGCATCTAAGGCAGTTTTGGCGGCTGCCAGCTGTTCCTCCACTTGCACAATCTCATTGTTTATGATGCCCATAGCGCTTTTTAAATAATTAGTGATTGGTGCTGTCTTTTCCACGGCGTTTCCTTTACATGTAGCCAATTTCCTCTTCCCCATTTCTGAATAACACCACAATTTTCTCACAGCGATAAGAGGAGGTCTGCTTACCCACTTCACCTTGATCGACTCTTACTCCAGCCAAGAAAGGGGGGGCCAACCCGACCTCTGCCGATCTCGAACGGGCTCAAACGGGCCCGCCATTGTTTACGCAAGGAAGACAGATCCTGTTCGGTAAAATGCCTGTCATTTCGATCTGGAAAAACAAACTTTTGCCAGGCCTAAACCTCCTTTAACCCGTTTGCTGCTTCGAACGTTCCGCGCCAGTGCGGAACGTTCTATTAAACGGGCGGGGCCGCGTCGGCCAACGGACGTGCGCAGCACTACCGTGGTAGTGCTTGCGACGGCCGTTGGCCGACAGCATCAGCAAACGGGTTAACAATACTTGTAAGTAACACCTAAGTTACGCCCTTAATGCCCATTCCGTAGGGTGCATTTTTCTAATTTTACCTATACTTTACCATAGGGAGACTTCACAGTCAGAGCAGAGCTGCCAATATGGTAAAGTGTAGGGAGAACTAAAATGTTTATTCAACTTAAAATAAATATCACTAATATTTTATATTAAATATTACAGTAAATGCATTTGATGTGTATACTTTAAATGTAGAACAAAATTTAAAGAATGCTACAACACTATTACATACATTTTTAATTAAAACATAAATTCATGGAAATATATTAAATTAAATGAAAAATATTTTTCAGAATTTCAAATTAAATCAACATTTCGACCTAAAGAAAAAAATTAATATTTAATATGCATTAAGATTTATTAAAAGTGATGTATGCAATTCTTAAAATTAATTTACTTATTTTTTAATAAAATGTATTGTTACATCATTTTTTACATTTAAAACATATATATAGTTGTGGTTACAACCCTAATGGGACAGCCTTGGAATGTGGGAAATAGAAACCCACAAGTACGCTACCACTAGACTCCTCTCCCGTCACAAAGGATACAATTCCATGGGCCAGATATTGGTGAAATAGTGCTTTATTTAATCTTATCAAGGTCCAGGGACTTAAAGCATTTCGGTTTCTTCTCCCAGCCTTGTTCATGGGCTCCATTTCCAAAAATTATATTTAAACTGGTGCACAAGTTTAAATATAAAAAAGAGAGATTTAACAAATAGTCTATCTTTCATTCCTGGAATCATGATTCTCCAGAACTATTTCTTAATTCCTTTTTACAAAATGTAAAACAAAACATGTATCTCACTAATATATCAATATTCATCAAGACAGTTTTCGCAAATTAATCATGTCGAAATTCGATCAATTAATTTGTTAATCAATAGTATTCAAAAATTCCAAATTCACAATGGCAATTGATTAATTACATGTGCTAGTATTTACTCACACAGATTTCATTAGGAATGTGTGGCAGTAATTCCCCAAAGTTTTGTGCTCATTGTAGAATTTGATCCTATTATACCCTAGTAGACTTATAGCTATATGGCTTATATTCTCCTGCCAGGTATCTTTGAGGCAATGACAGTCGGGTGGAAGTATGATACCTGTACCATATTCGATGATATATAATGGCCATGTGGAAAAATATGAAATTCATAAATTAAAAAACAACCTTTTAAAAGAATTCCTTGTTCTAGGCATTTCATCCAATCAGGGACTAAGGATGGCAGGGAAGAAATAAAAGAGTCAGGAATACTGAGACAAATGCATATGTTTGTGTCTTCAATTTACAGTCTACAGCTAAGTCTTCACTCATGTTCAAACCCCATGGTTTACAGGTCTCTATATTTAAGAGGTATTCCCACTCCAATCTACAGAGCTTAAGACAACTGTCTCCCTCTCTTTGTTGTTTATTCATCCTATCAACACCAAAATATGCAATAATGTCTAGTCCCATTCAAGTTTCTCTTGTAAGTGAAGGGCAACCGGATATTTCGGGTCATTATTCCTAAAAACCCTTGTATGAACTGAAATGTGTTTTTTGACCTGAATGATCGTGCTGCCAACATATCTACGTTGACTGGGGCATTCAATGCAGTACACCATGTAATCTGTTTTACAGTAGATGTACTCCCTGATCTTGTAAGCTTTCTTTCTAAAAGAAGCATCATAGGATGTCCTAGGTGTGCTATGTTTGCATTGCTTGTAGTTTTTACAATGGAGAAAACCTACAGGTTCTTTGCCAAGCCATTGGTCTGCATTGTTGTTTGAAAATGACTTAATTCCACTATATTCCTGATATTCCTACTACAATGTACTGCGTGGAGGCTGGACTATGAGTTCTGTGATTGTCTCCTCATTTTTCAAAATGTCCTAATTTCTGGAAAGAATACTTACAACCCCGTTTAATTGATTATTAGAGGTTGTAATTATTCTAGTTCTATTGGAACTCTCTTTTTCCATGTTTAAGACTGTATAGTTAGTCCTTCGTGTCTCATACAGTAATTCTTCTCTACTTATTGGTTAAATCCTTTCCATTGCCTTTTCCAATACTTTCATTGCATAACCTCTATTTCTAAACCTCTCTATATTATCATACTGTGCCTCGAGGATCTGTTCTTTAGTACTACAGTTCTGTTTCAGTCTCACCAATTCCCCATAGGGTTATTCCATTTCATTTGGTTCAGATGACTGCTAAGTGTGTGAAGAACTGTATTCTCTGATGTTTTCTTCCTAAAAAGAGAGGTTACCAGGTTCTCCCTGTGTCTCTATTTTAATGTCCTAAAAGTCTATAATTTTCGTACAATAGGGCATTGTGCAACTCCTCATCTGTCCTACCCAGATTATGAATAAATCATCGATGTAGCAGAGCCATATAATCACCTGCTTAAAAATTGTTTTAATACCAGGATCCATGGACACCAATTCCTCTTACTGGCCTATTAGCCAATTGGGGTAGCTTGGGGCAAAACAGGTGCCCATTGGAGTGCCCTGAATCTGTTTATACATTATGCTGTCAAAAAGAAAGACATTCTCATCCAAACAGATCTTAATCATCTCCAGGAACTTTCTATTGTGTTCAAACAAGCCCAAAGGCCTTGCTCTTATAAAATGCTCCATTGCTCTCAATCCATCTTTGTGTTTTATACTTGTATATAGGGATTGAACATCCAATGTAACAACTGTATAAGATGGTTCCCAGAGGTATATGATTGAATGTCCTAGAGGGATATGATTGATTGTTTTCAAGAAATATGTTCTGTCTCACAGATACGATGGAAGAGTCTCTACAAATGGGAACAAGAAGTGATCAATATAGATGACTGTCCTCTCTAAAAGGCTTACTATAGTATCAGCTAGCACAGATTTCTTGAAGAGAATCATGAGATTCTAAAGATGGGCCAAACCAGAATATTAGCAATGGATAATGTCTCCTAGCAAGGAGGCGTCCCCCTGAGCACAGCAGGTCCCACTATATGGTGGGTATAGCAATCTTCAACGTGAATGAAGTAACAATAAAGCAGCGGAGTTGTAGCTTGTTAAAGCTGTTTATTCGTACTTCGATATTATGACTTCATATCGACAGCAATTTTCATCATGTAATGCATTAAACCGTTATGCAATTCGAACATCTCTCCCGATGCATTTCGGGCATTAAACGCCCTTCGTCAGGGGAAAATTGTCTAAAGGATAGAAAAAGCAAAGATATTTTGAGGACAAAAAACTCGTAAAAGGTGAGAAACCATCACCTTTGACCCGAGTGTGTAAATGTGAATATGATAGGTCTTACGAGTAAATGCAAGATACTTGTAGTGAAGCTACAGAAATACCATAACGTGCGGGTTAACAGTAAAAGCGGAACAGCTTGGTTGTAGTTAGAATGCGAGTGCGATATGATAAAACGAGCAATGGAGCTTAAACAAGTACAGAAAATAAAAAATCTGTGGTGTGCGTAAAAATACAATAAGGTGGTGTGGGCTGATCACGTCGTAACGAGTGAGTGATCGGCAAATCAAGATAAACATGCGGTACATGCGGGTAGGAGGTCAAGCGAGTTAAAAACAACGTGTATCGTGCTGGAGGTTGCACTGCAGAAGTAAATAACATGCCAGTTAAAAGTGAAACCTGAGCAAGGTCATTGCAAAAATAAAGAATCAGAGTGCACTTAAAGATTCTGCCGATGTGCGAACGCGTCTTCCGAATCGTGTGAGACGACCGGAAAGTATCCACAACCTTTGAAGTGAGTGTGCAAGGAGAAAGTGAAGAGGGACTGAATCGCGGAGCGTACAAACTCTTAAAGAACGGGTGCCATCTTGCAGTGAGTTGAAAAAGAAAAAAGAAACATTGACAACATTATGAATTGAAAGATAATGTGAGAGAAAAGGGTGTAAGAAAAAGTGAGAAGTTTAAAGTAAGAATTACGAAGATGGTGTAAATACGAGACTACATCGAGGAGCGTGAAAACGCTTAAAAAACGGGTGCCATCTTGCAGTAAGTTAAAAAGGAAAAAAGAAACATTACACAACATAATGAATTGAAAAATAGTGTAATAGAAAAGGGTGTAAGAGAAAAATGAGAAAAAATGAGAAGTTCGAGGTATGAACTAAACAAATGGTGTAAATACGAAACGCTTGAATAGAAAAATGAAAATAACAAAGCCCCAAGCTGGAGTGGAAATTTATCAAGATTATCAATACTGAAGGTAAAAGTAGCTAAGCAGTGAGAAAAGTCAGAAACAGGGACAGCAGTGCCATGAAAGAACATGGCAGGTCTGCAAAAAAGAACAAGGACAGCTATGCCATGAGAGAACATGGCAGGTCTGCAAGCGAACACAAATAGCACAATGGATGCAGATAATAGCTGCACAGTCTGCAGTAGGGTATATACAAAGATCGAATCCGGCAATTCATGGCAGGTGACCATTAAAGGTAACAAAGAAATTCAATACGGTCATTGAGACCGTGCGGTTTAGTAGAGTTCAGGAATCTGATCCGATAGTTCTCCCTTTGTAACAAGTGGTTGTTGTTGTCTCTTCCTTCTTGTTTTTCTACCACCTCTAATATGAGAAATTTGAGTTGACTGATGTTATTATGGTTGTCAACAAAATGTTCTGCAACAACTGACTTGAGATTTTTCGTTCGGATGCAACTTTTGTGTTCATGGATCCTGGTCTTGATTTCACGCTCTGTCTTCCCTACATAGACCAGGCCACATGGGCATTTGAGTATATAAACAACGTTCATAGTATCACAAGTGGCATTGACTTTAAGCTTGATGTTTGTGCCTTTCATAAGGTGAGTGATGATTGAGCCCTTGATGACGTTGTTACAATTGCTACAGTTGTAACATGGTGTACATCCTTTGAAGTTGGTTTGCACGATGTCTTTGGGTTTTGACGTGATGAGTTCTTTAATGTTCTTGCCTCGATTGTATGCAAAAATAGGCATGTCGTTGAAAATGCCTTTACAGTCAGGTTCTAAGGCAAGGATAGACCAATGCTCTTTAATAGATCTCTTGTACAGTGCACTCATGGTTGAGAATTTGGAGACTACAACCATAGGTTTATGGTCTTTTCTCGGGGTTGGAGTCAGAAGGTCAGTTCTGGATTTGGTTGAGGTACGTATTTTGGCTTGTTCGAGAATGTGACGAGGATAGCCTCTTTGACTAAATCTGTTTAACATCTCAGTAGCTTGTTGTTCAAAATCAGTGGGGTTAGAGACGATTCTTTTCACCCTCAGTAATTGCGAATACGGCAAATGATTCTTAAGGGACGTTTGAAGGAAGCTCTGCTAATGGAACATATTGTTCCTGTCCGTGGCTTTCCTGTACATGTTGGTTACTAATGTTATGTTATATAAATTTATTACGCGCACGGCTACTCATGAGTGTCCCGGCGCGAGACCGAAAAGGGGTAGAGCAGTGGGCTTCAGATGAATAGATGAGTTTTCAATTTCTTCTTAAATACAACTGGATCCTGGATGGTGCGCAGGACCAGAGGGAGAGCATTCCAAGCAGCCGCTGCTTTCACTGCAAAAGAGCTGTCTCCTAACCTCTGATGCTTGAAACGTGGGACCTGGGCATAACATAAGGACGAAGAGCGCAGGGAGTGCGAAGGAACGTAGAAGGATAAACGCCTCTGCAGGTAGAGAGGGCCGCACCCGTGGAGTGCACGGTGGGCCAAAATCAGAAATTTAAATTTCACTCTAGACGCCATGGGCAGCCAGTGGAGAGAGCGCAACTGCTGATGCACACTGTCCCTGGCCGACAAACCCATTAGGAGTCTAGCTGCGGTATTTTGCACCACCTGGAGCATCTTCAACAGGTAGCCCGGTACACCAGCAAAGAGGGCATTGGCGTAATCCAACCGAGACAAGATCAATGCACAGGTGACCGTTACCCTCGCCGCCTGCGGCAAAAGGGGGTATTACCTACTTTGCTGATTAGAACATCCAGATAGGCTATGGTATGTTTGCTGACTTCGTAAGTAAATCAAATTCTCTCATTGATGGTATTCAAAGCATTCAGTGCATTTATAAGACTGTTATGTGAACCCTTCCAAACGATGAAGATGTCGTCGATATATCTTACAAAAATTACAGCATGATTTTCCCAGACTGATGAATTGAGGATGTGACTGCCTTCAAATTTGCTCATAAAGATATTGGCATATGATGGGGCCGCACAGTTTCCCATGGAAGTCCCAGAAAGTTGGAGAAACCACTGGGCTTCCCATTTGAAATAGCTCTGGTATAGAGTGAAGTGGAGTAGTTCCATCAAAAATAGTTGAAAACTGGAATCTAAATCAGAATACAAAAGTGTTTCTTCAATAGCTTCCAGACCCAGATTATGGGGAATGGAGGTGTAGAGCAATTTGACATCAACTGAACACAACCATATTTCTTCGTCCTCAGTAAACGTGATCTTGTCTATTTTACTGAGAAAATCTGTAGTATCTCTGATATAAGTCTTCATGCTGACGACAAAGGTTGCAGATATTTGTCTAAAAATTTGCCCACTGGTTCATGTAGGCTTCCTCTGGTGGAAACGATTGGTCGGAATGGTGGATGATGTAGGTCTTTATGGACTTTCGGTAACATATATATGGTTGATGTTCTTGGGTTGGTTTGTGTGAGAAATCTTTTGGTCTTTTCGTCAATAATCCCGTTATCAACTGCATTTCCCAACAGGTTGTTCAATATGCTGGAAAATTGTTCAGTGGGGTTGTAGTCAAGGATGCTATAGGTGTCAGAATCTGTGACGTGTGTCCTTACTTGTTCCCTGTAGAAACTTGTGTCCATAATGACGAGTGGTCCTCCCTTGTCTGCGTTTTGGCAAGTGATGTCAGGATTCGTGGCCAACCTCTTTAAAATCTCAAATTCTTTGTTTGTGAGATTACGATGTTTAGATGGACTTTTGAAGTTGAACTTTCGGATATCATTTTTGACCAGATTTTCAAAGATGTCTAAGCTCTTATGGCTGATGGGAGTGATGGAGCAGAGAAAATAAAATTTTTTAACCCCTAACAAATTTTATAAATAATTAATAAAATGTTCGTTTAAATGTATTAATCAACAATGTACGTGAGGGAAGGGTAACACGCAAGTATATGGGCTGAATAATCTATTAACAAATGTCTGTGTGTCTAATTATAACATAAAATAATTGCGTACTAAATAAATAATAAATGCATGATTTGTGCTTCATAGAATATAAACGTGACGTTGCAAAAACAATAGTGATGGTAAGTAAGGAACATGCTTAAATGTTGCTTTCTGCTAGGTAATAACTAATTGGGGTACGTAGATGACGGGAGGGAAACGAAAAGGCTATGTTTCTCTATTTTAATTATGTTTTGTTTATTTCTAAATAGTGCTTCTAAGTATAAACGAGTGGCGATATAAAATGGCTGCCGGTTATTAGAGTGCGCATGTGCTGGGAAAACGCGTGACAAGGGAGAAAAAGTTGGAGAAAGGCTAACCACGTGATGATGCTGAGAGGCTAGGATGCAAGAATGGTCAAGGCTGATGTGACCTAATTGAACTGATAGTGTGCCGTGGTGATCAGCAAAGAGTCGTGGGAAACCGTTTTAAGAGAAAGGACAATGCCTGCAGAGTTCTCGAATGTATCGAAAGAAGTTACAAATGTACTGATCGAAGCGGATGGAAACATGTCTTGAACTGTGAGAAAGGAAATGAACATATACATTCCAAAAGAACAAGCTGGATCCGGGAGAACTTGATTAAGAATGAATAGATGAAATGAGTGAACCAATGAAAGAAAAGCGCGTTATTAATGTTGCAACAATTTAGTTAGCAAAGTTAGAATTAGGGTATAAGAAGGCCTACTCTTAGTGGGAGGGGTAGTCGCAGTCAGAGTCGGTGTTGGAGTTGGTGGCTTCCAGTGCTTGGTGATCCAGATCGATCCATTTTACTGAGCGGGAGATGCTGAAAGACTGTTAGATGAGACGGGTTGCGGTAGCTGATGCTGACGAGCTGAAGTTTCTGTTGCTGTCTTATTTTTCCAGTTGAGTATGAGAATCAGGTTATTTTTAATTCTTAAACTTAGGTTAGAAATCATTAGGCTAAATTAGGAAAGATAGGCAGGTAATTAGGGTTTTGCTTCATGACAAAATTTCCTTTCTGCAATAAAATTGATTTTGCTTAATAAATATTTGAATTAATAATGAATGAATAATTGAATAAAAAGTCTAAATTCTTTCTCATGCTTTTAAAATTATATAAAATTTAAGATTCTTAAATCAAACGACTCAGTGGTTATTTTACTAAATGATTGTGACACTGGTAATTGGTTATTGTGATTTAGCTGGTCTTAATCACTATAAACTGATTTCTTACTAGATGATCCATCGACAAAACAATGAGCAGGAATATCTTAAGAAATAACTAAGAAAGCGATAGGTTAAGGTAATAAGGTATCCCGGCTCCTTCCAGCGGTACATAAATGATGTTTTTCATTTAGTTCTCATGTTTCTCCTAGGAGTATAGAATTTCGTAAAGGTGTAGAGGAAATCCAGGTGTGTGTGTGTGTGTGTGTGATAGGCGATGTTATGGGCCCCATCGTCATGTGGATGTGAGAAAATATAAGTCGCCCCTGGATGACCGATAAGTGACCTAGGAGGAAAATAGTTTTTATTGTACGCGCTGCATCAGATTTCTTGGTAGCAGAGTTATGGTTTCTATAGATTAGTTTAGTGATTATTGATTATTGATTATTTTTGATGACTAATACTATATGTTGAGTCGTGTTATGTTATATGTGAGTTTTCACGCTTCTGGGATGTAGGAAGTGGAACACGTGTGGCAAGAGAAGTCACATGGAATTTGGTACATGGTCTGAATTCAAATTTTGGTAATAACACAGGTTGTGTTATGTTAGGGATTTCTGTATGAAAGGTGTGTAACTGAGATAGCAAATCACGTTTTCTTGTGAAACTCTGGCCTTAATTCTCAGGAGCATAGTCTCCACATGTGTCTTATCCCCAGAGAAACGGGTTAATTGTTTGCTTGAAAGAAGGGTAAGGTAGAGGGAAGTGCTACTTTATCGGCGAGAGTTAATAATTCTGTGGTAGGGTAGAGGTAAGCGCTGCCTACTGGAAATACAGGATTCTTGTGTAAAAGGACAAAGCTGTCACTTTGGTTTAGCGAATCAGACTATGGAATTGTTTTAATTGTTGTAACTAACGAAGAAACAGTGAAAAGAAAAATTGCCGATAATTTTTGTAAAGGAGGGGTAAAAGAGCAGGAGTGACATCGACAGTGCCGCGCTAGGATTGGATAGTGCGCTAGTCACGTGAACACAGAGTCAAGAGTGACGTAGAAAAGTGCCGCGCTAGGATTGGTTGGTCCGCGGACGAAGGGAATCGTTCTGATTGGTGTGTTAGTGTGAGTCGCGCTGTGATTGGTTGAAGTTCCGTACACGGAACAGTGCTGGTTTGAAGAGAAAAACCAATCGAAAACATGCCGTATTACGAGTATGAAAGGGAGAGAACGTCATGGACGACAAAAATTAAGAATTTCTTTAAGAAAGACAAAAAGGTTGTGACTAGAGAGGGACAAGTAATTCCTCCGCCGAAATCAGCAGCTTCACATATGATGCTGAAATATGGATATCATACATGCATATGGTTAGAAAATTGGGCAAAGTATACGAAGAATGATGGTGCATTAGCTTTCCCTGAGAATGGTTCATTTAGTGTAGCGGTTTTGCGAAATTTGCGAGAAAAGATGACAAATCTAGAACCTAGACCTAGACCGACACAGTTTGAAGCATTGACGGAATGGGAGGATGAGATGTATGAGCGAGAGAGATTCAGAGGTTTAAGAGATCATGAGTTTATGCCTGGAAGAATGTGGGGAATAAATCATGAGGATAGAATAAAACGATGGAGATGTGCTAACATGACAGGAGGTTTGTTTCCGGCTTTTACAGTTGAGGAAGAGACTAAGAGAAAACGTACTGAGAAAAAGAAACATATGGAGAGGGAAAAATATATGCATGAGAGTGAAACGGATGATGAATTGCTGGAAGATATTTTAAATAGAAATCCCCCTCCGTATCAGCAGAGTTCTACAGTGGTGACACCAAATGCGCCGCTAATAGAGACTGTGCGAAATAAAAGTCCGGTAAAAAGAATTGAAATAAATAGGTCACAAGATCAAATAAGAACTTCACAAAATGAAGGAGTAGAAAGTGACAATGCAAGTGAATTAGCAAGGACAACAAAAGAACTGACTGAGAAAATTAGGGAATTAACGAAAAACATGGAAGCTGTGACTGTACCTGTAACAATAGGTCCAGTAATACCAGTTTTTGAGAATCAGAAAATTGATGAACGGTCCTTAGTGATTCCTATGAGTTCACAATTTCAGAGAGAAAAAGAAAGGATGGAACCAAGTGCAAGTACAAGTAATTTGGCTAGTACTTACAGACCAAGTCCACCTACAAATTTGACTGTGAATGAGTGTAATGGTAGAAAAATGCATATGGTAACAGAATCTGCAACAGAGACTCCTGAAAAGAGTGGTAATTGGATAGAACTAAATAATACACCCATAGGTCCGACTCCTGATGAGTTAAATGAGTGGATGAAGGCATTTAAAATAAAAGAACCAGAAGAAAAACCATTAGATGTAATTAGGTTAAAGATTGACATGGAAGAATTAATTTTAGGGACGATTGGTACAGAAAAGCTAAAAAATTACCAGGATGATGAAATCATGTTTCTGTGCAAAAGTATTACATGGAGAGCTAAAAATTTACATGACAAACTAGAAGAGATAGCAAGTGAAATTGGAGTAGATTTTGCGAAAGTGAAAACATTGCAGAAACCGTACAGAGTAGACTTTTGTGAGAAAGATATTGAAAACTTGAACACAGCAGGAAGGCTGACACAGATAAAAGAGTTAATTGTTTTACTGAGAAAATGGGGTGATGTGGACAGATGGAAAGTTAGATGGACAAAAAAGAATGAGAAAACTACAGACAAAGCTTCTTTGGCTTTTATGATAACTGAAAAAGAACCTGTTGCAAGAGAATACCCTATGAGAGAAACTCCAGGTGGTAGTTATGTGCATGTTCCCTGGACTAGACAGGATATACTGTCATTTACAAATGAATTCCCGAAGCTGAGAGAGAAACCAGTTGAATGGTACCGACAAGTGGAGAGGTTTGTGAAGGTTTCAAAAGTGTTGTGGATAGATTTAGATGGATTGTTTGACATAGTGGTGCCAACTGATTTGTGGTCTGAGTGTAAAATTACAGTTGACTGGCCAACTACAGAATATCCAAGAGATCCTAAGACAGGAGCTCCAGGTCCTGAGGTGATGAGGAAGTACGATAAGGTGATTACCTTTTTGAAAAATAAGATTCCTCCTAAAGAAACAGATTGGGTAAAAATCGATAGAACTACACAGGAAAGTAAGGAGTCTGTACACGCCTATTATGAGAGGTTGTTGTTGGTTTTCAAGCAGTATAGTGGATATGAGGAGTTGAGTGAAAAAGATATGAGTCATTTCGTATACAGATTTGTGTTTGGGCTGAAACCAGAGATTAGTGAAATGATTAAACAACATATGATTAACTGGCAAAATGGCACGGTAGATGAGGTACTGAGGTATGCTAAGTATTGTAGTGATGATATTGAGAGTAGACAGCGTAAATTGAAAGAGAAGGCAATGTGGGCACAGGTGAAAGTGGCAGAAAAGCAAGAAGCTCAATTGGACAATAATAGTGGGAATGAAACAGGACAGAATAAATCGCGACCTAACATAGGTAAAGGGAAAGGTCAAGTGAGTCTAGAGGAGGCAAAGAAGAAATGGCCCTGTCATAATTGCGGAAAATTAGGGCATTGGAGAAACGAGTGTAAGTTCCCACCTAAACCTAATCCGGAAAATCAATCATTAACTCCACAGGTGCAGAATGAGGTAGTTGTTCAACAAGGTCAGGTGCCACAACCACCACTTCCCAACACTGTTAACCAGCAAAGATACAGTACAGAAACAGGATTCTACGGAGGAGAGCAGGTAACACAGTTGCCGCGAGCAGCTAACATTTCTCAGTATTGGTTGCGACAGAGTGAGGATGAGGCGGATGAAAGTTCCTGACGGTGCCTAGGAGAGGGAAAAGAGTGCGTACTTGGCGCAACTCTAGAGGTAGATCAGTCTGGTCCCTTTGTGGATGGAGAAGTGAATGGTGCAAATGTAACATTCCTTGTCGATACTGGAGCTACCCGTTCTACTGTTAGATCAGTGGAAATTCCAAACCTTCCTCTCTCAGGTGAATACATCCAAGTAGTAGGAGTAGCAAATCAGCAGATTAAAACACCACTTACTGAATTAGTGGAAGTAAAAATTGGTTCTTTTAGCAAAATGCATAGATTCGTAGTGTGCGATTGTAGTCCTGTAAATCTCTTAGGTCGTGACCTTTTGTGCAAAATGAATTGCACAATTTATTGTACACCAGATGGAATTGGATTTCAGACCCCAGATGAAGATGTATTGTATAAAGTAACATTGATGAATCAGGAACCTGAAATGAATGGTTTGTTTCCTGCATTTGATGCAGAAAAACTTCCAAAAGAACTGAAAAATGCAGTGAAAGAAAATGTGTGGGATTTTACAGGGGAAGATATTGGATTGATGAAAGAAGTAGATCCCGTAAAAGTAACAGTAAAAGAAGGAACAACTTACCCAAATACGCCACAGTATAAATTGACTCCAGAAATAATTGAAGGAATAACTCCTGTAATAAATAAAATGATCGAACAGGGAATTCTAAAAGAAATAATGAGCAGTCCATGTAATTCACCTATTATGGGACTGAAAAAGCCAAACGGAACATATAGAATAGTACAGGATTTGAGAAAGATCAACAAAATAGTTGTGCCTTGTTGTCCAATAGTGCCAAACCCTGCAGTAATTCTATACCAAATTCCACATGAAGCTGAGTGGTACACAGTGATAGATTTGTGTCACGCATTTTTCTCTATTCCTTTACATCCAGATAGCCAGCCATTATTTGCGTTCCGGTTCGGAGAGCGTATTTTGGCATGGTGCCGAATTCCTCAGGGGTATACAGAAAGCCCCTCAATCTTTAATCAGATTTTAAAGAAGTCCCTGGAAGATTTGAAAATGCCAGAAAAGTCAGTGATGGTGCAGTATATCGATGACCTGTTGGTGGCATCGAAAACAAAAGAAGCATGTGTAAGCGATACAATTGCTTTACTGAACCATCTAGAGAAAAGAGGACATAAAGTGTCCCCTTCGAAATTGCAATTTTGCCAAAAAGAAGTCCAATATTTAGGGCATAAAATTGAGAAAGGAGTGCGAAAGATAGCGACAGAAAGAGTAAAAATGATTCAAGGAATGAGAGCACCAATGACGCAAAGAGAGGTAAGAATGTTTCTGGGAATGGTTGGATATTGCCGACAATGGATAAGTGGTTTTTCCTTGATTGCTAAACCATTACAAAAACTGACCAAGAAGGATGTAAAAGACCCTTTTGAATTGAATGACGAAGAAATGAAATCTTTCAAAGAGTTGAAAAAGAAATTGTGTGAGGCCCCTGCTTTAGGAATGCCTGACTATGAAAAGGATTTTGAATTGTACTGCAGTGAAAGAGATGGATGTGCATTTTCAGTACTGGTACAAAAACATGGAACAATGAAGAGACCAATTGCTTATTTTTCAGCTGTTTTAGATCCTATAGCAAAAGCGTTGCCTGGATGTCTGAAAGCTGTTGCTGCTACTTGTGTAAGTCTGGAACAAAGTGAAGGTATAGTGATGGGGTATCCACTGAGAGTATATGTTCCCCATTCAGTAGAGATTCTTTTGACAAGAACAAAAACACAGTACATGACACATAGTCGGCTGACTAAGTACGAAAAAGTAATCTTGAGTGCAGAAAATGTGACCATAGATAGATGTATGAATGTGAATCCTTCGACATCATTGCCAGATGAAGAGAGTATAATTGAACAAGATGAAGTAGATCATGATTGTCTGAATGTGCTGGAATATTGCACAAAACCAAGAGCTGACATAAAAGATGAGCCTTTAAAGGAATCAGATTATGTCATGTTTGTGGATGGCTCATGCTTGAGAACGAAAGAAGGAGTTTTAAGCGCAGCTTACGCAGTGTGCACAGTGGCAACTGTGATGGAAGCGTCTTGTCTGAAAGGAATAAGGTCTGCCCAAGTTGCAGAACTGATTGCTTTGATTCAAGCATGTAAGTTGGGAAGAAATGTACGAGTTACGATTGTGACCGATAGCCAGTATGGTTTCGGTATCGTGCATGATTTTGGTCAGATTTGGTCACAAAGAGGTTTCTTGACGTCTGCAGGAACACCTATCAGAAATGGAGATTTTGTTAAGAAACTGCTTGAGGCGATACAGCTGCCTAAGCAGATAGCTGTAGTGAAATGCAAAGCACATAAGAAAAATGAAGATTACATAGCTGTTGGTAATAATTATGCGGATGAGATAGCCAAATATTGTGCAGAGAACATGGTATCCCTAAACAAGAATCGCGAAAGGGAGCATATCTCTTCTCCTTTGCTTTTTACTAACACTGTCGAGACATGGGATGAGGTGAGACAGTTACAGGAAGCTGCAAATGATGAGGAAAAAGATTACTGGATAAAAGCAGGATGTAGAAGACAAGAAAACAATGGTGTGTGGGTTTACAGAGATGAAAGACCAGTTATGCCTGATAGCATGATTGCAGACATGGCACGGATGTACCATGGACAAGCTCATATTGGGAGAGATGCAATGATCAGACTTTTTAGACAAACATGGTATAACCCAAAATTCAGAGCCATAGCTGAAAGTCTTTGTCAAAGATGTCTTATTTGTCAACAGTTTAATCCAGGAAGAAAGACAATAGTGAGTCTAGGAACAATAGGACGAGAAGGAGGTCCGTTCACTAGAATGCAATTAGACTTCATCGAAATGCCCCCTTGTAACAGACTAAAATATGTTCTAGTGGTCGTCTGTTTGTTTTCTCGTTGGGTGGAGGCATACCCCACTAGAAGGAATGATGGAATAACGGTAGCAAAACTTATGCTGCGAGAGTTCATTCCAAGGTATGGTTTTCCAGTCACGGTTGAGACAGATAGAGGAACACATTTTCAAAATGAGTTGATTCAATTAATTTGTGAAGCATTAAGTATTAAACAAAAACTGCATTGTGCATACAGACCAGAGGCTTCTGGGGTAGTAGAGCAAATTAATGGAACAATTAAGAACAGGTTAGGAAAAATGTGTCAAGCTACAGGACTCAAATGGCCCGATGCACTGCCCCTTGTCCTGATGACCATCAGAAGCATTCCTGAAAAGAAAACTGGACTTAGTCCTCATGAGGTGATCATGGGACGAGCAATGAGACAAGCACAAGTACCTGTCAACAAGTTATTGACTATAACTGATGATCTAGTACTGGATTATTGCAAAGGACTGGCTGATGTGGTGCGTTCTGTGTTTCATCAGGTTGGACCGGATGCGACCACTCTTGAAAGAAAACCAGCCCACGACTTGAATCCAGGAGACTGGGTCCGCATAAAAATCCACAGGAGAAGAAACTGTCTAGTTCCTCGCTGGGACGAGCCACGACAGGTAATCCTAGTGACAACAACTGCAGTCAAGTGTGCAGGAGTGAAGAACTGGGTCCATGCCAGCCACACAATTAGAGTTCAAGAACCTGCAGATCGACATGTGAGTCGACGTCTGGAAGTGTGGGATAAGAGTTCAGCGACTGGGACAGAAAGAATAAGAGAAAGGGTGCCAGAACTTGAAGATCGACCTGAAAGTCGACATCTGGAAACCCCAACTGCAAGCACCTCTAAAGAGGAAGAGGAAGAAGAAGAAGAAGAAGGAAGAATTACAGAAATTCCAGAACCTGAAGATCGACCTGTAAGTCGACATCTGGAAATATCTGACACGAGTTCAGGATCTGATGATTCAGTTGAAAACTGTGAAGAATTTCGAAGGAGAACTTGGGGATTTAAACCAA
This sequence comes from Calotriton arnoldi, assembly GCA_963921515.1. Lineage (NCBI taxonomy): Eukaryota > Metazoa > Chordata > Amphibia > Caudata > Salamandridae > Calotriton > Calotriton arnoldi. The sequence goes on from CAWUFW010000791.1 coordinate 2,956,847, forward strand.
TTAGAGAAGAGAATGAACAAGAAAATGATCTAAATGAGCAACCAAGTACAAGTTATGGTGGAAATCCTTCAAAAGTAATATTAATAGACAAAGTAGGGAAAGAGACAAATAAAAAGTTAGAAAATCGAGAAGAACCCCGAGGAGCAATAGGGACAGATAGTGAAACAAAAGAACAGGGAAAATTAGAAGCAGAGAGTGAGGAAAATACCAATTCGGAAGAACATCGAGGAGGGACAGTAATAAGGGAACACAAGAAGGAGAAGACAGATCCACCAGTAAGAGAAGATGAGATCATAAGTTTCAAAATAAGAGACAATTGTGAAAAAGTTGAAACAGAATCTGAAGAAAGTGGAGAAGAAGAGAAAACAAAAACTGAATCAAGAAAAAGAAACTGGAAATCAGAAAGAGGAGAAAAAGAAGGTGAAGCCAAAAGGCCAAGAAAAGGAGACAATTGGCCCAGCAACTATATAAGAAAATTGAGATACAGAATAATCAGAACAGGAGAAAAAAGTGCTGAACAGGTGAATGAAATAACAAGTCAAAAGGAACAAGAAAAGCCAAGTGGAAAACGACTGCAAAAGTCTAAAAGAACAAAGAAAGTGAATTCGAAGTACAAGTCACCTGAGTGGTTGTACATTGCTCTAACGGATTACAAAGAAGAAGGAAACACTCACGAGAACCCGAGACTAAGAAACCGAATGGGTAAAGGTGAGATGCAACAAACCTGAAGTGAAGACTTAAAGTGCTTCTGCCGGATGTGACAATTTTACTGGATATGACAAATCACCGGATGTGACAACGAAAGAATTCTGGAAAGAATTAAAAGAAAGTACCAAGCAAAGACTTTTGAAAGCAGAGTGGCATCTAAGTCATTTCTGAGGTGTAGTGACACAATTTTCTGAGATTTAACAAAAGATAAAAGCAAAATGGAAAATACTAGAGATAGAAGGGATAAATGTGAGTTTGTAAAAAGATGGTGTAAAATGTGCTGCTTTTGTACAGGTTTATTAATGACAGTATGGATAGTTTTAGCAATCACAATTCCTATTAGTATAGCTGTAATAGAAGCAAAGAATGATACTAAACCAGAAAAAGAAACTAATATTAAAGAACCAGTTATTTTAAGAAGTAGTGCAGAATTACATAAGGATAAGTCAGTAACAGACTTTTCTAAAAATGTTTTTACAAAATTGTTGTACGAATATGTAGAGACAATGGATGTGAGAGATTGTTATGTTTGTATGCAGTTGCCTGCATCAGTGTCAGAAGGTGTGACTTATCATCACCTACCTCTAACTTATGGAATAACCTGTAGTGTCATAGCAAGTTTATTTTATAAAACAGGTAGATTAGAGTTTTATTACACTGATATAGATAAGATTTTTGCAAATGTTCCTGTAGTTCCAGAACTTAACAAAGTAAAACAAGCAAAGGTTTTAGGAGAATTCTTTTTAGAGCATAGAATTTTAACATTAGAAGAAATAGCTAAAAACAACCTTACCTGTGAGTTAAAGAAAGAAGAAAAGGTATTTTTAGAAATGGTTGAAGAAAGAAGAATGAAATTTCAAAGAGAAGCAATAAAAGAGAAAGGAACACATCTATGGACGTTTGAGGAAGGAAATCATGAAGGGAAAAAGATAAATGCAGCAATGACATTAGATTGGCCGCAAACAGGAAAGTTGTGTATTAGGAGAAATAAGACAGTCTATGACAATTATTTTGTAGGTTCCAGTATCTGCCATGACAATTATCAAATTTTGGGAGGTTGGGGATTCAAAGGTGGAAAAGATCCAATATTTCCAGGTATCTATTATATTTGTGGGAATAGAGCTTATTACAGGTTACCGGACCATTGGTATGGAACTTGTTATGTAGGCCTGGTCTTTCCAAAAATCTTTCATATGGACAGAGAAGAAAAAGGAACATACAAGATGATTAATAGCTTTACACGTAGAAAGAGGGAAAGTTTTTCAGAAATTGTAGGTGATATTTTTGGAGCATTAATACCAGCAGTGGGAATATCTTTGAATGCATTTAAAATTCGGAAGTTATCCACAGTAGTAGATCGTTTGTCTACAGATACTGCGGGAGGGTTCTTGATGGTAAATACCGAAATGGTTGCCATGAGAGCTATGGTGATGCAAAATCGGCTTGCCCTTGATATTCTTTTGGCAAAAGAGGGTGGAGTTTGTGGAATGCTGAAAGTCCAACATTGTTGCACTTACATTCCTGATAAAAGTGAAAATATACAAAAGTATATTACAAATATTACAAATTTGCACAAAGAACTAGTTCCACTGGAGGTTGAAAGTGTCCTGGGAAAACTTGGTAGAGGGTTTTCTTCAGTAGCAAATTGGTTAACAAGAATGAGTAGACTAATGATAGGGAAAGTTATAATAATAGCAACTGTAGCAATATTGTTAGCCATGGTGTTGAAAATTGTAATAACGTGTATAAAAAGAAAAGTAAGACAAAATAAGATAAAAAGAAATAACAGAATAATGAAAGAGAGAGAGAGAGAAATGGGTGAAATTGAGTTAGAGAAAATGAAAGAAAGCATGTATAAAGAGACAAGAAGACAAGATGAAATGGAAACAGATGTATAACTAACAAAAAGCAAAAGGATGAAAGACATATGCTGCCTGAAAAAGAAGTATAACTTGGGTTTTATGTGGTGATTTAAAAATCACCAAAGGGGGAGTTGATGGAGCAGAGAAAATAAAAATTTTTTAACCCCTAACAAATTTTATAAATAATTAATAAAATGTTCGTTTAAATGTATTAATCAACAATGTACGTGAGGGAAGGGTAACACGCAAGTATATGGGCTGAATAATCTATTAACAAATGTCTGTGTGTCTAATTATAACATAAAATAATTGCGTACTAAATAAATAATAAATGCATGATTTGTGCTTCATAGAATATAAACGTGACGTTGCAAAAACAATAGTGATGGTAAGTAAGGAACAGCTTAAATGTTGCTTTCTGCTAGGTAATAACTAATTGGGGTACGTAGATGACGGGAGGGAAACGAAAAGGCTATGTTTCTCTATTTTAATTATGTTTTGTTTATTTCTAAATAGTGCTTCTAAGTATAAACGAGTGGCGATATAAAATGGCTGCCGGTTATTAGAGTGCGCATGTGCTGGGAAAACGCGTGACAAGGGAGAAAAAGTTGGAGAAAGGCTAACCACGTGATGATGCTGAGAGGCTAGGATGCAAGAATGGTCAAGGCTGATGTGACCTAATTGAACTGATAGTGTGCCGTGGTGATCAGCAAAGAGTCGTGGGAAACCGTTTTAAGAGAAAGGACAATGCCTGCAGAGTTCTCGAATGTATCGAAAGAAGTTACAAATGTACTGATCGAAGCGGATGGAAACATGTCTTGAACTGTGAGAAAGGAAATGAACATATACATTCCAAAAGAACAAGCTGGATCCGGGAGAACTTGATTAAGAATGAATAGATGAAATGAGTGAACCAATGAAAGAAAAGCGCGTTATTAATGTTGCAACAATTTAGTTAGCAAAGTTAGAATTAGGGTATAAGAAGGCCTACTCTTAGTGGGAGGGGTAGTCGCAGTCAGAGTCGGTGTTGGAGTTGGTGGCTTCCAGTGCTTGGTGATCCAGATCGATCCATTTTACTGAGCGGGAGATGCTGAAAGACTGTTAGATGAGACGGGTTGCGGTAGCTGATGCTGACGAGCTGAAGTTTCTGTTGCTGTCTTATTTTTCCAGTTGAGTATGAGAATCAGGTTATTTTTAATTCTTAAACTTAGGTTAGAAATCATTAGGCTAAATTAGGAAAGATAGGCAGGTAATTAGGGTTTTGCTTCATGACAAAATTTCCTTTCTGCAATAAAATTGATTTTGCTTAATAAATATTTGAATTAATAATGAATGAATAATTGAATAAAAAGTCTAAATTCTTTCTCATGCTTTTAAAATTATATAAAATTTAAGATTCTTAAATCAAACGACTCAGTGGTTATTTTACTAAATGATTGTGACACTGGTAATTGGTTATTGTGATTTAGCTGGTCTTAATCACTATAAACTGATTTCTTACTAGATGATCCATCGACAAAACAATGAGCAGGAATATCTTAAGAAATAACTAAGAAAGCGATAGGTTAAGGTAATAAGGTATCCCGGCTCCTTCCAGCGGTACATAAATGATGTTTTTCATTTAGTTCTCATGTTTCTCCTAGGAGTATAGAATTTCGTAAAGGTGTAGAGGAAATCCAGGTGTGTGTGTGTGTGTGTGATAGGCGATGTTATGGGCCCCATCGTCATGTGGATGTGAGAAAATATAAGTCGCCCCTGGATGACCGATAAGTGACCTAGGAGGAAAATAGTTTTTATTGTACGCGCTGCATCAGGAGCCATATAGGTGCTTTTGCACCGTTACCCGTGTAGTTGATCGGTGTCCTCTGTGATATGTTCAGTGAGCACATTTTCAAAAAGAATTCTGAGACGTAAATTTCGCATCAGTCTGAACAGACTGATCTCAAGTTCAAGACTGTTGGTCCGGCTGGTAGGAACAAAAGATGTACCTTTCTGGAGGGTGTTAATTTCCATAAGATTTAGTTGATAAGAAGAGATGTTGATCACTAAGTTGTTAGATTCTATGTTTTCTTCCCTTTGAGTCTCTTGCTGATGGTCGATTGACTCCGGGTTTCTTTCTCCCATTCTTTTTCTTTTGCTCCACCGGAGTCGTCTTTGTCCTTTGAGCCTTCTTCCAAAAAAGGAACACCAGAAAGTTGTGGGACTACTGTGCTGGTTGAAGGCAATATTTCGATAGCAGTACGGGATTTCCGTGTGTTGTCACTGTCCGATGATGATGTCTCAGTCTCAGTGTGCTGGCTATAAGGTTTGTTCTGCTGGCATCTAGCGTAGACTTCTGTCCACGAGTATACCTCACCCAGTTTGTAATCGATGGTGTCACGCTTGTATTTGCGGATCTTTCTTTCATTAATTTCTTGAGTGTATTTCTCCAATTGGGTGTTAATGTCTTCCAGTGTCTTGGTTCAGTCTTCAGTTGTCATGATTTCGGATAGTTCAGATTTGACATGAATGATTTCTTTGGATAGATCCTCTAAAATTTTAGAAAGTGCTTCAATGATGAGTAGAATTAAATCCAGGGAGCACTTGTTAAGTATGGCATACCATTTCTCAATGAATCGTGGGCTGTTTTTGCATAGTAATGGTTTTAGAGGAATGGGCAGTCCCCTCGGAATTCTTTGTGCGCGGTGGTATCTGATAAGCGTGCTAGCGTGCAGACGTTGGTTGATTTCTCTTTTGGTTAAATATAAGAGCTGTCTGATATTACTCTCTTTATTCCGGGTGTTAGTAGTTGGTGTGGTGTCCTCTTGTATCAGTGCATATATTTTGTTAGCATCTTCCTCTGCGAAAGCAAATGTATCGGCTCTTAATTCAGTGAGGTTTGAAATGTCTTCATAAGCCATGTTGATCAGTGAGTTGAGGTGTGCAGTGTTCTGAGATCAAAAACATATAAATAGTCATAAGTTGATAGAACACGCACTACGGTTTTGGTAAATCTCAGGTGTGGAGTTGTCGCGTGCCTCAGGAGTATCACTCTCTGATCAGTGAGTGTGATGAAGATAAGCAATGGATAGTGTCTCCTAGCAAGGAGGCGTCCCCCTGAGCACAGCAGGTCCCACTATATGGTGGGTATAGCAATCTTCAATGTGAATGTAGTAACAATAAAGCAGCGGAGTTGTAGCTTGTTAAAGCTGTTTATTCGTACTTCGATATTATGACTTCATATCGACAGCAATTGTCCTCATCATGTATTTTGAGGACAAAAACTCGTAAAAGGTGAGAAACCATCACCTTTGACCCGAAATATCTTTGCTTTTTCTATCCTTTAGACAATTTTCCCCTGACGAAGGGCGTTTAATGCCCGAAATGCATCGGGAGAGATGTTCGAATTGCATAACGGTTTAATGCATTACAAGATGAAAATTGCTGTCGATATGAAGTCATAATATCGAAGTACGAATAAACAGCTCTAACAAGCTACAACTCCGCTGCTTTATTGTTACTACATTCACGTTGAAGATTGCTATACCCACCATATAGTGGGACCTGCTGTGCTCAGGGGGACTCCTCCTTGCTAGGAGATGCTATCCATTGCTTATCTTCATCACACTCACTGATCAGAGAGTGATACTCCTGAGGCACGCGACAACTCCACACCTGCGATTTACCAAAACCGTAGTGCAAGTTCTACCAACTTATGACAAACCAGAATATCGACAACACCTTACGAAGTATGATACCCACCAGACAGCCCACTCCTCTCCTCGTTCCCCCTCCCAGACCAATGTCAGTAATGCTATAATCCACTACACATGCCTCCATCCTAGTATTCATGCTTCAGCGACCACCCACCTTCTCTCCCCAGGCCCTCACAGAGTTGTTACCATTTAGTTTCTACTACACTGCCTCTAACTGCATGCAGATACAATGCGTATATTCGTATTACATGTCTTCATATGCTAACTATGGAATGTATTCAAGTGGAATAGATGTATAACTTCCAGTATGTTTATTTTGAACTATGAGCACATAGTTAAAAATCAATAAATTAAGTTTTAAAAGAAAAAAGAATCAGTCATACCACTAGAAAACGCACATTAAAGTTACATTTTAGGACAGACGGTTATGTATGGTAAATAGTTCACATCCATGGTACACATCTGAATATACCTGAGTTGATATGTATGTCATATTGATGTGGTCTTACATTTTCATTATTTTATTTACAAATGAAATACTGAAAAAAATTTATTTTTGTGTGTTCTTTTGCCCCCAGATTTATTTTTAATGAATGACCCTACATTGCAACCATTTTGTATCTCGGGCCAGCGAAAGGTTGCTAAAAAGCCTCTCACTGTGCTTTACCCTAAATAAAATGACTGAACGAGAAGCACAAATTGTCCTGCCAGACATTTCTGTAGGACCTCTTTAGAGATGCAGATGGACCATGTAAGTGTAAGTGGCCTAAAATTCAAATACCCATTGTGGGATGAAGCACGTCTTTTCACAATCCAAATGTGGGAGTCAACCCATGTTAAATGTGGTGTCAGACAACGATAGTGATAACCCGCTGAATTACATGGTTTTTGATAGGTAAGGTCTACAATGTATCCTGCTCAACAAGACACCATAGCAACATAGCCTGCTCTTGAGAACCATACCTGTTGTTAAAGACTCTGAGTTCGAGTTATAAGCCTGAGTGGGCTTTTAATAAACAATATAGCCAGAAGCTGAAGGGCTATAAGACTATTAGAACATTTTGCGCATTGCGAATAGAATGTTTTAAATTAAAATCAGGGAGAAACAGAAAGACAAACATGTTAATTTTGGAGCAGATGGCCTAGTCCTGAGTCACTTCATTGTCTTTAATGGAGCTCTCAAGATTCTAATGGTCTACAACTCTAGGGGGCATATTCACAAGGACTCATCGCCGATTTATCGCCACCTCAACGCAACAAAAGTGGAGATAGATTTAACTCCCCATTCACAAGCGTGTGCAAACTGCAGACATAGCCAGTATTCCCGCGATAACTTCCCCCAAATTTATCTCCATGGGTGACACCACCAACTAACCCTAATGAGATGCAGAGTAGGCATTCCCGTGCAAAAAAACACCACTACACCACTTTCACAACGAACTGCCAGATCTGCGATGTGAGTCAAAACCACGCTATAAGCCGCGGTAGCAGCAGGTATTTAACGCCTGCCTCTTGCTGGTGTAAAGCAGGACGACTACCTGCAGCAGGCAACGGAGCCGCGCACACAAACACACCCAAAGAACAACCGACGCCATGGAGCTACTCATCATGCAGCTCGGAGCCCCAACAGGGCCACAACACATACCGCCACCACCCCCAGGACCGCCACCACCCCCAGGACCCGGACCCGCACCCCCCCCGGACCACCACAGAGGCAGCGCAGAGTAAGACAGCGGACATACCAAAAATGCACCAGTCTCACAGACCTAACGCCCAAGGAAGTCATTGCCCACTACAGGCTCAAAAGGACAACCATCCTCCGCATCATGACCCACATCGCCCACAGGTTGACGGTCCCAACACAGCGGACCACCAACATCCCTCCGCAGACAAAGCTGCTTGCTATGCTGCACCTGTTGGCCTCTGGTACCTTCCAACCAACAACTTCCAGAGTCGGAGGAGTCTCACAGCCAGCCCTATCAAAGTTCATCACACCTGTCCTGGATGCCATCATCAGCTTCATACCCCAGTACCTTCACTTCCCCCTCACTGCGCAGGAACAGCTGGAGACCAAGCAAGGCTTCTACGCCATTGCTAGCTTCCCACACGTGTTGGGGGCCATTGACTGCACGCATGTCCCACTTGTGCCCCCTGCGGATACTGCACACCACTACCGCAACAGAAAGCACACGCATTCCATCAATGTGCAGGCAATAGTGGACCACCGGGGAATGTTCACCAATGTCGTCGCAAACTACCCAGGCAGTGTGCACGATTCCTACATCTTCCGACAGTCCATCATCAACCAGCGCTTCCAGGATGGCACCAATGGAACTGGACTGCTCGTTGGTAAGTACCAAATTTACACACCACACACCTCAAAGCCACCATCACACAACGCACAACTGTGGGAATGCACACGTGACCAAACCACATACAACATGTCAATCAACATGCCCACCTACCAGACACGACAACACAACTCCATTGGGATCCTGGGCTTCCCATGACACAATCCAGCTATATCATGGCACCACAGCCACACAACAGCTGAACGTGTGGAGATGCGGAAAGCAGGCATGTGCGAAGGATGCAAGTGACCCATGAATTGGAATGTACACAACGACAAGTGAGGCGTGAATGTGCTGGACAGACCTGGGTATGTAAACCACAGATATGTCCATACAGACATCAACTGCTGGTGTCTGGAGAGAAGTGAACAGTGGACGCAACCATGTCACCCCAGGCCGTGGGTCAGATCGCGGAAATGTCGCTCGCTGTGTCCCCCCCGTGTGCGTGAGCGTAGTGGGTTGTCCCGGATTACGCCAGGCCTGCGCAGGGGTGTGGACAAAAACCCTGTGGCACATAGCATGGTGCTCTCCCGGAAAGGCCACCGTCACTGCCAGGGCGGTGCCTCTCAGTCCACCACGAGGCCGACACCGTGAGCAGCGGGGCCTGCGAGCCTGTGCACCTGCTGCACCCCAGGACGCTGATACCCAGACCAGGCCTGCCCGCCCCAGCGCTCCAAGGCCGCACTGCCACCTGCCGACACCGTCGTATGTCAAAGAGGGCCCACCACGTGCCAGTGCTAGCTCCAAGACCCATGCCCGCGACCTTGGCAGCCTCCTCAGGCCATCGCTGTCCTCCGTGACACAGGCCCCCGGGAGTCCTCATTCGTTGACATACTCCACCGCTGCAGCCGGGCTACACTGCAGTCCAGTATGTCCCACATCTTGAACTGAGTCATCATGAATCAATGGCAGAGTCCATGCCAGTGTACGCAGGGTGAGGAGTGAGAGGAAGATGCGTCTCAGTCCGGTGGAAACACGGATCACCGTTAGGGAGGAGGTCAACCAGTAGCAAGGACTGACCTGGTGCCACTAACCCTGTGTGCCGTGAGTGACCGTCAGCCTCCGGCCGAACATCGTTGGTGTCTGAGCCTGTGGCCTGGGGGTTGTCATCAGCAACGGGCAGGTACGGACTTGGTATTTGGCATGAGTCTGTGGCATTCATATCCGCCATGTTGCCGAACACAGCTGGCATGTGCCCTCTGCTTCATGCCCTGGGGGTACACCTCCCATTCTCCCCAGAGACACTCCGCGGAAACCACCTCTGATACATACGAGACCCTGCTCTGCCCTCATGACCCTACCCCAGTCTCCCGCAAGTCAGCATCCCATGGCGGTAGGCCCGTGTCGGCCGCTGTGCATCCGGGGCCACTAACTCTGTGCGACTCAAGTCATGCTCCCTTGTTGTTCGGACATTGCATTTCTGAGTGCCTGATGACTGTTGGAGTTGTTGCCAGCACCAGCTACTCCCTGCGGGCTGGCTTACACTCACCCCACACACAGCCAGCACATGCGTCACTGGACTAGTGGGCCTGCCATCACATCATGCCGAACCAAGTATTGACTCTTTTCTCTCTGCACTGTCACAGGTGATCAAGGATATGCACTCTGCCCTTGGATGATGACACCCCTCCGAGACCCGAACACACCCGCCCAGAGGCAGTACAATGCGGCCCACATACGCACCAGGGGCATCGTTGAACGCACATTTGGCGTGTTGAAGTCACGTTTCAGATGCCTGGACGGCACAGGTGGAAAGCTCCTGTACAGCCCAGCCATTGTGTGCAAGATGATCGTTGCATGTTGTGTGTTGCACAACATCTGTGTATGCACCAATGCCCCATGGATCCAAGTTCCAGAAGTACCGGACGATGATGAGGACGATGGGGCAGGTGGCCCACATCCCACTGCAGCTGCGGCAGGAATGGCCCGTAGGAACACCATCATTAACAATTTCTTCTCATGAGCACGTCACATTGTGGCCGCCCCTGGCCATCATGGGACAGTACAAAATGTCCACAAGCACATCATGTCTGAATAAATATTATTTGCAGGTTTCAGGTTGTACTTGTACATTGTCATGTCACAGTTTCCTGCTGTGCCAGATGTGATTGGCCATGTTGTGCACATATGCAGCACCAGTTGTGTCCTGTGTTCTGTTGTGGAGGTGATGCTGTTTGTTCCAGGATGTTGTCAATGTCAAGGTGCACTTATTCTTATGTGCGTATGCTGCACTGTGGGTGAGTCGCTCCTGCGGCTCTGATTTGGCTGCCACTTATCCCTTTCATGGGGTGTGCCTTTCAGTTCTGTGCTTCCACAGTGATAAGATGTTGCAGACTTGGGTAACTTGTGCTCTTTGTCGAGTTGTGGCTCTTGGGTATGGTCTGACCGCAGATGTGTTGTTGACGTCAGGGGTTGTTTGTGCAGGTGGTTGTGTCCGAGTGTGACCTGCTCCTTTTCGGTTGTGGTCCGCACCCAGCCACCTCAGTGTCGTGCCGTGTACATTGTCATGATGATTGGCCTGCAGCCTAGCTACTCGTCATGTGGTGTCTCTTGCATTGTCAGTGTGGCTCACGTATGTGCATGTTTGCTGTGTTTCGCACGTGTGGATGTGTTGGTTGTGTGATTGTTGATGTGTTGGGTGGGTGACCCTTTGGGCACCTGGTGTATGTGGGACTACTTTAACCCTGGGCGAAGCACTACGCTACGCTCGCGTAGTTTGCGAAGTTTGCGCTACTTCGCACAACGCGAATTGCACGTAGCACAGTGCAAACATGCGTAGCGTAGCGTAGTGCAGCGGTCATTTTTTGCTTGCTCGCGGTCCTCAACGTCAAGTTGGCGACCGCGAGCAAGAAAAATGACATCCCGGCGAGACTTTTTCCTCGTTCGCGATCAGCAACATCATTTTGCCGATCGCGAGCGTGGAAAATAAACCTCCCAGCGAGATTCTCAACGCGGGGAGGTCAGGTTTTTCATTGCGAGTGGTCGCGTATGCTCGTGACCGCTCGCGATGAGAAACTACCAGTCCGCGTTGAGAAAGCTGCCGCTCGAGTAAAAATCTACTCGAGCGGCAGTAAAAGACAGCTCGCACTTTGCAAGATGCCGTTTTCAATGATTGCACAGTGCGGACAAGCATCCGGCACTGTGCAATCATTGTGAACAGTGCACTACGCAGTTCGCGTAGTGCTACGCATAGCTCGCGTAGTGCGAACTGCACTTTGCGTAGCTTCGCGTAGCGCTACTTCGCGAACTACGCCCAGTCTTAGACTACTTGGTGTTTGTGTGTGTGCTGAGGTGTTCCCATGGGATCAGGGACATGGTCCTGAGTCATTGTGGGTGTGCAGTGTGCTCTGCTGGATTGTGCATGTGTGCCATTGTGCCCATCTCCCCCATCCCCCCACCCCCTGGTCAGTACGCACCCTGTTGATGTGGTGTCGGGTCATGTTGGGCAGTGTTCAGATCCCCAACTCCTGTCACCATCTCCCGACTTATGACTGTGGCCACCATCTTCTCCATGTCATTCAGCTCCTGGTGTTCTGCTGGCCCCCCTCCTCCGAGGTGCGTTGCTGCTTTCGTGTTGGCAGCAAGTTTCTGCTTGGTTTTGCCATTCACATCTGTCCTGCGCCTCTTGTCCTCTTCTATTGTCCTCCTCAGCGCTGTGACGGTATACACATGGTCCGAGAGGGTGTGCCATCTTTGCCTCTTTGTTGCCAATGACACGTTGGAAGTGACGTACAGTTGGTGGTGGTGTTCTATCTCATCCGTGGCGATAATCGGGTTTTCCTGGGGACTGTACCCCGTCTTCCTCTTCCTCTTCTCATTGCCCTTCCACGGGCCCTGGATTCCTGGGTGTTCCTCCGTGGGGATTGTGGGGTTCATGTTGTCCTCTGCAGTCGGTCGGGTTCATCCGTGGTACTCCGCAGTTGATTTCCTTTTTAGTGGCATTTTCCGTATGCTGTTCTTGTGCTTTTTCCCGCATTACACGTGGGTATTGCTGGCCTCTCGCTGGTTAGCACTGTTTTCTTATCGCGTTTGGGCACATCGCGTCTTTTTATGCGTTGGGTTTGTGTTTTTATCGCTGTCGCGGTGGTTGTATCGCGGAGTTTGGCCGCGGTTTCGGGAGGCTATCGCATGGTACCGCCGTGTTGTGAATTCCACGTTAACACAGGGTTATTTTCCCGCGATGGACTGCGATCTGTAAAGTTGCGTTAACATTTTTTGGAGATGTTTAGCACATGTTCTTGTGAATATCCCCCCAAGAGTGCAAAGCAATATAAGGGTTCAGTTCTCTAATGTCTGAACATAAAGGGCATATAAAAAAGGAAGCTGTTACAATTTAGCTGTAAATAAGCTGCACCGTGTTCTAACAAGGCACTTTGACAGCTCTAGCTATGAATCAAATAGAAAGTTAATTCAGGTGTTCGAGGTTTTGTACAAGAGGATGATTTGGGTGTTGTCTGTGTAGGATATAACTTTGATTCTGTGGATGCGAATGATGTTGGTGAGTGTGGCAATGTAAGCTTTGAACAGGGTGGGACTGAGCGATGATCCTTGTGGAACTCCACATATGAGTTTGGCGGCTGCCTAGGTGAAAGCAGTCACGTTGACCGACTAGGTGCGACATGTGAGGAAAGAGCAGATTCAGCTGAGTGCTGAACCCTGAATGGCAGTATAGTGTAGGCTTTGAATGGGGATGGGTGGGAGATGGTATCTAAGGCAACAGATAGATCCAGAAGGTTGAGGGCCGAGGTACATTCTCTGTCCATGATCAGCCGGATGTCGTCAGTCACAGTGATGACGGTGTTTCGGTGTTGTGGTTGCGTCTAAAGCCAGATTGTGGGGTGTCGAGAAGGTTGTTCTCATTGAGGTCAGTGGCTAGATGTTTGCAAATGATCTTCTCCATTACGTTCACTGAGTGTTCCAGTGTTCACTGAGGGTTCCTTTAGGAGAGGGAGATCTGTGAATTGTTTCCAGGTGTCTGGGAAGGTGGCAGCATTGACAGAGTCATTCAGGATCAGGGTTAGGGTTGAACTGATGGGGTCCGGTCCTTTTCTGAATATGTGATGAGGGCACAGTCCAATTGTGCTCCAGAGTGAATGGTACACATGATCACTAGGGCATCTTGAATGGTGAAGGTGGGCCAGGTGGTCATAGTGGATTAAATAGTGGACTGCCAAATTCAAAAGGATCTTGTAGCTCACTGACCTCCATTGTGTGCAGTAAGGGATGGGAAATTCATTAAATTAGATGACACTAGCAGGTTAGCCCAGTCCTGTGTTTATTGCACTTATGAAGGGAAATGAGACACTTTTCACGACAAAACCTCAAAAGGAGAAGCCTGGCTGTCTGGGTTAGCAAATATGTTCCAAAAAAAAGAACACCATGGGAAATCATTTTGAAGAAAGCCACGCCAGGACAGCTTGGTACCTCACACCAAAAGAGTGGTACAGATAAGTGTCCAGGAGGGGGAAGCTTGGTTTTGATCAGTAGTGGGGTGCACTTGTTTAAGATCGGCAGGCTTAGATTGTGGCTTCTAGAGCTGGAGGAGGAGAACCTGACTTTTTATCTCAACAGCCAAATTAGAAACCAAACATAGTGCTTCAAGGAATAATTTTTTCTTTCAAACAAAGGAAGTACTAAAAAAGCAAGGTCGGGATTGAATGAAAATGTTACTTTCACGGGTTTAGGGAAAAGCACTTATCAGTAGCGAAACACTTTTACTTTAAGGCCCCTAGTACCTTGAAGTGAGATTTCTGTTTGAATTGAAGCCAAGTAAAAGAAGACTGCTGTTGGGGCACACTCGCCTGCATAGGGAAGGGCCTGATAATTGAACTCTGCCTGTATTTGTCTCCCAAGATATGAATGGTATTCTTGAGGGCTAGAAGGTTTGGCTCTTGATGATTTACAAGACTAAAGAAATCCATGACATCTTAGCAAAAGAACCAGAAGGTCTAATAGAGACTCGACATTTAGCTATGGTTCTTGAGGGAAGTAGACAGTAGCCCACCTATGACTTTAAAAACATGGCCTGCTGCCCAAGGAAGTACCAGGACTGGACTTATAGAACTTTTGCTGAACCTTCTGCAATTCTGTACATCTGTTTTCATCAAATCTTCTAAACCATTCTGCCATTTCATTGTCTCCATTAAAGTTCTCATTTTAACTTAAATAGTTTTGGAATTGTATTGTATTTATTCCAAAACTATGATGTTATTTGGCCCCTTTTGATACCCCACATGCATTTTACCTTGGAGAAGTATGTCCAGGCAACCAATGGCAAGCCAGAAATTCCTGAAAGAATCCACATTTTCCTGTTAAATGCTAGATTGCTTGACTGCCGCAGCGCAACCAAAACACATCAGGAAAGAGGCCTCTCTCTCATTAATATGAATGAATGAATGATGCAACTTATAAAGCGCACAAATACCCAGAGGGGTCTTGGCGCTAGACAGAGCAAAAAGGAGCAGATGCGAACTAAGTAATGTCAATAAAGATCATTGCTAAATAACCAGGTTTTGAGGCTCTTCCAAAAAAAACGAGAGTGAAGATGCTGTTTTCAGTTCACGTGGCAAACGGTTCCAATGAAGAGCCATAATTCTGAAAAAACTTCTTCTCCCCCAGGTGGCGCGCCTGAAGGAAGCAACCCTCAAGAGACTGGCTGAACATGAACGCAACGTTCTACCTGGAATATACCACATAAAAATTTTCTTGAGGTAGGCTGGAGCTTTTCCATGCAATGTTTTATAAGCTAAACAAAGAGCCTTGAAGGTAATGCGATGGCAGACAGGGAGCCAATGCAGTTATTTAAAAAAATATCAATCCAGTTTCTTAGAAACACTGCCTGAAAGATGGGGCACCCGCGTTTAAACACCATAGTTAGGCCCAGATTTGCCATTATTTGGTACAACACAGCAAGACAACTTGCTTTGCTGAAACAAATGGAGAGAGCAATATTTAGTAATATATGGCACATTCCTAATCTCTCTCTGCGCCAAGGCACACAGTGCAGCCATAGTGCACGGTTGCCTGTGATACAAGCAGGATTGTTTTTGTGCATGAAGGGAAACCTTGCTGCACAAAAACAATCCTCAGAGGCATTTTACTCTTTCTTTTTATGCAGCCCACATGGAAAGAGGAAATAACGAGGAGAAATAAAATAATTTCTCTTTGTGACACCACTTTTTTTGGGAAGGCATACCATTTTTACACATTCCCAGGCTTACCGATCTTAGTAAATCTGGGAATACGCCAAAATCAATGGATGGGTGCTAGGGACGTAATGGCAGCACAAGGACTTCGTAAATCCGGGCCTTAGTGTCTATAGCACTACACTCTTCAATTACGCGTGTGGAGTGCTGCCTCTGAAAGAAATTGGGGAATGTTTGTTTTATTAAGCAGGTGAATAACTCTCAGGAGTTCAGGCACTCCATAGTCTGGGTTTCCCGGAAACAGGGCCTGATTCACAAAGGTAAAGAGACACTTTTGTGTGAGTTTACGATTATTTGCTATTCACACAAATATTTTACTAGAAGTTTCTTTACAGCTGCAGAGTCTCCGCACATAGAAATATAGGACCGTCCTATCTTTTTATGTGCAGAAACTCCACGAGTGGAAAAGATACTACTTTTAAAATACCTTTGTGAATAGAAATCAATCTGTTTACCTTTGTGGATCTGGCCTTAAATTGGTAGAAAAGAATGCACCTGCAGCCAGATATTATCATTGCAGGCCATGATTTATTGGACATGGCAATTTTATTTCAAGCAACACATGTCTTTATTTTTCTTTGTCTTCTGCTTTAATGCAAACTCTTGGAACATTAAATGGGATCTATGTTCAATCGAATTATCTGCAGTACCTACATTCAATGGAATAATTTTAGTAGGGCTTTCCCATTTGTAGCCTTTACCTTCTTTTCACCTGCTGTGAAGCTCTTTTCTGTTTAACACGCCACTAACAAACTAAAATGTCTATGTTTTACTTCTCTGAATTCAGAATAATCTTCCTTAGTGGACGGTTCTTTGGGGTACATTGCTAGAGAGCAAAGCTCTTAAAACAATCACGCACAGCACCCTATCTTGTACTCTGTGCTCTGATGTAGCACTTTCCTAACATGGGTATGCAGGTTGGCTCTTTTGGAATCAGGGAGACTTTACACGTTGTTTGATGGTGAGATATATATATAAATATATATAATATGTATATTACCTACTGGTGGTCACCAGTAGGTAGTTATAGTTAGGACCTAGTTTCCATAGGAAAAGCGTTTTTTGATTTGCCAATATCTTTGGCGCCGGTCGACGAATGTTTGTGAAATTTTCAAAACTAATGGGGCGCTCCGGTCAGCTCCTGTCTTTGAAGTTTCGGGGTGATTCGTCAAGCGGGAGCCGAGGAAAAAGTGGGGTCCCAAAACGTGTTTTCTCCATGTTAATTTACATAGGAAACTTTAGACAAAGCTACAGCCCGAACTGCTGAACGGAATTACACCAAATTTGGCAAAAATGTAGGTCTTGGTCTAGTAAGCGTGCTTTTTTTAAATGGTGTAAATCCGTTCTGTAGTTCCTGAGAAATTAAAAAAATAAAAATATCGATATCTGAGCACCGAGGAGGATTCGCAAACCCTTCAGGGCACGAGCTTCACTGTGATTGGCTGTCAACACTCCAAACCAGGAAGTGTTGGCAGCCATCTTGTGACTCGGTAACCGAGTCACAAGAAAAAGGGTGAAAAAAGATGAAAAACAAGAAAAGGGGGCAGGGTAGGCACACTCCCTAGGCCTGCTCAGGGGGTCCCACAAGGACCCCCAAGCCCTAAAAAAGCACTTTTTTTTTAAACGGACGAATTTACGCTGGGTACGCGAATCCATCTGGAATTTTTTTTTAAAAACGAAGCGCGGGCTCCCGCACTTTGTTTTCTAAAAGCCCCCGGGTGGGCCAGGTCCCAGGGGAAATGTCTAATTAATTAGCGGAGGCCAGCCACCTCCCCAGGGCTTAGTTAATTGTATGCAGGGGCACGCAGCCCCCCCACAGCCCCGGGGACCGCCACCTCCCCGGGGCTAGAACAACAAAAATTGCGTGGGGGGGTCCCAACCCCCCTCACGCTGCCCCGGGGACCGCCACCTCCCCGGGGCTTTATTATAATTGAGTTGGGGGGCCTCATTGGCCCCCCAAAGCCCCAGGGATCACTACCTCCCCGGGGCTTCCTTGATTAATGAGGGGGGCCTCGCAGGCCCCCCAACCCCCAGGGGCCACCACCTCCCCGGGGCTTTGAAAATGTAGGGAGAGGGGCTGTGCGGCCCCCCTCCTGGAGCCCTTGATGGCCCTGGGGACCGGCTCCTGCAATGTCCTGGGGTGCCCACCCCCGGGACATTGCCGTTTGCTATGACAGGGCGGGAGCACGGCTCCTGCCTTGTCAAAGCAAACTCTGCTTTTCTTCGTTGAAGCGAGAGCAGAAAACCTGCTCTCGCTTCAACTAAGCAAAGCAGATTGCTTTTGGGCAAGGGGAGCTGCATGTTAGCAGCTCCCCTTGCCCAAAATCAATGCCGGCTCCCGCAGGAGGCGGGGTGCCGGCTGGGACCGTGGGGGCATTGGGGCTCCACCCACGGTCCCCAACGCTAAGGGCCGGCCCTGGGGGATGGGGTCCCTGGGGTCAAAAGTGGCCCGGGAGGAAGGCCAAGCGGCCCCCCTCACTTTATTTTTTAAAAAAAGAATGGCCGGGCCCTGGGGGATGGGGTCCCCGGGGTCGAAATTGTCCTGGGTAGGGGGGGCTGCATGGTCCCCCTCCTCAGATAAAAATAATTTAAATAATGGCCAAGCCCCGGGGGATGGGGTCCCTGGGGCCAATAGTGGCCCAGGGAAGGGGGGCCACATGGCCCCCCTTCCCTATAAATTTTTTTTTTTTAAAAAGAGGCTATGCCCCAGGGGATGGGATCCCTGGGGCAAAAAGTGGCCCAGGGAAGGGTGGCCATGTGGCCCCCCTTCCCTATAAATATATTTAAAAAAAGGAGGCCATGCCCCGGGTCCCTGGGGTCGGAAGTGGCCTGGGAGGGAGGCCAAGCGGCCCCCCTCCCTTTATTTAAAAAAAAAAGAATGGCCGGGCCCTGGGGGATGGGGTCCCCGGGGGTCGAAATCGTCCTGGGGAGGGGGGGCCACGTGGCCCCCCTCCTCAAATAAAGATAATTTAAATAATGGCAAAGCCCCGGGGGATGGGGTCCCTGGGGCCAATAGTGGCCATGGGAAGGGGGGCCACGCGGCCCCCCTTCCCTATAAATATTTTTTTTTAAGAGGCCATGCCCCAGGGGATGGGATCCCCAGGGCCATGTGGCCCCCTTCCCTATAAATATATAAAAAAGGAGGCCATGCCCCAGGGGATGGGGTCCCTGTGGCCGAAATCAGCCCCGGGAGGGGGGCCGCGTGGCCCCCTTCCCATTTTTCTATTTTTATTTTTTTTAAAAAGGGCCAGGCCTTGGGGGATGGGGTCCCCAGGGCCCCAAAAATACTAAAAGAAGGGGGGCCACACAGCCCCCCTTCTAAAAATATATTTTAAAAAAGCCGGCATCTCGCCGTAGGCCCCGCCCCCTCCCTGCACCACTCTGCAAATGCACCCCCTGGCGCATTCTAAGTTGGGGAATTAAGTCCCCTTGAATACTGCGGGTCCCTGGGGGCCAACTAGCCCTCCAGTAAGCGCCACACAGCTGGATTGCAGAGAGGTGGTCCAAGGCATGCCCCTTTTTACACCATTCTGCAAACACGCCTCTTGGCACACTCCTGGTGGGGCGATGAGGTCCTCTTGTGTCCTGAGGACCTCAGGACACAAGTGGACTTCATCCCCCAAGCAGCAGTGCGCCAGGAGCCGCGTTTGCAGAGTGGTGTAAAAAGGGGGCATGGCCTCGAACCACTATCAGCAATCCCACTGTGTGGGACTTACTGGAGGTAAGAGATAGGCTAGTTGGCCCCTAAAGGACCCCCAGCAGCGAAGGGGACTTCAATCCCCATCCAAGAGCGCACCAGGGAGCGCGTTTGCAGAGTGGTGGGCAAAGGGGGCGTGGCCTGCTATGAGAATTTAGCAATCCTGCTGTGTGGGACTTACTGGAGGTAATAGGAGGGGTTGTTGGCCCCCAAGGATGACCTTGGGGGCCAACTACCCCTCTTGTTACCTCCAGTAAGTCCCACACAGTGGAATTGCTAAAACGTCTTCGGAGGCCATGCCCCCCTTTCTCCACCACTCTGCAAACGCGCCTCCTGGCAGACTACGGGATGGAGGATGGAGTCCAATTTACTCCTGAGGGACTTTGGGGGCCACTACTAGTTAAAGAAGTGTTTGCAATGTAATAGGTTTCGCATTTGCGAGAATTAGAGCTATTGGCGTCGTAAATGTAAACATTTTTTACTAATGTTTTTTGGAGTGGAGTGGATGTACATTGTGTGTAGTGGAATTATGTGGTATGTTGTGCAGTGAAATTATGTGGATAGAAAGTATGTGGTATTTAGTGTATAGGAGTTATGCAGAGTGGGATTATGTGTTATGGAGAGTAATTATGTGGTATGGTAGACTGTGTTGTGGAGTAGTAACGTCAGGTTTAGTCTTCCTCGTTTCCATAGAAGCTCAACTATGAACTCAGTGAGACAAAAAAAGAAGGAATCACTGAGGAGCACTTGTGGACCTAGTCAGAGGTATGAGCAGGGCCACTGGAATTATGCGACAGTTTGGCTGCACCGATTTTCGCACAATTATACATTTTCGGCTTTAGCCACATAATTCATCATCTGCTCCCTAATCTGCAGATTTGAACAAAAAAAAACTTGTTACTAGCTCAAACGGCTCAAACGTTACCAAAAATTCAGCGACAAGTGTTACAGCGTGGTGGAAGGCCCTTTGTAAACCTAGAATGGTCACCTGTTACTTATTGCTAAATGTGGGTGTTAAATTGGTACTAATGATATGCAAGCCACTCTTGCTTCTTCTGCTCCTCTCTTGCCTCTTTCTGCATTTCTGTTGCTTCTTTCTGCACATTTCTTTCTTTTTCTGCACTTCTCTTGCCTCTTTCTGCAAATCTCTTCCCTCTTACTGCACATCTGTTGCCTCTTTCTGCACCTCATTTGCTTCTTTCTATACCCCTCTTGTCTCTTTCTGCACCCTTCTTCCCTCTTTCTGCGCCTCTGTTGCCTTTTTCTATACCCCTCTTATATCTTTCTGCACCCTTTTTGCCTCTTTCTGCACCTCTGTTCTTTCTTTCTGCACTTCTTTTGTTTCTTTCTGCACCTGTCTTGCTTCTTTCTGCACGCCTCTTGCCTCTCTCTCCACCCCTCTTCCCTATTTCTGCACTTCTGTTGCTTCTTTCTGCACTTATATTGCTTCTTTCTGCACCTCACTTGCCTCTTTCTGCACCTCTATTGCCTCTTTCTGCAGTTCTCTTGCCTTCTTCTGCACTTCACTTGCCTCTTTCTGTAACTCTCTTGCTTCTTTCTGCACCTCTCTTGCCTCTTTCTGCACCTCACTTGACTCTTTCTGCACCTCTATTGCCTCTTTCTGCAGTTCTCTGGCCTTTTTCTGCACTTCACTTGCCTCTTTCTGTAACTCTCTTGCTTCTTTCTGCACCTCTCTTGCCTCTTTCTGCACCTCACTTGCTTCTTTCTGTACCCCTTTTCCCTGTTTCTGCACCCCTCTTCCATCTTTGTGCAACTCTCTTGCCTCTTTCTACACCTCTCTTTCCTCTTTCAGCACCCTTCGTGCCTCTTTCAGCACCTCTGTTATTTCTTTTTGCAGTTCTCTTCCTCTTTCTGCACCCCTCCTGCCTCTTTCTGTACCACTCTTGCCTCTTTGTGCACCTCTCCTACCCCTTTCTGTACCCCTTTTGCCTCTTTTTCCACCTCGGTTGGTTCTTTCTGCACCTCTTTTGCTTCGTTCTGCACTTTACTTGCCTCTTTCTGTACCCCTCTTGCCTCTTTCTGCACCTCTGTTGGTTCTTTCTGCACTGCTCTGGCTTCTTCCTGCACCTCTGTTCCAAATTTCTGCATCCCTCTTGCCTTTTTCTGCACCCCTCTTCCTGCACCTCTCTTGCCTCAGTCTGCCCACCTGTTCCCTCTTTCTGCACCCCTTTTGCCTCTTTTTGAACCTCTGTTGGTTCTTTTGCACTGCTCTTGCTTCTTTCTGCACCTCTCTTGCAAATTTCTGCACCCTTCTTGCCTCTTTCTGCACCCCTTTTACCTGTTTCTACACCTCTCCTGCCTCTGTCTGCACCTCTGTTCCCTCTTTCTGTACCTCTTTTGCCTGTTTCTGCAACTCTCTTGCCTCTTTCTGCAGTTCTCTTGCCTCCTTCTGCACCTTTGTTGCTTCTTTCTGCACTTCTCTTGCCTCTTTCTGCACCCCTGTTGCTTCATTCTGTACTTTCCATGCTTCTTTCTGCACCTGTCTTGCTTCTTTCTGCATCCCTGTTGTCTCTTTCTGCACTCGTCTTCCTTCTTTCTGTACCTTTCTTGACTGTTTCTGCATCTCACGTGCCTCTTTCTGCACTTTTCTTGCTTCTTTCTACACCTCTGTTGCTTCTTTCAGCAATTCTCTTGCCTGTTTCTGCACCTCTCTTGCCTCTTTGTGCACCTCTCCTACCTCATTCTGCTCCCCTCTTGCCTATTTTTGCACCTCTGTTGGTTCTTTCTGCACTGCTCTTGCTTCTTTCTGAACCTCACTTGCCTCTTTTTGCACTTCTCTTGGTTCTTTCTAAACCTCTGTTGCTTCTTTCAGCAATTCTCTTGCCTCTTTCTGCACTTCTCTTGCTTGTTTCTCCACCTCTCTTGCATCTTTCTGCACCTCTGTTGCCTCTTTCTGCACTTCACTTGCTTCTTTCTGCACCTCTCTTGCCTCTTTCGGCATCTCTGTTGCTTCTTTCTGCACCTCTCCTGCCTCTTTCTGCACCCCTCTTTCCTCTTTGTGCAACTCTCTTGCCTCTTTCTACACCTCTCTTCCCTCTTTCTGCACCACTCTTGCCTCTTTCTGTACCTCTGTTGCTTCTTTCTGCACTTCTCTGGCCTCTTTCTGCACCTCTGAGTTAGAGGTAGTTTTAATCCCCCTGCCCTATTAAGTACTAGGGCCATACAGGGGAGGTCATGCCAATCACAGTGGTACCCCAACCCATAGTGTACCCTAGTATATGTAGGTGTTTTCACTGTATTCTAAGGGGCATATTAGCAAGGAAGTGGCGGAGAGAGGCGTTAGCCTTCTTGGCTTAACGCCTCTCTCCGCCACTTCGGAAACGTGAGGCTGCACCATATTATCAAGGATATGGTGCAGCCTCACGTTTCCCCCTGCGATGGCGCTAAGTTTTACAACTTAGCGCCAAAGCAGGCACCCTTGCACAGAGTGCAAGGGTGTCTGCGAGCAGGGAGGTTTTTATGTACAGGAAGGTGCCCCTTCCTGCACATGAACAAACCTAAAATGCCAGTTTGTAACTTACGTGTGTGCTGCTTCATGCAGCACACATGTAAGTTACAAAATGGCATTTTTAAAAGGTTTGTTTATGTACAGGAAGGGACACCTTCCTGTACATAAACAAACCATGGCATTTGCTCTTTCCATGTGTGCTGCACAAGGCAGCACGCATGGAAAAAGCAAAGAGGAGAAATAAAGCATTTCTCCTCTTTTCGCCATCTTAAGACCAGGATTTTCCTGGTCTTAAGTTTGGCGCTGCCACCTATTATCGCCACCCTTGATAATAGGTTGCAGCGTCGAATTTAATGGGTGTAGCGGTGGAACGCCCACCGCAACACCCACTGCACGCCCCTTTCACGCTAAATTTAGCGTGAAAGGGGCACTATTATCAAGGCAGCGTTAAGCCACTTAAAAGCCACGTTAAGTGGCTTAACGCTGCCTTGATAATAGGGAGCTGACCCTATCGCCACCAAAACGTCACAAAAAGTGACGTTGTGGTGGCGATAGGGGCTTGATAATATGCCCATAAGTGTCTTTCAGCATAGCACTGGCTCCGGGCCTGGTTAGTCAGAGTCAGTTACCACCAGTACCAGTCAGCAAAAAGTTGGGGGCACAGGATGACTTTGCAATAAGGCCTCTTTCTTCACCTCTGTTGGTTCTTTCTGCATATCTCTTGCTTCTTTCTGCACTTTTCTTCGTCTTTCTGGAGTTCTGTTGCCTCTTTCTGCATTTCTCTTGCTTCTTTCTGCGCCTTTCTTCCTCTTTCTGCACATGTCGTACCTCTGTAGGCATACTTAGAAATTAGCACTTAAAAAACCTTTGAAATTCACTGAAAAAATCATAGGTTTCAGGGACGTTATAGTTAGAAATTAGCATTTAAAAAACCTTTGAAATTCACTGAAAAAACCACAGCTTTCAGGGACGTTATAGTTAGTTGGACATTTCACTCGTATAAAACCAGAGAAATTCGGCCGTTATAGTTAGTTGAGCTAACTATAACTCGCGCCCCCGCAATGCACTGCTGATGACGTCACATATTACATCATTCATGACATGGTCAGTGACATCACTGATGACATCACTGATGACATCTCAAATGACATCACTGATGACATCATCCAGTGACTGTGTGTTTCTGTAAAGTTTAAATATGTTTTATATATATATGCCAAGGTGTATTGAAGAATGAGTGGGTGTATGAGTGTCTGAATGGATGAATTTGAAAGGTTTTTTAAATGATAATTTCTAACTATAACGTCCCTGAAACCTATGGTTTTTTCAGTGAATATGTATATATATATATATCTATGTAAAAAGGTTGCACCAAAACTCTAGCACGAACTCCGGATGTAACTTCCTGTTACGTTGCCCAAGTGCGGGGATGGGGTTCGCTGATGCCGTGGAAGCCTTCACGGCACAAATATTCTTCTTTCCCGTTTTCCTTTACTTCCCTTCTCCTGGGAAAAAGACAGAGTCGAACCACATTCGTGTAATGCCAATGGTTTATTTGCGCTCAACCACCACAACCACCTGACGCGTTTCGGCCTGACACTGCCTTGATCACATGACGCGCTCAGTGAGACACCTCCTATTTTTAAAGTGCAAAAATGCTGTGCACGTGACAATCGAGTGTGTTGTTTTTTTATGTAAACACATCATATACGTTTTAAATACTGTCTTTTTTTAAATGCTTTTTTAATAGAATTATATGCTTTAGATTTAAGGCATTTTTTATCATATGTACAGTATTGTAGTTCCCCTGATATTTATGGCGATATTTTGCACAGATATAACATGCAATATTATTTGTAAAGCAATATGTAGTAGTATTTTTTCTATATCTATACTCAATGTGTCACGTGCACAGCATTTTTGCACTTTAAAAATAGGAGGTGGCTCACTGAGCGCGTCATGTGATCAAGGCCGTGTCAGGCCGAAACGCGTCAGGCGGTTGTGGTGGTTGAGCGCAAATAAACCATTGGCATTACACGAATGTGGTTCGACTCCGTCTTTTTCCCAGGAGAAGGGAAGTAAAGGAAAACGGGAAAGAAGAATATATATATCTATATATATCTATCTCTATATATATATATATATATATATATATATTATCTACTGGCGGTCGCCAGTAGATAGTTATAGTTACAACCTATTATCCATAGGAAATCCGCTACATTCTATTTGAAATAACTCTCTTGCCGGTTGACGTATCTTCGCAAAATGTTCAAACTTTGTGGGCGCTCCGGTCCGCTCCTACCCTGAAAGTCTCGGGGGATTCGTCAAGCGGGGGCCGAGAAAAAGGGGGGTCCCAAAATGCGTTTTCCCCATGCAATT
Organism: Calotriton arnoldi; assembly: GCA_963921515.1. Lineage (NCBI taxonomy): Eukaryota > Metazoa > Chordata > Amphibia > Caudata > Salamandridae > Calotriton > Calotriton arnoldi. Next base: position 2,982,216 of record CAWUFW010000791.1, read on the forward strand.
TTCCATAGGAAACTTTAGACACGGCTACAGCCCGAACTGCTGAACGGAATTACACCAAATTTGGCAAAGAGGTAGTTCTTGGTTCAGAGAGAACCCTTTTGTTAAATGGTGTAAATCCGTTCAGTAGTTGCTGAGAAAATCAAAAGTAAAAAGATAGATATATCTAGGGCCGCGGATCCTCCCGAGCACGAGCTTTATGTTAATTGGCTGTCAACACTCCAAATCAGGAAGTGTTGGCAGCCATTTTGTCCCTCGGTAGAACCGAGGGACAGAAACAAGTGCGCAAAGCGCACAAAGGGGGCAGGGTAGAAACACCCTGACCCCCTAGGTCTGCTCAGGGGTCCCACAAGGACCCCTGGGCAAAAATATATATATATATTTTTTAAATCGGCAGGATGCGCTCAGGGAGCGCGAATCCTGCCGAAAAAAAATCGAAGCGCGGTCTCCCGCGCTTCGATAGCACTGGCCCCGGGTGGGCCAAGTCCCGGGGGCATGCTGGGGGGTTAATTTTATGTGAGGGGGCCTCTAAGGCCTCCAAGCCCCGGGGACCACCACCCCCGGGGCTTTATGTATAATGGTGCGGGAGGGCTCTGAGCCCTCCGCCGCCCGGGACCACCACCTCCCGGGGCTTTTTTTTAAATTAAAAACCTGTGTGGGGGCTCCAGCCCCTCACACGCCCGAGACCACCACCTCCCGGGGCACTAAGAAAATTAAAATGGGGGTCTGTTTTGGACCCCAAGCCCCGGGGACCACCACCTCCCCGGGGCTTTCAAAATGTAGGAGGGGGCCGCGCGGCCCCCTCCTGGAGCCTGTGGTGGCCCTGGGGACCACCACCCCCAGGGCCGGCTCCTGCAGTGTCCCGGGTGCCTACCCCTGGGACACTGCTGTTTGCAATGACAGGACGGGAGCCTCGCGGCTCCCGTCCTGTCATTGCAAACTTGCTTTGGATATTGGAAGAGAGCAGGAAACCTGCTCTCTCTTCCAATATCCAAAGCTGATTGCTTTTCCACATGGGGAGCTGCATCTTAGCAGCTCCCCATGTGTAAAGCAATTCCGGCTCCCGTAGGACACGGGAGCCGGCGGGACTGTGGGGGCTTGGGGACCCCCCACAGTCCCCAACGAGAGGCCAGGCCCCGGGGATGGGGTCCCGGGGCCATAAGTGGCCACGGCGGGGGCCACGCAGCCCCCTCCCCAAAGTAAAAAAATTGGAAAAAAAAAAAAGTGCAAGGCCGGCACGGGGATGGGGTCCACGGGGCCTTAAATGGCCTGAGGAGGGGGCCACGCAGCCCCCTCCAAATAAAAAAAAGAGGCCATGCCCCGGGGATGGGGTCCCGGGGCCAATACAGGCCCAGGGAAGGGGGCCACGCGGCCCTCTTCCCGTTTTTTTAATTTATTTTAATTTAAAAAAGGGGTAAGGCCCTGGGGGATGGGGTCCCCAGGGCCTAAAAATAGGAAAAAGGAAGGGGGTCACACAGCCCCCTTCAGGGGGAAAAAAACGATCGGGCCCGTAGGCCCCGCCCCTTCCTTCACCACTCTGCAAACGCGCCCTGGCGCGTTTGCAGAGGGGAACGATCCCCTTGAATACTGGGGGTCCCTGGGGCCAACTAGCCCACCAGGAACCTCCAGTATGCGTCAGGGGCTGCCTTGCAGAGAGGTGTACAGAGGCCACGCCCCTTTTACACCTCTCTGCAACGCAGCTCTATGGCGCTTTTTGGAGGTATATGGTGGGCTAGTTGCACCCCAGGGACCCTCAGGATTCAAGGGGAGTTAATCCCCGACTTAAAACGCGCCACGGGGCGCGTTTGCACAGTGGTGAAGGGAGGGCGGGGCTTCAGGTGACATGTGTGCAAACAGGCCCCGTGGCGCGTTTTAAGATGGGGAATTAAATCCTCTTCAATCCTGAGGGTCCCTGGGGCCAACTAGCCCAACAGGTACGTCCAGAAAGCGCCACAGAGCTGCGTTGCAGAGAGGTGTAAAAGGGTGTGGCCTCTGTACATGTCTCTGCAACGCAGCCCCTGGCGCATACTGGAGTTTCCTGGTGGGCTAGTTGGCCCGTAGGGACCCTCATGATTCAAGGGGACTTAATCCCCCAACTTAAAACGCGCCACGGGGCGCGTTTGCACAGATGTCACCTCAGGCCCCGCCCCTCCCTTCACCATTGTGCAAATATTCCTCTAAAATCAGCCAAAATACGAATTCTGATTTACTCACCTGTTATCAGGAGAGACCTCAGTGCTGCATCTTTCAGCCCAGTACTAATCCTGAAAAGTAATTTTAACCGTACTTACCAGTAACTTGAATTTCCTTCCATAGGCTAACATTGACTGGTTTCACTTGGAAATTCTTCTAAGTGTGGAGTTTTGGAACTTTAAAATATTCCTCTAAAATCAGCCGAAATACGAATTCCGATTTACTCACCTGTTATCAGGAGAGACCTCAGTGCTGCATCTTTCAGCCCAGTACTGGTCCTGAAAAGTAATTTTAACCGTACTTACCAGTAACTTGAATTTCCTTCCATAGGATATCATTGCCTGCTTTTTGCTGAAAAAGTTTCTAAGTGTTGATTTTTGAAACATACAAATATTCCTCTAAAATCAGCCGAAATCCGAATTCTGATTTACTCACCTGTTATCAGGAGAGACCTCAGTGCTGCATCTTTCAGCCCAGTACTGGTCCTGAAAAGTAATTTTAACTGTACTTACCAGTAACTTGAATTTCCTTCCATAGGCTAACATTGACTGGTTTCACTTGGAAATTCTTCTAAGTGTGGAGTTTTGGAACTTTAAAATATTCCTCTAAAATCAGCCGAAATACGAATTCCGATTTACTCACCTGTTATCAGGAGAGACCTCAGTGCTGCATCTTTCAGCCCAGTACTGATCCTCAAAAGTAATTTTAACCGTACTTACCGGTAACTTGAATTTCCTTCATAGGCTAACATTGACTGGTTTCACTTGGAAATTCTTCTAAGTGTGGAGTTTTGGAACTTTAAAATATTCCTCTAAAATCAGCCGAAATACGAATTCCGATTTACTCACCTGTTATCAGGAGAGACCTCAGTGCTGCATCTTTCAGCCCAGTACTGATCCTCAAAAGTAATTTTAACCGTACTTACCAGTAACTTGAATTTCCTTCCATAGGATATCTTGCCTGCTTTTTGCTGAAAAAGTTTCTAAGTGTTGATTTTTGAAACATACAAATATTCCTCTAAAATCAGCCGAAATCCGAATTCTGATTTACTCACCTGTTATCAGGAGAGACCTCAGTGCTGCATCTTTCAGCCCAGTACTGGTCCTGAAAAGTAATTTTAACCGTACTTACCAGTAACGTGAATTTCCTTCCATAGGCTAACATTGACTGGTTTCACTTGGAAATTCTTCTAAGTGTGGAGTTTTGGAACTTTAAAATATTCCTCTAAAATCAGCCGAAATATGAATTCCGATTTACTCACCTGTTATCAGGAGAGACCTCAGTGCTGCATCTTTCAGCCCAGTACTGATCCTCAAAAGTAATTTTAACCGTACTTACCGGTAACTTGAATTTCCTTCATAGGCTAACATTGACTGGTTTCACTTGGAAATTCTTCTAAGTGTGGAGTTTTGGAACTTTAAAATATTCCTCTAAAATCAGCCGAAATACGAATTCCGATTTACTCACCTGTTATCAGGAGAGACCTCAGTGCTGCATCTTTCAGCCCAGTACTGATCCTCAAAAGTAATTTTAACCGTACTTACCAGTAACTTGAATTTCCTTCCATAGGATATCTTGCCTGCTTTTTGCTGAAAAAGTTTCTAAGTGTTGATTTTTGAAACATACAAATATTCCTCTAAAATCAGCCGAAATCCGAATTCTGATTTACTCACCTGTTATCAGGAGAGACCTCAGTGCTGCATCTTTCAGCCCAGTACTGGTCCTGAAAAGTAATTTTAACCGTACTTACCAGTAACTTGAATTTCCTTCCATAGGCTAACATTGACTGGTTTCACTTGGAAATTCTTCTAAGTGTGGAGTTTTGGAACTTTAAAATATTCCTCTAAAATCAGCCGAAATACGAATTCCGATTTACTCACCTGTTATCAGGAGAGACCTCAGTGCTGCATCTTTCAGCCCAGTACTGATCCTCAAAAGTAATTTTAACCGTACTTACCGGTAACTTGAATTTCCTTCATAGGCTAACATTGACTGGTTTCACTTGGAAATTCTTCTAAGTGTGGAGTTTTGGAACTTTAAAATATTCCTCTAAAATCAGCCGAAATACGAATTCCGATTTACTCACCTGCTATCAGGAGAGACCTCAGTGCTGCATCTTTCAGCCCAGTACTGGTCCTGCAAAATTAATTTTAACCGTACTTACCGGTAACTTGAATTTCCTTCATAGGCTAACATTGACTGGTTTCACTTGGAAATTCTTCTAAGTGTTGATTTTTGAAACATACAAATATTCCTCTAAAATCAGCCGAAATACGAATTCCGATTTACTCACCTGTTATAAGGAGAGACCTCAGTGCTGTATCTTTCAGCCCAGTACTGGTCCTGAAAAGTAATTTTAACCGTACTTACCAGTAACTTATATTTTCTTCCATAGGAATCCATTGTCTGGTTTTCAGCAGAAAAGTTTCAAAGTGTCGATTTTCACAAACTACAAATATTCCTTAAAAATCGCCTGTATGACTTAAACGCATTCTTTCAACTGTTTACAGGAGATGCACCAGTGCTGGATCCAGGATCCAACACTGAGTAAGAAAAAGTAACGATAACAGTTTTTACCTGCTAAGTGAATTTCCTTCCATAGGATAACATTGGTGATTCTATGAGAAAAGTTTCTAAGTGTCAACTTTTAAAATACAATAATATTCCTTAAAAATCACGACTGTAACCAAAACGCTTTTACTCAACTGTTTACAGGAGATGTACCAGGACTGAATCTAGGATCCAGTCCTGTGGTTAGAAAAGTAATCCATAAAGTAACTAATTGCATTTAACTAGAAATTCACATTGAGCTGAATGTTGCATTGTGTTTGAAAATGTGTTGCCCATTGCAACAACTGTAACTACTGTACTTAAAAGTCTATTGCCTATGTGCAAAGTATTTAAACTAAAGTAATTCATTCTGAGAAAGTATTTTTTGTAATGTAATGTATAATGTAATTACAATGTAATTTAAAAAATAAAATATGTAAAAGAAATTGTTTCTAAAAATGTAGTAAATCAGTATGAAAAAATTAATATAAAAATTAATACATTTAAAAATTGTCATTTAAAAAACCTTTGAAATTCACTGAAAAAACCGTAGGTTTCAGGCACGTTATAGTTACAAATTAGCATTTTAAAAACCTTTGAAATTCACTGAAAAAACCATAGGTTTCAGACACGTTATAGTTAGAAATTAGCATTTAAAAACCTTTGAAATTCACTGAAAAAACCATAGGTTTTAGGGACAGTTATAGTTAGTTGGACATTGCACTCGTACAAAACCCGTGAAATTCCCCGTTATAGTTAGTTCAGCTAACTATAACTCGCGCCCCGCAATGCACTGCTGATGACGTCACATATTACATCACTCATGACATGGTCAGTGACATCACTGATGACATCACTGATAACATCTCAAATGACATCACTGATGACATCATCCACGTGATAATCTGATGCAGCTCCTCACACCCTAATATAACCTTTGATACACCCAATCTAAATTACAGAGTGCCATTCGCAAAACCATAGACACTCCAACACCAATAACTACATACCCACTCACTGATTCTTAGGTCTACACACACACATCCACTCACTCACCCGTACAGTCACTTATACTTATGGTCACTCAGTACAGGACTATCATATGCACTCTTACTCCTATATAGACACTCAAACACCGCCACTCATCCATAGAGGTACTCACACACCTAGTCAGTCATGCAAATAATTAAACACACTGCCATTTACTCACCTATACAGTTATACACACACCAGCTCACTTAATCATACAAATACTAGCACATTGTTACGCTCTTATACAATCACTGATACAAGCACACACTCATCCATACAGCCACTATCACAATCACTCACTCTCGCTTATAGCTATTTATATACTCCAATACACATATATACTGCCTTTCACATATTTAGTTACTCACACATGTACCACTGGGACATACATTCACTCACTAACACACTCTTACACACACTTACCCACCCATACAGTCTATCACAGATGCACTCTTGAAACCATCCACCCAGTGAATCACCCACTCACACATCTATGCACAGTCGCACACACCCCATCCACACAAAGACTCAGGCACCCATACAGATACTCATAGAACCAATCAATAACCCATATAGACACTCATGTAGCTATTCGCAAATCCATGCATCCACTTACACACCAACAGACGGATACAGACATTCACACAGTTTAGTCACTAACCCATGCATTCAGTAAGATACGTTTAATCACTCACTTGTAGAGTCAGTCACGCACCTACTAAATCATCCATTCAGGCGCTTCTACACCCACTCATTCTTCAATACGCCTTTCCCTAAATATATTAAACATATTTAAACTTTACAGAAACACACAGTCACTGGATGATGTCATCAGTGATGTCATCAGTGATGTCATTTGAGATGTCATCAGTGATGTCATCAGTGATGTCACTGACCATGTCATGAGTGATGTAATATGTGACGTCATCTGCAGTGCATTGCGGGGCGCGAGTTATAGTTATCTGAACTAACTATAACGGGGAATTTCACGGGTTTTGTACTAGTGCAATGTCCAACTAACTATAACTGTCCCTAAAACCTTATGGTTTTTTCAGGGAATTTCTAAGGTTTTTTAAATGCAAATTTCTAACTATAACGTGCCTGAAACCTATGGTTTTTTCAGTGAATTTCAAAGGTTTTTAAATGCTAATTTCTAACTATAACGTGTCTGAAACCTATGGTTTTTTCAGTGAATTTCATATAGATATAGATATATATTCGCAATGCCAATTATGAATCGTATTGATAAGCAGCTGTCAAGCTTAGTACACATTATTGCATTGTCTGTTGTATTGTAATAGACTCATGGATTATATCAGATATTGGACGTTGAAGTCTTTACATTTTGTTACATTTGGGAGGCTCAGTTGCCATTGCTCAGCTTGGGGGTTACTGTTCAATTTGGAAAACTTCTTAGTCAATTATGTGGTTTTGATGCAGAGTTCTGCACTCTTGTTATATTTCAATTCTCTTATTTTTAATGGCCGCATTGTAGATAAGGGAGGGAATGTGAATGCTTTGTTAATGATAGCCACACATAGCTTGCAGTTTCAAGCAACAGCAAAAGCGGTTTTTGCATCATAAGGTGAGTGTTCAGTTAGCTCCTACAGTTGTAGCTAAGCCAATCAGCATTTTCTCATTATGTAAGAATCCATTCTTTGACTTACACCGACAGTACACATTAACCAAGATCTGGCCTATGTGTACCTCGTAAGCCATCACACTAGGATGGAGTAGGTTTGGGTTTTCGAAAAGGGAATATCATTTGACCTTAATATCAACAACATAAATATCAACAGGTAAGTATGTATACATTTTATACATCTAACTCAACTTTTATGTGCCTTAATGATATTAAAGACTGTGATAGAAAAGCAGACATTTGAGGTGAGCAAATTTAGAGTGTTGCTGGTGTTGAGGGTGCTCTATACAGGAGCTGCCTTCCACCTAAACTTGGGAACTAGCCAGAGTTCTCTGCATCTTTTTTGCATGGTTTATGTGTCACTCTATGCCTGCAAGGGTATTGTTTTGACTTGTACTGGGTGCACCCTTGTTTCTGGACAAGGCTGGGCCTCTCTGAAGAGCTGTAATGACAGCGAAACACATGTCAGAGGTTGCTTTTATTCATTGCAGGTTGGCTTGGATGGTATTTTACCAATCCAAAGCTATGATATGTGCCTGGAGTGGTAAACAGCTCGGCATGGATAGCACTTTGCTAATCCTATGCTTAAAGACTTTGCTGTAGAAATGGCAAAAGACTTTGTCCCTTTCTATCCCTGCGTGGATAGCACTGTGGAAATCCTATGCTTAAAAACTTTGATAGAAAAGCAGACATTTGAGGTGAGCAGATCTAGAGTGTCACTGGTATTGAGGGTGCTCTATACAGGAGCTGCCTTCCACCTAAACTTGGGAACTACCCAGAGTTCTCTGATATTTTTTGCATATACAGATATCTATCTATCTATCTATCTATCTATCTATCTATCTATAGATCTATATGTAGATAGATAGATAGATGTATCTATATATCTAAATATCTATATGTCTATATATATATATATATATATATATATATATATATATATATATATATATATATATATATATGGAGTTAGAATAATAAGTGTGTACTTCCCAATATGCACTTAACATTCATTATTTTGGTCCTCGTTAATTTGACTACAATATTAAGGTAACAGAATATTACACACTCAGTATTCCAGATAACAACCAGCAGGTTATGAAACCTGCTCAGGACCACCTGCCCAAGCAGAAGGGATCTGACACAATTATGCCAGCATTCAACAGTGCCACCCTTCTTCCATTCTTCGACTGCCCCCACACATGGCATTTCCACATACTACATCGTGATTTTATTCACTAACAGATAAACAGATAAAAGAGGAAATTCTTTCTGCCCTGTGTTTTCATAGCCTTTTCCGTTTTAGCAACTGTAACTGTACTGTATACAAATGTAGTTTAATTTAACATATGGCATGGACTTCAAGCAAGGGAAGGATATATTTAGGAAGGTTAAATGCCAGCCTTTGGGCTACATATGGAGAGCTGGCAGGTATGCCAATGGGACACATAGGTCAGGAGTGAAATATATTGCTTGGACTCTGCATGTACCCCTAGGCAGTGAGTGAGATCTTTCTAGGCATTGTTTCAGAGATTGAGGTCAGGCATTAAGCGCCCCTGCGCTCTTCGCTCCCGCTCACTATCTTAATTTAATCTTGTGCATGGCATGCCCGAGGCTGCATTTGATGCAGTTTTACCTCTGAAAAATGAAGGCCTATGGTTGAACAATACTTTATTTTGCATCTCATTTATTGTGATCGGCGGACTTCCTGTATCTGATTCTATAAATAGTAGTGTGTGTGTGGCTGCATTCATTTGAACATGTTCCGTTCCCTTCATTAAACTCTGCTTGAAGGCATAGAAGGGAAGTCACACACGTGTTTTCCATGTACCGGGTAATTGTCTCTTCTGGATTGTGTGACCTTTGTAGGAGGTTGAATGTAAGAGTGGCAGAACACCAGATTTTCCATTCCAGAGTATGGAATTCATGTCACCTTTCAGGTGCTGGGTCAGTTTTTGTTGGTTTAAAATGGAAATTAGGTGGCAATGTTGTTTGCTTATTTTTCCTTGTGCATTTCACATAACTCTCTCCAATATTACACCTAATACTCAGGGATTGTCAAGTTATCTGCATTTTCGTTTCAGGTAAAAATTGTGACTTTTATTTCCCTTTCATCTTGTTGCAAGAAAACACGATTGCCACCATCCATCCACTTTCAAAGCTGTGAGGAAAACAGTTTTAAAGATAATTCGCAAGATAAAACATTTTAGCACCAATTGGCACTCCTGAGTGAAATCTCACCTTTTAGGGCTACATTATGTGAGTCCTCTAAATGCAGAAGGGACAGCAATTGGAGCTAGCTGTCTCATTGGAATTACAGGCCCCACAGTAAGTCCGAGGAGAGAATGGCTGGTGCAGGCCTGTGTCCGCATTCTGCAGCACAGAGAAAGGGGAAAACGCCTCCAGGAATTGTTTTTGTACAGCATGGTATCTGTCCCCCATTATTTTCGCCCTGGCGAGGGAACTGATGGCATTCTTATTGTGCAGCAGGGCCCCGGCTGGAGCATCTCATAAAGTGGAAGGAGGAACATCATTTCACTCTACGCTGATGATGCTTTAATGACCTTTGAAAGTCTCTTGCGGGTCTAGTGGAGGAGCTGGACAGTTTTGGTGAGCACTCAGGACTCTGGGTCAATTGGGATACAGTTCTGCCTCTTTCCCATGACCAAGAGACTGGCGACAAGTGGATTCCCCCCTCGCCCCCTTATCTAGGCTGGTATGGAGGACTAGCACATTTAAGTACCTGGGGTGAATATTTATCACGAGGAAAAATATCTGATTGATGCAATCAGGGATGGGTGCTGCTTGTGATGAAGGCTGTGCTCAATTTTTGGTGTATCCTCCCCCTAGATCTGGTGGCCCAAGTGGCGAAAGCCAAAATGTTAGTTCTCCTCAGGCTGCTTTATCTCTTTTCAATGATTCCAGTAATGCTGAAATTAATCTTTTTTGCAGACTTACATGTTAGGTTATCAGACTTGATTTGGGGGGCAAAAGAAAGAGGGTGCCACTTTCTAAGGTGCAGCTACTGCTCTTGAAGGGATGTATTTGAGCCCCAAATTGAGAAGGGTATCATGCCGCTGCGCAGCTGCAGTGGCCAATGGAATGGCTCAAGGTTGGATGGGGACCCGAGATCATGGTGGTAACACATGTGCATGTACTAGGAGGCAGAAAAAAACATGAAATTGCTGTTTGTTCCTGATCAATGAGACTCATGCCTGCCCATGCCCTTCAGGGTTACCAAGGCTTGTTGGATCAAATACCTGACTAGCAGAGACAGATCGTGGCCTTACCACACACAACTCCCATTGCGGTTGCTCACTGAGATGCAAGCGGTTCTCATGCGGTTTGCCTGTACGCAGTGGATGCAGGCTGGGATCGTACACATGGGAGACATGTATGACCAGGGCAGGTTAAGCAAATGCACGACCTTTACAGATCTGGCCCTGGGCATTTAGTGCTGCATAGCGCACTGCAGCCTAACGTGGGGCTAAGATGAGCCACCGAATAATGCGGTACTACTATACCTACTAGAGAGCAGTGGCAGACACAGGGCCATATTGGTCTTCCACCTTGCTTGCAGGCGCAGTTGTCATGCCCGATTGTCAACATCAGTGTTAAGTGGGTGCATTGCCTTGAAATCTCAGACAAACAGTGGGCAGTAACCACAGCATATACCAAGAAGGTGTCGCCGAACACTAGACTTAGACTTCTGGATTTTAACTATCTCCACCAAACATATCTGACCCTGAAGAGAATAGGGGGGATATTCTCAAGAACGTGCGATAAACATCGCCAAAATAGGTTAACGCAAGTTTTCATATCGCCGTCTATCGCGGGAAAATAACTCCGTGTTAACGTCGTATTTTCAACACAGCGGTAACATGCGATAGTCTCCCGATAACGCGTCAAATGTCCGCGATAACATTACCGGGACGGCGATGAAAATCCAAACCCGAACGCGAAAAAAGTTGCGATGGGCCCAACCGCGATAAGACAATCAGCGAAAAGCAGCGCCAGGCCTGCAAATCACACATGTCAGGCGGGAAAAATCACTACAAAAGCAGAAAAAAAGAACTACAAACAAAAACCAAACTACAGCGAAGCACAATGGAGGCAGCCGGAGCAGGTACAGAGGACGGCCAGAACCCCACAAGCCCCCCGGAGGAGCAGCCTGGGACCTCGGGGACAGGGAAGGGCAAGGACAAGAAGAAGAGGAAGACGCGGTTCAGTCCGCAGGAAAACAGGATCCTGATCACAGAGGTGATAGAACACCATCAACAACTGTTCGTCACCTCCACTGAGTCATTGGCAACAAAAAATGCAACATGGCAGTCCATCGTGGACAGGGTGAATGCAGTCGGAGTGCTGAGGAGGACAATGGAAGAGCTCAAGAGGCGCTGGAATGATGTGAAGCGCAAGACCAAGCTGAAACTCGCCAACAACAAGAAGGCAGCAATGCAGACTGGAGGTGGGAGTCCAGCGCCACAGGAGGAGCTGGATGAGATGGAGGAAATGGTGTCCACAGTCATCAGTGGGGAGACGGTGGCAGGAGTTGGGGGACCGGACACTGCTCAACATGACCTGACACAACAGCAACAGGGTGAGTAACGACCAGGGACTGGGGGACGGGGGAGATGGGCACAATGGCACACATGCACAATCAAGCGGAGCACAGTGCACACCCACAATGACTCTGGATCATGTCCCTGATCCCCTTGGCACACTGCAAGACACATAGAAACAGCACGTAGGCCCCCGTCGACTATGTGCCCAGAGGAGGCCCGCCCACACATCACTTATCTCACAACCAACCTATGCACATGTGCTGAACCCAGCAAAGCTGCGGGTCCGTGAGCCACACTGACAATGCAAGTGACACTGCATGACGATTAGCATGGCTGCAGTCCGATCATCATGACATGGTGCACGCCACCACACTGAGGTGGCTGAGTGTGGACCACATCCGTAAAGGAGCAGGTCACACTCTGACACATCCACCTGCACAAACAACCCCTGACGTCAACAACACATCTGCGGACAAACCATGCCCCAGAGTCCCAACTCCCACCAAGACCCAAATTCACCCAAGTCTGCAACATCTCAGTACTGTATGGGCACAGAAGTCAAAGGCACACCGCCTGAAAGGGACAAGGGGCAGCAAAATCAGAGCTGCAGGGGCGACTCTCCCAAAATGCAGCACACACACATGACATTCAGAGCACATCAGCATTGACAACAATGTGGTACAAACTGCAACACGTTTACAACAGGACAGAGGACACAACAGGTGCCGCTTGTGTGTAGAAACTGGCCAATCACATTTGGCATAGCAGGGAAATGTGAGATGTCAATGTACAAGTACAAACACATATCCGTGATGTTGACGAAATGTCCACTGTCCCGCATCAAATAGGCAGCTCCTCCTAAACAGTCACAATGTACATTGTCATGCAGTCTGCATGTGAACTTGTACAATGTGACAACATACATGTGAACACAATGTAATACTGCATCTCCCTTTCACATTGCAGAGGGAGCATCAACACCTCCTGCAGAGCAGCCCCAACAACTCTTCACTGATGACGATGAGGACATCCCCAACATCGACACCGAAGCCCTCCAAACCCTCATTGACAGCTTCGGCACCCCACCTCCAGGAGCAGGGCAGCCCAGCTGCATCGAGGAGACCCCACCCCCTGCACAGACCACACAGCAGGAAGCACCTACCACCCCGGCTGTCTCCCAGGACCCCCACGAACAACACATGGCCTTCCAACGCCGTGTGTTAGAGGTCCAGGAGAAGATGGCTGATCAGGTGCGGGTGGGGTTCGACCTCATGGCAGCCAAACTTGATGCCATACATGGGTGTCTGATTCCCATCAGGGACCACTTACCATCCCTAACGGACACCCACAGTCCGCTCCATGCTCTCCAACGATCCATGGCTGACATCGCTGGAGTCATGATACTGAGACAAGAACAACTGTCCAGTCAGAGTGGCTCCAGCGATGTCAGCCGGGAGTTGGGACAGATGCGGGGGCTCATGGAGAACATGGAGCGGATGACGGCGGAAAGAATGGCTGCCACGGCTGCACACCAGCGAGATGTGGCTGGGACCTTCCATGCCCTGCAGCACATCGTCATGGCATTGCTGCCTCAAGGCCTTGCGCAGATGATCTCTGCTGCTGCTTCTACATCCACATCTCCGCCCCCTGATGTGTCAGTGCCTCACAGTGCGGCAGGCAATCCACCTCCGGCCCCCGATGTGTCAGTGGCAGACAGTGCGGCAGGCAATCCACCTCCGGCCCCCGATGTGTCAGTGGCACACAAGGTGGCAGGCAATCCACCTCCGGCCCCCGATGTGTCAGTGGCACACAGTGCGGCCGACATTCCACCACCACCCACGTGTGAGGCACATGTGACATCAGAGGACGAAGATGCGGGTGAATCAACCTTACTGGTAAGGAGGAGGCAGTAGCATTCATCTCCGCCATATGGCCTGTTTCTGCTTGGTTCTGCCCTTTGCATCATCACCTTCCACTGTCCCCCGATACACTCTACGACACTCACCTTGGACCTCGACATGGACTGCCATTTTCTGTTTGGTTACCAATGACACAGCGATCAGACTGCGGACTGAACTCTTCCTCTTCCGATGTACTTGTCATTCCCTGAAGGACTCTGGCTGGCCCTCCACGGGCCAATAATGTGAAGTGGGGTTTGCATGGCCCTGTACTGCTCCAGCTGCAACACTCCACTGGATGTGAATTAAACATTCAGAATCGCACAGATGTTTCATGTCTTTGATCATTCAAGTATGAGAGTATGGATGAATGTAGAGTCAGTGATTCCCCCTTATGTCCATGTTGCTCATGTCGTGGGACTTGAGTCACAGGGTGCAACATCGCCGATTGCGGTCCGGGTGGCGTAGACACTACAACAGAGACACAAGCATCAGTTACTTCCTTGTCCAGCCCAGAACTGAAGCACGCCCAGAGCCCTGGGCTCATTGTTCCCACCCCTACGCTGGCCTGCCATACGCCAGGCCAGTCCACTCCGCTTACGCTCAGAGGGGGGGACGACAAAGCTACATGTCCCAGGTCTTCCCTGTAGTGATCTGCTGATCACTGGTCTAGTTGTCAGCATGCCACAGCCACTCCCTGAGGGCTGGTTAACACCCACACCACACCCATCCATCACAGGCGTCACAGGACATGTGACCCTGCCAATAAAAGGGGCCTAGCACATCACATTCCCCACTGCCGGAGATGACATGATGGCGTCCGCACCACGAGACTCAATCATAAAGGGTCCAAGACTTGTGGCGCACTGGGTTAGTGGCACCCCATGCACTGCGGCCGGCACGGGCCTACCGCTATGGGACGATGACTTGTGGCGCACAGGGTTAGTGGCACCCGCTGCACTGCGGCTGGCAGGGGCCTACCGCCACGTGACGATGACTTGCGTTGCACAGGGTTAGTGGCACCCGCTGCACTGCAGCTGGCAGGGGCCTACCGCCACATGACGATGACTTACGTTACACAGGGTTAGTGGCACCCACTGCACTGCGGCTGGCAGGGGCCTACCGCCATTTGACGATGACTTGCGTTGCACAGGGTTGGTGGCACCTGAAGAGCTGAGCGGGTGTGCAGCCTGCGATGATGCGTAGGCCTCGATGAGCCATCCTGTTAATCATGGTTCGATTTGAATTGTGAGTCCTGCTGGACCATAGTGCACGCCGAAGGCAGCAGTCAGCACACACATGACTCCGCGGTGCGGTGCCACAGGGTGCGCTGGGGGCCTGTGGCGCGGAATCCAGCGATCGGCTGAGGAGGATGCACTGGCACGTGGTGGGCCCTCTTGGAGACATGCCGGTGGTGGCAGGTGAGCATTGAGGCATGGGTGCGCAGGGGCGGCCAGTCATCGCTGGGCGGAGGACCGGTCTGGGGACCAGGGCTGGGGTGCAGCAGGTGCACAGGATCGTGCAGGCACCACCGGTCACGGCGGCGGACTCGTGGCTGGGTGGGGGGTGCTGCCCTTGCTGACACAACCCTGCATGCGATGACGTGATGTGCGCGGGTTGGTTTGGGACATAGCCACCTCGTCTCCAGTGTGAATGTGCCTGTTGAAGGTGGTCGGCCACATGTGTGTAGGCCTATGGACAGGTTGTGGCGAAGACTGAGACACATGCAGTAGTCACTTTGGTGGTGGATTTGTGACGTGTGCATTCCCACAGTTGTGAGTTGGGGTATTGTGAAGTTGAGGTGTGTGGTGTGTTCAGTTGGTACTTGCCGATGGGCAGTGTATTTCCATGGGGGCCATCCTCAAAGCGCTGGTTGGTGGCGGACTTGCGGACATGTGGGAATCATGCACACTGCCTGGGGAGTTTGCGACGACATTGGTGGACAGGCCACCGTGGTCCACTTTTGTATGCACAGTGATGGCATGCGTGTGGTTGCTGTTGCAGTGATTGTGTGCAGTGTCGGCAGGGGGCACAAGTCGTACACGTGTGCTGTGAATTGCCCCAACATGTGCGTGACGCCAGCTATGGCGTAGTTCCCTTGCGTTGTCTCAAGATGTTCCTGCACAGTGTGGGGGGAGTGAGGGGCAGGGGTATCAAGCTGACACACACCGTGACGCTTTCAGGTATGATGAGTCCTGCATGATGTGACCGTAACAGCAGTTCGTGTGGTCGTTACCTTCCTATTCATTCCTACGACGGTTACGGCCACACAAACTTCTGTTATGGTCTTCTCATGTTTGTGTACTTGTAATAAAGTTCTGTTTTTACACTACTGTGTTGACTACTGGACTTCATGACCTGGCGCACCCACATTTCGGTTACTACGATCTTGGGTCTGGGGCACGGAGGCGTCTAGCACGGCTGGTGCTGGGGTTGGTTGCGCAGGTACACTACGAATTGGAACTATCGCGTGGTGCGGATACAGGGGCCCGCCGTTGCTTTTGCGGACATGCATCCATGACATGTGTGAGGGAGTTTGATGGGGCTGGCTGTGAGACTCCTCCGACTCTGGCAGTTGTTGGTTGGAAGGTACCAGGGGCCAACAGGTGCAGCACAGCCAGCAGCTTTGTCTGCGGGGGGATGTGGGTTGTCCGCTGTGTTGGTACCGTCAGCCTGTGGGCAATGTGGGTCAGGATGCGGAGGATGGTTGTCCTTTTGAGCCTGTGTTGGCCAATGGCTTCCTCTGGCCTTGAGTCTCTGGGGCTGGTGCATTTTAGGGTCGTCCGCTGTCCTGCACTGCCTAGGTAGTAATCCGGGGGCGCGGGGCCTGGGAGTGGTGGCGGTGGGTGTTGTGGCCCTCTTGGTTCTCCGAGCTGCATGATCAGTAGCTCCATAGCATCTGTTGGTCTTCAGATGTGTTCTGGGCTGGGCTCCCTTTCATACTGCAGGTAGTCGTCCTGCTTAACACCAGCAAAAGGCAGGTGTTAAATCCCTGCTGCTAACGTGCCTTATCGCCTGTTCTTGGTTCGCATCGCAGATCTGACTGGTCGTTGAGAATCTCGCAAAGTGGTGTTTTCGTGTGTTTTTGCACGGGAACGCCTACTCTGCATATCATTAGCGTTAGTTGTCGCACTCATCCGTGGTGATGTTTTTTGCGGTTGCTATCGCAGGAAAACTAGCGATGTCGGCAGTTTGCACCAGCTTGTGAATGGGGCGATAAATCTATCACCACTTTTGCGGCGCTGAAGTGCCTATAAATCGGCGATGACTCCTTGAGAATATGCCCCTAGGTTGTATGTCTTCAAGCTCGAGCACCAAGTGTCACAGGTGTGACACACCTGATGCACACTTCTTCCATATGGTGTGGGGTGCCCTGCGATAGCGAAAGCCTGGAGGGAAGTTTTACCAGAACTAGTAGAGCTGGACCCCCAGCCAGTGCTCTACCTCCTGGAATAGATGCCTAGGCACAAAGCACATAGGTTGGAATGCAGTATGATAGACAGAGCACTGGCGCTGCACAAACACCGCATCACGATGGCATGGAAGGTGGCAGAGCCCCGTTCAGTGTTGAGCTGGAACCGCGTTTTGAATGGGTGACAGCGGAGCAAACAGCCATGACTGGGACAGCAAACAGACGGACCAAGTGACGGGCATAACCAAATACCTCACTTTCTCCTTCTCCCTCCCTGATACCCAATTGGTCTCCTGTATCAGAACAATACTGGATCTATATTGTTTCATCCAAGCAAACACTTCTGTCCTTTTGATGCTGTTATTCAAACCGCTAGCATCGAGGCTAACCAAGGTTAGGTTGGTCATCTCCCAGAGGTGAATTGCAGCCCTTCTATAAAGCCATTACCAGCACCTGCTCCTCTAAAAGAGAGGCTCGCTCCAAACCCACAACTAAA